>JAODXP020000015.1:7891131-7934275 GCA_027497455.2 Sardinella longiceps
AAGCAAGCAGGCAGGCCACGTTTTCAGCGGCCGTACAGCATTGTGAGATGTAGATCTGATTGCCTATGGGATTCTGCCCACTCCTTCTCATATCAGCCGTTTCACTTCACAGAATCCAGGCCCTATTTGGTTGGCTGGTTGGTTATAGGACGGCTATTGGCGAACTATATATTCTGCTCTAATGAAGTTTATCCTGAGGCACTCGCTCGATATGAACTTTTTATTGGATCCTTTCCCGATGCATGCATCTGGAGGGCGATCTAGGTTTTTCTAACCACTTGGGGGTTCCACTTATTGCCTGCAGTCATTTTTTCCTGGAAACAGGCAACGCATTCTTGACAGGTACTTTAACAGTAGGCACAAAGCAGCGCTTTCCAGTCTATCCTATGATCTGAGAGGAGAAGAGTGGTCCTCAGCCAAGAAAGGGTAAGAGTGTGTGTGTGACTCGAGTGTTATAGGTTGGCTGTGTGTCAGGTTTCACTCAGACCTGAAACAGTGGTACTATGACACACACACACACACACACACACACACACACACACACACACACCTCACACAGGAGTCAAAGCCATGCAACACACACGCACAGTCCTGCTGACCCAAGAGGTGTGAGTTACCAATTTTATTTCCATCACCTTCATAAGCTTGGAAGCCAACACACCACAACCCTAAGCCGCAAAGAGGGAAATGGGTTAGAGTGCTGTGGGTGTGTGTGTGTGTGTGTGTGTGTGTGTGTGTGTGTGTGTGTGTGTGTGTGTGTGTGTGTGTGTGTGTGTGGGGAGGTGAGGTTGGCCGGAGAAGAATTTTTCTGCACGGGATCCAAATTTACAGCGATTCAAGCCAGGTTGACAAGGTCACTGGCTGCCCACTTCAGAGAAGCGTCGTTAATTTTAAACGATGGCAAGGTCAGAGGTAAAGTGCAGGTCGGTCGGCCTGCCCTCATCTCCCCACCGTGTGACTGACTGGCCGGCCGGCCGACCGGCCGACTAGTGCGGTGCTTCTTCTCAAATGGATTGAACTAAGACCATCTACTGTAAAGGGGAATCTCTTTGGTTGCGGCGTGGAGGTTTTATGACGCCTGGCCTGCTCCTGCTGCTGCTGCTGCGTCTCCCAGCACTACACAATACACCACACACACACTACAGAAAATCAAGTCAGTTTACTGCCCCCCTAAGCAATCAGCTCACACACTTTGCCATTATTAGAAGACGTACTGTATATACACACACACATCGCCTTTACATTGTGCTTCATGTGGACAACATATGGTGTGGCTGCAATTTAGTTTCTCAGGGACTATAACAGCAATGTGACGGTAAATCCCATTCGCAATTCAATGTAATGAAATGAAAGCAAGCAAGCAAGCAGGCAGCGTATGGGTTCCACTGTCCTCTGGATCCCATTGCTGTGATCTAGGGTGAAAGGTTACAAAATGTGCTTGGAGAATCCAATAGTATTCGGCTTACTAACGCAGTGCTTTGCGAGAGCCATAAACCTTTTAAAAGGCGGCAATAAATCCAGCCGGGCCTTATCCCCAATGACAGCTAGTGCACACCTGAGCAAAGCTTTATGCTGACCACGCGAAGAATTCACAAGACAGTGAGTATGGTGATGCTATACACTTCTACCACTTATGAAGACCCCCCCCCCCTCCCCCCAAGCACACACACACACACACACACACACACACACACACACACACACACACACACACACACATAAGCACAGACACAAGCCACACACACACACACACACACATACAGTATACACATACACACACACACACACACACACACACACATAAGCACAGACACAAGCCACACACACACACACACACACACACATACAGTATACACATACACACACACACACACACAGACGTATACCCACACAGTCCTTTGCAAATGATTCTGTTTATTATTTATCGCATGTAGAAAAATTCCTGAAAGCATGGAGCCCACTCACTTACCCTGCGTACATAATGAATGACTGGCCGGCCCGGAGCAGCAGAGAGACATCCCGTATCCTGTCCCCACAGTGGGGAGATGGGTGTAATCTGACACGCGCGGGGGGAGGCTGCTGTGTTGACCCACTCCCAGTCTGACGTCGGCCATTATGCTGTCCCGTTGCTGCACTTCGCCTAATGGAGAAGCAATATTAATGATTAGCCTCTCAGAATAAATTGCACTCCACTTTTTAACGTGATTGAAGCCGGGGAGAACATAAATCGATGACAATTTTACATGACATACATTAAGAATCCACTTTGTCAGATGCACCAGTGGAGAGGAAGAGTGGCAGTTTTTTCTTCTTCTTCTTCTTTTTTTTCTTTCTTTCTTTTCTGCTCTTTTGAAGGTTAAACTACAAGTGCCCTCTAACCAGCTTGGGACTTCAGCCAGTCATTTCACTTTGTGCATCATTCATCAGACTGATTTGTGTAGTGCTATGGTTCATATGCCTCTTTCAATCAAAGCAGACATAGAGGCAGCACACAGCAGTGTCAAACATCACCGTGTCAAACCTCAACATTCTTGCTAGGACATATAAATTAGGTTAATTAAGAGCTGGTATTATTTTGTACACGTATTGTAAATAATGGCGTTGCCATGCCACCCATGTGTTGTTGCTGTTCTTCTGACAGTTTAATCGTTTCCCGATTAGTCGTCAATCAACAAATTAGGTCGTCAAAGTGAGATTGAGTGTACGAGAGGGTCAATGTAGAAGAGTACATAAATGTTTATGTTTATGTGTTTGGCAGAAGATTTATAAACAACATATATGGTAATTAAAAAATAACTATATTAAGTAAAAAGTTTATTTAATTTATACTATGGTTTTTTTTGGTTTTACATAAAAATAAATGCTGACGATGCTGAGAATTCACAAGAGTAAGTGTGGCGATGCTCCACACCCCCACCAGTTACGATGACCATCCCCTCACAAACACACACCAAGACACACACACACACACACACACACACACACACACACACACACACACACACACACACACACACACACACTCTATCTAAAAATATTTCATTAAAATAAAAAGTATATCTAATTTATAGTATTTTTTTGATTAAAAAAAAACAAATACCTAATACAGTTGTCAGACACTTATCTAAGCAATAAGCCTGGAGAAGTCATTATATATTGTGTATATAACACAGCTCGTCAAACCCCCTCAACTGTGCTGTAATTACTATACAGAGGAAATCAAGCTTTACAGAATGGCTACCACACATACCTTGCTTATGAGACAAAGCCACAATAACAGGATATGTTGCGATTTATTCCTAAACATTAATTATTCCACCAAGAAATGTATTTCCTTCAACTGAAATTTTGCCAAGCAACACAGAAACTGCAAACACAGCCCATATAATTTTTGAATTGCGCAGCGATATAGAGAGAAATGTGGCCTCAGCCAAATAGACAGTATACAACAGCACTGAACATAGACCAGAAGTATCCATTTTAGAATATACACTCTCATGACCAGCAACCAGGGGCTTAGCAACACATTCTGGGCCCTGTGCACAAACACTGGCCATGGGCCCCCTCTCCACCTGGAATACAATTCCAGACTCCTCAAGGGCCCTCCCACCTCTTGGGGCACTGGTAAACCCCCCCCCCACTACGATGCCAGCACAATGGTATTTTCTGCCCCCAACGGCGCCTTCCAGTCAGCACAGCCTAATAGGCACTACCTTTACACTATTCCTAACCCTACCTCCCTCAATCCTCATCCTGGAAGGCACCATTGAGGGCAAAAAATACCAAACACCACAACGCCCCTGCCAGCAACCATCCTAAACCTAGTCTGAACTTTCTTGGCTCTTTCTTTCTCCTCAGCTCCAATGGGACACACACAGAGTCTTTGAGGTGGCAAGGAGTATCATCATGTGTCCAATGAAAAGACTGGCAAAGCGATTCAAACCCTTTAGCCCACACACACACACACACTGCCCAGGGCATATGACATTTCCATGGTATTTGTTATTATGGCGAGCTGCTGGTGGATTCGGACATGCAGGCAAATGTCAGCAGAAGTGAAATGTCAATGAGATGGATATGGTGCTTCCCACATTATTGACACATGTGATGAAACAACAAGTCTGCTCACACCACAGCTTAATTGACAGGTCTTAGAGTGACACACGGCTGGCTCACCCTTATATTAGAAACACCGTCGATTTCACCCAATTTCCCTAAATTAAGGAACAAAAATAACAGGGAGGCAACAATGGTCAGAGAAAAACAAAACCTGGCCTTATCTTGACTGGGGGGGGAAAAAAATGGTAGACGCAGGTTCCACAGAGGACTTTTAAGTAGTGCAGACAAGCCTGTGCCTAAAAATAGGTACTGCGAGTCAGGGACCCAGTCCCAGGAAAGACCGATTGGTAACAGTTGAGGACAACTCAAACTGGGACACTGTCAGACAGGGTGCACAGAGCCAGTTGGGCCTTGGGCTCAGGATCCTGTGCATCACGCACGCCTACAACCAAACAACTGTGAGCTGGGATAAAGCAGGAATACTGTATTGTACTGTCTGTCCATTCCATAGATTTTTATATAAATTAGATGATATCAATTGATGGGTGATATCAGTTCCACTGTAGGCCTATACCTGAGCATCTGGTAAAATCATGACAACTAAGGCAAAGAAGGGATGTAAAAATCAAAAAAGAAAATTTTGCATTTAAAAAAAAGTATTGACAAACTTTCACTTTAATATGTCTAAAAATTCATTTGGATGTTGTATACAGTTGTAAGGCATAATGTCTCTCTCTCTCTCTCTCTCCATCTCTCTCAGTTGACTCACTGTTCCTGTTTAGTTCTGCTTTCATGATTTGTCAGGTGCTGAGCAGCTTGTGGAGTCTCTCACAAGGCCTGTTCATTAATCTGCTCTTCCAGTCTTTCTCTCTCCCTCCCTCCCTCTCTCTCTCTCTCTCTCTCTCTCTCTGTTGTGATTAGGTTCTTTGCTCCCCATTCCAACCTCATCCCTCGAAAATGGAACAGGAAACATAAAAGCTACTTTCAGACAAGTCAGTTAATGATGCTGCACAGCACCAGTGTTTGATCAACAATGGGACGGCATCCTAAGTAAATGTTTCCTTACCCGAGTCACGTAACCTTAGCCTGGTTCAGTGACCAGAGTAACTAGCTGCAACTCAACTCCACTCCCTGCACAGATGAGGTGCCTGAAATAGACCATTAACCACAGACCTTAGAGAGAGAAAACAACATATCTCTCGGGATTTCTTATAGCTTGCTTTTGTTGTTGTTGTTGTTGTTGTTTGTGTGTGTGTGTGTGTGTGTGTGTGTGTGTGTGTGTGTGTGTGTGTAAGGTTTAATCTGCCGATAAGGAGCTCAGCACAGAAATTTCCCAAGTCATTCACCTCAAAGTAATGCCATATGGTGGAGCTCTTTTTTACTGCAGCCAATTCAAGTGACATTCAACAGTTTGAAAGACTTCTTGATGTAAACATTTCTGGATCTGTGACATAGCCTACATAATGGACACTTGGATTACTATAATATCTACAATTGATTTACTTCATCATTATCATAATGACATTTCTAAACATCATAAAATTGCAGCAAGGATAGATTTAAAAAAAAAAAAAAAAATACAAGTATCCCCTCTGCATGGTGGTATCAGTGACTCAGCTATTGCATTTTAAATGTCACAGAAGAGAGAGCATTTGCCCCTTGGACAGCTTAGAGAGGCTGAGAGTAGTGAAGTGTTCTATGAAAAATATATGTCCCCTCCTGTTTGCCACCATGGCCCACGCAATTTTGACCATGCAGGCCGAAATGCTCTCTCTCTCTCTCTCTCTCTCTCTCTCTCTCTCTCTTGGAAGGAGTGTGTGGGGTGGCAGTGTTTGTTGTTTATTTACAGTTTGTGCTCAGATTCGCTTCCAGAAAATGGCAGAGGGGCTGCTGATACTGTGGAAAGGTCTGAGTCACCCTGAGGGCTGCAGCCGTCTCCCATCCGAGCCCAGCCCAGTCAGTCACTGAGCCAGACCGCAAGCTCAAGAGGCCCGCAAAGGAGGAGGAGGAGGAGGAGGAGGAAGAAGGAGGGTGACTGAAGTCATGATATCTCAGAACTCTGACACACAGACAAAAAAGAAAAGATTCGGTCAAGAGTGCACTGTGCTTTTTTTCAGATAATAGGATAACAATAATAATAATAATAATAATAATAATAATAATAATAATAATAATAAGAAGAAGAAGAAGAAGAAGAATCATCATCATCATCATCATCATCGTCATCGTCATCGTCATCTCTAGACAGGCACCAAGATAGTCCTGAGTCAGTAATGTTAAGAACAGATTTGTCAGATATGTTTGCAACTATTTCATGCATTTTTTTTTTTTTTTTTTTACACAGGATAGCTTAGGCTTATTTCTCTTTGTAGCCACATGTGTGCATTTTCCTCAGATGGAGTAGCCTAGACTCACTCTTTCATCCTAGGCTACTTCTCTAACCTAAATTTAGAATGTTAAACCTAGCTGTCAAATGGGCAAAATATGCCAGGCCTAGGGCATCTAAAAAATACAATGGATGGAAATACTTAGAAAGGCCTACCAACACCAAATTAATCAAAATATAGGGATGTTGAATGATTGCGTTGTCCATGACAACCACCTAGTGGAGAAGAGAATTACTAATCGCTTTCTGTGTGGGGCATTATTTTGGTCCTAACCAGGAGCCGTAGCCCAAGCGTCCTTGGCAGCAAGATGGCAACAAAAAGAAGCCTACCATAAAAGTTAATCTGTCGGGTGGTTATGCTAACGTTACAAAAACTGTTTTGACAGCAGAAGTACGATGATGGTTTTACGATTTAATTTGTAGTCATTGAGGAAAACATTTGTTTTATAGTTGGAAATGGCATCTAGCAATCCCTCTGTATTTCTTCTGATGATCAACGGGCAAATAGAAGGAGCAAATGTAAGCACTGGCTAATTTACTGTTGTTAGCTTTTACTGTTGGCTAATTTACTGTTGTTAGTTAACAAGTTGTAAACGTTTAGAGACTTTTTAAATCAACTTTATAAGCATCCAACTTCACCGCCATGTTCATTTCGTTTCGTAGGGTTAATTTTAGAAATACGCGCCTTGAAATGCTATTATTTGGCTTGTGTACAGCGGACTTTTTTGACTTGTTTGCTTCTGGGTTGCTGTGAGTGTCATTGTGTTGCCCAGTAAACTTTATTTTACCCAAGGTAACTTGCTACCTTAGTCTACCCTTAACAAAATATGTCTCTTTTGGTCCTGGACCAGTGAGGGTCTACAAATTTGCTATAGTGAATTAGCTGGTAACCTTGGATTTTCAGTCACAAAAATAAAGTTAAACGGGATATACTGTAATTAACATGAATGTGTTTATTTATTTATTTTAGTTTCCAGAGTATGATGACCTGTACTGCAAGTATTGTTTTGTATATGGACATGACTGGGCTCCCACGTCGGTGAGTAAACGGAATGTTCCAAAAGTAATAAGTTACAGCTGAATGATGGCTGGAAGTCAACGGTAATTTAATTTTTGACAGGGTTTGGAGGAGGGTATATCTCAAATAACCTGCAAAAGCAGAGAGTCCCATCAACTTGTATGGAATTTCCCCTTGGATATCACCTTCAAGAGCACCAATCCCTTTGGATGTGAGTTTGACAAAACATCGTGTAATGAATAACTACATCCTTATTGGGAGTCATGTGGGACTACTGACTTATAAAAATGAACTGTTCAGTTATATACTGTATGGAGAAATGTACTCACCCTTGCAATGCATGGGGAAACATGAAATAGTTTAGTGATTATTGTTATCCTCACACAGGGCCCCAGATTGTGGTCAGTGTCTATGGCCCTGACACATTTGGGAATGATGTTGTCAGGGGTTATGGTGCTACCCACATTCCTTTTACTCCTGGAAAGTAAGTACAAGCAGAAATGATTAACATCAATGTAGGACAGTGGTTCTCAAAGTGTGGTCCAGTGGTCCCCGACCAAGCTTGAGTGGTCCACAAGGGGATTTCTATAAAAATATGCAAATTTAGTCTATGTTTCTCACTAACATTATTTGAAGATTAATGATGAGTGATTCACTGAATACTGAGTCAGGCCTGTAATTTATATCGAAAACTTAAGGCTATCTGAATTTGAAGTGCCTATAAATGCCTATTTAGAAATTCCTATGTAAGCAGCATGTGACTTAGGAAGGAAGTGCGAGAGTAGGTCGTCCTTAAACACTAATTTTTTTGGGGGGGCAAAGTGGTCCTCGGTCTGAAGAAGGTTGAGAAGCACTGATGTAGCAGAAGGTGGTCTTTTGTGACATTACTGGTACTGTACCGGTTATTCCTATGCTCTAATTTCTGTCTCAGACACACGAGAACTATACCGATGTTTGTTCCTGAATCCACATCAAGACTCCAAAAGTTCTCAAGGTAAAATTTTGCCTTACTCCCAAACTATATTGGCTTACCAATAACTATAAAAACTACTCTCTTAAACGATTTTTCCAAGGAAACAATGACAACACTCTTTGGTCATTAAATTGTGTTTGATGGTAACTTCAATTCAGCCATTTACGTGAAAGTCCCTTTCAAACCATTTTGTGAAATACAAATGGATGCTTATTGGGTATAAAATCAATTAATCTCAAAGAAGCAGTATCAGAACAAGCCACTAATAGCTCACATTTTCCCTCTAAAACTTAATAAATGTTTATGGTCTCTTGAAATGGAGATAAAAGCCATGGTATGGATTGTCGATTGGCTTTGAGGTGAACTCATAAAATTAGAACTCATAAAGATAATAAAGCAGTCAGTCTGACCAATCTGTACCAAATGGATTTTTAATGGGTCATCATCTTACAGCTGGATTCTGGGAAGACGCCCTGAGTTCACAGATCCAAAAGTGGTTGCTCAAGGAGAAGGAAGAGAAGGTAGGAACTTCTTTGAACATCACAACTGATATTGGCTAAGATAAGGTTGAATCAACTACTTTGCCCCATACGGCTGTGTTAAATTTCACATTTAGCTCCCTGATAAGTATTTTTCCTTTAAAATTGTCTTGTGTGGCAAATTGCAAACTGCAATACAAAACGGACTCACTGGCTTATTCATTCATGAGTGCAATCTCTCTGGTTACAGTGACACGGGTGCGTTCTCAAGGCTTTGTCACGCTCCAGTTCAACATCGTGACCAAGGACCTGAAGAAACTGGGCTACGACACCACCTCCGGCTCCACCGAGGCGCCTCCTGTCACAAGCCTGTCTGGGACGGACCAGCCGTACACACTGCGATAGCTCTGCTGCCCAACCAGGAGCAGCCTTACTGGCGCCAATTACATCATTATCAGCAGCACCAGGGCTAAGCACCCAGGGCTGCTGCTCCAGTGCAGCCACAATGTCTTATATCATCTGAGCAGATTATTAGATGTTTTACTGAGGTACATTAGCGCACTGTGTGTGGTCTTCAGAGATATTAATGAAGCCCAGAGGAGTTGTGAGTTTTTTTTTTTTTTTTTTACATATTTATATTATATTAAATTGTTTTGTATTTCCTACATCTGAGTAGGGTGTGTGGTTTATAATTGACATGGTTATCCTGCTGCATCTTCATTCAATATCCATCTAAGATCTATTAACCATCTGTTAAGTGTATTTTATGCTAGTGAGATCGACAGACTACAATCCCCGTGTGAGTGATACATTTTATTTTTACCATTTGCAGCTACAGGTCCTTGATCGCTTGCTGCGCTTTAGATGGCATTAAAACAAATCACACAGTCCCATGTGACTTTCCTACAAAAACCATTACACAGAAATAAGGTACAGAACAATATGTTACAATAGAACAAATGATAAATTATACAGTTATTATACAGTTATAATGCCAACAAGTCGAGCACATATCCATAAAAAAGCAGCCAGCTCCCAGTAATGTAAAACAGTTTGGTAAATATACAGACACGGTAACATGGAAGGGGGAAAAGGAAAACAAAACAAAATAAAATATCAAATAAAATGTGTTTATGCATGTTCACAAGGTTAGTTCACCACAAGAAATGCATAAGTAATACACTGTAACAAAGAGGTGATACACAGGTAGACATCCAAAAATAAAATCTGGGATGAGGAATACATGTTTTCGTTTGCACTTCACAAGGAAATGCTACAGAAATGGGAAGTTTCACACATCACAATGCCTTGTTGACATGTTTCCTTTTCGATAGTTGTCAATACAGTACAGTCACTCGTTTCGTTTTGTAGCTGTTTTAAGACTGCTGAGGATGCTCTGCAGGGATTCGTTTGCTTTTCGGGCAGAGGTGGGCATGTGGCTCCAGGAAGATTTTGAAAAGAAAAAAAAAAAACAAGCAAAAAAAAGGTCCTACCACATATTTCTCCCATTCATAAAACCAGCTGATTCTAATTAACAGACGTCTTCATCCTGGTAGAAAAGCTAATTCTTGAAATCCCCCGTGTTATATGATCACAGGTGGAGCAGATGCATGGTGGTGGTAGAACTTTCTCAAGACAGGATGTCCACCTCTTGTAGGGGGAATTCTACCATCAACTACATCCTGTCTGTCTGAGAACGTCCAATTGGTGGATCTTCCACTATGTCATGACAACACCCAGTATCTTTGCTAAGCTCTCGAGGGCTAGCACTACCACAACAGCTCCAGTAGAGGCCACTAGCTTACAATTCTTGGGGGGAAAAAAACAAAGTCACAGGTTGTAAATTGGCAGTGATTTTCACAGAAGTCCTATGGGTCTATGCATTTTCAGCTGAAGACTTGTCTACGGAGGAGGAGGAGGAGTTTTAAAATTCTCAGGCTACAGCACCTCGTATAAATAAAAATTTTAAATACACGACTGTTCCGACTTTGGTAGCCATTTCCTTCTCTCTTTCCTTACGCTTTTGAGAGAGAATGCAAGAGTTGTGCTTGTAAGGTTACACTACACGTCTGCAAGGTGCCGATTGACATGGTGCATTGGTAGGTCTACACAGTGGTGTTACGGGCATTACTTCTCAATGCATCATTAATAACATCGTAACAGAGAAAGAGGGGAGACAAATGTCAGTTTTAAGGTCATATAAAAACATTAAAATTGTATTTGTTGATGGGGAAAGAGAAAAAGAAAAACAGAAAACACCTTATTCATATGTGACTGTATTAAAATGATAATAATAATAATAATAATAATAATAATACAATTGAAGTCCCTGGGGCCTGCGTCTGTAGTCCAAAAGGCAATCTAGTGTATTGTGTGATCATCTCACATAGCCTGTGAGTGTCAAAGCCCTTTGGTTTAACTTGCCCGCCAGTCCGACCCCATGACCGGAGCCTTGGTGACTAGGGTCAATTTCACAGCCACAAAAATACAGCCTCAGGATAGATAAGAGTTGGCCCACGGGCCAGTGGTGATGATAAAACACATAGGCCACCTCTGCCCAATAAAACACTTGGGGGTTTCTAAGAATTACAATTCACGATGGACCAGATGACATCAGCTTTACCAACTTGACGGAAAGCGAAAAACAAGACTGAAAAAAAAAAGATGACCATACACACAAAAAAAGAGAGAGAACGTTATGATCAAATCTCTCATCGGAGTCCCCCCACCAACTCTTCATCTCACCAATATTGTTCCTGTGAGCTGTTGAAAGAGGAAAGTCCCAAAGCCCATACGCTTACAAACATCAGCAAGATGATGAGGACCCAAGGAGAACTACTGGTTAAGAGACTTTCACCCCCTAATCAGTTTTTTTGTAACAATGGCATGAACTAACTAGCATTACATTTTATTTAACGTATTTCATTCTCAAAATACAGTTACAGCTACACATTCTGTAGGAGTGAATAGGAGTGATTAGTAGGCTAATAATGGTAAGCAAGATGAATTAGGACCTGATAAAGATATTTTTTTCAACACATATCAGCTGTCCCCTATGTCCCTTTGTTCCTTCTATGACAACAATATATATATTTTTCCAGAAATATAAATAAAATGAGGATTACTGAAAAGAAACCTTTCAGAATGTTTTTTTTTTTTTTTTTGATAACTCATTTGTTATAGATCAACTCATGAAAAGCTAGGCAGTTGAATACTAAAAATTAGTATTGATTAGCTTTGTCAAACAGTCAACCGTTTTTAAAGAGAAGTAGAAACAAAAGCTGTGCAAAGAATCGAGCGTCACGATAGCACGGAATCGAAACAAAACCCATTCACCCAATTCACAATCACTCGGGATTGCAAGCAGTAGCAAAACAGATTATTATTATTTATTTATTTTTTTGTAGAAAAGTAGAGCCATATTGGGATATGCAAACCGATTCCCTAACATGCATTCAAAAAAAAAAAAGGAGAAAAATAGAAACTCATTTTAACTTCACTGTGAAGTTCATAATCCAACTCTTCGGATACTGGATGCCACTTGCTAACTCTAATGCTAGCGGAAAAGTACTTCCTCTGAGCACTGGGCGCCAAGAGATTTTTAGTCATGCTTGGTACAAGTGCCACATCCTACATCCTTACAAAGAAGTTGATCATCTTTTCCTAAGGACTAATGGTGAGCCAACAGTCAACCAAAAACAAAACAAAAAAACTCAAAAGTGTATCAGAAAGGAAAAGGGAAAAAAAATCAGAGCGTGTGCAAAATCCCTGCGTAGAACATCAAAATCAATACCACTGTAAACGGATAGGGTTGCTCTATACGGTGTCTACCTAAGTATACTGTAAATACACATAGTGTATATGCACTGACGTAGAACATATATAGTTTTGCTTTGATTAAAAAGGGTTAGCTTTAGTGAATACAATGCTTTCATAAGACGATTAAAAACATAATTATTGAATTTCAAAGCCTCTGATACGAAGAAAAAGAAGCCCTCTAAAAAAGAAAAAGTTTTGGAAAAGAAAAAAAAAAGAAAACAAAAGCTTAAAATCTGTACCCCTTTTGAATTCAACGCAGGCTTAAAGGAAAGCTGCAGCATATTTCAGAGGGAAGGTGTATGGGGGTCGGGCGGGAAGGAATCACACACCTACAGATACACAGTTATCATCGACGGTTAAGGGGGGGAGAATAATAGAAAAGGGGAGAACAGGAAAACAATAAATCTAACAAAATAATAGTAAGTAATACCAAATCACTGTATGGTACCTGGGTTTCCGACAGACAGAAGAGAAGAGAAGAGAGAGCATCCCCCCTGCCTATGTAAAAACTGTAAACACCTGTGCTGCTGCTCCAAAAAAAGTCTTCAAATAGCACAATGGTCTGGACTGAGCTGAGCTGAGCTGAGAGGGGGGGGTCGACTGGGCCAAGGGGGGATACATCAGGCTATGCTGTCTATACCATATCGGGTTGTGGGGGTCTGGGGAGGTTCGGGGGATATTTGTGGGGGTGGGTCAATAGGGTACAGAAGGGAGACTTTAGCAGGTTAGGGTGTGGTTCACAGGAGTCAAGGGGTCACGGTTCAAAGGGGATCAGGGGTGGTGGTGGTGGTGTATATAGAGCTCGGAGTGTCCCTCACAAGAGGAAGGGGTTAGTGGGGCCGCCACCGGCCTGGGCAGCGGGGCCTGTAGGCTGCATGCCGCCGCTCATCAGGGGCTGGGGCAGGGACATGGAGGCTGGGATGCCCATGCCGGGCATCATGGGTGCCATGGGGGCCATGGGCACCATGGTGATGGGGCCCGCTGCGGGGGCCATGGAGGAGAGGGGCAGGGGGTCGGCGCTTCGCTGGGACAGGCCGCCGAAGCCGGGCATGGGGCTGACCCGCATCTGGTTAAGGGTGGGGGGCTGCGGCTGGTTCACCTGGAAAGGGTTCTGGACTGCCGGAGCAGGAGCTGGGGCAGGGCCTAAGAGGAGAGACAGTAGTACATTACAATACATCACAACCTGACCTCACCTGATGGAAACTAAATTACTGCAAAACTAACATGTCTCATAGTTTCTGCACACTGCTACAACGTCAGCCGTCTTAAAAGTGGACAGAAATACATTGCAACAGATAAAATAGCTTATTTAGTTAGCCCTGAACGCACCTGTGAACTCCAAAATGGAGCTTTCGGATTGATTGTTGCCAAATTAGTTAACCAGGGTAACATTTAGTTAGCCAAGCTGACTAATTTGGCAACAAATCTCAGTTATTAACTAAATTCATGACTATGGTTTTGGGAAACGCACCCCAAATTTATCATAGAGATAGCAGTTCATTGCCAGGTAACTACATAAATATATCAAAAGTAAATTTACCTCCTCCCAAGAAGGGGTTGATGGCGGGAGCCGGCTGTGGTGGGGGCTTAGTGATCAGAGAGTCCAGGTTGACCAGCGCAGCGTTGGGGCCCAGGAAGGACTCGGGGGTTTTCCTCATGGCGCCGCTGGGCTGCAGGTCAAACAGGTCTGGACTGGCAGACATACTCATCTGGGAGGGGAGAGCAGAGCTGCCTTTGCGGTCACCTGCCATTGAAGGAAAGAAAATAATAATAATTTAAAAAAAGGGCACCGGTCAGTTCAACAAATCAAGGCAAGCAGGTACACTGGCAAAACAGTTAGATTTCAGCTTTGGTATAATCAGGGTTTAAACTTCCATCTATAAAAACTTTCCAAAATTCCATGACTTTCCCTGATCGAAAAAAATACTATTTCTATGACCTCCTGTGTAAACAACACTGCACATAATATAA
Source organism: Sardinella longiceps (assembly GCA_027497455.2). Classification (NCBI taxonomy): domain Eukaryota; kingdom Metazoa; phylum Chordata; class Actinopteri; order Clupeiformes; family Clupeidae; genus Sardinella; species Sardinella longiceps. Next base: position 7,905,837 of record JAODXP020000015.1, read on the forward strand.
TAGCTCCCGAGTGCTAAGCAGAACACCACTCTGTACCAATCAATCTCAAAACTCCATTTCTGGCACTGGTCACAGGAGTTTTAAATCTGAACCAGCCAGACAACCAACCAAGCGTCATGGGCATGACTATAACATGTTGTCACTAAGCTATACATGCTAGCAGCATTCCATTCCCTTTTAATTCCATGATATTCCAGAAATACCATGACAAGTGGGAACTCTGTATTATTCATTCTCTCTTTACTTCTTGCACTGCCAACATGGCACAATTTTTAGAATACCAGTGCACTACTTTAACAGTGCATGCTGCCTGGTGACTATTCATTCATCTGACAACAGTCTTCGGAGTTCTTGAATATTTGAATATTCTATTTAGAATAAGCCCCTTGAGATAAAACATCTCATTTTCGAGGGCGTCCTCGAATCGCCCCTATTAATCAATCTTGTAAGGAGTCTTGAATTTCTTACGGGGTGAATAAAGTGCTATCGTATTTTAGGTTATGTTGCAACAGCCCAAAAGCTCTGAGTCTGCACAGCTGCACTTTGTAACCAAATTCAACCACAGTCTGAATATATTTAATATGATTTCACAAACTCCAATACAACTCATTCTGAAAATGCGATTTACGGTAAATGTAATTTGTCAATTTAAACTGGCCCGGGAAATGATTAGTATCTGCTCACCTTCAAGGCTGCCATTAAGTTTGTGTTCTGACTCACGCAGGCAGCCACACATTATAACTAAGCAGAGGAAACAGGAGGGGAAAGGGATGAAGGGAAAGGAGGGGGGGTGTGGAGAGAGAGAGAGAGAGAGAGAGAAAAACAGAGCAGGGTGTGAAGAGGGGGAGGAGGGGAGGAGAGAAGAGAAGAGGAAAGGAGTCGGCCAGGTGGGCATGATGAAACGGGTGATTCACACCAGAGCCCCGACACAGGATTTCCACAGGAGATTGAAGCTGTTGCAAATTGCCATCCAATGCCAAAAGAGGGGGAAGAGAGAAAGCATATACGTGTGTGTGTGTGTGTGTGTGTGTGTGTGTGTGTGTGTGTGTCCAGTGGAGAGAGGAAGAGACGGAGAGAAAGTAATCTCCTGAGGCTGAGGCTGGTGTGTGTGTCTGTGTGTGTCTTTGTGTGTGTGTGTGTGTGTGTGTGTGTGTGTGTGTGTGTGTGTGTGTGTGTGTGTGTGTGTGTGTGTGTGTGTGTGTGTGGAAAGTGCGTGCAGAAAGGCCACAACTAGCCAATGCCAACAAGAGTCTACAGGGGGGTGATATACAGCAGGCAGCATCAGGGTCAAACTCACCAGTGGCAGCCAAGTTGCGGAGACTGTCAAAGTCAGACAGGTCCTCTCTGGAAGTACCATTTGATGCGCTGAACAGATCAAAGCTTCCTAGAATCACAAATAAAAACACACACAAATTAAATAAATACAAGCAAACAAAATCAACTAATTTCTCACAATTACTCTATGTCCTAAGAAGCATGTCGGAAACTGAGGTGTCGCGTAGTGGAGGTTTCCCTGGCTACAAAACGCTCTGCGCCGTCTTTGTAAGTGGCGGTGACGTCAATGCCGCTGAGTGGTAACGTGATTCATGTCCTATTCTGGACTCCCAATTGAATTTCCCATGTAACTCGTTCTGTGTGTCAACCTGAAACGGAATACAAATCCACACCTAATTTCATTTCCTGAGCGGCTCTTTTTGAATGTGGCGCCAACCGAACCTTGACAGCTGCAGAATGGAAGATTTCCATTCATTACTTAGGGCAAACCCGACGGACCGTGGCTGTGTCACAAATCACGCACTTGGACACTTCAAACACTATGTTTCAAGTGCGTAGTGTAGTGTGCTCACACTGCCAACCGCGGTAAAACTCAAGTGCACGGAAAGTAACCAAGGAAAAAAAAATGTTCAGTGTGAAAGGGTGGATACGACTCGCACTAATCTACTGTACCTCCATCTTGGCTAATGGTGAAAATGCACACTACAGCAGCAAGTGTGTTCAAGTGCACTAAAACTGCAGTGCACTCATAGATAGAAGTGTGTGATTTGAGGTATGGTCTGTGAGTGTGTCCTGTTTAAGGCTCTTTGGTTAAGGTGGAAGGAATTAGCAAAAATGACTATGAATGTAACTGTGTTTTTGTGTGAATAGCGAACCTGTTGCAGAGGTTTTGGCACCAGAGGAGAGTACCATCAATGAATGTGTGAATGTACAAATATCTGTTGTGTGTGTGTTGGTGTGTGTGTGTGTGTGTGTGTGTGTGTGTGTGTGTGAGAGTGTGAGTGTGTGGTGAGTTTTCATGCGAACCTGCTGCAGAGGCTTTGGGGGGCCCGGAAGCCCATGGATCAGCGGCTGCAGGAGCAGCAGTCGGCCCCCAGGGGTCAGCACTCTTCATGGGGGGGACCGAGGCCGAGACCCCAGATCCAGACAGCCAAGGATCCACAGCAGGGGCTGGCTTAGGGGCGGCACCTGGAGACATGAGGAGGAGAAGAGAGAGAGAGAGAGGAGAAGGAATGAAGGGAGAGAGAGAGAGAGAGAGAGAGAGAGAGAGAGAGAGAGAGAGAGAGAGAGAGAGAGAGAGAGGAGAAGGAGTGAAGGGAGGTAGAGAGAGAGAGGATAAGGAGTGAAGGGAGGTACAGAGAGAGAGAGAGAGAGAGAGAGAGGAGAGAGAGAGAGAGAGAGAGACAGAGAGAGAGAGAGAGAGAGAGAGAGAGAGAGAGAGAGAGAGAGAGAGAGAGAGAGAGAGAGAGAGAGAGAGAGAGAGAGAGAGAGAGAGAGAGGTGGACAGACAGATGGAAAGTAAGAGAGAAAAAAAGATTAGTAAGCAAAACAAAATAATGCCCCCTCATGTCATGCACCAGCAGTGCTGCGTGGCACTCTCACTCAGGTTTACAAAACCCAAACCTTTTGTTGGACAAATTCACGTTTCACAGACACAAAAATCACATTTTACGCACCATAGCACAACAAATTAAGATACAAAAACTGGATCAACGGCTTGTAATAGAGAAGCACCTCACGTAAGGCCGATTGAACCTAATAGCCCCTTGGTACAGTGTGAATCGGAATGTAAACTAGAAAAGCGCTCAGAGAGCGCAGACCTCCGTCAAGACAATGTGGTCACAGATGGTGATCTGGATTACCGATCGCCACAAAAATCGAATCAGTTCTTGTCCCAATACACACGTTGTCCGAAAATTTCATCCAAATCCGTGCAGTACTTTTCGAGTTATGTTGCTCACAGACACACACACACACACACACACAGACACACACGCCGAGCAAAACATAACCTCCTTGGCGGAGGTAATAATGGCACACACACACACAGATGCCTCAGACCAGCCCAGCTCATCCATGCTCCTCATCCACTGATAGAGCCACAACAAGCCACACAGGGGCACTCTTTCCACAGCTTCCACCCGGTCCGTCAGCTGGCTCCGCAGCGTAGCATAGCAGCACAGCGGACTAAGTGTCACCAGTCATCCACTAATCAGGGAGTGCCTTCAGGACCGTGTCGACGCAGGACGGCTGATTCACCCCCACACACACACACACACACACACACACACACACACACAGTGTCATACTGTAGGCTCATGTAACAATGACTGAACTGGTTTGCTGGATGTCTGACTACCAGGGGGGCAGTATAGGCTACACACAGAGAGAGGGTCAGTGGTGGATACTCTGTGGTTGGGCCACTGTGTGTGGGTCTGTTGGGGGGCCTTTTTTTGGGAGTCAGTAGGGATGGGAGAACAGGTGGTGGTGGTGAGGGTGGGGGTGGGTTTTTGGGTGGTGGTGGAGGCTAGATTAGTGTGTGTGTGTGTGTGTGTGGGGGGGGGGGGGGCACAGCACAGCGGGTAGGAAGGGAGGCAGACAGGCGCTCCACCTGCAGATCTACATACTGAGGCTCTTTTGTTTGTCGGACGCGCTGGAATGCACCTCCACCGGCTCGGCCACATTTCTCTGCCACACACACACACACACACACACACACACGCAAACCAGAGGAAAGGTCTCAACTCCACAGAAAAGTGAAGGAGAGAGAGAGAGAGAGAAAGAAAGGGAGATGTGAACGAAAAAGAAAAGGGGGATACAGCATATATTGTGAAAAAAGAAGGAGGCAGAGAAGGGAAGAAAGCAAAGAAAGAAAACAGATGAAGAGAAAGAGGAGCAAAGGACAAACAAACTGACAGAGATAGATGGGCCAGGGGACAGCAGTGGAGAGAGTGCATGGAAGAAAGGCAGACTGGAGCCAGATAGAGGGAGAAGGAGAGGGAGGGACAGAGAGAGAGGGAGAGACAGAGAGAGAGAGACAGAGAGAGAGAGAGAGAGAGAGAGACAGAGACGGACAGTGCTTGTGCTGGCCTGGCCAAGAGCCATCCGTCTCTGTTAGAACACCCTGTTCAAAAACATAGACAGAGAGAGAGAGAGAGAGAGAGAGAGAGAGAGAGAGAGAGAGAGAGAGAGAGAGAGAGAGAGAGAGAGAGAGATGGACAGAGAGAGAGAGAGAGAGAGAGAGATGGACAGGGAAGAGAGAGAGAGAGATGGACAGAGAGAGAGAGAGAGAGAGAGAGAGAGAGAGAGAGAGAGAGAGAGAGAGAGAGAGAGAGAGACGGAAAGACAGGGGGCCTATCCCTCTCTGCGCAGTGACAGTCGGACTGGCTGGCTCATCCATAACCCTCATTCAGTGGATGAGCAATACATCAAGGCTTGTTTTCTGTACACACACTGAACCAAGTCCAAGACCAAAAGGTTTTTCCTCAACAGAAAATTTCCATTGATGCTCCCATCTAGTCCAGGACTAACTTTTGGTTAAACTGACCCATTGAGTTTAGTACATAACCAAAGTACATAATTTAAATCATATTCATTAGCACACCCCCCATGCTAATGAGATGTACAAAATAGACAAATAGAGGATGGGCACGTCAGTTTGATAACTTAATGAATGTCTGACAAGGAATACCATTTTAACACGCATCCTCAAAGCATATCCTAACATAAACCTTTGAGCATGTGCTGCTGAACCAGCAGAATTACCTCCAAATGAGGATGTGTTTTCATTGCTCTACATGTGTCAAAAAAGTACACGCAAAATAGGTCCGTTTTCAGGACACTTTGTCTTGCATAGGCCATAAAAGCCATTATAACTTGGAGTGGATCTGTTTCACTTTCCTCAAAACTGTTGTCATATGTAAACACAGTTTATTGTTTGCTACAGTACGCTCTCAAAGTATCCTTGGTAGTCTAAAGACTTGCCAAATTTAACAGCAGGGTAGATAAGGCAAAAGGCCTAAAGCATTAGTCTGGGAAGAGAGAGTTATTAGAAACTACTGAAGACCAATGCCGAAAAATAACGGTAAATCTATTGCCAAAGGTGGCAAAAGATCACTTTAAAAGAAATGCGCATTTTTGAAGTGACATCTGTACTTCCACCCCTACACACTCACACACGCACGCACACACACACCTCCTTCAAACCACACACTTTGCAGGCTGCTATTCTTAGCCTCTCCTCAGAGCATAACAGAAGGCAACACACAGGGTACGTTTTGAGTGTGTGTACTTGGTGTGATGCATTTACACACGTCTGAATATAAACTACTTAGTCTCTGACACAATGTGTGGCCCTGTGTGTGTGTGTGTGTGTGTGTGCTTGTCACCATACTATGCACATCAATAAAGTCTGTCAGACCAGTAAATGAGAACTACTTATGTAAAAATACTGATTGAGTGTGTTTCTTAATTAACCTAAAAGGCTGAACATGTTTGTTAGTCTTACATGTCTGTCTTTTTGTCTGTCTCTCTGTGTTTGTCATATGTTTGTGACACTGGTGATTATGACTGCTGTGTTGTGTTACGCATTACAGTGTGACAGCACACACACACAGACACACATCGGTTTGAGGTTTCATCAACCATTTGTCAGCAATTAAAATTAATACTTGGTGCCTTGTTGTGAAGAGCAAAATGATTACAGGCTCAGTAGACTAAACATTCCGATGTATGTTACTATGAATTCATAAGTACTTCACTGGAACTCTTTCACAACGACATGCAATTTGAGTATACAGTAGCTGATAGATGGATAACAGATCAAATGATCAAACTCCCAGTTGCAGTCAACAGTTAGCACTTTCTACAAGGTCATCACCAGCACAATAGTAAACATTTGTGCTCATGAAATCCTAACTGTGTGAGAGTATGTAAACATAATTTGAGTGTGTGTGTGTGTGTGTGTGTGTGTGTGTGTGTGTGTGTGTGTGTGTGTGTGTGTGTGTGTGTGTGTGTGTGTGTGTGTGTACAGTATATACTGTATGTGTGTGTGTGTGAGTATATATGTATCTGTGTATGTGTGAGAATGAGTATATACTGTGTGTGTGTGTGTGTGTGTGTGTGTGTGTGTGTCCGTGTTTACCGTATGACTGCCAGGGGTCTGGTGCTGCTGCAGCTGCTCCTGCTCCCCAGGGGTCGGCCGCCTGATCAGCAGGCCCCTCAGGCACTGGGGCCATCAGATCCATCAGAGATGACTGGGGCTGTGGCAGAGACAACATACACACACACACACAAACACACACACACACACACACACACACACACACACACACACACACAGTGAGTAAACACACACACACACTCTTAAACACGAGTCTCTAAACTCTAGGCACATATTTGCCGTGAACTTTCTGTCTTGAGCGAAAGCATTTATAAACATTGCATCAGCTAAACACCAACGGTCTGGCAGATGCTTTCAAATTGGGCAATATTTCACTCATTCTTGCCAACCCTTCTGGGATCATTTCATTTTCTCTCTTTCCCCAAGAATTCTGCATCCCAGTGAGTGCGTTTATATTACATTACTGCATTTATAGTTCTCCTCCCCCCCTACACACACACACACATTCTCCTGCTGTTTGAAAGAGAGATGAATGACCCTTGGCAATGCAAACACAGGACTGTAGGTCCACAGTGCTGTATTGCTGTTGTGATACCGCCGTGATCAGAATCAATCTCGTCTTGGTGCCCAAGGCCAGCGTGTGTGTGTGTGTTACCACTTGATCAAATATTTCAGCAAGCTGGACAAGCTGCTGTTGTATTTCTCTCTGGCCGGCGGGCGAAAGGAAACAACACTCACATATATATCTACATCCATCTAAATTATGTCGTCTCTTGGCCACCGACAGTCACAATTTGAACAAACTGTTACCATTACAAAACAAACAAACAAACAAATAAGTTGGCTGAGGCCAAAGCCATGGGGAATATGGAGGACGGTGGAGTTGGTCCATGTTGAATAATTAAAATTCCACACAGCTTAAGGCCTTGGCCGGCAGCAGAGTTCTGCAAGTCAAGTAAGGAACAGAAATCGAATCACGAAAACTTACATGCTTCTTGGACAGGAGAAACTAACTCCCTTACAAGTATGAGAGAAGCGGGTAAGTGGTGCACCTGTTACCGTGTTTTGAACTAAACACATCCGATTTCTGCCCATTTGAAGTGATTCTTTATGAATGTTTTCATCAACACAACCTGGGATGGCTTGCTAGACTGTGCCATTGCTAACTTTCACAGCCGTCTTGGTTTTTATACCGTTTCGTTTCCCTCGAGGGGGGACTACCCAAATCGAGACAGGTGTCAGCAAGCATATGCTCTAGAAACGCGCCTGATTGAACATGTCAGTCTCAACTTGCAATAATCTTTATCCGTGTGGATTTGTGATTGGAAGAGGATGAATGTACTGCATGTGTGTATTTATGTTTACTTAAAGGAATAGTTCACCTCTTTATGAAAATTGGCTATTCACCCCCTTACCTGGAGTTACATATGAGGGTAAGAGCATTTTAGTCTCAGCGCATGTGTTGTCCTAATCTGGCAACCCCAAGTTTACCTTTAGCTTAGCATAGGCGCTGGAAGGTGAAGTTGCCAAAGAGTTGCTATCTGGCAACTTTGCATTCCAGTGTCTATGCTAAGCTAAAGCTAAAAAATGGGGGAGATTGGTGATGCCATACTAGGAAAACACAAGCACTGAGACCAAAATGCTTTTACCCACATATGTAAGTCAGAGTAAGGATGTGAAAAAAACAATTTTCATAAAGAGGTGGACTATTCCTTTAAGAATGTATTTACTGTGTGTGGACTGCTTAGCGCTCACCTGTTTCTTTTTCTTGGGCACTTTGACTGTGTCCCCCTCCTTCTTGCTCTCCTCCAAAGCCATCTGCAGCCTCAGGTCATCACCACGACGCATTCTCTCCTCCTGAACACACACACACACACACACACACACACACACACACACACACACACACACACACACACACACACACACACACAGAGTTGTTTTGTCAATTCAAACTTGTAAGGGCACCAATAGCACAAGACTCAATAAAACAGCTAGGTTAGGAGCTAAAAGATGAAGACAGAAAGCTACTGACTGTGTACACAGCAGCACCACCACCTGCCAAATATACACACCTCAATCAAAAGTATTTGGCCCATCTAGCAAAAACAAAAACACACTTTTCTTGATGGCCCATCACACGGACTAAAAGGACTTGACGTCATGGCCTACTGTGCAGTACAAGGTGGGGTAAAACGGCTCTTAAAAAAAAAAGAGCCGAAAGCTCTATGGTAAATCAAAACTGTGACCATACAAATAAGTTTATTTATTGCACTGGCTTAGTAGTTCTACCAGTAAAACACCATTCCTCTGAACAGCATGAAAAGCACATAGCCATCTCCCTTCCCATCCCTTCTCTTAGACGGCAAACCTGTTTACATATCATCTGATGCAGCCCAATAGGTCAACTATGAGGAAAGACTAAAGACAGTATTCAAAGCTGCTCCATGGAGCTTCATCAAGGACATGTTTACTTTCTATCAACTACCACAATCAATTATGGACAAGCCTCAGTCATTTTAATGGGCATGCTTTGGGGGGGCGGAGCAGGGGGGTGAGCACCATGCAGGCATTTTTGGTGGGTCATCTCGAGCGCTCGCTCAATTTGTCAGAGCGCCAGGCCCTGGCATCCCCTTTCCTCTCTGTCCACTCCAGATGGGGCACACAAAGACTGCCATTCACAGTGGCCCAGGGCGAGGAGAAGAAAGGAACACAGAGAGAGAGAGAGAGAGAGAGAGAGAGAGAGAGAGAGAGAGAGAGAGAGAGAGAGAGAGAGAGAGACAGAGAGAGAGAGAGAGAGAGAGAGAGAGAGAGAGAGAGAGAGAGAGAGAGAGAGAGAGAGAGAGATAGATGGGGAGTGGGGTGCAGGAGGAGGATCGGGAGGAAGAGAGAGAAGAGGGGGGGGGCGCACAGAGAGAGACTACAGAAACTCATCTGTAATTTTACCCCACTCCACTCAATCTCAGTCCCTTGCCCCTTTTTAAATGCTTGTTTATCTTTCTTTTCTCAATCAGGGGTTGTGGTGGTGGTACCTAGCTCCTGTTCAGCATTGAGAGACAACATTCTGACCTCCAGTGCCCTAGCAAGGAGCATTGGTCGCTTGTGTGAATACACCCCTAAAACACACACACACACACACACACACACACACACACACACACACACACACACACACACACACACACACACACACACAGGTATGTAAATGGCTAAATATCACTTGGCACGAGCAGCCCTCGCATTCACTGGAGAGGTCAGCTGTAGGTTCCTCTAAGATAAACACAAACACACATGCACACACACACACACACACACACACAAACAAAAAAAACAGCCCAAACTGGAACAGGGCTTCCCAGACAGAGGAAGTGGCTTTGATGGGCCATAATGAGTTCCATTCAGAATGGCGGAGGGGTGGAAACGGGAGTACAAGAGATGGGTTTCTGAGCGGGGCGGACATGAAACCAGGACAAGCCAAAGGCATGCTGGGAAGAGGAGCAAGGAGGGGAGTGGTGGTGTGTGTTTTTGTGTGTGTGTGTGTGTGTGTGTGTGTGAGTGAGTGAGTGAGTGAGTGAGTGTGTGTGTGTGTGTGTGTGCAGTGATTGGTGCTGGGGCTCTAGATGACCCAGGAAGGCTGGGTTAGAATGGGCTGCTGCTGCTGGAGGGAGGCACACACACTCATTGGGGCGACTCGCTAGTCGGAATTCATGCAAAGCCAGCGAGGGGCCAGGGGGAAGGGGCTAGCTTGCAGGAAGAGTAGCTGGCTGATGAGGAATTCACCGTAAGAGGGAGAGAGAGAGAGAGAGAGAGAGAGAGAGAGAGAGAGAGAGAGAGAGAGAGAGAGAGAGAGAGAGAGAGAGAGAGAGAGAGAGAGAGAGAACCTCCAAAGTGAAGACAGAATTTAGCAATTCTCCACATAACCAAAAACAGGCGAGAATCAGGGGGTCAAAATACAAAATGGTCCGTTAAGAAACAACGGATTAGAATTCTGTCTAGTTCCCGTCAGGAAACCACAGCAACTTTCACTGGAAGCTATGAAACTTCAGTCCATCACCAGACGTAACGGAGTGATTACAGGGATCGTGAAAGTTTCAACTGAAACCACTCAAGTAAAATAATTGCCCATTTCTATAGCATTTAAACATATAGCCTAGTCTATATGGACATACATAGGGTTAGGGCTTCTCCTGAACCTCTCCTAGGGGAGAAAAACTGGCATCTGTTCCCCAAAAGCATAGTTGCTAACCAGTTAGCAACTGGGGGGGGGTGAGTAGATCAAGCCCAAAGCAATCCAGGGTGGGGTCTGAGTGTTTTGAGACTCTTGAGGAGCAGAGGAGGCCTGTGTGTGTGTGTGTGTGTGTGTGTGTGTGTGTGTGTGTGTGTGTGTGTGTGTGTGTGTGTGTGTGTGTGTGTGTGTGTGAGGCCTGTGCAGTGCCAGAGCTCCCCGAGGCTCCTGCTGCTGCTGCTGCTGGGGAGGACAAGGCCGCAGTAGAGCAGCAGGAGGCTCCTATGCTATGGCGTGCCTGTGCCTGTGCCTGTGCCTGTGCCTGTGCCTGTGCCTGTGCCTGTGCCTGTGCCTGTGCCTGTGCCTGTGCCTGTGCCTGTGCCTGTGCCTGTGCCTGTGCCTGTGCCTGTGCCTGTGCCTGTGCCTGTGCCTGTGCCTGTGCCTGTGCCTGTGCCTGGCTTTCACACAATAACCAGCAGCGCAGGCCTGACTCTTATTTCCACTTGGGAAATCTGATCCAGATGTCCAGACACATGCATGCATGCATGCAGTGGAGAAGGCATGCAGCCGCGCGTACTCACAGGCCTGCGTGCATACGTACTGTACACACACACACACACCATGTATACATTATACGTCCCACACTCTATAATAAAACTTTATGAAACCTATACTAAAGGAAACACTCAAACATACACCAACACCACCCTCATGTAGACATTCATGTAAACACAGCACGGAAGACATGCAACATGACAATTCAGTCCCCCTTGGGCCCAAGCAGGCAGGCAGGCAGGCAGGCAGGCAGGCACACACACACACACACACACACACATACACACGTGGCTTTCCAAACACACAGGCCACTGGCAGGATATCGGTCCCAGTAGGGAGACCAGACATCACCATTAGGCACTAGCCATTGGCTCTGGGCTAGTGCACCCACTCAAGCCAGTCATCAAGACAGACAGACAGTCAGAGAGCCAGCCAGCCAGCCAGCCAATCAGCAAGCAAGCCAGAGTTCCAGAGTTCCAGCCAGCTCCCCTCATTTCCCCATTTCCTTCCTGCCTTCCTCCCTCCCCAGGCCTCCCCACAGTGGAGGGAAGGAGACGTGCTTGTTTGGGTCCTCCACTCTAATTTGTACTCTTGCCTAACACCAGCTCTCATTCCAGACAGACTGCTCTCACTGGAGGGGAATAGTGTGTGTGTGTGTGTGTGTGTGTGTGTGTGTGTGTGTGTGTGTGTGTGATGATTTTGAGGGGGGAGATGGAGGGTGGAAGAAGGACTGGCTGGCAGATCCTCTAATCTGTAATCAAGTAAACACACAGATGGGAGGAGTAGTGGACCAGAGACCCCCCCCCCAAACACACACACACACACACACACACACACACACAAAATCTTTCTTAGCACAAAAAAGGGGCTGTACAGGGCAACTGATTTCAGGGCCTAATAATCCTAGCAGGGTCCCGCCCCTAAGAATGCACCAGAACATTCTAGCAGCACAGGAAGTGACATAGGTGAGGTGTGAGAAGATACAGGGCATCAACCCAGGGGTCAATATTAGTTGCCATAATTCACTAGACTGGCGGGTGCAAATTTTGATCTCTGTAGAAACCTGGACGAAGAAGTAGTTTCGATTTTTTTAAGGATTGAGTGTGTATGCCAAAACCCAAACACCACACCTCAACAGCAACTTCCTGGTTGTAGTCCATCTCCACTTTCAAGGATGCAGAAGGTTGCCAAAAAATTGTTGCTTTGCTTTCAGCTCCAGATCCTATTACCTCTCAGCTCATATTCACTCTATTACAAATGGTTACGCTAGCTAGCCCATCTCAGTGTGGATGACGCAATAGCATCTTATGCATCTTATGAAAACATGCTACATTACAGGTGATGATGCCATTCATTTAGCATGTGCGTATTCAGGTGTGCCCTGATTATGAGTGCGTGTGTAGGTCAGGTGTGTGTGTGTGTGTGTGTGTGTGTGTGTGTGTGTGTGTGTGTGTGTGTGTGTGTGTGTGTGTGTGTATGAGTGCGTGTGGAGGTCAGTGTGTGTGTGTGTGTGTGTGTGTGTGTGTGTGTGTGTGTGTTACCTGTTCGGCTGCCTCTCGGCTCATGGCCAGGGCCAACTGCAGCTGGAGCTCCTCCTCTCCACTAGTTTGGGGCCGCGCCTGTTCCAGCTCCGAGCCAGCATTAGGAGACGTAGCTGAAACACACACACACAATTCTATTATCTGTTGTGACACAAGTGTCTCCCACACACCCATACCATATATTCTCCAACTCTCTCACACACACACACACACTTCTATTATCTGTTGTAACACAAATGTCTCTCTCACACACACATCCATATACTCTCCAACTTTCTCTCTCTCTCTCACACACACACACACACACACACACACACACACACACCCAAACACAAACACACATACACATAATTCCATTATCTGACACAAGTGTCTCCACACACACCCTCCAACTCATATACATAATCATTATCTGTAGTGACTCAACTATCTTCTTACACACACACACGCCCTCCCACAGATCAAATCTCTACTCATAAATTATGTCATCTCCATTATCCTTTTTGATTTTCATGTGTCCACAAGCACCTGTGCTCCAGTCCACACACAAATGTCAGGCTCAGCTCAGGCACATCCAAATGACCCTCCCACCACCACATCCCCCATCAACTCCATCCATATGCACATACATTAGCATTAGCAGCAGCAATGCCTAATCATCCATCCATCCGGTCACATCATCCTCCCTCTAGCCCAGCCATCCCCCTAGCTAGCCCAGTCATCAGTGTCATCAGTGCCCCACCCTGTCCCTCGGGGCTTTGTCAGAGCCCTGGAGGAGACGTTTACATCATGGAGGAAGATAGCAGAGGGCCGGGAAGAGCTAGGCTAGGCTAGGCTAAGCTAGCCTATGCTAGGCTCAGCCGATAAAGGTTGAACTCTGTTGAACTGAGGGAGGGTGTGTGATGGTGTGTGTGTGTGTGTGTGCTAATTATTGGTGTGAAGTGTAAAGTGTGTGTGTGTGGAGACACTTATGTATGTGTGTGTGCTAGTGATTGGTGTGTGTGTGTGTGTGTGTGTGTGTGTGTGTGATGTGTGTGTTAGTGATTGTGTGTGTGTGTGTGTGTTCAGCACTCCATCAGCGGCAGGGCAGGACAGGCTGACAGTGTCACACACACACTGCCTGGAAGTGGAGAGTGAGCCAAAGGACACCAGAGCCACCGGGCCGTGATTCACCGCTTCCTCTTCCTCTAGCCTGTACTGGGCCTGAGGATTCCGATTAATAGATATCAACAGCGTCAGCAATTCCTGCATCCGCCCACCGCCTTCTGGGCACGCCACCTCAGCTCAGACCGCTAATGATGAAACCCTCTCATACGAGCGAGGGACGGACGGATGGACACGCCCACTGACGAGCAGGGGTCACGCCGGGTCGCCTGTGTCAGGACAGGGCCGGGCACGACACAAACGGGAAACGAAGGTGTTGGTTGCATTGAAAGGCTAAATGGAGTGTGCAGTGTGTGCATGTATAAAACAACATGGGGAGGGGAGGGGGGAACAAAGCCATCGGTGTTAGTAGCATTTCTAATTTGGGGCTGGGCTGATCCTCACGGAGATGACGGAGAAGTGAAAGTGATCTGCTTAAGCTGACAGCTCTCATGGCAGATACATGGGATGAAGAAACGGAAAGGTGTGTGTGTGGGGGGGAGAGAGGTGGGTGGGGGATGGGGGTGGAGAGAATGCTCTTTGAATACATCTGGCAGAAAAAATAAAATAAAATAAAATAAATAAAAACAAAAGGCCTGAACCTTTCATTTTGCTCCTGAACTAGCCTGCTTTTACTGCTACATTTACATTTCATTAAATATAGAATGTATACCGTGTGGGAACAGCCATTAGACTAATAATCTCAGATTCTCTTCAAACGGTCTATAATATATAGCAGGGGATAGGACACAGAGGAGAGAAGCTTGCTGAATTTGAGAATACTAGCAACAGGCAAGCAGGCAGCCAGGGAGCCCGTCCAACTTGAGAGAGAGAGAGAGAGAGAGAGAGAGAGCGAGAGAGGGAGCGAGAGAAAGAGAGAGAGAGAGAGAGAGAGAGAGAGAGCGAGAGAGAGCAAGAGAGAGAGAGCAAGAGAGAGAGAGCAAGAGAGTGTGAGAGCGAGAGAGAGCGAGAGAGCGAGAGCACGGGTCAGTCCAACGTGGAGTGCTCCTGCATGTGGCCGAGGCGCGAGCGGGCTGTGGCTGCCGCTGATTATAAGCCTGTGGCTGCGCCCAATGGAGACAGCACTTCCTCTGGCGTGTTATTGGATTAAGGCACAGAGGCCATGTGCTGGAGGCCTTGAAATAAACATGGGGCAGGATCAGGGCCCAGAGAGAACGGAGACACGGGCCAGACCCACTGCAGACAATACACACGCTTACTTACACACACACACACAGAGAGGAAGGTAAGAGTCAGAAGAGTCACACAACAGATATACATGCATACACACACACACACCTGCATATCCACACATAGAAGAACACAGGGAAGGTGGAAGAGTTGGGTAGCAGCCAGGAAAAAAACAAAAACAAATACAAAACACCACACCCATGTTATGTCCATCTATGTTCTTAAATAGTCTTGAACGCGCACACACACACGCACACACACACACACACATTCAACAAGAACGGTGATGGGGGCAGGTTAAAGCCAATTAAACAAACAAACAAACAGTGATTCTTGGAAACAACAAAGACGCACACATAACACATACACACAGCCACACACACACGCGCGCATGGAGGCGAAGGTTTAGGAGAAGCTTTGCCTTCTCTCCCAATCTATGCTTGGCCAGCGCCTCTGATAGTTTACCGGAAAGGACAAGGAGAGGAAGCCAGGGAGGGGAGGGGGTGGTGTACCATTACAGTGCACTTCCATAGGACAGAGAAAGAGAGAGAGAGAGAGAGAGAGAGAGAAACAGGGAGAGAGAGAGCGAGAGAGAGAGAGAGAGAGAGAGAGAGAGAGAGAGAGAGAGAGAGAGAGAGAGAGAGAGAGACAGAGAGAGAGAGAGAGAGAAAAGGGAGAGAGAGAGAGAGACAGAGAGAGAGAGAGAGAGAGAGAGAGAGAGAGAGAGAGAGAGAGAGAGAGAGAGAGAGAGAGAGAGAGAGAGAGAGAGAGAGAGAGAGAGAGGGAGAGAGAGATGACAGACGACAGAACTGGGTCCCCACTGATTTAGACATCTGTTTATGAGAGCGAGAGAGGAGGGTAGAGAGAACAGGAGGGAAAAAAAAACACAACAAGACAGAGAAAAAAAATATGCAGACACAGAGGAAGGCCATATGCACAGTGTTTCATGATCTAAACAAGAAAGAAGAAAATCCACTATTTTTAAAAAGAAAAGGAAGGAAATGATAATAAAAATGCAATAGGAAATGGGTAAAATGACCGTCGTCATAAGCAACTGCAGTCTCCAGGCCATCCCTACAGGAGAAGGAGGGGAGGGAGTGACTGTGGACTGGTCTGGCTGATTGGGGTTGGGTTCAGACATGTAACAGCAGACTCATCAGTCACCACCGTCCCCTGTCTCTGCCTCTGAGGAATGGAGGAGAAATCAATATCATCCCCAGGGCCACCCACCCACCTACCCGCTTTACAACACCTGCTAGCACTCCATGTCAGGCAACAACAGGGGACTGGGGGGGGCGGGGGCGCTGAGAACAGCGACTAAGATGGAGGGGGGTAGAAAGGAGAGGAGCTTCCTGGAATGGGCATGTACTAGTAATAGTGTGAGAACCATGGAAATGACAATTGTTCAAGCAGCAGCACGTAGCAGTATGTGGGGGTGGTTCTGCTATTGCTCCTGCTCCTGCTACAGTATGACGTGATGAACAGTTGTGAAACGTCATGGGTGTCTCCTCCTTGTAGCCGACCTCTCCTCCAGTTCAGCAGAACAGCGAGAGAGAGAGAGACTTGAGTCAAAGGCAAAGGGCAGCCAACGTTAACAGATTACGAAGAAGAAGACGACGACAGGGTTCACTGGAGGCCATTTATAAATTCCTTCACCCCTCTATCCCCCCCCCATCCCTGCCTCATTTCACTCGGTCTCCTTGAGAGAACGTCTCGTAGCAAGATGAGTCGCCTTCCCGTCGCTGCTGTTTACACCGATGACAAAGACCTGAGCGCTGTGGAAAATATGCAAGCTGAAGGCAGATAGTTATCAGCAAAGCCTGTTATTGAAATGAGCGAACAAGTGACATTATGCACTACACCCTGTCCCTGTCCGATTCGATTTGTGAAATAAACAAACACAAATACATAAAAATCATTCTGTCAGGGGAGTCTACTTTCCATTTTCCATTTCAAGTTGAGTTTTATCTACACATTTTGTCAATAAGATTCAATGTTGCAATGTTCCTCATAGTCCAGAATGGCTGAACTGCTGGTGGCTTAGTGAAGATAAGATGCAAAGGGAGATAGCCTAGCTGTCAGACAACTGTATGAATGCCAGAGGCATTACTGGTGCTGATAGGCCCGTCTTTGGCCAGTTGTCAAAAATAAGTACACCTGCTGGCCAAGCGCCTTTGATCCAGGATTTGTTGGTATTGTAAAGACGTCCTTAGGACAACTACTACGACTACTACTATCACTGAAATAGCAGTGAAAGCACAGTGAGGCTATATTTAAACGTTGACGGCTAAAAAAAGCCTAGTGACGGAAGATCGACGACATAAACTGGCACCTACTCTCACAGGTGTTTTTGATGCTGTTTTTTTTTTGTGTGTGTGATGGTAGAGGAAGTGGAGCGGACATTCGCGGAGGCGGCTTGTCGGTAAAACGACAGCCAACTCATGCAGGTGTTTCCATCAGCTGCTTTCCATAACGCCAGCAAGGCGTCTCCAGGCAACCGCACCGCCACTAGCACCAACACCACCTCCCCCCACCCTCCCCCTCCTCCTCCTCTTCGCCCTTCAGCCCGATCGTGATGACTTCACAAACAGCAACACCCCGTTGCCTGGATATGCACATTTCTGTTCCACTCGTCACTTACTCATCCACCAACCATCAAGGTCTCACGATTTGCATTGACTGATAGTGACTTCATACACCGTGTTCCCACGGTGATCATCCTATGCTACCCCAAAGACAAATGGGATGGAACGCAAATAGTCCTTGCTGTGGCATAACTAAACATAGCTGCTGATCTATCTGACCGACTCTGAGAGAGAGAGAGCTTTGTTTGCTTATCTGTGCTAGCGGATAACGGAACCTTGTGTATTCTTTATGGCACTCCATGTTCTATGCTTCCTCACCTTATATGGTCCAAAGACAAAAGGGGGGGGGAAGTGACAGTGAGGAAGACAGTCAGCACCAGACATGTTGCATGGTCATACTTTTTCTATTGCAAAAAAAACTAATTTGCTGACTGCCTCCCTTAACTTCTCCAAATTGGAGAAGGAAGCTATACGTAGCTTGGAGGAAGATATACATAGACTGTGTGTCCATTCATTCATTCAATCATGATGAACTGCCACCATGAGCTTTGAGGGAAAAAAAAAAAAAAAAAAACATGGCTGCTTTTGTAATGAGGAAGTGGAAGTAGCCTTGATTTCAGTAATTTTCCAGAACTATTGCAAATGCCTGGCTACACTGCCGAGTTTCCTGTTCCTCGCTATATAGAGCAGAAAGAGACCGATAAGATCAGACTGACAAAAAAAAAAATAGGGCCTATGCCAAAACAGATCCCCTCCTCCCACCCCCACCCAACCTTTCCCAAAAGCCTCTCTCATCTAGGCTAACTGAGGCCCATTTGCTCAACAATACCCGGAAACTTCTGCTGGAATGCAGAAAAATTCCACAGTTCACACCCCAGTCTTTCTTCAAACTGGGCTAACCCAAACTCCTACCCCCCCCCCCTCCTCCTCCTCCTCTTCCACCAAACCTTCCCTCTCCTTTGTTAATGACTCAGCTGCTTGCACTTCCGTTTCAGCTTCAGTCTGTCTTAAAACCCACACACAAGCGGAGCCAACAATAACACCTCCCAAATGCACTGCAACCCCCACCCCCAACCCACCCCACTCCTGCTCCCCCTCATCCAGCCCCTCCCCTCCCCTCCGACAACTTGCTTCCAAAAACCCACCGCCTCCCCAACTGCCAAAGTGCTGTCACAGGCAATCTACTTCCCCCTTCTCGCACACACTCGGGACTTGCACGGAGGAGGAAGGAAAGCCAAAAAGTTGTGGAGGGAGAGAGAAAACACTCCACCAGCACTCTTCCATCTCTCTCTCTTTCTCTATCATCTGTTTTCTGAACTCCATTCACAGATCTTAGAGGGGTGACTTTGGAAGGCGAGACAGCCCTGGCCAACGCAAACTTTTCCCCTCCCCACCATCAACTCTCTGGCCTTCTGCATAATTCAGTAGGGACTGAGTATGGGGCCACTTTTTGAGAGAGCGCATTTGAAGTGGTACATCAAGGACTTTGGGGCCGAGCCCACGTTGCCTCCCTGCTGCCATGCTTATCTCCTCTCCTCCTGAGAGGCTCTTCCTCCTCCGTACGTCGTATGGGCGTGTGTGTGTGTGTGTGTGTGTGTGTGTGTGTGTGTGTGTGTGTGTGTGTGTGTGTGTGTATGGGCAAAAATCCTTGGAGACATCTGTGGTGAGGCTCCTTGAGCAAGATTACCAAATTCTTTTGTCATGTAGGGAGCAAGCGGTGGGGGGAAGGGGAACTAGGGTTTTTTTTTTTTTTTGGAGAAGGAAGTGGGGGTTGGGTGTGTATGTGGGTCTGCTGGGGATGGAAGGGCAGCAGGAGAGGGGAGGGGAGGGGAGAAGGGGTGTGTGTGTGTGTGTGTGTGTGTGTGTGTGTGTGTGTGTGTGTGTGGAGTGATCCTCCTTCCTCCTGTTTGGCTCAGCACAGTGACCCAGAGCAGAGAGCGCCATGCCTTCAGGGGGTTCAGGAATGCGCTCTTCCTGCTGGACGGGGGGGGGGGGGGGAGAGAGAGAGAGAGAGAGAGAGAGAGAGACGACGAGGTCGACCCACAACACAGCAGAGGCCTGCTTTAAGCATCTGAGACTCGGGTCTACACCAGCTCTTCCCATTTTATGCGAGTTGTGTGAGTGGTGTGTGCATGTGAGCTGTGTGAGTGGTGTGTGTGTGTGTGTGTGTGTGTGTGTGTGTGTGTGTGTGTGGACAGCTTAGGTCCTGTAGCACACCACACCAGCTGATATGCTGAAGGTGTTCCCCAACCCTTTTAGACTTGGGTCTTCACCAGCTCTTCCCATTTTATATGAGCTGTGTAGGTGTGTGTGTGTGTGTGTGTGTGTGTGTGTGTGTGTGTGTGTGTGTGTGTGTGTGTGTGTGTGTTCACAGCTTAGGTCCTGCAGCACACCACGCCACACCAGTTGACATGCTAAAAGGTGCTCCATCCGCCTACTGCCCCAACTCCCTTCCCCTGGAGGCAGCAGGACCACTGTAGACATGCGGTCTAGTCTCCCCTAGCACTGCAGATTAAAGGATTAGCTTAGCCCCTGCAGCTACTGCTCTAGAAAGCCTACCCAATGTAGCCATGGCCTATGACCCATGGTGCACAAACACACAAAGCAACCTGGACTATATGGGTTAAAGGTGTAGTGGCTGAACCAGTCATGTTCAAGGCACTGGAGTGGACATGAGGGTATAGATTATTATACAGATTAGGCCTACCGTATTTATTACAGATTATTACAGAACATGATGGCACCATGGGAAACAGTAGTGTTTTTTTGCC
Source organism: Sardinella longiceps (assembly GCA_027497455.2). Classification (NCBI taxonomy): domain Eukaryota; kingdom Metazoa; phylum Chordata; class Actinopteri; order Clupeiformes; family Clupeidae; genus Sardinella; species Sardinella longiceps. The sequence goes on from JAODXP020000015.1 coordinate 7,926,245, forward strand.
AGAAAAGGCACAAATTCTCCTTATCCAAAAATAGCATGTTTACTCTAGGATTCCACAGTGGGACGGCTTCTATAATCTGTACTGAGAGATGTTTTGGAAAGATCTGGATCAACGAAGAAGAAAAAAACAAACAAACATTTCTACAGTCCGTCTAGGAGCAAACACCGGCCTTTCGATTTCATATTGGAAATAGAACCATCTGTATTTCAGCACAACGGTTCCTCAATCAAACAAGAACCTAGACCGAAGTTGAGATCCAATCCTTTTCTCCTTGTCTGAAACCAATGTGATGGGAATAAATTGCGACGATGAGCTCATCCATCACAGATGGAATGATGCAGAGACTGCTGACACAAGCTTGCTTTGAGGCACTGACGACTGACAATTCTGTCTCGCAAAACACGGGCTGAACCCAACAGGCGACTGGCTGGCTTAAAATACTCCTCCTGTGTCTGTCTGAGCGCTCGTCCTTGTAGGATGCCCTGCCTCCAGGGCCGGATTAAAGACAGACTTCGGTCCCTTTGATCCATCAATCATTTTTGTTCAGCATCAATTGTGCGGACACCCACGTTTCTCCATCACACAGCACAAGGCACAATGGAGACACAACAAAACACACACAGAAGCTTGTAAACACATTACACACTTCAATCCCTCTGCAACTGCGACCATCTCTAAAGTCACAACGAGAACTAGGCTACATAATGGCATTGCTTTTACCACAACAGGCCTAGACAGGGAGGGGAGCAGGCGTTATTTTTGTAATTTAGTGTTTTTTGATAGCCTATAACTTACCTCATCTTTGGTAGTATATGCGCTCAGTCAATACATTCAACCATGCTACCCACTCCCTCACACACATTGCACAACATATCTGTAAGAACACACACACTCCCACTCCCTCACAATGTACTCTCCATCTCTCTCAACCCTGTCCCACACAGTTCACTCTCTAAGGGGGGGCGAAATATACTCACATCCATGGTAGGAGGCGGGCGATCCCTCAGACCTGCCGTACTCTTCCGAGTAGCTGGTGGAGAGGTTTGGCTGGCTGGAGCCACGTCCGAAGCCCATGCTGCTGCTGCTGCCCACGCTGGTGGGCACCTGCGCCATGCGCTCCTTGGTCTTGAGCGCCTGCGAGCGCTCGCCTTTCAGCCGCTCCTCGTCCTTCAGCAGCGACACCAGCTGCTTGGACTTCTCCCGCACGTTCACGCCCTGGTCCTTGCCGTCGCGGTCCACGTACTGGAAGTCCTTGAGCGTCTGGATGGCGAAAATGTTCTCCTTGCATTGCAGGGCCACCCGCTCCGAGCCCGTCTTGATCAGGTAGTCCAACAGGGTGAGGGCCTTGTAGACGTGCCGCCAGTTCTTGCCGTGGTCGTTGAGACGCTTCCAGATCATGCTCATGATTTCGGAGAAGGCCACCACGTTGTAGGTGAGATCGGCGATCTCGGACATGAGGGAGCTGGAGGGCCCCCAGGGATCGTTGGAGGTGGCCTCCCGAACCTTCTTCTCGGCCTCTGAGTAGTTGTTTACTACATTTTTCATCTGTCTGCGGATGGTTGAGCTCGGCATGATGGTGGTCTTTTAGTGTGTGTATAAATGTGCAGAGTTTTTTTTGTGAAAAATAAAAATTGTAACAAAAAATGAGTAGTGCCGTTTGACTATCCAAAAAATAAAAAAAAGAACACTCCCTTAGTTTAATGGGAGTTCACAAGAGAGTTCAAGGCTCAACAGTTCCAAAATCCAGGTTTAGTGTGTAAGTATGTGTGTGTGTGTGTGAGTGAGTGAGTGAGTGAGTGTGTGTGTTGGGTGTATGTGTGAATAAGTGTTTTGGGAGCTTTCAGAAGTCCAGTTCCGTGATCCCTGTTTTAAGAGTATCCCTGCGCTGTAGCAGAGCCTGTTAAAATCATTTCCACGCAGAGATGGGGGTTGGTGCAGCAAATTCCTCCATTACCTGAAATGCAAGACAGAGACCAGAGGTGATGCAGTGACTGAGGCAGAATACAACACATGGGAAGTCACTACCCTCTCTCTCTCTCTCTCTCTCTCTCTCTTTCTTTTTCTCACACAGCTAATCAAATCTAACTTTTCCAATGCTCACTGCTGACTAAACAATTCTGCTGTTTGCTCATTTAGTTTTGGCGGAAACTTCAGTTTTAACCCCCGTGTTTTCCGCTGTGTTCAAAACTGAAAACATAAACAAACCAACATAAGTAGGGCTATAAGGCAAGAGAAGAAGGCTTAGCACAGGCATGTTAATGTATGGAATGGAATATATGCAGCTAGGGACAAGGCATGCTAGCAGACTTCCTGTCTGCACTTGCACTTCTCTACTGTTAAAACGATCCCACCAGTCAGATAAAGAGAAATAGGTCACAGCTGTTCACACACACACACACACACACACACACACACACACACACACACACACAAATACCACTGCAAGCTAACACAGACTTCACGCGTGGGCCTCTATCCAGGTAGCAGATTTGAAGTATTCTAACGATTTGTGCATCGTGCGTGTGTGTGTGTGTGTGTGTGTGTGTGTGTGTGTGTGTGTGTGTGTGTGTGTGTGTGTGTGTGTGTGCCCCCTCACAAACCCACACAGATAGAAGAGAGAGATCTGAGGAAGTGCTACGTTTGACATGGTTTCCGTTACTCATTGTTACGGTAACTAAAGACAGCGCACTAGTCAGCAGAACAGCACAGACATCTCATTTACCGATACTACAGCAGCACACTTGAGGCCACTGCTGGCTCCTACAAATATGTGTGTGTGCAGTGCATGTGTGTGATTTAGAAGAGAAGAGAAAAAAAATAAAAATCACATTCAGATGTTTTGTCATGCCAACTTTGAGGTTCAGTACGCAGACAAGCTCTTTGTCATCACATGGACAAACTAAATATAGCTCATCAAACACATCCATTTCCTGGGAAAGAACATCAATAAGGCCTTCACTGCATGACTTAGCGGAACTGAATTCCTAATGAAAACCTGTTGTATGACTGCCTAAGAGGCTTGGAGGCCGAGAGCTGGGTTGCTTGACTTATATACACGAATCCGACGAAACTACCGGAAGTAAGCAGGCGCCATTATTGAGCTGCCTAGATCACCAATCTGTCCATGGGGATAACGTTATAGCAGCACACCATAAAATACCGTAATTTACGAGATTCACTACTACTTGTATAATGTCAGAGTATTCCATGGTTTTGCTGTTAGCTGTCATTGACTATGCATTGTCAAAAAGGTTTGCTGACAGTCCAACAATGGCGTCGCCACAAGAGGCCGCCTACACAAAACGCTCGTCGGATTCGTCTATACAGAGAGCGCATCATCATGGAAAGAGAAGACACATTTTCGTCCCCATCTACAATTAGCCTATATTAATACAATTGATTAACATTCATATCCTTGCTCTCAGTTAAACTAAGCAAACTGAGCTTATCAGTTCACCAATTTCACCAAGCATTTTCCCTCCGATATTTTCCTAACCTCATCCGCATTGTGCTTAAAGTTTTTAGAGCTGATAACATTGACTACTAACATAGCTTGCTCTGAATAGCTGGGAGCCCCGATCCCCTGCCAGAACAGAACAGAGCAAGGGGAATATGTGCTTCCTGTGTTGAAGCTGGGAGAGGGGGGGGGGTGTAGGCAAGAAAAGGAAAAGAGATAAGAAAGGAGTTACACTGTCAAATAACCCAGGAGAACAGAGGTGCGACCAGGTCCAGAGAGAGAGAGAGAGAGAGAGAGAGAGAGAGAGAGAGAGAGAGAGAGAGAGAGAGAGAGAGAGAGAGTGATAAGAGACAAGACGGGGCTGTCTCTGTTGTAGCAGCATCCCGCAAAGATTCATGAAGAATCCCTGAAAGGAGACTCCCACCACCACCACCACACCAGAGTACCCGACTATCTGACTATCCCCTGCCAGGCAGCCACAGGGCCCTAGCTTCCCCCACCCCACCCCACTCCCCTGGGTCTGCATACACATGAATGCCGCCAGGCTCTAATGAAACATCTGCTGCTTTAATCACCTATTCAGAGCCAGCGTCTAAAAGGAAGAGAGGGGCAACTATATCACAGCAGAAAGAAAGCTCTACTGGCCCACAGAACGGAGAGGGGAGGAGGGATAGAAGGGGAGGGTGTGTGTGTGTGTGTGTGTGTGTGTTGGGGGGTAGGGGTTAGGGGACCCAGGAAGCTAGCGGAGCACACAGAGCCGGATCTGTGTGTGTATGGCTCCATGGGCCAAGCACAGCATGGGAAAGAGGCACACAACACTGAGAGCCTTGCAAAGAGATGAGATGCAGCCCTTGCAGAGAGACAGGCAGCACACCACTGCACCAGGGGCCAACACGGTAGTGACAACTGCAACTGTGCTGCGAGTGAGTGAATGAGCACACCAATGTAGGGGGAAAACATACAGTATAGACTTTAAAGGAATAGTCCACCTCTTTATGAGAATTGGTCATTTACCTCCTTACTCTGAGTTACATATGTGGGTAAAATCATTTTGGTCTCAGTGCTTGTGTTTTTCTAGTATGGCATCACCAATTTTCCCCATTTTTTAGCTTCAGCTTAGCATAGGCGCTGTAATGCCAGATAGCAACTCTTTGGCAACTTTACTTTTCAGTGCCTATGCTAAGCTAAATGTAAAATTGTTGTTGCCAGACTAGGACAACGCATGCATTGAGACCAAAATGCTCTTACCCACATATGTAACTCCAGGTAAGGGAGTGAATAACCAATTTTCATAAAGAGGTGGAATATTCCTTTAAATATCACCCCTGCTGCCACGAAACACAGTGCTGTTTGGAAATGGCAGCTTGCAAGTGGGTGCTTGCTCTGTCTGATGACAATAAATTGTGAGTCACGCGTTGGCTGAAAACAAGCACAGACAATTGCATTATTGAGCCCGACTTCACAATTTCACCAGAATGTTGTCGATTTGAGAAATCTGTTGTATTGAGGAACTTGATGGTGGATCACAGCGTTAAAAAAAAAAAAATGTAGGCTAGTGGCCACTGTTAGAATGGCAAACCACAGAATATCTTTAGAAATACAATCTGTTAACTTGTGAAGGTTTTTTTTCTAGGCTCAACAGATTTAACCAAAGTAAATGCCTATAATAGAACAACAACAGAAATAGAACAACACTGCAAACAGTGCTGCCACAGCCTTGCTTATTGTTTGGCTTAAAAAGAAAAAGAAAAAAAGACTGAAGATGTCAGCTTTACAGTGCTGTAATCCGCATCTACAGCTGACCGACAGGTCACATGTGGAGATATGGTGAGGCTCCACCACTGGGCAGGAACGGTCCCCAAGGTCTCTGTTGTGAATACTAACAGCGCAGCGCTAAAGCTTGATATGCAACTACCACACAGGCGTGAAGGGCAGCCCCACTGCCCTGATAAGACTGGAATCCAAACATGCTCTTGGACAGACAAGTGGCTGCAAGTCTGCACACTACTGCACAGAACATGTGGGGGCAAATGGGATCAAACAGGCGAGTCTGTGCCTACAGGTGTGTGTGTGTGTGTGTGTGTGAGCCTTGTATCTGTCAAGGTGAAGGGGGAGGGGAGGGGGATTATGAGGTGTGTAACCACACCTCACACTTTCTCACATGGGAGGTAGCCTAACATAATAAGTGGATGATTGTACATGGTCATGCTAATGGTGTTGAACCAAGGACAGATTCAGATTTTAGAGAGGGGTGAAACCAAGACATAGTTTAAAGGATTCTGGGTGTCTCCTCTTTCAGGTTGGCCTTCTCACATGTAATCAATCCGGTTTGGTTACTCAGAAATGTAGCCTACTATTGCTCAATAAAAGGCTGTAAATCTGGATTTCAGAAATTTGGCAAATAAAACACAATCATAACCTCCTATGTATACATACAACAGTCAGTAAGTCTACATAATTTTCTATCAAATCTATCAATTCACCCCAAAGGCGATGTTAGCTCTGTGAAATGACTGAGTTGTATATAGTGTCTAGAAACGACAAACGCAGCCCTACTAGCTAGCAGTCACTTTTCCATTGTCTCTCTGGGAAGAACCCGTGTGCCCTGAAAGACAAAGCCAATGAGCCGGGGATGGGATCGGGCAGAAGATGCATCTGTCACCCCCTGACCACACAATAGACAAAGATCTTTCCTGGGCTCGGGTGCGTCCAGACATTCCAAGGAAAGAAGCAGACCTACTAAAGACCCACATCGATGACTGGACACTCAACCGCTAGTGTAGTCACCAAGAATAAATCAGTCCTAAACACATCCATCACGTAGAAGGTAACTGGTATAAACATTCCGAAAAATAAAATGAAGACATGTATCGACAGGGTATAACCCAATTTGTTTACAACACATCAACTTAATCCATGCCATCATAAAAACAAGTTGCGGCTCAACAAATATCCAATGCAACCATCTCCTCACGTTTATTATCACGACAAGTCAGTAAATCAGCACAGTGTCAAAAGTTCCCTACAAATGTTTTTCAACCATCTTAAAACAGTACAGCAATTTGAAGTTAAGGATTGTCTAGGGCGAGGACCACGATAACACTGCTAGCATCCTAATGTTAGCTGTATTTCTCATCGGCAGGCAACAGCTACCTAGCTAGCGTTAGCCAAAGATCATAAGGCGAGCTGGCTAGCTCGGTCCCGGGCAAGTAGCTAGCTGGAGTATCTGTACATCACTCCCATCAAAGTTCACAAAGATACGGTTCGATAGACAAGGCAATTCATCGAGTTGTGCGTCCCAAAGTTAAGATACCTATCGATAAACTTCAACATGGCTTTTGATTGTACTACCAACAAGTGAGTTATTCAATTACCGCACCTGCAAAACCGCATAAGCTATGAAACTTGGAAAAAGACAAACACGAACAAAACTTCAGAGGACCCAACATTGGGATACGGGCTAATGGGTTAGCTGCCCCAGCTAACAACTTAGCTGGAAGGAAAACCTGCCAGTTGTGTGGTTTAAAATTGTTTCTTTGTGAATAAATGAAGACGAATGAGTGAAACTAAAACGACACAGAACAATGTGTTGATCTTATCCGAAACCTGTCGTCGTGGATTTATTAGGTCGACACACTGCTTTCGATGCCAAAAGTTAGCTGCCCAATAGTTGCTAGCTAATAATGCCGCCTGCTAACGTTAGCAAAGCAACTTCTTTAGGAGAAAAAACCCTTGGATACCTTGATGAAAGTTACCAAAAGAAGATTTTAAGCCAACATAGGTCCCAAACTTACAACTTGCTTATAGAATGTGAGCGGAATCTGTTTAGCATCGTGCCAGTAGGAGATGTCTCTGCTGTACTGTTAGCAACAGCATCACATAGCTATGTTAACATTAACGTTACCCCTTTAAAAGCAAAACAGTAACTTACCAATCCTCGATTTGAAACTCAGATCAGTGTTCGCCCGGGAGTACAACCCGGCATAAGTTATATCCCTCAATAACTATTAAATAAATTCAGTGAGGTTAAGTTCACTGGCAAACTAAACTTATGAAGTATTCGGAGAAAATTTCATAGACGCTTAGTGTTAGTGTTTATGTGATTAGCGGGCTAGCAAGGCTACACGTCTCCGGTTGCACTGGGTTGTGACACCCACACTGCCCAACATGGCGGAGACAGATACATACGCTCCAGGAGGGGGCAGGCGGCAAAGGGTGTGACCATAGACGTTAACACAAGAGAGAGGTGACTGAAATATCAACTGGACATGCAGCTAGAGATATAAATGTCGAAAATGTTCAAAGAGGGCGGCCTGGTCTTATATGCCTCCCGAGGGTAAGGAAGTTTTGACGTGGTTAACCTGCTACAATTTACACAAATTGTAAGTTAGCAAATTGAAACATTCCATGAAAAGTGACAAAGTATCAACAAAGATCATGGATTATTGAGCTCCGCTTCCAATAAACTTTTATTTTTACATCATGTATTTTTAAACACAGCAAATGGAAAAGAGATTGTTGTGATGTACAGCTGGCAACATTCAGTAAAATCACTGCCTGTGGGGTCATCCTAC
>JAODXP020000015.1:7934375-7981875 GCA_027497455.2 Sardinella longiceps
GAAATTCTGTAACCATCAGCTCAACTGCAGCCTATTACTTTCATATGGATTAGACTAAGCTACTTTGGGTCAGTACACTGACTTCGACCTTAAGTGTAAGATAAAACAATACTGTTAGTGTTCTCCAAACACTGTGATTAGCAAAACTCAGGCATGTGACAACAAGGGCCTACAATTTTGTCAACTATCAAGAGCACTCCAAAGCATCCTTCAAACTGTCATGAAAAACAGAGATTTTGTCACCTGAATACATCATTTAATTTAAATTTAGGGAAAGCCATGGCTGATTACATATTATAGATATTGATAAATGATCATTTGGGTTATTCAGAGATGCTCCCCAAGGGCAGCTGTCTAAATCTAGTTTGTTTGCCTGGACTGTGCATAAGTTCTTTGAAAGGCCAATAGAGGGCGGCATTGTATTGAAGGTGCCAGCCTCTGGAGGTAACTGAGACTTTCTGCTACTCCCATCATTTACTCTCTCTCTCTCTCTCTCTCTCTCTCTCTCTCTCTCTCTCTCTCTCTCTCTCACACACACACACACACACACACACACACACACACACACACACAAGTAGAATACTTAGAAGCTGTTTATGCCTGCACATATTTAGATACTTAGAAACTGTTTATGCCTGCATATATTATAGGCTATTAAATATCAGGACCACAGGATTCTTACTCAGGTCTTACTCAGACTTCTTGATATCCTTTTGTATTGCCCTTGCACTGTTGCTTTAGTCACTATTAACAAATTTAATTGGCCATAGTCTAAAATACTGTAGAATTTATATAGAGTTGACAATTTATCACTCAGCATGAATAATTTACTGAATTATATAAATAAACGCTTTAAAGCAACACTATTGAAGTTTTGGTGTAAATCTATCCGAGAAAAAGCATCGCCTGATGAATGGCGTCAGCCCCAAACTTTCTCTCTCTCTGATATATCCTTAACTTTGGTCCAGTACCCATTCAGACGGATGTGCGTACTCTTTGTTGTATTTTACCCTCTGTGTAAAACTAGCCTAGTGAACTAGCAACCTAAAAGGCACAGAAAACTCTCTAAATATTTTCTTTGGCACTGCTAGGAGAGCCTTATTGGTTTGTGATGGTAGTCCAATCAGTGATAACACGCTGTTACAAGGTTTTCTTTTATTTTGCGACGATTTCCTATCCTACACTCAGACCTGCTATGTGGATATTCTGGATGGCTGGTGGGAATGACACTTTATCCACCCTTTATATGACTATGCCATCCAAATAAGTTTTGAGATGGTACTAAAATAAATTGTCTTATAAAAAGTGTCACCACACTAGGCCTAGGCCTAATATAACCCTATGTAACCCCCTCTTGAAAGTGGATTCCGGGAGTAAACAGTGCTCCTCTTCGGACTGGCTCATGAAGCTAAACAAGTTGAACATCTAAAGAGCTGTACACAAAGCAGTCTCTGTGCATTTTTTGCCCGAGAATGAATATACTACTCATGGTAAAGTGGCAGGATGTCAAACGGTTTGTTTTTCTAAGTTTTTCTAAAACAGAGAAGCCAATAAGTCTTAAAGGACTTTGTGAGGTACACCAATTAATGTCTACCATCATCTTCTGATGCAGAGGTGGGGCTATATTCTCACACGTTTGTTGGCTTCATAAACTTTGGCCTTCATTGCAAGTGGATACTTATATTTACCATATGGGGGCAGTAAAAGTCAGTTCCTCCCTCTCTCACTGACGCCCCGGTCTTGTGAATCCCCCTGTGTTATTCTTTACAGAGCTACATCCGGCGTATGTATGACGACTGCTTCATACATACAGAGGTGAAGTTGTGGTGGCGTAGTGTCTCTGATAACAGGATGTGCTCACAGAGCATGTGCACACCACACATGCTGCCACAGGTCAAAAGAGAAACCAGAGAAACAATCCACCCACTTGAACCGACCACACAGAAAACAAGCAATAGTCAAGTGCTCATCATATCATGCAAACCTATTACAAACGATTACTTTGCAACGAGCTCAGAACTGTTGCCATGATACTCCAAGAAGTATTGTTTTCAGCTTGATGTATTCTGATGGATCCTCCACTGGCTCATGGTGCGGAGTCTGTTTCATGTCCGACACAGCCACGCCTGTTGTTTTGAGCAGACCTTCCCGTTGTGACTTTGTTGTGAGCAACAGCTTCTTGTGGGAGAGGACCAACAAGGATGTGATGGGCCTGCATTGTTATTTCCAAGAAATCAGCCTCTACTTCCTGCTCCCAGGGTTTTTCCCAGCCACCTCCACAATAAAGTTCCCCAATGATTATGGACACAATTAAAAATAATAATAATAATAATAATAATTAAAAGTCTAGCATGTTGTAGCCTACTAGACGGACAATACTAGACCAAATGAATTAGGCTTAGTTTAGTCATGTATTGTTAAACGCCATTGTCTTTGATGAGCTGCTGCTGTTCTTACTAAGTTGTGTTCAGTTGCAACTAAAGTTGGATTCCTTTTCCATATCTAAATTGGGGGCCTGATGTCAGGGTAAGTCGGCCAATAGGCAGAGGAGGAGTAGGTGACTAATCCTGACAGTCTACAGTAATGCACGAGCTTCTGTATCTGTGTTTCACTTGATGTGTTTAGCTGTATTTAGATGCATTGACTTGTGCTTTCCCCCTGGATGTGTTTTTTTCACAGGAAACAAACGCTGCCACCTGACCCCTTTACCTCCCGTATTAGTCATGTGTCTCCTTATTTACGAATGCTGTCGCGATGTGTGCAAGGTCTCATCACTGTTGCATGACAGCCATGTGTTATTCAGCTGCCACTGCACCACTGCACCTGAGAGAGCTGCACGCATTAGCACTGTTCAGCCATCTGTGAGTAAGCACACACACTTTCAGTCTACATACAATGCGTGTTTGCGTGTGTCTCTGTTTGCGTGCGTTTGTGTGTGTGAGTGTCTGTTTTTTTATGTGTGTGTGTGTGTGTGTGTCTGTGTGTGTTTGTGTGTATGTGTGTGCGTGCATGTCCTTTGACTGGTTTGATCCTTTTTCCCACACCAGTGAGTGAATCAGTGTGGTAGAGAGAGGCAAATGAAAAGGGCCACTGATAATATAGTACTTAAGATTTGCTCATTTTCTGAGGAGACGTCCCTCAATACCACTTGAAATTACTTGAAGAAAACCCCTTTTACCAATCCAGTTTTCACTAATTTGATTTGCATGAAGCTTCTGAAGGGATGTCAAGGTCTCTTGGTGATTCTTGTAAAATGTGAATAGTACATGAATCAGAGTTTTCACATACTATGTTTTGCTGTTTGATGTTTGGTTTGGTTGGTGACTAATTTAGTTCTAGCACTTCCGATGTTTTTCACCCATAAGCTTCATTCAAAGACAGTCTATTCAGCAGCATTAACTGCAGATATTAAACTCCTTTTTTAACTCCATTTTATTACCAATAAGAGTTTGTCATTTCAGGGCCCTTTCACCCACTTATCTTGTGAGTCATGTCCTCAGCAGACCAGCTACTTCCTGTATTAAAAAAGTGGTGGTATTAGCACATTTTCGGACAGATTTTTTTTGTGCCATACTTATGTGTTTCAGACATTGGCAAAATAAAACAGTTCCATCACATATGAACACTATTCTAAAATAGAACTGACTTAAAGCCTGAAGGCAAACCCTATAGTTCCACACATTCATCTTATTGCCATGCGCTCTTGTGCCTGCAAGGCATTCACACCAAACAGAATTGCTGAAAGGTTCAACAGGCCCTGCGAGACTTTAGGGTCTAACTTCACAATCTCCTGTGACTCAAAGAATAATCAACTTCTTTCAAGACCTCAGTGCACACGCAAATGTCAAAAGTTATACATATTTAACTACAATACGTACAAGGGGTTGACTGTCCTGTGTGTGCTGCTGCAGGTGAGCACATTAAAATGAAGTCAAGAAGAGGAAACCAGACTCCCATAAATGAGCTGCGAATCATTTATTGATGACATCCAATGCTAGGATCCATTAAAAGAGGCAAAATTATTATGGATGACTGTTCAACATGTTACGTCATGCCACATGGGAGGGCAGTCTACCTTGAGGGCTTCAGCAAGTAGAGCAGATACAGCTTCTTTGATATTTACATTCTCTTAGATGTTCTCCCTGCTGGAAAAGGGAAACCAGAAATTTAAAGGTTTACTGTATAGTCATACTTTTATACATACAGTATGGGGGCATGATACACTTTTAACGTAAACTTTACTGATTTACTTCGTTTATCTATGCAAGATGTAATTTCCAGCGGTTGCTTAGATGAAAACTAGATCATGTGATATTAAAAAGCATCTCTAAAACTTTATATTCAACAGAAATTGGAATAGTATCAATTGTAATTTCCAGCTATGGAACAGTTCTAAATGATGATGATGATGATATTTTGTTAGGTAATGAATCATAAATCAGGTTTAACTAAACTATCATCCTGGGAAAAAAAAGTTTTATCAGCGGAAAAAATACAGTTAAAACCATCAAAAAGTTTCCCCACCCAGAAAGGGTAGAAGAAACCCATATGGATGAATGTGATATTCACTCAGAGGTGATTTGTTCCTAAAGAAGCAAATTCTGTTTGTTGTCAAAATTACAAATAGGCTACTCTTAATATGAGTTATAATTTCCCAAAACAGAAACACATAAAAAGTGCATTACAAATGTTAAACAACATATCTGCACAACACAAGATAAAAATAAAATTTTAATTATAATGAATAACACAGTTACACAGCTTCCAATACAATATGTGCTTAATATGTTGAAGTGTATCATGATATTATTGAACGATGCCTCCCCCCCTAGACCCCCCTGTCCAGGTCTCACACTCACGTAAGGGAAGTTTTTGTGAGCGCCTGTGCATTCTATTCTCCTCCCTCTTTGTTCTGTTTTTCCTGTTTCTCAGTTCACCACTTGCATCTGTGAGAGAGAACACATAACACAGACAGGAACTGCCTCCCCCTCCCTCTCTCCCACACGCTCTGTCAGTCTCTCTCGCTCTCTCACTCTCTCTCTCTCTCTCCCTCTCTCTCTCTCTCTCTCACTGTGTGTCTGCCTTGCAGCCTCTCTCACTCTCTCCCTTCTTTTTCTCACATTCTCTCACACAGTCAGATGTGCCTGCGTCGGCTTAGTCTTTCTTTTTCCTCTCATGGTGTGTGTATGTGTACGCGTGTGACGGATCGTGCGGCAGTTCATCAGCAACCGAAGCCAGTGTGGATGCCCTCTCCTCTCCTCTTCTCATTTCTCCTCTCCTCTCCACTTCGCTCTCTCTCTCTCTCTCTCTCTCTCTCTCTCTCTCTCTCTCTCTCTCTCTCCCTCTCTCTCTCTCTCCACTCTGTGCGTTGTTGTAGCTGCTCGTAGTTCAGCGTTCAGCACCGCTCTGAGGCAGTGGATCTCTCGGTCTCCCCTCTGTCCCTCCCCAGCTACCCTTGGATCAGAGGAAGGACCAGGTCAGGCTCCTCGTGCCCGGGCACCCGCACCCTGCGCCACCCCCACCCTCCAAGTCCCAGGACTCCAGCGTCCACCAAGGAGGGGGTCCCAGGATGGAAGCGGTGGCGCTCTACACGTTCCGGGCCACAGAGAGCGATGAACTCAGTTTCCAGAAGGGCGACATACTAAAGGTAAGAGAGAGAGAGAGACAGAGAGAGAGAGAGAGAGAGAGAGAGAGAGAGAAAGATTGGGGCCTGCAGCACTGCCATTCATCATTCAAGAGAGCCTTCACCCCTCAATTTCATGCCACATCCCGCTGGCACGGGTAATTAAGTGTGAAGATTGTGGTGGTGTGTTTGTAGAAATTAGCCCTGTGACCCGAAACATGCTCACTGAGTTCTCCTGGTGAATTAAGTGAAATAGTAGCTCATTTTTTTAGATGTGTAGTTGACATGTTATGAGCTGTACATGTATGTTACATGTGCACATACAGGGGTGTACACGCACGCACACACACATAAACACACACACACACACACACACACACACACACACACACACACACACACTAACAAAATACACGTAAACAAACAAATGTACTTATTCTGGTTTATATATGCGGTGGTGTTGTAATGAACTACTACAGGCCTAACTCTGTTTTAACTCTGTTAGTGATTGATTGCCGCCTTTGTTTCACCAGATTACGAACATGGAGGATGACCCTAACTGGTACACAGCAGAGTTGATGAGCAGAAAGGGCTATGTGCCCAAGAACTATATCAATGTAAGACCACACACGTAAGTATCTGTGCACAACAACGTGGGTTGTCTCTTGTGGGCTGCCTATATTTCTCTAGAATCAGTCTTTTTCGCTCTGGCACGTTGTGAAAGGCCATGATCTCTGCTGCGATACTTACTGAGTGAGCTGCTAAGAGTGATGTAATCCTACATGGAAAAAGAACATCTGAGAGATCTATCCTATCCCAGGCTTGTGCAATTTCCTCATTTTTACATCTTTTTAACACAACCCAAGGTGTGATTTTTTTTTCTCTCTCTTCGCAAGAAATAGCTCAGAAACTCTCGTGAATTATTTAGAGAAGCATAATGCTGACACGTGTAAAAGAAACACATTAATAAAGAAAAATATTTACCGTATGCACTGAACTGAAAGGAATGGGGACTGTAAAGTCATTATACTTTATATTGAAATGCATTTTACAATCATTTAAAAGTGATTTATTTATAATATGTGACACTTTTTGGCAGATTTTTCATTTCTTAACCACTAGGGGGTCTCTAGTGAATGTATGCAATGTAACACCAGTTATACTTAATTAACATATTTAATATGATAATTAGATTATTTCCCAGAAAAATATTATAAATTCATAACAACAGATAGCTGGCTGCCCACGGTGTTAAGCTGTGTAGGCTACACAGCAATGTATGTACAACAACGTGTAGCATGTAGTATTCAGTGTAAGATCTCTGGCCCAAGCAGTGTCTCATGGTAGCTCTAGGATATTTTCATGGAATATAGAGTGGGCTGAGTGAGTCTCTGTGCATCCTCAGGTGGTTCGCTGGCCGTATTTCAAGGAATGTAGCCGAGGGCCGTTTGAGACATCGGGAGTGTGGAGCCTTCTTGGTGCGGGAGAGCGAGAGTGCACCTGGGGAGTTCTCCATGTCCGTCAGGTACGACACAATTGCTACTCTCTCTCTCTCTCTCTCTCTCTCTCTCTCTCTCTCTCTGTTTGCCATCCCCCCATCACCACCTTGTAACTAACTTAACTAAACAAAATGTTGCCAGAATGTTCTCCCTTCTGACTGTCTATTGGTGGAAACTACCTAAGGGTTTTATGACATCACATTTTGTTTTAGTTCAGTTTAGCATCTTCCCCCACGTGTCTCTTGCAAATGACATTTTATGAGAGGACAGAATCAGACAGCTAGTTCTTAGCCGAGTGGGGGGAGATATGAATTGAAATTCATCCAAGGCTCTCTCTCTGCACCCTGCTTCTGCAGTGTGGGTTCACCAGAACCTAATTGTGTCTCAGCGGTTAATATCAGCTGGACCGGGGCCCGACTCGAGCGGTAGTTTCGGGTGGATGGTCTCGACTCCCTCCGGAGGGCTTGTGAGGCAGGCGATCCCCCTCTCAAATCCACTCCCCCCCCCTTCCCACACACACACACACACATACACACACTCCCACCATCACCCCCCAATCAGTGCAGCAGTCCAGGGTAGCCAAGAGACACAGGTGTGGAGACAGCCTCTCCCGTTATTGTGAGATTACAAGTCAGTGTGGCGCGCCACAGGAAGCTGGAGCTGGCAGCCTGTCGGCATATTCTCCAGGAAAGGAGGAGGGGGAGGGAGGGGGGGAGTAAAGGAGAAAAAAATAGAGAGAGAGAGGGGGGGGGGTAGAGTGAGAGAAGCAAGGGGAGAGTGGAGAGAGTGAGAAGGAGAAAAAGAGAGAGAGAGAGAGAGAGAGAGGGAGAGCAAGAGAGAGACGGAGAGAAAGAGAGATGGTGACGCTGCAGTGGCTGGCTGCCCCTGCTCTGCATTCCATCACAGACGGACGGTGTTGCAGCTTCTGACAGAATACCAATCAGTGACACACTTGGCAGTTTGGCACCAAAAAAAAAAATGACTACTTGTGGGCATTTATCTGCTCCTGTCTAAAACAACAAATTATGTAAAGGGTGTTTGGGGAGTTATCAACCAAATGGGCTTTCATCAGGGTAGATGGGATGGGGGGGGGGATAATCTTCAGTGATTATAATAACGTAACACACATAATGGATATTACCACATAAAGAACACACAACCGTCCTTCTCTAGAGGAGAGGCCATGTAAGCAAACAAGCATTAGCCTCCATGAACCATAAACACACAGTATATAACTGAAAGTGTAGTGGGGATTTTTTGTTAGTGGGCGTACGTAATACAATGCTATAAATGGAATACCTAATATTAAAATGTGAGAAATAGCCTTTGTGTGTGTGTGTGTGTGTGTGTGTGTGTGGGGGTGGGGGCGTTGGGGTGGGGGGGGGCGGGGGGGTGTGCAGGTGTATTGAGGTGGCATGGCATGGCATGGCATGTTTCTCCAGGCTTTGCTGTTTGTGCAAGCAGCACTGGCATAAGTAGGGGAAGTGTTAGAGAGGAATGGAAAGAGGAAACAGTCCTTGGGAAGGCAGCTTATTTATTACAACCTCAGCTTCTTGTGTTTGATGAAGTCTGCTCTTCGCAGTGGTGCTATAAATATAACGTCTTCTGTTGACTGCCGTTGGTACACTTCAACGCAACTTTTTTCTATGAATTTATGATCCCTCTGCCCCCCCTCATCCCTACCAACATCCACCCCCCCCCCCCAACCCATCCGTGCTGCTCGATTGCTTTGGGCTCTAATTAGAATTTGCCACTCTCTTGCTAAGACACGGAAGAGCCATAGAAGACAAGTTTACTTTATTTTTATCTCATCTGACAAAAGTGATCCTGTTCAAAGGGCCAAAGACTGCCCTTAACATTACTGATGGCGATGCTGCTGAAAGAAGGATGTGAAGTGGGGGAGGAGGAGGGGGGGGGGGGGGGCTGTTAAATATGGATGCAGTAGAATTTAGAGCCATGAGATAAGATGAGATGCCTGCTTCTCGCTTTTTTTTTTGTTTTTGATTTTTTTTTGCGTGTTCGGCCTCGGAGGCCTGGTGCTGCCAGATGTTTTATAAAATTGTTAAAAGGAAAATGTGGAAAAACATGAAATTCTCTTTTTCCCAGTGTGTAGCTGTAGGAGGGAGTATTAACGGGGGAGTGTGTGGGGGAACGAGACGGCACATGAAATGCTTGTCCCCTTTTTCAGGCAGTGCTTTTTCAGTTTGGTCTCATGGTGCTATCAGCTCGGGCGCAGGAGAGGAAAGAAGGAAACAACTCTTTGGCAGGGCTGGCAGCGGCACAATAATAACGGGAAAGCCGTTTGCAAGTCTGGGGCTATGGTGTATAATTCGGTGGTGGCCCACGTTTTTTTTTTTTTTTTTTAATTTTTTAAATTTTTTTTTGTTAAATAAAACACCACCACGGTGTTGGAATAATTAGTCTCGGGCCCCGATGAGTCAGCTGTGAAATGTTAAGTGTGCCATCTGCTTTGAGTGAAAAACTGGGACGCCGAGCAGCTGGGATGGTGGATGTTATAGTAATTATAAATCAAGACCCCCTAAAGCCATGGGCCTGATGTTAGGGGAACTCTCGCCAGCAGATGGCAGTAAGGCCAATCAGGGTAGTCACGCATCTGTCTAATTTATGTTTTTACAATTATAGCTTTTTATTGGATGATGTTGTTTTTTTTAAACCATAATTATATTATCATTTTCCCAGCTTACTTGTTTATCTCTTCACGTGAGGGCGTTGTGTAAAAACACCCTTTGTTTATAGTTCTTGCCACAGAAGAGCTACAGATAGACCAGTCACGTCTATCTTTATGATAGCTGAGTACTTTGCACTGGAGATTAGTGTGTCCATTAGAGCGAGGAGGAAGAGGAGGAGGAGGAAGAGGAAGAGGAGGAGAGAGGCAGGTCGCTGCACTTTGGCTGTCAGTGCCTATCACGTCCGGCTGAGAGAGAATGCACAGGTGTGGTCGTGCTGACCGTGTTTGGAAGGGAAGGGAAAAGGAGTGGAGGGAAGGGAGGGTGTGTGTGTGTGTGTGTGTGTGAGGTGGTGTGTGTCTGTTGTTATTGTCAGCGAGATAAGAGAGAAAGAAGCAGCGCCGGGAAACTTGTGTTCTAGACTCAAGAGAGGCTGTCTGAGGGCGGCGCAGTGAAAGGTGGATGGTGTGGTGACCGTCACAGCGATTTTACACATTCTTTTTCTCATTAGCCAAGAGTCATGAACCAGCAAAATAACTTCAGAGTCAAGCCAGCCAGCCAGACAGCTTCCAGTGTGTTGTGTGTGTGTGTGTGTGTGTGTGTGTGTGTGTGTGTGTGTGTGTGTGTGTGTGTGTGTGTGTGTGTGTGTGTGTGTGTGTGTGTGTGTGTGTGTGTGTGTGTGTGTGTGTGTGTGTGTGTGTGTGTGTGCAAGCAAGCTGGAGCTGAATTGCTTTGATGCTGAGGACACTGAATGTAGGTCATTTATAATGACACTCGCTGGTTGCCAACACTGTTTCCAGTGTTTACGGGCAAACCAATAAACTCCATCCCAGTATCACAGATTCACACTGAACCCAGACTAACCCACCCCCCTCTTCTCTCTCTCTCTCTCTCTCTCTCTCTCTCTCTCTCTCTCTCTCTCTCTCTCTCTCTCTCTGTCATTTTTCTATTTCTCCCGATATTTCCCATTTTATACAGTCTAGTAACTGACCCTAGGCACAGGCAGACATATCAAGGCCATAGATCTGAATCATGCACGACTGCAGTCTGCAATCCTCCATCCTGCCATGTTTTTACGCTTCTTTTTAATAAAGACAGAGAGAGAGTTGCCAACCTTTGGCATTTGCCTCGAGTGTAAGCATTCTGAAAATCAGAGCTACATACAGTGCAGTGTGTGGATTCCTCAGCGCCTTTGAAGCCATACCAGTTTTCATCACCATATGTTTTTTTCATGTACGCTCAGAGTTAATTAAAAAAAAAAAAAGAAAAAAAGGAGTTTAGTCCATGTTTAGATGGTAAGAACCGGATGTACGGTATCTCACAAGTTTCCAAAGCGCCCGAGGGGGTAACGTCAGTCTCTAGGCTCCCTTCTTCTTCTGCTTTCTGCTTTGAGCTTTGAGTCAGCTCCCTCTAATTCAGCACCATCCAAGGACATGATTACACATGCAGCGAGATACTGTGCCAGATGAAGATGGCTGACAGTGTAGACGAGAGACGCTAACATCACGTGGCATGATTGCATTTTTTTTGTTGTTGTTGTTGTTGTTGTTTTTGTTTTGTTTGGCTTTAATCCAGTAATGCACACTGAGATTTTTCTTTATATCGAGCAGCTCAGTGAAATGCTTAGGAAACCATGCTGGCATGTTGCATTTGATCACAGAAGCAGAACCTTTCGCGAGGAACGGATATGTTTCCAGCATGGGGCTTCCTTTCATACATAATCATTGTCGCCTCTGTCCTCGGGACATGGTTGAAGTGTAGACTATAAGCACAGACGTAATGGCACTGGACAGGGGATGAAAAACATGAGGCACAGGGCGTTCATTATTAAAGGCAGTGGTAGGAATCTAAACGCAACGGACGGGTAGTCTATGGGCTCCTCACGCAAAGCACAGCACAGCACAGACCCTCAAAACCCACTGAGGTGTAACTCTTCTCACCAGGCTGCCTGACAATAAATCATGAGTTGGTTTTCTCACTCCTCCATGTGAAAGTATACCTTCCAGCAGGATATGTTTCCCTAGCATGCAAGGTGCCTTTTAGTGCAGTGTATCCATACATTGGTTGGATAATAGGCAAGGAGATAAAGTCGTTTTTTTTTTCTCTTTTTTTTTTTCTTTTTTAATGAAAAGCTGTACCAGCCACAAAACGGTTGACACAAAGGTGTTCAGAGAGGCCCTCTCTGTCTGTGCGATCAGATTTCTTGTGTGTGTGTGTGTGTGTGTGTGTGTGTGTGTGTGTGTGTGTGTGTGTGTGTGTGTGTGTGTTCTGTAAACGTTCAGATAAGACGAAGGCTGGGTGTGTGGGAGAAAGGAGGCTGTGGTAAGGGGAAAGGCCGTTTTGCTTTGCCACTGAGTGCCAACTCACTTTCCCCCGGACACACACACACACACACACACACACACACACAAAGGACAAAGGAGCTCAGTTGAAACCCCTGCTCATGGCTCCAGTGGGAATGGTTCCTTTTTTTCCCTTCTGTTTGCTCACATTTGCAGGACTATCATGTGGGCCCTTCACATTCTGCCTTGGCTTGGCTTGGCTCTAGCGTTACCGGCTCCTCTGTGGAGGGTCAGGTAGAGCTTTTCAAACGGCTTTAACGGTTTCTCTTTGTCTCCAACCATTAAGGGACACAGACCAGTGCGGCTAATCCGTCATACCCCTCTCTACCTTTGCCACTCTCTGTATTGATTCACCAGTTGTGGACAGTACTGAATTACTTGGCCAGGACAGTAGGTCACTGTCAATGTAGTGACTGTCAATGACTTGCTTTCCTGA
This sequence comes from Sardinella longiceps, assembly GCA_027497455.2. Lineage (NCBI taxonomy): Eukaryota > Metazoa > Chordata > Actinopteri > Clupeiformes > Clupeidae > Sardinella > Sardinella longiceps. Next base: position 7,946,963 of record JAODXP020000015.1, read on the forward strand.
CCTATTTGTCTATGCTAGCACAGTACTTAACTGTCAGAGTTTTTTTTAAATCATTCTGCAGACAGGCGATCCTCTAGGCTCCGAGTTAATTGCGAAGAGCAATAGTTCCTGGGTATTTGCCGAGGGCGTCTTCGACTCAGAGTAGAGAGATACATTTATTTGTTCTGAAGGTTCCTTGTTGTGGTTTTGGGTGTTTGCCGAGGGTGTCTTTGATACTGAATATAAAATTGCAGTGAGCAGTAAAAACATACACATTAGTTGGTCTGTCATAGCATAGCAGCCACCTGCTTTAACATTATTTGGAAAAAAAAAAAAAGAAATTTGGTAAATATGCAGTGTGAATTCAGACTGCAGCTGAGGCTGAAATAGATCTCACAAATCATAGTTGAGCTGAATGCACTGTACTGTATGTGTGTGCTGTCCCGAGGCACAGCCCATTTGTTTTCCTCATGAAACAAATAAATATATAAATATAAATAAATAAATAAATATATAAATAATCACTACTTTGGACTGGCTGAGAAGGACTGATGGATTGAATGGGACATTACAGAGATTACCGTGCCGTGGGTTGTTGATACACAGGGGCAAAACAATTACATGTCCCCCATTTCCATTACTGTTCGACAGGCAGTCTCATAAAAGCTAAATCATTTATGATAACAATGCAATCAATCTTAATGCTTAAAAACACTGGCTATGGTGTTGTGCACAAACACAAACACAAATACAAACAAAGGATTTTTCATATTCCTCATATTTTGCTATTTTACCAATTTTAGCACTTTATTAATTTTCTGTCCCTTCTTTTCTTCCTTCCCTCTCTCAATTGTTTTTTTTTTTTTTATCAGTTATGGAGACCATGTACAGCACTTTAAGATTCTACAGGACCGAGGGTCCCATTATTTTGTCTGGGACGAGGTTTTCCCCTCCCTAAACGAACTGGTGGACTTCTATAGGACCAACAGCATCGCCAAAGAGAGGACGGTGTTCCTGAGGGACAATGAGCACCCAATGAGGGTCAGTATCTTTTTGCCAGTTCCTACAATGGTTTTTTTTTTTTAATTTGCATAAAACACTGGCCTGAGGTTTATACATGGTGCGGTGTATTTTCTGGAAAATACTTTATTCCCATAAAACAATGAAATAACTATACAAAACCCTATGAAACCCTCCACCAAAAAGATTGATACATTCTACTGTACCAATTTCTACTGGATTCAACAAGGATTCAAAGAGTTTTATCTTCTAAACATTACAAGGGTTGAGAAGCGAAAGGGCGTAAGTGACATTTTGGTCAGAATTGAGTTATATATATCACCTGAGAACTCTTGATGAGCTCTTTCCACTGACAAAATTGTGTATGTAAAAAAATAATAAATTTAGAGTATTAACTAAGGTTAATGCATTGATTTTGTTAATATGTCTATATCTGTTAGGTTAATAAATGTGCTTTAAGTAGGTGAAATCAGTACACAAAGAAGGATAAGAGCTAACTATAATCATTTTTGTTTTGTTTCTCCTGTAAAGTTGGTGAAATATCTCTTACGGCCTTTAGGTTCTCAGTCCTCCATACATTGAATTACATTTGTGAAATTCCATTTGAAATACCTAATTCAAGATTCAAGAGAAACTTTATTACATCTCATTATAGGCTAGTGGTAGACTATAGGAGAGTAAAATTCTTGTGTTTTTTGCTACTCAGAAAATGAATAGTAGTGATTTAAGAAATGTCTGAGATAAATGTGCTATGTGTGTACATGTGTGAGTCAGTGTATGTGTGCAATGTCCAAAAGTGCAAGACTGACAGGCACAGATTTAGGTTGTGGATTCTGACTCGGTGTTCATAAGTCTTATTGCTTGATGGAAATAGCAGGTGAATACAATTCATGAAATGAAATTTTTATCTGCCACTCATCATGACTTATGCATCAGTAAATACAGAGTGAGGAGTGTAAAGTGTGCGATGGCAGTATGTCAGGTCTATGGTGATAGTGGTCGTTGTAGTGCGTTACTGTAGACCTAGGCTAATTGTTATAGCAAGTGGTAGATCATGTTAGCCAAACTGTCATTGTGTTATTTAGTATTTTTTGTTATTTCAAGATGTACAATAGCAACAGTTGTTATAGATAGAGAGAAAATATAATTGTTTTCTAAATTTCTTTTCCAATTTAGTACAACTCACGTGTACCACACTGAACACGTCATGCAGTGTGACTAACCACACTGAAAGAAAGAAAGAAAGAAAAAAAAGGCTTAGAGGTGCAGATAGTTTCAGATGAGGTGTGAGTGCCGGTTTCACCTCCATCCTGCTGCTGTGCTGTGTTCTGTTGCAACTGCGGTCCCACTTGTCTGCATCAGTGCAACAATTAATCATCAGAAACATCACACACACAACACACTTGGCTTAGCCATGATGGAGGTTGACTGAGGACGGCATCCAAAAGAAGCTGAAGAAGTCTCTTTTATGACTAATTTTTGACTAATGCAGGCTCAAACAGATGAAGATAACAGTCCAAATGGCTATAAAATGAGACAGATTTCATTATTTGATTTGATTTGATTTGATTTCAGTTTAACTGATAATCTGACCAAATTGAAACACACATGAAGTGTGTGTGTGTGTGTGTGTGTGTGTGTGTGTGTGTGTGTGTGTGTGTGTGTGTGTGTGTGTGTGTGTGTTTTATGATCCTTAGCCTCATTCAACTGTCTGGCTCAGCTTCCTCATGTAGTTTCACATGTGACATGTCGCTATATTTGTGTCTCCTTACAGAGGCCTCGCCACGCCCACGCCCTGTTTGACTTCCACCCCCAGCACACCTCCCAGCTGCGCTTCCTGCGCGGAGACGTCATCGACCTCCTGGACTGTTCCGACACACAACGATGGAAGGGTCGATGCCACGGCCGAGTGGGTTTCTTCCCTCCAGAGTACGTCCAGCCAGTGTACCACTGACCGGCCCCTACCAGGGGGACACAGGGTAACCACAGTATAGCAAACCAACACTGGTGGTAGTGAAGGAGGAAACCAACATATCTCCCATGAACTGGGAGCTCACTGAACTGCTTGTTCATCCAAAGCACTGTCATAATTTAAACTTCTTGAATGGAAGAAAATGGGTCAAGTGTTGGAATTCATTGAAATCGGTCCAAAAAATGATGGACATTAAAGGTGCAATCTGTAATTCTGATGCCATAGACTTTTGTTAGATTCAATAAGTTGCTCCAACAGTCCTCTAAAAATTCTTTTTGTGCAGCCCTGATTCTGTGAAGGGTAAACCTAGTGATTTTAATACAGACATAAACATAACCAGCCAATCAGTGCAATGCTTTAGAATCACAGACCTTAGCAATGTACAGTCATTACTGGCTGATCTAAATTGTTGATCTTTCCGTGGGTTGATTTCACACTATTTCACGATAAACAAGACAAGTCACAAGGGAAAAAAGGACAATTTTCAATCTTCAGACAGCTTTAAATGTTGACACTAATGCTGGGAACAGACCTACTGATTATTAACCCGATATTGATACGATGGAACGTCATGGCCGATATGATCTTAACTGGTCGCTATGATACCATTACATGACATTAAAATGCCTACAACTCAATCGTTAGGTTTGTGCTCATAAACGACTCTCAATCGTCCTGAATCTTGTCTGTAGGTTTGGCTCACTCAATCGCGTTCTAATGGTAAAAGACTGAGAAAATCAGTAGGTCTGTTCCCAGCTTAAAGATTTTTTTTTTCAGTGTTAGTAAGGGATTCCATTCCAGTGAGAGAGAAATCAAAACACCCCATGCACAGCTACACGGATTGTGCAATATGGTCCCATTAGCAGTAGTTTCTTTTCCTCTCTATGATTGTTCCTTTACCATCATTGAATCTAATACTTATTCAGTGTTTATCCATATTTATTAACTGTAAACCCATCTATTTACTGTTTTTCATTCAGGGACCTAAATATTATGTTGTGTAAGAGATTACATTTGCTTGTAAATGTTGTAATTGTAAAAATGAAAAATAAAATAAAGTAATGTAAAGTTACACTTAAAGTTGTGCTTGTGTTTCACACAAGTTGGTACACTTGCCAGAAGAAGAAGATAGACTTATTATTACTGACACTAACCATTGTGTCACCAAGGCACCAGGCAAAATGTTCCAGCTTTTGCAGCAAGATGCAAAAAAAAAAAAATCCAATCTTCTGTGGTTATTGTTTCTATACTCATGATGGGGGAAGTTTAACTGTCAAGAAGGGAATCCCCAGGAGGATGAGGGGAAAAAACACCTTTGGGTGTCACATTTTTTCCACTCAAGGATTTGGGGTAAAGTAAGGTAATTTGGGACAATTTTTGATTCACAAAATTGTAATTTTAAATGCTAAGGTGACAGATAGGTCACCATAAGGTCACCATCACGTCATATGAGTCTCTGCAACATTGTTGTACAGAACATATGTGGCTAATTATAGTTTATTGGATTTTATAGACCACAAGACACCGTCCCATCATCTGATAAAACATTTAAGTAAAATGGGACAGCCAGCTGTATTAGTTGACTTGATGAAAAAAACAACATTTTGAAGAACAATCAAAGTTTATTTTAATTTTCGGATCATTTAAGTACATACATCAAATTTTTATTAAAAATATATCACAAGTGTGTGTGTAATGTATGGTGTGCATGTGTGTGTCACGTGCACATAGGCCTATACTTCGAGTGTGATAAGGCTAACATACAAACAGCTACACGCTAATGGTATGGTAAAGTACTGTATGCCAGTAGCTGCATTTTAGTATATATAATTTGTGGTCCAATTCACTTGATGCACACTATACTGTAGTCACAAAAATTTCTTTGAAAAGGTAAAGCACTGTGACAAAATATTTTAATATTAAATTACATCTCTCATTAAAATTATATTTTTAAATCATGTTTTGTATTGCAGTGTAATTGATTCAGCTATCATAATCATAAAAACAGAGTCAATATGCTATGGGGCTCACCTTGCAAGTATATGGACTACTGATTTTTCTGAATGTTGGCTACTCCAATGCAGTCACAATATAATAACATGGTTCTTGTTTTTTTGCTAAAAAACAAGAACCATGTTATTATATTGTGACTACATTGGAATAGCTCAACATTCAGAAGCATTCAGAAAAAACAGTAGTCCATATAATTAAGAAGATAAAGGTCTAAGACATATTCATCTATTTTACCTGATGCCCCAAATTTACCTTATCTTACCCTACAGTTTCCAAGGTTTCTGATTTCTATTTTTGAATTTCTGTGGGAAACCCCATTTCTCTTTTCTTCTGTAGAAGTCCTAAATTGCTCTCTTCTGTATGCCCCAATGACGTAATTAAAAGGCTCATTAATTACGGTGCACAGGACATGCCCAGACGCAGAGCTACTTTTAGAAACCGTGGGCACATGTAAACACACATAATTACCTCTGCCAAGGACCTCTAATGTTTTCATGTCATTTGTTGTTTTGTTTGTTTGCACGTCAGCAGGATTATGCAGGAACTACCAGGCCGGCTGTCATGGCGCCTGGTGCAGGGGTGTAACATGGGAATAACCCATTCAGTGTTTTAAAGGAGAAATCCAGTGTAAATCAATCCATTGCCCTGTTGTTCAAACTCACTGCAGTACGTAGGAAAAAGAATGACAAAAATTGATACAACATAGACCAAGCAGTGCAGTGAACCGACAACTAACACCAAGTGAATTGGGCATACAGTAACAACTTTCAGTTTCATTTCACTATGCCCCATTCAGTCAGCATTAGAAATGGGTTTGGTATTTGGTCTATGTAGCATCACATTTTCTTGTTCTTTTTTCTTAAAGACAACATTTGGGTACCTGGAACAACATGGCTATTGAGTGACTCACACCAGATTTCTCCTTTAATGGATCCAGATTCAAGGGGGAGATCCAGGACTTTTATCCACTTCCTTTAACACTGTGAGATAGCCCATATTTGTCTAGGTTTGTGCTTTCACTGCATTAGCAATTATTCATGTGTTTATTTTTAATTTGCATAACTAATGCTGCTTATGAACTGTAGAATAAGCTTCGATTGCACGCAATGTGAATTAACTCATTCATTACAGTGCCCATATTCAGTCTCAGTAGTCTTTTGATGCCATCCTGCATTACGTTAAATGGAATGAATCATTCTGACTGAACTGAAACACTTTAAGCCATAGGCCACATACAGCCCATACATACATTTGTAGTCTACTTCACTTGACATTTTACCCAAAACCGATTGCTCACTGAAGTGGATTAGGCTAGTAGACATCATCATCTTTGGAAACTCAGATTTTAATGCTTGATTGATTCTGTGTGTTCACTGATACAGTATGTGTCATGGTAGTGGTAATGAGACTACGTCTAAAATTACATCGAAAGTGAATGTTCAGCCCATTGCTCAAGTCACAAACAGCAAATACCATTGTCAACTGTCACAGAAGCCTAAGGCAAAGTAGGACGCCAGCAGGAGTCAAGTAGGCCTACAAGCACAGTGTGTAGTGAAACCGATAAAAATGTTGTATCTTTTCAAACTGAAAAGCCATACTGTCAGTTGGATTTCAAATATGAGCTTTCTCTGTCATGTGCTCTCAAAGCATATGGATTAGACGTTTGAGATTTAGGCATTTTCATAAGCATTTACACTTTTTTTTACACAGATTTCCACTCTACAGGCCTACCTACAATATAAAATATACAAATTACAACTCTTTACAATGACTTTAGCCATCTCATAACTGTTTTACGCATTTGTTATTCCAAACACAATGTATCTTCTCAGTGAGATCTGATGAATCAACCAAAAAGAGCGCAAAACTATTTTTGGCTACTATAGAAATATACTGTAGCTTACTGGTTGGTTGCACACAGAGTGGCCAATGAGCCTAATGGGGCTTGCGCCATAGGGTGCCCAGAAGGTCATGCTAATGGCCATGACAAAGAGTGCTTTAATAAGTCTGTTACATATTTTTCTACATTAACGTAAACAGTCCGGAGAAATAACACTAAGCAAAAGTAGAATTCTCGCTTTATTATTTTATCAGTGTTTTCGGTGTCATCCTGGTTAGTTGTTGTGTGGCATTGTATTTGAATCACTGGCAATGTATTGTACATGACTTCAAACTTCAACTTCAAATAGGAAGTGACTGTTACAGGACTGTTAATTAATGATTTGCTGTTGTTTGTTTGTTTGTTTTTTTGTTGTTTGTTTGTTTTTTTAACACCAAAATAGCAATATAGCCAATATGCTATATGTCTTATCAAGAGATGATGGAAGGCAAAGTCAGCATAAAGAAACAGGTTTTATTTAATGGTGAGTATTCTTGCAGGAATGTGCTCGTGACCTTTACAGCTGTCTCAGGCAAAATCTGTCTGACACTGACAAAGCATTCCTAGTGTTTGAAAAAAGGCAAATTAGCCTTAAACCCAGCCCAATATCCATTTCCAGGAGTTGCCATTGGGAGGATTTAACCACGTGACCAACGGGTACCTGCCTTTGGTGTACCTGTTGCTCTTTCCGGCGCAATGTGTGTCAAATAGCCTATCTTGAGTCCAAGGGAAAAGAAGAAACAGTTATCAGGCTACATTTCAGAATGACTGTTGTGAATAGTTTACTCGCTTACTTTGCCATAGCCTAATTACTTGATTAAATTAGTTATGTTAGTGTGCGTTAGACTGTAAAAAAAAAGGGAAAGGGAAAAAAATATTTATTTAGTTTTAATAGTACGTTTTATAATGGCTTTATCTCAGATCCAGTGTATAGATGACGAAAATGTTAATCCACGAATTAACGAATCTAAAGCCGAGTTTCTTTACAGCGAAGAACATAGAATAGCGTTGGAAAAACTTTTACAGGATGGACCAGCAGCATATGAGGCACATCTTAAAGCGCTGGACATGCGCGGTTTTTTATCCGAACATGAACTGGAATATTTTACTAGAAATGTGGCGGTGTATAATCCAGGTGGTACAGATCAATCACAATTTAATGGACTGGAGGAGGACAGTAAGGTGGCCTCGGAGTACTGGCCAGAGCGATCTGACTATTCCATTAGCGAGCTGGAATTGGGCTGGCCGGACATCACATCCTATCGTGGAGTCACCCGCGCAACGGTTTACACTCACCCACCTATGGACGGACAGCCACATATTAAAGAACTCGTGAGAAGGACAATTATGCAAGCCCAAAAGGTAATTTTAAAAATCATAAGTAAATTTGGTAAAGTCTTAGAACAGAGTTACCGGGTAAGGAATAGGTAGCCTAAAAAAGGTGTAACAAAAAGTTAAGGCATAAATTCTACTTCATATGCTGGAATAACACAAACGACCTGAAAGTAGCCTAATTTAAGTTCTAGACTATTGCTGATGAGATTCGGTGTATCAGAAATCATTGGAGTAGCACACCTAGAGTTAAAGTAAAAGTGTTTCCTACCTAATGGTAGGGCTGTTCCTTGTTTCATCAAACATAGCCTATTGGTGGAGAGTAAGAGGCAGATTAAACAGATAACTTTCATGTAGTTTGTGTTATTCCAGTCGGTTTTACTTAATGATATTACAGTAATTGGCTTGTCTATGGACAACAATAGCCCAGACCCTCGAAAATGATAATGACATTTGCATTAGTTTAGAAAGTGACTCAGATTTGTAGGCCACATATAGGCCTATAGTACGTGCCAATCCACTGCTGAGAAATATCCCACACATTAGTGCTATAAGTTGCTTTATTTGACACACATACTGCACACATTTGATGGATTAAACTATGCATTGTGGTCCTTTTCCATCTCCAGGTCATAGGAATCGTCATGGACCTCTTTACAGATGTGGACATATTCAGAGACCTGCTGGACATGAGCTACCGGCGAAGGGTGGCCGTATACATTATCCTGGACACCGCAGGAGTCCCCCATTTCTTGCACATGTGCCAGAGAGCAGGCATGCACAAGGGACATCTCAAGGCATGTGACCTCTCCTGTTAGTCTAACCTTTACTCCCACAGCTCCTGCATAGTTTTGAAGGTCACAACCTGAGTGATACCAGGTTCCCAAGTTCATTTTCCACTTCATTCAATAATCTGTTGATTTTCAATTCCAAAGAATCCTCATCGCTTTGTCTTTGTCTTTGGGTGTTTATTTCATGCTAGGTAGTTAGAGAGATCTTGTAGAGACCATTATGTCAGGCATCAATGCAGCACCTACCTGAATTCTGCTTTTCTACACCATTAGGTTTCTCTTGTCATAGTTTGCTATACTGCATCTTATAAAGTACTTACTTACACACATACTAACTTACTTACATACTGAGAAAATCACAGCTAAGCCACAGCAGGAAATAACATGTAAGTTTGGTTTTGCACCAAATGTTCACAGCGTATTGTGTCAATGTAGTAGATGCTTTGCATTCCAACCAGCATTATAAGAGAATCTTAGCACATGGCCTCTAAACCTACTTTAATCTGTTACTGTTCTCAGTTTTTAGAGTCACATTCTCAATTTTAAAATGACAGACTGTGTCTCCTGCATAAATTAATCTGGTTGCATCTGAGAGCACTTAACTAACTGGTTGAGAGTCTTGTATGTTGAAGCAAATCTAACAACAACACGAAAAAAAGATTTCATAACAGCAATATCAATAGATTTTTTATCATCAGATTACAGTGCATTTGATAATCTACCCTCTTTTGATCCCATGAAGGAAATTTGGTCTCTGCCTTTAACTCCATGGTGTTTTAGTGAAATACACACAATGAGTGGTGGGACACACACTAACACGGCGGCACCTGGGCAGCACTGAGGGCTTAAGTTGCCTTGTTCAAGGGCACTTCAGCTGCGTTCCACTTCAAACTGGCATCCCTTCAGTTCCAAGCCCGAGGCCCTAACCCTGGAGTTCTCAAAGTTTTAATAGGTCAGGGCCAATTTAGGGACCCAACATTGAACCGAGGGCCGCAAAAAGGGCTGGGAAGGAAAAAAAAAAAAAACATTTGTTAGCATTTTACTGACCAGGTTGGATCGACAGTTTATATTTATTGCAGTAAATAAATGCATAAACAGATGCCACTAAACACCACTATATAGAGATGCATTCTTTCAAAACAATGTATAGTTTTAAAACTTTTACAGATATTATCAGATGTTATCGCGGGCTGCCATAAATGTTTTTGCGGGTCGCCATTGGCCTCTGGGCCGCACTTGGTGAACCTATGCCCTAACCAGTAGGGTATGGCAACCCCATTTATAGTGTATGAACACACCATAGGTCAGTGATAAATGTCATAGGTCTATTCAGCGAAAATGGCCGCTTATTTCCTTCATTGTTTAGGCATAAATAGCTATATTACCAGTCCTGGTAATGAAATGAATCTCAACAGATTTAGTCATTCCAATATGGCTGACGCTGCTGGCATCTTCTTCAGTTTAATTATTTTCTGTGGTGGCAAAATGCTCTGTGCTGGTAAATGACCTGAGGACAAGTGTGGGTTGATTAATAAGTCATTGATATAACCACAGGGCGTAACGGTTATTTTTATCAACAAAACTCATCTATGAATGATTCATCATTTGATGATGGATCCTCAGTACTGTAGGTTCATAACCAATGGTAAACATCTGATCCTTTTCTTCGTGGTTATTGTGGCCCCATGAGAGTTAATGCATTTCCTCTTTGACTCATCAGAGAGAGCTCTGCAATATAACACTTAGCAACAGATTGTGTTCCATTTCATCTCGACTTACAGCTAATTTTTTATTTTTTTTTTAACTTATGATTTGTTTCTGCACATGGTTGATTTTCCAGTAAAAGCAAAAGTCTCACTTTACCTCAGTCTTATTCACATTTTGTTCTTCATTCTCATTCATTTTTTTCTCATAGAATTTACGGGTCACCTATACTCGAGGTGGAGAGTTTTACAGTCGCTCTTCAAAGAAAGTTTGTGGTGTTGTGAGCCAAAAGTTCCTGTTTGTCGATGGTGACAAGTCAGTGTCTGGTTCCTACAGGTGAGCTGGCTAGAACCTGAATTTAAACAATCCAACAACAATCGATATTTCAATCCACTCACTGTTGAATTAGTACATCTAATTTAACTTGTTCCAAAATCTAATTCTGACCAAATAATGTTTATTTGTGGTGTGTTTCCAGCTATACATGGACATCATCCAGGCTGGACCGAAATGTTGTCACAATGCTCACAGGCCAGGCCGTGGAAACCTTCGACCGGCTTTTTCGGGATCTGTTTTTCACTTCCAGAGCTGTGAATCTTTCTGGCCTTCAACTGGATGAGGAGCCAGAACTTGAACCAGTGCGCCAGGAGATCCAAAACCCGCAAGTCACCGCCGCAATGGCTCGCAAGATGTACAGCGCCAAATACGCCCTCATCTCCACCGCCTCCCTGAAAAGCAACGGCACTTACTCAGGCAGGAACAGCTCAGGACAAGTCGCTCCACTGCCACTATTTTTCCGCCAGACCAGACTAGTGCCGGAGGAACCGAAGATCCACCCGTGGTTGGTGGACATGCAGCGGGCCAACATGATCAACTACCTGCCCACCTGGCCAGAGCCGGATCCTCCGAGTGATGTCATCGGCATCATCAACATCCGCGACAGCAGCAAGCCTTTCCAAGCACACCTGATGCGCTCCGAGCTCTTCGAGACGTCACAAGCCATCCGATTCAAGGAGCCGCTCCAAGTATCTGAGGAACCTCTGCCCGAGAAGGCCACCCCTCGGCCACGACTGGAGCTTGCGGACTTTCAGCAGCCCATGCAGCCACTAATGACCACGGGTGAGGGGCTAAGGATTGCCGATCTCGTATCGCAACCGCCGCTTAGGCCAATGCATGATCAGGACAATGTACTAACCTCGACAGTGGTGGCTCTGAGTGTCAATAACGAGTGTGACAGTCACACGGCTGGGGTTAAGGGGGATACAAGAGCACAGGTGAATTCCAAGATACTTCCTAACAAATATAGCTCATTTCAAAACACCAATATAAAATGTACAAAATGTGCTGATTTCTGTGATGAGGCTGATATCTCTGTACTTTGTATTTTTTTTGCAGGGTCAAAAGGAATCCTCCTCAGCCCTTGGCTGTGGCGTAAAGCTACAGTCTACGGCCAGTAACAAACCAGGAAGAGGAACGGCCGGCCAAACCAAAGATTCAGAGAAAACTAAACCTGCAGACACTGGAATTTACAGAACCGACAGCAAATCTAATCTCAATGGCTCTCGAACACAGTCTACTAAAAACTCACCGTCTGATAGAACGAGAGCCACAGAAAATGGCCTTTACAGGACTGACAGCAAATCTAATGTTAATGGCTCTCGAGCACAGTCAGGTAAAAGCTCCTCACCATCTGACAAACATTGCAATGGCACTGTGCCTAATAAATCTAAGCCTGCTCATGTAAATGGACTACATACACATTCAGAGAATCCACTTATTAGACATGGCAGCCAGCAGAATATAGACAAGAAGAACATTCAGAACTCCAAAACTGCTAAAGACACCTCCATTCTGCCCATGACCAATGGTGATATGAGCACAAAGCCCAAACCACAAAAAATTGAAAGCAATGATTATACCCACCAAAATGGCTACAAGGAGCCAACCTTGTCTCACTTGGATCCAGAGAAGAAGATAGGCCAAAAGCAAGACATGGTGGAAAGGCATGTCAATCATTTGACAGCCGAGAGCAACGGGACAGCACCTGTCGTTTCAGAAACTGAACTCAATGGTAATTCACTCAGGGAGAAAGACAAAGCTAGCCAGCCGATACCGCTGGGGAGAAGTAGATTTGACCTGTTTGTGCAGCAAGGAGGCTCTCAGTACGCAAAAGGAGGTTTGATTTTCAACTCCTCAGAGCTGAAAGAGAAAAAAGAGGAGACTGAAGTGACAAGCAACAACAACCATGCTTTGCCGGCCAGGGAAGGCAAAAACATTTGTCAAGACACACAGTGGGTTCCTGAGGAGGTCTTATTTATATCAGAGGAAGATGATGAGCAAAAGGAAATGAGTCCAGCTACACAATTACTTAAAAAAATACTTAAAAAAACAGAGCCGGCAGGGATGCCAAGTGTGAAGGAAAAACTTTTAGATCCATCTCTGAGATTCAAGCGTGATCACACAACTAAAACAGAGGCCAAGCACGGTGGACTGACAAGTGCAAAAGTGGAGTCATCATCAACAACAACAACAACAACAACCAGGAACGGTGTGGAAAAACAGGTGGAAAAGAAGGGACTCTCTCGTGGTATAAGCACAAGCAACCTTGCGGCCTCAAAGGTGAAAGTCGAGGCAGGAAGACAGCCCAGGGACAAGACGGAGAAATCCATTTACAGATCAACAACAGATATCTCCAAATCTGGAGCACGTCTGCAAACAACAAAGAAAGACGGATGCCAAACACCAACACATCGCGATAAACTCGTGCAAGAAGGAGATAGGGATCACCAGGAGAGGAATGCACAAGACAGATCCAAGATGGAGAGCGATGGAAAGAAGGTAAACTATGCTCTGCTTTTGAGAGAAAGAATATTTGTAGTATTTGCTGAGTCTAGACACTATAAAGGAGTGCCTTTTGTACCAACTACTAAACACCTTTGGAAGTGGTTCTACGCTAGATGGGTTTTGGGCAGGTCTGTCTGTTTATGAAGAAAAAGTCCAGACACTTAAGAGAGGCTAATTAGTTTTGAAAGCATCATCAGGATTAGTTATGTGCTCAGCGTGAGAGAAAACAGTCTGGACTTGTTTTTTTCCACTCACGCACTCACACCTTTCTCTTTTTTTGCAGGTGTACAGAGCCTCACCCAATCTATCTTCAAGATCGCCGGCTGCCAGCCGAACAGCCGAGGGGTCGGCCAGAGGTTCTTCCGTCAAACCAGACTCCACTCCTCCCTCTGCCAGGGCAATGAACCCAGCTAAAAGTTCGCTGAAGAACCTCCAGGGGAAAATGTTCAGTTCGACGAAGACCAGTGCAAACAGCAAGCCTTCCAACCAGGCCGCAACCAGCAATATCAGTGCAAGCACTTCAACTCTTTCACTTAACGGACCTGTGCTCGCACGCCAGATGGCTGGGCAAGCCAACTCCCCGCTGGGTCAGTCCATGCCTGTCTTGGATAAATCAAAGACGGCCAGTTCCACCTCCAAATCCCCACTCTCACTTCAGAAACTGTTGCCCCTTCGAAGCTTGAAAGAAAGAATCACCAGAACACCTAGTCAGAAAAAGTTGACTGTTTTGGAGAAGAAATCTTGAAAAGCTGATAGGACTCCATAATCAGCTACTGTGTTTGTGCAATGTTTTTACCCAAAAAACTATTTGAAGTTTGTTTATTTTGAAGGGAAAAAAAGTTAATTTTTTTTTATTATTATTTCTTCAAGCCCTGAATTTAACTTTTTACATATGGTAGCAGGTGGATGGACCCTGCAGTCAATTACATCATTTGATAAATGCTTAATGAAAAGTAAAGCAGACAATCTTATTTCATATCTCTGAAAGACGGAATGGAACACTGCGTAGTCCCACAGACTCTTTATATGGAAATTAGGAGTTTTGCTGTGCTAAAGAAGTCAAACAAACTAATGTAAACACAATCATTAAATCAGCATATCAGCAATGGCACTCTCGCCCCATCAACATTTGGAGTGGTGTATTTATACATATGCAGGTCTAGTTCTCTTACATTGAATTCTTTTGTTTGTTTGTTTGGTTGGTTGTTTTTTTGTTTGTTTTTGTTTTTACTTTTTTTTGCAGTGAGTATTGAAACAAGTATTGGGTTGTCTATGAGAAACTAAGGCCATGTCACAAGTTGGTTACAGAAACCAACCAATGACTGGATTAGTCTGTGGGTTTTGGGAAACTGGATAGACATGCCGTTGGTAAAAAAAAAGATGGCTGATCCGTCTTTGTAGGGCTTAACCTTTAATAACGAAACAGGCAGAGCCTGATATGTCACCTTCTCGTCTTAGGGTGCAGTAAGCGAACTCTTTTTCTCACGATGAGCATCTGTTAGGAAGTCAGCTGTGCTGCTTTTATCATGCTCAGAGATGGTGAACAACCACCATCATCATCATGCTTAAACTGATACCTGACCTACTTATCACTCCATGTTTACCTGGAGGATCTGAATACAACTGATCTGCAACATGAGCTTTTTTTTTCTTTTGGTTGTGGGAGCATTCTATGCTTGGGAAAAAGATTGATTAGTGT
Organism: Sardinella longiceps; assembly: GCA_027497455.2. NCBI lineage: Eukaryota > Metazoa > Chordata > Actinopteri > Clupeiformes > Clupeidae > Sardinella > Sardinella longiceps. The sequence goes on from JAODXP020000015.1 coordinate 7,962,196, forward strand.
TTTTCTTGGCACTTAAAGGGTTTGTGTACAGTTTTATTGTTTGCCATTGACACGCATTAGCAAAGAAAGGGGAAGAAAAGAAGAAAAAAAAAACAGCCGCCATTCTTCAGGAGACATGCAGCTTTAATGGAAAGCCTGAGGGTCTGAGACGCTCATTAAACGTGAGCATGTAGCACATGTCAAATGAGAATGCGACTGTTTTTTGTACATGTGTGATCAGTATTGACTTTACAGGCAAGCAAAACAGTTAAGAGCTGCTTCACAGGCAAATTAATGCCCTATCTGTTGCACTAGGCAAATTCTGAATTGTGGTTGAGGCTTACTGGGACTATAGATGTTGCGGAAAATACCAATTCAGTCTTTTAAACAAACTTTAAGAGCTCTACACCCATAGCGTGGTTGGCATATTGTTGTATCACCAGCCAGTGTTAACGTGTTCCAAATGTATTTTTTATGTACAGAAAATATTTTGTCTATAGTGTTTTAGAGGTAAACAAGTGTAAACACAATAAAAAAAAAACATTGAAACAAGTAGGGTTTGCGAACTGTTTTCTTTAAAAGTGTAGCTTTCAATATCTGTTGGGCGTGGTGTTCTAATTTAGTTGGCGTCCTAGTTTGGGTAAATCAGTTGATTTGAATATGAATGTTTTGTATTATTGACCTACAGCATAACATAACATTAATGAATATGATCACTTTATAAGCTTTGATCAATTTTAATCCTCAGGATTAGGTGAAATGATCAGGAAATTAATTTATTTGCCCTGACAGATCTTAATAAACTCTAATGTGATTAATTCTTGCCTATGGGAAACATACCACCTACTGTAGGCAGTTCCGATTTATAAGCCTCCCAAAAAGACATCTTTAGGTCTTTAGATGAGTCATGAGTTGATAAATAAATACTCAGTATAAGGAGCAGGGAGTTTCACTGACCTGAATGCCAGTAATGTCTTTGCATGTGAAGATGAAAAAATGCTGTCATGTTTTATTAGTGCTGAGAGCAGCTCTCCTCTGGTCGTCTCTCAATCCACACACACGCACACACACACACACACACACACACACACGCATGCTCTTGTCAAAAACAGACTGATAAGATTTTAAATATGAGCTTAGCAACAACACGTCTACTGAAAGGCAACACAGCTCAGAACAGCTCTGTACTGTTTATGCAAAAACATGCACCTATCATTTAGAACAAGCAAATTTTGTATGAGATCAGCTCCAGTGACGTAAAATTTACTCTTGGGCAAAAAAACAACAACAAATAACAACAAAAACAGCAAACATTTAACTCTGAGAATGGAGACATGTTGCATGCCATCTGGAGGTGCTATCATTTTCAGTCATTTTAAGATATGTCTACAAAGAGAATGTGCGACATGTCAAAGTTTTCCACTGAGACACAGAAGAACACAGTGGCGTCAAAAATAAGAACTGCATGCATGTAGATCTAAAGGCATGGAAAAAATGCTGTTTTTCCACTATTTCTGTACGCAGGCTACATATGCTTCACAGCTCTCTCTTACATTCTGCTTTCTTATGATGCATTGTATTGAAAAATGTCAAAATATAGGCATAGAGGAATAGCAATATCCCTCAAACACAAAAATAGCCGTACCAAGATAAAATTCAACGGTTACTCCAGAGAAAGAAAGCTGAGAATACGAGACTGTTCTTAACAGTTGACATGGTGACATGATCATGTGCAATACTATAGGTTCCTTGTCTAACTGATTTGACATGATATTTAAACAACACATCATTCACTGGAAGGAAATATGGCACCATATGACCCTTCTTCAGTCCCATCCTTTCCAGAGAACTAGTAAACTAGACCGAGGAGAGGCCAATGTCCAAGAGAGATAGGGATGAGTAGCAGATATTAATCCATAAATACAGTGACAGTGGTAATGGTATCATCAGAAGTCGGTATGAATGATGAATGAATGAATGAATGAATGAATTCATGGATGGATTAATATTATGTAAACCAAGTAGGCTATTACATCAGTTAATTCCACATTTTTTTTTTTTTAATTTTTATTTCACTCAAGTTCAGTCATGTCAACAGTTTATCAGGAATCCTTCTTACCAAGTAACGATGTAGAAAATGTCAACTTTGTTATGATAACTAGCAGCATCTTGATACTCTCCTTATGACAATCATTATGACAAGCAGCAGACATTGCACAGACTTTTACTTAACTTCTACTTTTTCTGCTTCTGCCAGGTCATTCATATTCAGGTCCTCTCTTGCGCTGTATCAAACCTGTCTGCTGGTTATAAAAACAATCTTCCCTCTCTGTAGTTGATCACAAAAACTGGAATTACTGACTGATTTAAGTTACATCAACAAGTCTAAATTGATATGCTAGAGTAACCTAATATCAAATTATGATTACCAGCCTCAAGGCCCGGACCATGCCGATATCAGAACAGTTTTCCCACCAAGCAATCAAACTTATGAAGAGGGAACAATTATACATTCTCTCTTTCCCTCTCTCTCTCTCTCTTTCTCTCTCTCTCTATCTCTCACACACACACACACTCACTTGGTTTTACATTCACTATAAAATCGGATTCACTTTTGGTGTTTTAATGTTGCTGTATTTCTGCTTGTCATTGGGATCTCTTGTAGACTTTGTCCACATTAAAGCTAGTTCTTTAGAAAGGAAATGATAAGGAATAAAGGATAGGCTACATTAAACATTGTGTTGTAAAAAAAAAAAAACAACAAAAAAAAAAACATTTTATTGCACATCTTTATGTTTGAAGTCCAACAACCAGACGAACCAAACAAAACTAACTTCTTCCTAGGAAACTGGAGTGCCTGACTGTCTTAAATTGTATTGATTTGACATCCTGACCTTTGCAACCTATATTTAGATGTTATTATAAACCACACCACCCCCAGGAAAGGATACACCCAAACACCCTTGATCTCTTCTCTTTCAAAAGACGTGACCTCTTAGGTGAGGGCAAACTCAACAGATTAAGCAAACACCCTTGATTGAGTAACATGAATCATGTGTTATGTTGTGAGGTTGGAAGTTGAAGTGAAATGCTTTTTGCGTTACAACAATCCTCTTGTCTGCTTTAATCCTGATGCTGAGACTCTTTGTATGGCTACAAGCTACAGTAGGAAACAATGTATGATCATTCCTCATTAATTCTCATGGGTTGTGTAAGCACCATTATGTTGTGTGCTCTGGAGACCGTTCTGGCAGATGGAGGATGAAGACTCAAGGTTTAAGGGGCTTTTACACACACACACAATATATATAACACACACATGTGCCGGACGTGCATGCACACACACACCCTTTCCTGAAACAAGAAGGAGCCCATACCCATTATGTGTTTTTGGCATCATTATATCTTTTAAGAACAATAGATAGGGGCAAGTATGGGTAGGCCTGGAGAACAGAGTGAGACAGAAGAAAGAACTAAAGACGCATTTTATCCTTGCAGTGCAGTATCCTTACACCAGAGAACTCCTGCACTTTGCAAATACTGCATCATGTGCCCCCTGCTGCACGACACTGGTACTGCAACCAAAGAGCTAATTGTGAATTAAAAGGTGGTGTGTGTGTCAAGGTTCTCATTCATCCAGGTCATGGTAAGTTGTCTCAATTCTTATTCAGTCATCATTGAAATCACACACACAACATTTTTGGTCTCCATTCTTTTTTTTTTTTTTTTTTAATTCTTATTCTTGACCATCAAGTGCTGTAAATAAATACAAAAGCCTGAATTATTAGTACGGTTACAAAGACCCTGCAATCGCCTTTTCGTTTTTAAACATAAGATTTTATCCTGAAATATCGACCACAGCCCCATCACCAAAGCTACAGTGCACAAACATGGTCCCAGAAATCAGTGGCAAGAATTCAAGCAAACAATATAAGCGTTAGTAGACCAAGTTAGGGGGGTTTGGGGGGGTGTGAGACAAAACAAAATAATAATAAAAAAAAAAAATAAAGACAAAACAAAAAAACACATTCAATCTAGATCATCTTCCGTTTTTAAAGCAAGGATCATATAGTTTATGCATCTTTTTTTTAACAGTTATTTCTCCAAACTGCTTTTATATTAAACAGTTATTTGAACTTTTATTTTAGAAGTGCAGCTCCAGCCTGCCCCCACATCAACACACACACACACACACACACACACACACACACACACACACACACACACACAACAGAAACATACAGTGGCACCATAATTACACAGAGAGAGAGAGAGATATGAAGATATTGACACCAAGACTGGCATATATGGTACTGTAGCAGCACAAAACTGTATGCACTATAGTTGGTCACTACAACACACTACACCAAAAGTGTGACTGAAGAAGACGTGCTATAGCGCGCAGTAGTCTCTCGGCGGGTGGAATGCTCAGAGCTTCAAGTGCTCGGTCGCTGTAACAAATTTCACAATCGATCAAAAACGCAAAACCAATATGAGCTCTTGCAGAGTCATGATGGCCGACAGGAAACCCGTCGGTCTGTGGCTATCGTACAAGTTAAAGGCATTGTGAAGAGAGGAGAGAGAATGTAACATCAATAGAAGGGGGAGAGGGAGGGAGGGGGTGATCAATTAAAAATAAATAAGCGGATGTGGAATCATTCTGTTCAAGTGTAACCATTCACCATCTTGCACTGCATTAAGACCGTGACCTCATTTCTCCTACCGCTTGCCAACGACGTGTCATTCATGCGACTAAATTCAGAGCTGAATTGCTTGCCTAGAACAGACACATTATAAGTTAGCTAGAACTAAAAAAAAAAATGAAAACATTAAAAAAAAAAAAAAAAAAGGGTACAAAATATAACAATGGTTAAGACATACAAGCATTGACCCCGCAGCACACAACTGATTTTGAATGAGATGCATGGTGGGTAAAGCCTTGACCTCTGCGCACATGATTTCGCCTGGCAGTTCGATTGAGTTGAGATGCCTGCCAGAGAGCTTAGGTCAGTCATCCATGCCGATGTTGCGGAATAGGTACGACATCGATTCTCCGTTGTGGATGCGGCGGATGGCCTCGGACAGGATCATGCTGATGTCTACCGTCTTGATCTTGGGACATTGTAGCTTCTGAATCTCATGCGGAATGGTGTTGGTCACAACCACCTGTCCAATACAAGACACAGGTCACACACACAAATAAAAATAAAAATAAAATTCAAAAGGTCAGGTTGCAGGTGCTACTTCCTTTGTGCAAAGCAAAGGGCAGGGCATCTATCTAAAACATCTAAGCATTTCTATATTTAACAGCTAGGCCTCGGTTTCTCATGAAAATGAGGCAAGAGCATGTTGTGTGGCAAGGCTGCACCATTGACCACAGAAACTGACCAACTTATTTCCCAGCAAGGTAGAGGTACCGGTAAGTCTTGCAAAAAACAGTGCATGCACACTGTCCATCACGGAGTAAGAATAACACTTCAATGTAACAGATTTAGCAATCACATTACTCTGAAATGTGGTGCAATTGGAAACAGTTGCCAATATTGCAATGTGCAGATTCAAAAGAATTAGAGGGTGTTATCTTTTGAATGATCTTACCCAGCCCTTTACCAAAGAGCACCTTCCAAGATATAATATAAATGAGTTCCAGGTAGCACTCCTGACTAACTTTATTCTGAATTAGAGGGTGTGCTTAAGGAGTGCAGTGGCTTAGCGCTTTTATGATCCAGACGAAAAGTGTCACTCAAGATGGCAGAAAGAAGGAGAAAAAGTTGAGCAGCATTTGTCTGGGTGTTAGCAATAAGTTAACTACCTAAAGAGAAATGTTACTCTGAGCCTAAACTTTGCAAAACAGTTGGAAGATATTATATCTCAAATCTGACATCAGTGGCGTAGAGTGGCTGTGCTGGACTCAACTCAAAAAATAAATAAAATCTTACAAGTTCCGCCACCATGGTACCACAGCACAGAGGTTAAGATACTATGGTACACTATACACCATGATGGATGTTACTCAACCACATCACACGTTAGAATGTTCCGTTCATTAAGAGTGAACAAATAATTTTGTATTTGGTAGCATGTAGGTGTGTAGGCCCTTTTTCGGGACACACTGTGATACATCTGTGGTTTTCATGGGAAAAAAAATACAACAAACATTAAGCTGCCACAAAAATCTAATTATTATACCGTATTAAAATCTTGATTACTTTGACTCACAGGGTGCACTTCAAACATACGACATGATCCAAGCGTAACTGTCTCGCACAGATACTTTAGTAAATAGCTCACAGCACAGGCCGCTTATGACTACATTAATACATTTTAGACCTAGGGCATAATATTTTAACATATTTTCCACTTTCTAAGACCTAATTTATAATAATAAAATTTGACTTAAGACTTCTTCTGGGACATCCCGCACATAGAGCTTGGGCAGTGGGCGGAGCAAATTAACACTGGAAAATGGAGCAAATTGACACTGGAAAATGGAGAGGCCTCAAGCCCTTTCCCCTCTACACTGCTGATGACATTAAATTATGCCTGTGGCGACATGACGCCAGTGTGACGAGCCTTCTGGTTTCTCCATCTATTGGTTTCCTATTCTGTGAATACTTATCAGCAGCCTTTACTACCGATACCGATAAAGTAGCAAATCTGTAAGTGACAGAGGCTGCTGATAGATATTAATGTGGACAAGCTATGAAACCAGTTGGTGGAGAATCCAGATGGCTTGTTACACTGCTAAGAAAGATTTTGCATGGGGTGGAAAGCCCGCAGCGCAGCCTTTTTTCATATTTTATATATATTATAGTATTCTATTTTTATCTGCATTGCACTGTAATTTGTTTGTACAAAAGATGAGAAGCTGTTGATCCCTTGATAATGGGCTATAAAAAAAAAAGCTAAAATAGTTAACTATAAATAACCAGTTACTACTTTATAAACACACAAGGCCATCAATATTTTCAACTCTTTTTGAAGCCAATCCAAGCAGGACTTCACCTCATCGATTGCGGATTCTTCAATGAGTCGCGGCGCATCAGATGACAGGATGCCGTGTGTTGCCATGACGAATATTTTGTAGGCCCCCCGCTCCTTTAAAGTCTCTGCCGCTGCCAGGAAGCTGTCCACATCATCAATGATGTCATCCTGTCAAGAGACGGGAAGGAAGACAGTCATGCTTCTCTGGTCCAGACATTTGATCACTCACTCTGATTCCTTATCAGCAATGACTGTTAAGCCCCCCCCCTTTTTTTAAATCTATTTATTTATTTACCTTTTCATTTTGAAGTGAACATTTTTTTTTCCTTTATCCCCTTTAACTGTATGGATTTTGAGCCATTAACTTTAATACATATCCTTATAATGAGTAGTCTAAATAGAGTAGTCTAAAAAAAAAAAAAAAAGTCTAAAAGTAAACCTAGTGTAATTTGTATTGACATGTGCATTAATGTGTGAAAACGTGTGCTGAAATGTGCCAATAGGTGCTAGACATACTGACCGCCATACTCCATCATTAAAACAGATTGGCTGGAACTGACAACAGTCCACAGCAGCCATGACAAATACACAGGAAGATATCAGGATGTCGGCCATAAATGCAGAGCGGTGTATCTGTGTCTTTGAGTGTGTGTGTGTTCAAAGGCTTGTAAAGACTCACCACGATGATGGCGATGCGCCCGCCCACATCTCCCACCACCGTAATAGGAGGCTTCTCTTTGGGGATAAGCACTGGAAGACAGGCAATAGGGAAAAACACACACACACACACACACACACACACACACACACAGAAGTGCTTTAAGCCCTTATGGAGGGAGGAAACGAAAGCAGCCGAGCAGAGCCAACTAGTCATCACCAGCTCTCTAAACTGCATGCTAGGAGAAGGAACATTTGACACAAGGAAAGCAGAAGTGTGCTAGCTCATCTTACGTGGGATTTCAAGGCTGGGATGAATGGCCCCCATGTTTTTGACGGTGGGGGGAGAGTGCCTCCCGTCTACGAGGTCCGACTCGGCGTCCTGCGCCTCTCCGTGGATGACAGCAATGCCTAGCCGTAGCCTTTCGGCAAACGACTGTGCCCTGAACACACAAGAGTCAAGTCAACTCATATTTGTTCTTATTACACGGCTCTTTATAATGCTGTCGAATGCTCCATTCACTTCAATGGGACTTCCCAACATTTTGATATTTCTTAATAACGAACCGTTGCTTAGCATAACAGACCGCTGTCAAGCAAAAGTGAAACAGAACGTTGCCTTCACCAATCTCACTAATTCTGTGTGCTATCTAAAATCATGTATGATGCCAACAAATCACACTTGTGGAACAAACACAATGCATTCATAATCTTAGCACACAAACCGTCAGTATTTATTAGAGCCTATTTAAGCAACTGCCACTCCTGACTAAGGTAGAAGTAGTTTTCCGTTAACTGCAGCTTATGAGTGCCTATATACAGTATGTAGCATGTCTAAAGCTTCCAATCAGTGCTTCTGAGATTAAGCTCGTTTGCCAATGGGAAGTCATTGATGGGGCCAGGAAATCGATCTGTGAAAGGATGGAGCAGGCAGACAGTCTGTCCAAGCGGGAGATAAATGGATTCAGATAACATTTGTTTTGAACCATCATGGCTTCCCATAGCCACTGATTAGGGCAAGGGACATACAGTACTTACAATAGTGTTGTCTGTCCTACAACGTCAACTGTGTACATATCCTTACAACATCAATGTACATATCCTTTTGTGTATGTTTGTTTCAAACTTTGATGTTTGGATTGTGTTTGTGAAGCCATTGAGCAATATAGCCTTGGGTAATAGCATCATCTCATACATGAATGACAGATTTTCGGTTTTACAGGGAGATCAAATAGACTCAAACTAAACCTTCACCCATACAATACAATGAATATTAAAACTGATCACTTATCTGGGTGACCCATAGCACTATCCTGAGCCACCTAGTGGACAAATGGAATTATGACAGTACAATCATGTCAAAAATATCCCATAATTTGTACATGGGCAGATGAAGGTTAACCTCACTCACACGTCAGATGCTGTGCCCCCTGGAGCACAAGCACCTGAGATCGCCCCCATAGACAGGATTTCAGGACCGAGATGGAATGGACGGAGCAATCAGAAGACCGTAGGAACCGCTGTGCGGGATTTTTGATGTAGCTCATCTCTTACAAACTTACAAAACACAAATAACAGTTCTATATAAAAGACATCTACCGGTATATTATGCGAGTTAAATCGATTATTGTGGCAATTATGCCACAGATACTGCCATTTATGTTTGTTTGGAACAGTCAAGAAACTACAGTAGATATTGCATTGCATCATGGACCATTTGCACCAACGTGAATGGTTAAAGTAAGATAACAGACAAGTGGTTTGTCCAATTATATGCAAGAACTTTTGATGACGCCCAGCCTTCTGAAGCATCTATCTTGTGAACTGATTTCAGATGGAGTAGCTCCTTGCAGCGCAACAAATCATCTGACGTGAGTGAGTTCAGATGAAGATGGAGGATGATGCATTCATACATCAAGTAGACAACACTAACAATGGACTGTTTGTCCATCCAATCACGAAGCACAAAGCCAGGCCTTCTCCCAGGGGCCCCACTACAGGGGCAGATTGATAATTGGTGCAGGAAGTAGTCAGCTCTACTCAACCAATAGGGTACGCACCTCTTAGCCGAGGATGGAGACTTGGCCACTATAACAGCATTTCTGTAGTCAGGAATCTGTGGATATGAAGCAGGTATGAAGCACAGGTCATGGTGAATTGAAAGAGAAGACACCAACAGCTGGACTCGCATAACAAAATTAATCCAGAACACACATATCAGCTGATTACATTTCAGCACAAAACGGTCCAAATGGGAAGAGAGAGAGAGAGAGAGAGAGAGAGAGAGAGAGAGAGAGAGAGAGAGGCGAGAGGGAGAGAGAGAGAGAGAGAGAGAGAGACACCACCACCACCAAAAAAAACACTGGACACATGTAGACAAGAGAGACAGTCCTACAAAGGGAATGCTGACCATGCATTCTAACCAAACACATAACATTTCACAACTCAACCAACAGACACACACACACACACACACACACACACACACACACACACACACACACACACACACACAAAGCCTGTGTCATTAGTAAGCAATGTGAAGGCCGCAGAAACAGAGGAAGGCCGTCTAATGAGTTCACAATGCCACAGGACAGTAGACCTGGAAGACTTCATTCGCAAACTGGCGCAATGACAGGCAAAGGCAGACAGATAAACACACACACACACACACACAAACACTACCTACCTCCTCCTGAATGTACTGTAGGAGGAAAGGGGATGCACGCAGGTTGTCCACCGGAATGTTGAAGAAGCCCTGGATCTCTTTCTGATGGAGATCCATGGTGATGAGATGGGTGAGGCCTGCATTAGAACATTCAAACACATTGGAGATGCACTCTAACCTTAGGTCCATGTTAGGCATGAGCTGCAGTCAGCTCTGTAAGAGAGACCTTTTCAGGTTCAAAAACAAAGGCAAATATTTTATATTCAATGGAAGAATGTTGTTCATATGTTGTTGTTTTTTGTTTATACAGACATTTAAAGTGTAGAGCAGTAATCACAAACCGTGACATTTCGGTTAGGTGCAGGAACTGTCTGATTCTAATACCGGCACATGCCTAGTCCATGAACAGGAACATGGTAGCAATTGGAAAAAAACCCTCACAAAGATGGGTAGGATTTTACTCAGCCTCTGTGCCGAGACCAAAACACCAGTAAAACTGATAGTGAAGCAAAGTTGTTAACTTTAAGTGCTGAGCGCAAGAAGAGTTTTTGAGAACATTTTATATACCAAGGAAGCTTGCTAAGCAGAACTTTTTCACCCACCATAACCATATAAGTCAGCAGACTCAATATTAGAATGCAGCGCTTTCTCTTCCTACGTTCTACTGACGAGAGATCAGATAGGGGAGATACACTGTGCTGTACCGACCCCGTCAGGCCTTCCTCATCTGATAAGACTTCTCTACGAAAAGCGATGTTGGCATTTGAGAACAGCCGTGAATAGTTCATTTAAATCTGCAGAAACTTGCTGAATTTACAACTCCACAGCCACAATTATTTGCAACAATCTGCAACATGATTTTTTTTTTTGCTGAAGGAAAGCAATGGCAACATTGCTTGCTTGAATAGATGAATGGGAATGTGTGTGACAGCAACATGGTGCAAAGAGAAGATGCTCCACAACAACATGCAATCTTAATGTTAGAGTGTACAGCATTAAGCCCTCAGAAGGACTGAATCCACAACAACAATTAAAGAATAAACACTTCCCTTTTCCCTTCGTCTGAGACGCCCTACAGCCAGGGATCTGAATGTTTAACCAGAGCCTTACTTATGGGGTCATGTGCGCATGAATGCAACACTAACATGGAAATTCTACTTGAGTTTTTGTTTGGTTTTGTTTTTAAAACAAAACTTTTAAACTGTGGGTTTAAAGTTTTAGATATTACCTAACCTACATGATTTTTTTTAAACCTAAACTTTTAAACTGTGAGTTTAAAGTTTTAGATAATACCTAACCTACAATGTTAATTCAGCAGATAACTCAGCCACTGAAACAACAATGTTTACTGTAGGCATCAATATACACATGCAGCAAGGCAGTGACTGCCTGAGGTGAAGTAAAAATAGGACATCCCAGTTTGCCATTGATCCTTAAAGGGACACCAGCCAACTTTTCACAACTATTTGAAGTACCCTTTTTTATCAGACAATTTGTTTTGGTACCATCTCCAAATCAATTTGGATGACATTTAGTCATAGGGAGGATAAATTTAAGTTTTATTCCCACTTGTCATGAAGGATATGCACTGTACAGTTCTGGGTGGGGGGTACGAAACCGACACAACTAAAGAAAACCTAGTTATAGGACGACATTCAAACTTTTTTGCTACCAGACATCATTAGAATGTTTTAGCTATGGCAGTAAGACTCTCGGAAATGTTTGGAAGGTTTTATACACCTTTTATGCAGCTAGTTACCGAGTTTTACAGCAAAACAGTTGCCTGTTGTGCCTTTAAACAATGGCATGCATGTGCCAGGCATCAAGCAGGGAGGCATTCAAGCGGTCACTGTTTAAAGATCTTTGATCAAAGTGTGACCATATTGATTGACATCATGTACAAGTAAAGAAAAACGTGCAGTGTAGCTATAACTCATGTGCATGTAGGCTACATGTACAGAAAAACGTGCAATGTAGCCATAATTCCAATGCTAACTTTCGTTGCAAATGGTCATATTTCTCTGTAGCCTATTCGAAGCCTAGGTTCATGAACAAAATAATTGTGTTTGAATAGCTCTCTCCTGAAGAAAACAGCTAGTTGACATTTTTGTCTCCGACTCACCTGCTTTGCACATCATAGAGGCCAGTAGCTTGGACACAATGGAGCCTCTCTTCCTCATCTTGCACTGTTTGCTGTAGGGAAAGTACGGGATGACGCCGATGATGTTCCTCGCACAAGATGTCCGACAGGCGTACACCATGATGAGGAGCTCCATGATGGTGGTGTTGACATCCCTGCCGGGGGGAAAGAGGAAGCAATAGGAGGGGGGATGGGGGGTGGAGAGTGAGTGAGTGAGTGAGTGAGTGAGCAGTGTGGTGCTTGTTTCTCATCCTCTACTCAGATTTGCCTTGAGTTCCCACCAGCTATTTATATCAGTGTTCGGAGTGATTACTCAAACAGTGGGTCGTGCAGGAATAGAATTAAAATCTTTATTGGGAGAAGAGGAGGATTTAATTGCTCGTGGCTGCCCCGGGCACTGGGGTCTGTTGGAGGGCAATTAGGAAAGGGAAATCAAATCTTCCTTACTTGGACACCGTCTGGATAATGAAGACATCTTTTCCTCGGACAGACTCTTGGATCTGTACCCGCGTTTCTATGGAGACAAAGAGAAGGCAATCAGTAATAGCTATAGAAAAAGGCTCACAATTACACATTAACTACTGTGGTAAGTGATCTGTCTTACAGTGAAAACAAAAAGGTATAAAACTAAAGGACAACTCCTTAAAAAAAAAACAATAGCAAGGGAGCTAGAGCAGAATTCCATATTCAACAGGTCGGAGCCCAGTGCAAACAAAGCATTGAGCTCGGTGACAAGAGTCACCCTGGCGACCGTGACCGTGTGTGTTATGTCCACACAAACGTAGGCCTACACAAGCCTGACTCTGCACAAAGCTTGTCAGTTCAATTATAAGATAGAGCCACAGAGCGGGACTCTGACACAACATGTTTTGTCTGACCACTGTCCAGGCATGCAAAGAATGGGGCAGAGGGTTGCACTGCAGCGTAAAACTAACAATTCAAGGTCAGCTATGCACAGCATTGAGTGGAGCAATCTTACTCTTAGCCCATCTGTCTGTTCATCCAACACAGACAGACAGACAGACAGACAGACACACAGACACACAGACAGACAGACAGACAGACAGACAGTCAGACACACACACACACACACACACACATCCATCAAACACACAGACAGACACACACAGTCAGACACACACAGACAGACACACACAACCTCCTCCATTTTGTTGTCTTTTAATGCCTTTTGGTAAATCTTTAGGGCGGTGGTTCCCACTCTTTGTTTTCCCGGCGATTAACAACTCACCAGTCTGAGAATCTCACCTCTGTTGGCCTCCTGATACACCTGCACCTTGCCTAGCTCCACCCCCAACCGCCTGCAAAGAAACACACACACACACACACACACACACACACACACACACACACAGCTCAAGCCCAACACTTAACCTTCATGCAAATGATGATGACATTTTAAACTGATAAACTAGTGCAGTGCTGCAGTTGTTGTTGATAAAACGATGTTGACTGTTAATCTTTGGCCTCGAAAAGCATTTGTGCATGACCATTCCTTCATGCCTCTACTGTACATTGCTACTGAATAAACATAATACAAATATAGCTGTCAACATGTTTAAATCTCTCCTCTAAACAGAAGCAGGAATAGCATAGGCTATCTTTTCCTCAAAACAGAGATAACGATAAAGAGCAGAGCCTATTCACTTTAAACCAATGCCTTGTGAAATTCAGAAATTGTGCTTCTCAGGGCTACCCCCTCTTTCCCCTCTTGAGAAAAGGTTGTTATTGAGTGTCCCAGCTGTTACACAAACAAGGCAATTTTATCAGCAGTATCCCAGGGTATTTTGACTAGGACTAAGCTTCACTTTACCACACTTTGGCAGTGCACAATGAAAAGGAAGAGAATTTTGCTAGATGCCTTACAACTCAGCAATGAAAGATAGTGACAAGAACATATTCATATCTTTTCCTTACAAAAATGTTGCTCGGGTAGAACGCGTGATTCAAATGGCATGTTTACTTCTTCCTAACTGAATTTATTACCCTTAAAATGAACAAGAGAAAGAAGTGTTGTATTACTTAAGTATGTCTTAAGCAAAGTAATGGGACATACAAGGCCTGCTTCTGTTACATCCTCTGATAATACCCAAGTAAGTCATGAAGGACATGGTATTATAAAAACATATCATGAGGACATCAACACAACCTACAAAGGTGTGTATGCTTTGCATGAATGTTTGCATGAATGCCCATGTGAATAGGCCTGTTCTTATTTCAAGATCAACACATGCTCATCTCTGACTAAACATGACTAACAGTCAGATGGTCAGAAAACATGAAAGTCAGATCATCGGAGATGAAAACTGTACAATGAAGAGGCAACATCTCATCAAAGGGCAAAAGGTCTGTAAAAAATAAATAAATAAAGTTGATAAATAAATGACACCCACTCTGAAATCCTCTTGCCCAACTCCCGACTGGCGGGGTTGGAGTTGGCGGTGAAGATGACCAAGCCTCCTTTAGTAGCATTCATGTCCAATCCTTTCCTGGTGACTGCCTCACCTGACTCAGGCAGTGGCTCCCTGGGCACCCAGGCACTGCTGAGTCCTTCCTGCCAACACAGACCCGAGTAACATAGTAAACGTCAAAAGCACACCACTTGTTAACTGCAACACTAACGTTAACATTACAGTAAAGACATACACGTTTTCAAAGCCAAGCTATTATCTCACTTCCAATACCGCACTGTCACCATGTTATACACAAACAACGTAGCTAACTCAATTGCATCAGTAAAGATGAGAGCAAGACAAGTAAAAAAAGCTATTAAGGTAAGTAGTTTGGCCCATATGTTTCAGGAGTGATGGCTACTGTCACTGTTGCGTCGCTAGCAAGCTAATCACTGCCGTTCATTCACACAGGGGCTAACTAGGAAGCTAACGCTAACACATTCCTCGTGACATGCTAACATAGTTATCTGACAGTTGCAAATGATGTGATGCAAAGTCGCATGAATACGCGCCAACAAATCGCAGTTAACAAGTAACTAATCAGAAATAGTTTCGCTAACGCTATATAAAACCCTCTTAGCTTCAGCTAGCATCAGCTATAGCTAATATACAGAAGATTTCCCATGTCTGTGCCCGCTAACATTAACGGTAATTCATGAGCTTCACATCCTCATGCTATTTAGAAGAGCAAGCAACGCTTCTTGCGAGTTGTAGTGCACCAAACCACACATAGGTCTAAATGTCCATAAGAACTGTAATGCAGGGTGCTTAAAATTAAAGTTTATTTGAATTCTCACCAGTTTGTGTTCTTTGTTCAGTATCCTCGCCTGTCCTGGAGATGCAACCCTCTCTAACGCTACCTGTTCTGTTGTTATCCAACCAAAACCAACGAGTTTTAACCAATCATTACAGTTCAGAGAAAGCCGTAAAATGTGACGTAAGTGCGTAAATGTCACGGAGGCAAAATGGCGCTTTTGGACTCTTGAACTTATTAAAACGTGCGTACAATAACCAAAATAAGAATTAAAAAAGGCAATATCGCATTCAGAATCAAATATGGAATTTCATAGGCGAAAACTTTGATACTTGATTTGATATTACCAGACAATTTGTAAGCCATTCACTAGAGGTCACTGTTGACTTGTGAATTATTGTTAAATTGCATTGCATTATTCAACACGACCACAAGATGACGCTAAAACGGCAAAGGCTATCAGGGCTCTGAAAGGCTATGAGAATTGCTGGATTAAATTGCATAGCATCTCTCTCTCTCTCTCTCTCTCTCTCTCTCTCTCTCTCTCTCTCTCTCTCTCTCTCTCTCTCTCACACACACACACACACACACACACACACACACACACACACACACACACAGGTTATTTACATGTGGAAATATGTCTAGGAAAAGTAGAGAGAGGAAGTTAATGGCTATTGTTCTATTTCAACGGGCAAGGTATCTTAATGATACCAACAGGTTACTCGAAGATGACCCTTGCAAATAAGGATTATTGTGCCATGAACCATAGGCCTGGCCTACTACATTATTGCCCTTAATAACATGGAAACCTGAGGGAAAAACAGACGTGTTCTAATTCTCATGTTCTTTAGATCTGATCCCCAGCAGACACCAAAATAGGTCTTGCTGATTAACGGATGTGAAAATAAAATTATGTGGTGTTACAATCCTCAATGTCAAGTTTGTCAACTCTGTTTTCTTGTGGGAAGCTGCCAATTGATGGGCCTTATTGATAGGCCCATAAAATGTGTTCTGTAGAACAGAGGAATGATGCAAGATAAGTAGGCTACCTTGGCAATAATTGAGAGAGGAAAACGTTTAATAGCATCAGTGGGTAGGAATATAATGAGGCGCGTCGATTCTCACTATATGCTTGTATCCATGGCAGCGGGATATACCTCCGCATCTCCTCGGTTTGGCAGTCTCTGAATGCCGGGCAAAGGGAGGAGGGGTGGTCCTGTGCCTTTGGATCCGCCCTATGGATGCAGCGGAGCCATTTAACATTGCAATCTCAGCCAGCTTCACGACGGGGCAGTTGCACAGCCTGCTTCATGTAGATTCATCATAGCACCGAGAGACTACATTGACGAGACGAGGCAGCAATAGCCTACTGGGGCGCACACGCAGCAATGGAAGGGCTGGCTTCTGTTGATCTAATGCAGGCTCCGAATATCATGGGGAAGCAATCACGACGAAAAGGTTTTTGAAAATACGACCAGAGTATTTTTTGCGTATTTTTGTGTAGCCGTTTAATTATGCGTTGTTTTTATTTGCATTGATATTGTTGCAGCCAGAACCATGCATGCTGCTGATTCTCCGACGGGAAGCATTGTTGTTTGAAGTGGAAGAAGCCTTTACAGCCTTGTCATCTGAATACCTCTATTGTACGAGAATAGCTGCAAAATTGAGAATAGAACATTCTCCGCTTTGGGCGTGCATTGCAATAACGTCGCTAATTACACTGATCAGCATCGCTTTCTGCTGGAATTGCATCTGTTGTTCTCCTCGTCACGTTGTGTGTGTGAACCAGCACTCGGGATTCGAGCATCCTTCCGTCCGGCAGCACCAAGCCTCTTTGCACCCTGCAAAACCACATCGCAATATCGGGAGGGAGCTGCAGGAAACTCACTCGGGCTAGAACGAACTCCACTCAGACGATGTTTTGGATGTAAAAGTAATTAAATAACGCGAAGATGGGGAAAGACCAGGAATTGCTTCAAGCCGTGAAGACGGAGGACCTGCTTACGGTGCAGAAGCTTCTGCAGAGGCCCAAGCCCGGGAAAGCAAGTAAGGAAATTTGAGTGTTTGAATGCATGTTTTCCTTAAGCCTGAAACTGAAAGGGGTTAAAGCAAGGTTATGAAAGCTGAGACAACCAATATGCCTGTTTCAACGTTCCCTCACCATCAGGATCACGTCGAAGTGCCTCCACTACACATCGGTAGTGGGTGTGTTGAAATGTGTGTAGCCTCTTGTGTTTGGCGTATCAAGCAGGCCAGCGCTGTCGAAACTGATTGATTGTGAGCATTAGCCAACTATGGGTGATAGGCTATGCCTGCTTTTGCCACATGGAAGGCAACTGGCATATCTTCAGAACCAACCTATATGTTCGTTATCTATGATAGGTATACATTTTTTTTTATAATACAAGGTTTGAATGTTAGCCCATCAGCCTATCAAAATTCACTCTCCTCAGCGTGCTGCGCTCGTCCACGGTCATGTGAGACTCGCATCACCGATGGGTTTAAAGATTTTGGGGGTCCCCATTGTCTGTTAATGCTTGATAATTGTGTTTGAACATAACTGACCAATATAATTTTTATATCAAAGGACCTTGAGAGGATAAGAAATGCCACTTAAGGGTTGTGTGATTGAAGAATCAATTTGGTGTGTGTGTGTGTGTGTGTGTGTGTGATGAGGCCATTAGGCTACTTGTTCGAATAAGCTGTGAGCATGAACAAACAGAACTAAATTGGATTGTGCTTGAAATTTACATGAGACATCTGCTAACGCTGATCCAATTACCATAACAAACTGGTAATAATAACCCAGATTCTCTCTTTTCCTGCATTTAATCATGCCAAATTGACAATGGACAAGCTTTTTCACATGCCATTGTGCAGAGGAATCATCTGCTGGTTTTCTAGAGACAGCTGTAGTGATAAGCAAAGAATACCAAGGCTCAGACAGATCCAAATCAGTGTAGGGAGCATCAGCAGCTGTGTCCAGCATTTCCTCCCATACCTGATGAAGATGTTCTGGGCGTTTTTTTTTTTCACAGAATGTCATTTCAATGTGATTTCACATCTAGACCTTGGTGTAATGAATCTCACTAGATGTTTACGTTTCTTTTGTTTCATGGAGCATCTCAATATTTCTCCATTTCTCAAACAGACGTGCAGTGTCTCAAGTGTACAGATACTACACCCACCCACACACACACACACATGTACATAGTGCATAGAAAAAAATAGACACAGAAGCATACAAATACCTAGAGATGAGATTATTACTACAAATGGAGCTCTTCCAGTTAAAACACTTACACACACACACACACACACACACACACACACACACACACACACACACATTACTCATAGCCTATATCCGCTGAGGCATGATCACTTACTGAATCATCTCTGTATATCTTTCCCTTTCTAACAGCTCTGTGCTGCTTTGATGCTTCGGTGTTGATTTTCCTGCAAGTATGTGCCACTCCCCCTGTGGAAGGGAAGCACCCTTCTATAAGGGGAAGCTCCTTGCACTCTTTCCCTCTCTCACCATCCTTTCTTTCTCTTCCCTCCCTCACACCACACATCGACGTGGCAAGGTCCTCTTGGCATTGCCAACGACACAGAGGCGCGTCCACATCAGTGCACATTCACAAAAGGCAGAGAGGAATAGCCATTCATTGGGTTCCCCAGGGGCAGAGTATCTTAGTGAGAGAGACTGAGATGCTGACAGGGAAGCCATGCAACATGTGTGGATGGTGGTAGCCGTCCATGCTAACTGTTGTTGTTGGTGGTAGTGGTGGTGTTGATGTGGTCATTCACAGGGGCCTCGTCTCTCTCTCTCTCTTTCTCTCTCTCTCTCTCTCTCTCTCTCTCTCTCTCTCTCTCTCTCTCTGTCTTCGCTCCTGCACTGCCAGCACG
The DNA here is from genome assembly GCA_027497455.2 of Sardinella longiceps. Taxonomy (NCBI): domain Eukaryota; kingdom Metazoa; phylum Chordata; class Actinopteri; order Clupeiformes; family Clupeidae; genus Sardinella; species Sardinella longiceps. The sequence goes on from JAODXP020000015.1 coordinate 7,981,764, forward strand.
TGGGCAGAAGAACGTGTTGTGTTTGTCCTTCTGGTGGCACTGTTTGTTCTGGGCCCAAGAAGAGACACGTCTCCACGGCGCCAAAGAATGCGAATGTGGACACACTGTGTTG
>JAODXP020000015.1:7986875-7991875 GCA_027497455.2 Sardinella longiceps
AAAACGTAATTTTGTGCACAAAAAAATAAACCGAAGAAAGAATTTCAAGTAATTGTAAAATTTGTTTAGTTTAGTTTATTTATTTATATAGCGCAGTATAATACACAGAGTCTATTATATGGGGGAATACCATTAGGCCTAAATACAGAGAAAAAAACATACAACAAATGCAAGTCCATATCAGCTGAATGGTGTTATCTCCAATGATGTGTCATTGCCTATAAAGTAACAGTAAAGTAATTGTAAAATGAGTCATAAAATAAGTGCTATGCAAGAGAATGTTGCTTTTTGACAGATTAGCCTATGCACCTGTCAGAAAGCAGACCATGGGAGCATGGGAGTTTCACTCACATTTCAGATTGCACGTGCACATTGCAGATGTCTGGTAGGTCTACTGGGCCTATCCGTAAATCTGTTACAATTCAGCCATTGCTGTCGTGCAGCACAGCATGCTGATTAGCCCCTGTATGTGATGAGTCATGGCAGGCTGAGGCAGCCTCCTGCAGCTTTACATTAGGGGAATATAGTCTAGTCATGGACATACAGTATGTGGATGGAGGACTGAGCCAGAGGATGGGCCTGAGAGTAGCCATCTTGGCTCTGGGGCAGCAGTTGCACAGCTGTGTGGTGTCTGGCCCTTATTATTGCTCATGTCAGATCAGCTCAGCTCATAGGATGATGTTTGTGCAGTTTTAGTCATGGATGGACTGTCTGTGAGAAAGAGGAAGTTCTGTGTGTCTGTGCGTGTGTGTTTGTGTGTGTATCTCTCTCTGTGTTTGTGTGTGTGTGTGTGTGTGTGTGTGTGTGTGTGTGTGTGTGTGTGTGTGTGTGTGCGTGTGTGTGTGTGTGTGTGTGTGTGTGTGTGTGTGTGTGTGTGTGTGTGTCTGTGCGTGTGTGTGTGTGTGTGTGTGTGTGTGTGTGTGTGTGTGTGTGTGTGTGTGTGTGTGTGTGTGTGTGTGTGTGTCTGTGCATGTGTGTGTGTGTGTCTGTGTGTGTGTGTGTGTGTGTGTGTGTGTGTTAATGCTTAGGGGTGGACAAATGTCTTGTGTGCGAGTGAAAGATATGGTGTGTACCAGGAGGTAGAAAGGAGCTGTGGACTTAAATAGGATTGAGCGCAGCTCCCAGAGAGCTCAAGTGTGATAAGTCTGCAGATACAGGGGTCCCTCGGGGTAACTTTCATATAAGTGCTGGGAGAATACATCTGTGTACTGTTCAGCATCTCTGCACGTATGCTTTTGATGTTCTTGTCTCGACCTTTGAACCCGTGTGGCATGATGTCACATACCTTACCTTGGGATCTTGGGATCTCATCCAGTCTTGTTTCCCACTTCCTCATCATCCCAAAGACACACCTTGTTTTTCTCCTCACCAACTGCTCAGATGATGAAACAAGTCGTTTTTCAGTGGTAATTTTTTTTTCTTTCTTTTTCACATCTTTCGGGTCCTTTGAACCAAAGTCACATGTCAGTGCCACTTATCTTAGACTGTGGCGAGTGAGAACATGTGCCATGTCTGTAAAAGGAAACTTTTCTCTTTTTTTCTTTCTCCCCTCCTTTCGCCCCCACCCGTGACTCGGAGATTAATCTCTCCCACACACAGCAACTCCATCTTATTTCAATTCATTCCACTCGCTGGATTGATTCTTTCCACCCCAGTCTGCATTCAATGTATCATAACCCAAAACTCATAACTCATAACCCTGCTTTCCTCAGCAAGCAGCAGCAAGCTGCAGTGGGTACACACACACACACACACACACACACACACACACACACACACACACACACACACACACACACACACACAAATACACACAAACAAATGAATTAATCTTCTGGATGTGTGTGGTGACTTGTGGATTAATTTATGAATCTGTGTGTGGGTGTGTGTGTGTGTGTGTGTGTTTGTGTTTGTGTATGTGTTTGTGTCGCCCACAACGAAATTGCTAACAAACAGCAGAAACAATTGCACTCGGTTGTTTGGCAATGTTTTTAAATAGCTCTGTTGGTAATGGGGAGAACATATCCCTCCCGCAACACATATTCAAACCCATTATATTGTTACAGTAGGCTTCATTTTACTTCATCTGTGTGCGTGTGTCTGTGTTTCCCCAGCCACCAAAGCATCTTTTAAAGAGGACTTATTGATCTTTGCTGAAACAAGGAGGCAGGGAGACTCAGTCACTGCGCTGTTTGTGAAGCTGAGAATCATCTCCACACTCCTTTCTCTTTTAACAGAATCAAGCCGGTCTCATGTGTGTGTGTGTGCGTGTGTGTGTGTGTGTGTGTGTGTGTGTGTGTGTGTGTGTGGCAGGGACAAAACAGTGCCTGCTTGGTGTGTGGTGTCTAAATCATAGTAATTCAGTTTGGGCAGGACGTTACCTTGCAATATTGCATTGGTCTCCGTATCAGGAAATATCGCCTCTTCCAGCTTCCTGCATCGCAACGGATGTTCCTGGCAAAAGGGGGCACAAGTAGATTATTTATTTATGTATTTATTTTTATATTTATTTGTTTGTTTATTTTTTAACCGTCTGCCAGGCGGGAGCGAAGTGCAGAGGCGGGCAGTGATTTAATCAGCACATTTTACCCCTCTTACCTCTCATGTCATCACAGGGTTCCGCTACAAATGGAGAGAAACATTAGAGCGCTGCCGACTGCCGGCTCCCACTGGCATTCTGACACAAGATTTTCCACCATCTCAGACCCCCCCTCTATTCCTTACACACACACACACACACACATACACACACACACACACACACACACACACACACACACACACACACACACACTCGACTCAGTCAGCCTCTCCAGACCAGACCCCCTCTATTCCTCACATACACACCACTGACACACACACACACAAACACACACACACACACACACACTTACAACTCAGTCGTCCGTGTTTCCATACATCTCATATTCCATATTCCATGTCAATGCAAATTTGATCAGAAGCACTCTATTTCTGAGCCTGTATCTGTATGTGTGTGTGTGTGTGTGTTTTTGTGTGTGTGTGTGTGTAAGAGTTGCTAGCCCCCAGCATATGGGCTGCATGTGGCTTGGCAGTAGTGGTTCCACGGGCTTGTGCCGATGAGGCCAAACCGCCGGTGCGCTCCATTTGGGGTTTTCAGAGAGTGAGAGAGAGAGAGAGAGAGAGAGAGAGAGAGAGAGAGAGAGAGAGAGAGAGAGAGAGAGAGAGAGACGGGGGGTGGGGCGGTGGGATTGAGGGCTCGCCTCGTCCTCACAGGGACTCTGTTCTATCCAGACTCTCTTAACTCGGCAAACGCGGGGCGGAAATTCCTCTTTCCTGGATTTAATGCCATGCTAACAACCGACCCGAAAGAGCGGGGACCCTGTCCTAGTGCCAGGGGAAGGTTTTGGAAGCAGCACAGGGAGCTTTTGACAGAGAGGGTTGCTGTTTCTGATCCTCATTCACTTTCATATTACCCAGTGTGTGTGTGTGTGTGTGTGTGTGTGTGTGTGTGTGTTTTCATGCGTGCGTGTGTGTATACTGTATATACAGTACACTTTCATATTTCCCAGTGTGTGTGTGTGTGTGTGTGTGTGTGTGTGTGTGTGTGTGTGTGTGTGTGTGTGTGTGTGTGTGTGTGCATGTCTACAGCATGTATACTGTGTAAATATGTGAATTCTCTTCTTTGTGAGTTGATGTGAGAGGACGTTTAATCCCTCCTCTGTCCAATGCCATCTGGTCCACTGGAACTCCACAGACAAGCCCATCATTCGAACACAGAAAACCAGTTGCTCTTACAGTATATTAGAATATATGGGCCTAGTCTGGCAAATCTCTCAAAAGTGAACAAGCCTCTTATCTGATAGCTGGTATGCCAGTGCTTTCAACAGTGCAGCACACACACACACACACAGACACACGCACACACACATACACTGTCACACACACAGACACACACACACACACACACACACACACACACACACACACATACACACACACACACACACACACACAAATGCACAGTCACACATACACACACACACACACACACACACACACACACACACACACACACACACACACACACAGTCTCACACACACACAGGAAATAGATGGATGGCAGTGACTCCCACTTGCCTCTGCATGTGTTAATGGTGACCAGCAGGGTGGGTCTGGGCAGATGGCGCAAGGGCAAAGAGATGGCATGACCAGAGCTTTCATCCTGGCATTAATTGGGCACTGGAGGCCAGTAGCTACTGCTACTGTAGGTGCCCCAGTCCAGTCCCACTCTGCCAGTCGGAGGGGTTAGTGGAAGGGAGATAAAAGCTAAAAGCCATCCTGTGGCGGGGCTGTCTGACTGGGCCGACATAGTGGCCCGCAGCCAAGAGAGAGAGGGAGGGGAAGAGAGAAAGAGATGGATAGAGAGAGAGAGAGAGAGAGAGAGAGAGAGAAAGAGAGAGGTAGAGGTAGAGAGAGAGGGGGGTATGAAGGGAGAGAGAGGGAGAGAGAGAGAGAGAGAGAAAGAGAGGGATAGAGGGGGAGAGAGATAGAAAGAGAAAAAGAAGTATAGAGGGAGAGAGGGAAAGAGAGGGATAGAGGGAAAGAGAGAGAAGGGGGGAGGGAGGGAAAGAGACAGAGAGAGGGAGAGAGAAACTCGTTTGTTTTCAGTCCTGTTTCCAGAGACGCCATGCTACAGGAGTCCTGCGGCGGTCGGACGACGGGACTGGCGACGTTCTCCATCTCGGCATCGCACTCGGGGGCCCGTCGTCCGTCTCTGTCAGACAGGAAACACTGACTCATCCTCCAGCACGCCGCCACCACAGCATACAGCACGACGAGACGCATGCGGCACGACTCAAACTTGATGGGGGCCATTTGTGTCTCTGATCCCACCCCACCTCACCCCACTCCACCCCATCCTTCCCTTCCCCCGGCTACATCTGCTGCCTTTCTCTGCCGCTTTGCTGAGGCATACTATTGATCGGCTCATAGATCGATTAGCTTCAAGGCAATCTCAC
>JAODXP020000015.1:8001875-8009375 GCA_027497455.2 Sardinella longiceps
TAACCGCCGATGTCTGGACACTGGGCATCCCCTGAGTGCCACGGGGCCTGAGGTCGTCAGTTCACGTGGACCATCTGTGGCGAGCCCGAGGAGCGCTGTGTCATCTCGGCAACAGATGGATGCATCGCCCCTCACATCCACCCCCCCACCGTCCTCGCCTTGCCTCGCCTCGCCTTGCTTCTCGACGCAGCAGTGTGGCGGCCATCTTCTTCTACTGCCCGCTGATTCCCAGACACAGCAGAGCTGATCATCACAGCAGAGCTGCAGGCGTCAGCTCAGCTTCTTATAAAGCTCACCTTTTCTTTTTACTATGTGAAGGAGGGAACGAGTGAGTGATGGATGGATGGATGGATGGATGGAGGCCAAGGGCAGGTCAAAATCTGTCATCTCAAACTTTTTGTGAACTGATTTCCACTCGTATTTTTCCAAAGCTCTTGGCTGCACCTCTCCGTGTTTCGTTTTCTCTTCCAACTTGACTCCTGATCTGATCTACCTTTTCTGTCAGATTTTCCATTTCACTCTCAGGACTCTCTCTCTGACAGTGGCAGTGTTGTATTTCCAATGTTTACAATAAAAACAATGAGATTTTCTAGGAGTATTTATGCATCTGGACTGCTTGGAGATGTGATGTTCCTTCTCCATCTCCAAAGGGTGGGGCTGGGGCATGTACTTTATGTGCACTGCAGAAACCATCTCCAGAGGATATTTAATTTAGCATTAGAATGTTTTTGTATTAGCTTGGACAAAATCAGCTTCTCTAATCAGGTGCACACACACCTGAGACCCCACACACAGATTCTGTCTGTCCTGTGGATGTTCCCCAACACACACACACACACACACACACACACACACACACACAGACACACACACACACACACACACACACACACACACACACACACACACACACACACACACACACACACACACACACCACTTGACTTGACTCAATTCGGTGGCTAGATACTGTATGTGTGGCCATATGTAATGTAGCTGTGGCTAAACCTCTGTGCGGTCCCTCTCTGTCTGTTGTTTTGGCCCCAGACTGTGTCTCTATGCTAATGTGCTCTTTATGCACACTGATTACAGTCTTCCTGCGCTCGCCTCCACGCTGAGATCACACGGCAACACACCGTCCTTGACTGACAGCCGAGACGGTGGGGCATGATGTGTGTGTGTGTGGTGTGTGTGTGTGTGTGTGTGTGTGGGTGGGGTGGGCGGTGAGTGTGCATTTGCCTGGCATGCTGCCTCTGGATGATGTTTTTGGGCTTGTGTGTGTGTGTGTGTGTGTGTGTGTGTGTGTGTTATTTTGTCTGTCAGCCATGTTGTGTAAGACTCATGGCAAGAAGCAAACCAAAAAGAGAGGTATGGAAAGAGAGAGAGAGAGAGAGAGAGAGAGAGAGAGAGAGAATGTGTGTGCTATGGCCGTGTGCATGAGATGCTATGTGAGGAGAGTATTTTTGTTCCTAGGTGTACAGTACAGTCGGTCAGTCTTATCTCCCTCACCACATCTCTCTTTCCCGTTGGGGCCTCCTTCTCTCTTCCTGCGACCATACAGTTTGCACACATGCTACACGCTAGCTACATATGTGTGCTAACAGTAGCCGTCTTTGTATTCTCTCAGCAGCCGTATAGGCTAGCTGCGCAGGCCTGTTATTTTAATACCTCAGTAAAAACATTGTTTGAACTCCCCAAGGGCGCGCTGGTTCTCTTTGTACACAGAAGCAACATGCCCAGGGTGATAAAAGCCTGTTGGCTGTTGGCTCACAGTCACAGTGTGCTGTAGGGAGAAAGAGAATGTAGCTAGCTAGTAAGTGCGCCATAGAAGTGCGCAGTGGTACAGTAGGTCTTTCTTTTAGCTGAAGTTGGACAAAAACACTGAAAGAGGCTGAGTAGCAGTTAGGTTTGGAAAGGTGTTTGTTGTTTGGATATGTTAGTGTGTTAGTTTTGTTTTTCAGTTGTGTTTTTGTTGTTTATATCTGTCACAAAAGATTCTCGGCCTGTCTCTCTCTATCTCTCTAGCCCCCCCCCCCCCTCTCTCTCTCTCACTCTCACACACACACTCTCTCTATATCTGTGTTGTGTGTGTGTGTGTGTGTGTGTGTGTGTGTGTGTGTGTGTGTGTGTGTGTGTGTGTGTGTTAGCCAATTCATTATCCCTCAAGTGTAAAGTGTGCCCATCTTGTCTCGTATTTCCTGCATCTGTTGACCCTCCCCCATCACACCCAGCAGGCATCTGAATCTGGAGGATCATGGTGTGTGTGTGTGTGTTGTGTGTGTGTGTGTGTGTGTGTGTGTGTGTGTGTGTGTGTGTGTTGTTGGGGGGTTGAGGGTGGGGGGTGAGAGGATTACTCATCAGGGGTAAAATGGTGGGTTTAGGGGAGGGGGAGGAGGAGGAGGAGGGTGGTGGAGGTTTTCCGTATCATGACAGCCACTGACCCGAATCGGCCATCACATTTCCCCATCCTCCTCAGTAAATGAATATAAGCATCCAGTCTGTCTGCCTGCGGTGGCATTTAACGAGACAAGCTTGTGACCCGAGAGCCAGCAGAAAAGAACTTACTCTTTTGTCTGGGAGGTGACCTTTAGGTGAATGTGAAACCGTGACTCTATCGCTCTCTCGCTCTCGCTCTGCCTGAGAGGCAAATACAGACTAAAAATAAATAAATAAATAAATAAATAAATAAAATGGTTTGGGTTTGTGTTTGTGTGAGTGAATCTGTGGGAAGGGATCTGGGTGTCAGGCTTGAGTCCTGTGATCCAAGCAATAACTTGCTGCTTCTTCTTGCAGCATCCACAAAACCTGTGCAGGATCAGCATGACACACACACACACACACACACACACACACACACACACACACACATTCCCATGCAAATAATAAAAATAAAAACAACCGCTGTTTGCCTTCAAAGGCTTTGGGATGGGTGCTTTGATGTCTGCATTTGGTTTGGAAAGCCAAAAAGCCCTTTCAGGACCTTTATTTGAAAGGCTTTCCTTTCGTGTACACAAGACAGAGAGTGAGAGAGAATGAGACAGCAAGAGACAGAGAGCAAGAGAGAGAAAGAAAGAAACAGAAGATATATACACATCAACTGAAAGAAAATCAGTGAAACTCTATCCCTGGCTGTGTCGTGAAAAGGCTGTGACCTTCTTTATGTTGTGGTGTCATTATGGGCCTATTGTTGTTTGTCTGTAAATTGCTCAACTGTGGCTCAGTCTGTGGTTGCAGTCTGATGAGTTGCTTGCATTCCCCTCTCCAATCACCCCCTCCCTACTGTCAGTCAATGCCAGCTGTAGTCTGTGACCTGACCTGTCTGTGTGATGTGTCTGTGACTAGTGTCCCAGACTACTACCAGGCTGAACTGGGCTGGGCTGGTCTGCAGGTTCTGTTGCACTTGGTCAAGACTGGGGTTCTGTTCCACTAGGTCAGGACAAGGTTTCTATTTTACTGGGTGAGGACTGGGGTTCTGTTCCACTAGGTCAGGACAAGGGTTCTGTTTTACTGGGTGAGGATTGGGGTTCTGTTCCATTGGGTCAGGACTGGGGTTCTTTCCATTGGTTCAGGAATGGGGTTCTTTTGCACTTGGTCAGGACTGGGGTTCTGTTTTACTGGGTGAGGACAGGGGTTCTTTCCATTGGGCCAGGACTGGGGTTTTCTTCCATTGGGCCAGGACTGGGGTTTTCTTGCACTTGGTCAGGACTGGGGTTCTGTTGCACTGGGTCAGGAATGGGGTTCTGTTCCATGGGGCCAGGAAAGACTGGGGTTCTGTTCCATTGGGTCGGGAAGGACTGGGGTTCTGTTCCATTGGGCCAGGAAAGACTGGGGTTCTGTTCCATTGGGTCGGGAAGGACTGGGGTTCTGTTCCATGGGGCCAGGAAAGACTGGGGTTCTGTTCCATTGGGCCAGGAAGGACTGGGGTTGCTGCAGGTCTGCTGTGGTGGGAGGGTGTTGGCTTTGTGATGGCTTGTGGGCCGACGGGATCCTTTGAAGCTTTAATCAGTTAGTTTGGGGCTGGGCATGCCTTCACACACACAACACTCTCTCTCTCTCTCTCACACACACACACACACACACACACACACACACACACACACACACACACACACACACACACACACACACAGAGACAGTCATATGCACACGCATACACATACAGATGCTCATTCCAGAAATAAGTTGCACAGAGTTCAGAAATGTCATAAACACCCAGCAACAACCCATGCATACACAACCATCCAAGGCTGAGGCATGCACACAAACACACACACACACACACACCATTGCATGCTCATTCCACAGACAACTTGCATTGACTCATCTCACAGATGTCATGCACCTATACTCTATACCCACCAACACATGCAACTCCATATGCACAAGTATACAAACACAGACACACACACATACAAACACACACACACACACACACACACACACACACACACACACACACACACACACACACACACACACACACACACACACACACACACACACACAGACACACACAATATTAATGAAATGGAAAAAGTCCTCATATTGTTTTACAGAGCACAGTACATCCCTGCAGTAGCTGAGGGGAAAAAAAGAAAACCTTAACCCTGACTGACTGTGCCAACGAGCTCTCCCTGCACACACACACACATACCACACATGAGCACTATTTCAAGCAGGCAGAAAATGAAATGCCAACAACAGGAATAGGAATAGCCCGGCCTGAGCTGAGCTGAGCTGAGCTGGCATCAGGTTTTAGTTGTTGGAGCTGGTGTAGCATAGCACGCCACGCCACGCCACGCCGGCCAGATTGTTTGGGGTTGAGTGGCACGTGGCATTTTCACACTAGGCTTTGTTGCTGTCATTTTCTCCTCGTTGCCCTTTCCTCCTCTCCACTCCTCTCCTCTCCTGGGCGCTCCGCTGACAGGTCCTTCCAAGTGTTGGGTTACACCTTGCCAACTCTGTGGCTCCGAGACTGGCCAGTGCTCTCCAGCATTGGCTTTTCCAAAGCTATGAGGTCTAGTGGAGGGCAGGAGTGAGTCATCACCAAATGAGAACGGGCTTGCCAATGTGTGTGTGTGTGTGTGTGTGTGTGTGTGTGTGTGTGTGTGTGTGTGTGTGTGTGTGTGTGTGTGTGTGTGTGTGTGTGTGTAGTGTGTGTGTGTGAGCACTGGCATCAGCTGCAGGGATTTGCAGAATCGCAGACACGTACACAAGTGATTTATTTATTTATTTATTTATTTATTTATTAATTATATTTATCATGGTTCCATCACACAGCTTCAGATATTTTTGAGGGGCGTTTATGTAATCAGATGCCCCTTCTGTATGTATGTGTGTGTGTGTGTGTGTGTGTGTGTGTGTGTGTGTGTGTGTGTGTGTGTGTGTGTTTGTTCATATGGTTGATATACCAGCATCACCTGGGCATTTTTCCCCAAGGTAATGCACAGTTGGCCCGTGTGTTTTTTTGTCTGACAATAAAACGCATGATATGAACACATTAATCGGAATGAGGTAACATTAATCTGTGTATCTTACTGCATAAGATGTGTGAATAGTTCATCCAACTGCCTTTTTGTATCAATATTTATGAATATGACTTAAAGAGTGTTATCATAGAGACTGCATGTTTGTATATGTATGTTTATTCATGCTTGTGAATCAGCAGGTTTGGTAAAGCAAGAGAGAAGTCGAGGTGGGTGTGTATGTGGGTGTGTATTCTGCAGTGGAATGTGTGTGTGTGTGTGTGTGTGTGTGTGTGTGTGTGTGTGTGTGTGTGTGTGTGCGTGCGTGTGTTTACCCTCCAGCTGCTGCTGCCCCATTGAGCATGCTCATCCCCCCTGTGCGACCGCAGACCAGCGGGGACTGGAACTCTCACAACACTGTGCTCATGCTCATGCTCGTGTTCCCATGGCGGCCAGCCGCTGTTTGACTCAGGCAGTGATCACGTCTGTCTAGCTCGCCTAGCGCTCGCCTAGTGTGCCGCTCGGTTGCATAATGTTGTCCCAATCCCTTTCTCTGTGTCCTCATTCGCTCACTCTCTCTCTCTCTCTCTCTCTCTCTCTCTCTCTCTCTCTCTCTCTCTCTCTCTCTCTCTCTCTCTCTCTCTCTCTCTCTCTCTCTGTTTTCTTTCCTCTGTCATAGCATCTTTCATTCCCTCTCTAAGAAGGATCAGCAGAGAGGGAGAAAAAGAAAGAAAGAAAGAGTGAAGGAAAGAAGAGTCACTTGTACTGAGTCAGGGAGCAGCTCAGCTGGCGTCAAAAAAAAAAAAGAGAGAGAGAGAGACACTCTTCTCTAGAACATTCCTCATTCGGAATTCTGCAGTCGTAATAGGATGTGCTGCAGGCGGCCGCTACGCTGCGACAAGACGAGCTGGCCCATCTCCCCGAGCCTTTTTTTTTTTTTTTTTTTTTTTTACGAGCGAAACGGGAATGCTGACATTATTAACCTCCTCTGGTAATAATAATAGAATGGCCTCTTAGACAGCAGGCAGAATAAGAAGACCTGGAGGAAGACAGAGAGGCTCCTGATGCGAATTAGACTGGTGAGAAATGAGGCCATAGACTAGCAGGATGATGGACTGTGGAAGAGGCAGCTAGAGAGAGGAACGAATGGGGGGGGGGTCTAAAGAGAGCAGGTGAGGGGATATTATTAGGGGATGCTGTTAAGGGCAAGTGGCAGGTAGAAGAAATAGGTGGGGGGGGGGGGGCGCTACAGGCAGGTGAAAGAAAGAGACGGGGGCGGGGATGGGGGGCGGGGGAAGGAGCGGGACTACAGACTATAGAGGGCAGGTGAGGGGATGATACTGGGGCAAACTGTTAAGGGAAATGGAGGGAACAGAGCGATGAGGGACTACTGACTAAAGAGGGTAGATAAAGGGATGTTAGGTTGAAGCGAGACAACAGGTAAACAAGCCAAACATACTCCAAAATGGAGGTGAAGGAGCAGACGACTCCAGCACAAAACAGCTGGGTCATGACACTGGGGATACTGCTAACTGGACAAGAGGCAGGTCACGTCAGACTACAGAGGGCAGGTGAGGAGATGATACTGGAGGAAGCTGTTAAGGGAAGTAGAGGGAAGAGCGGAGGTGGTGGTTGGGTGGTGCTTGGGTGGTGGGCAGGAACTTTTTTTTTCTCAAAAAGTTGCATTTTGCAAAAAAAACATAACAATATAGGTATAGAGATCCTTTCCAGGAGACATTTAGAATGAAGTATTTGAAGAGAGGTGTGGCAGAGGAGCACGATACACAGCTCAGATAGACTTCGCTAAGAAGAGGAGGCCTCTGTCAACCTAATCCCATTTGTCTCCCCAGAGTCTCCTTCTCTCCCTCTTTTTCTCTCTCCCACCCTCTCTCTTTCTCTCCCCCCATCTCCCTCTCTCTCTCTCTCTCTCTCTCTCTGTTTGTGCTTGCACTCCTGATAAACCACATTGCTAATCATCCACCCTTCCCCGTGCACACAGAGCTATTCTCCTCTGCTGTTGTACTAAGGAGCTCAG
>JAODXP020000015.1:8014375-8016875 GCA_027497455.2 Sardinella longiceps
TTGTGATGCTCAGAGACTGTGAGACGTTGTTCTAGTTCTAATTCTAGCATTCTGGACGGCACACAGCTGCCTGCTGAGAAAGCCAAGGTCATCAAGTAGCGCTAAGAGCCTTTGATTGAGATCTTTTAATTGAAGTCACACACAGGCCCACGCACACCAGGGACAGGCCGGGGCCTAATAGTAGATGATGGATGATGGTGACGGATGTGAGCCATTGATTTCTTATTTAAACTGTTGGTGCATCTCTGCTGTGCTGATACTGAAGGTCATGGACGTCAGTTCTCTCTCTCTCTCTCTCTCTCTCTCTCTCTCTCTCTCTCTGTCTCTCTCTCTTGCTCTTTTCAGGCTGTGTGTTCTTGTATGGCAGATATGGACTTGAAGGCTGACAGCTATTACTTTTTTTTGTTATCAACACCAGCAAGTCGTGCACAGAAGTAGAAAAGAATCGATGTGATAACCTTGATATGAGGCAAGCAGTTGCTAGGAGACAATAAAATAAAGAAAAAAAAGAAAAATCTTTGCCTGTCTACTACGGCCATCTTGAGGAAGAGCCCTAACAAGATAGCGTCGTCATTGTCAGATTAGGGGACAAGTAAAGTGGCCTGATGTGTCAGATTAAATTTGAGACATTTTCCCATGTCTAATTGATTTACTCTCTGGGCAGGGGTGAGGAGAGGAGACACAGCCATGACGGGCTGCCTGGTGCTAACCAGGAACACTCAGAGCGGGATGGTGTGGCAGACGGATGGCGTTGCAGACGCAGACGCAGGCGCAGACACAATACTAACTTTGGGCCTTTTGCCTGGGGGCTGTTACATAGGGAACTAGTTCATTGTTTATTCATGGTGAGGAAGCTCAGGTCCGCCCCGGCCCATGAATGATTCATACTCATTAATCATCGGGAGACGTGTCCCAAAATGCCCTTCGCTTACAGAAATGACTTTGTCTCAGGGTTTGTGCCGCCGCTACAGTGGCTGAGCATCGGTGAACGCCACTGAGACTAAAGCTCTGTCCCGTCCAGCTTGTAGGTTACTCCCATGACCCTATGTACCCCACCCCCCCACACACACACACACACACACACACACACACACACACACACACACACATACACACACAAACACCCTATTAGACTACCTCAACACAGTACAGTGGTCAGTAGTGGATGAGACTGAGAGCACTTTGGTGATAGGTTTTAGGTTTTTCCTTGAATGTTTTCATCCCCTGTTGTTGTAGCCAGTCAGTGTGTTCTACTTAGACTTGGGTGGATCTGTTGGAGGGTTGTTATTTAATCCTGATGACCCACTCTGCCGGTAACAGAAGAAAATGAAATATCTCAGTGTAAAAGAGCAGAAATGTAACACACGCAATGCAACGCAACGCAAGCAACCTCGTTTGTGAGATTCTAGTCATTTGAGAAGACAGGGAAACATTATATTCCACAGGGCTCTGTGAGGCAGGGCTGGGCTGGGCTGGGCTGGGCTGGGCTGGTGAACACAGCAAGGACGGTCAACACAATGCCATGTGCTCCTGAGTAGTCAGAAAGGGTAATGTGCTCTCCTGCCAAACCCTGGAACCACTTCCTGTTATGTCATAGAATATACACTACAGAATAGGCTTACTTTGTGTGTGTGTGTGTGTGTGTGTGTGTGTGTGTGTGTGTGTGTGTGTGAAGCTATGCGCAGCATGCAGTACTAATGTGATTGGCCACACTTGTATGTCCTTTCCTCCTGGCCCTATGTTATTTACAGTACTGGCTATAACTTTGACTAAGGACTTACGATCCTGTGTGTGTGTGTGTGTGTGTGTGTGTGTGTGTGTGTGTGTGTGTGTGTGCGCTTGTTTAGAGGAATTTAGGGATAATGATAAAGCATGTTTGCTCGTGGTTGGCTTACACAATGTGTACAATCTGTAGACAAGGCAAGTTTATTTATATAACACATTTGGTACACAAAAGAAATTTCAATGTGCTGCTTTATCTCTTTACTCCTTGCTCTGAGTTATGGATGCTTTTATCTGTAACCATAGAGACCGTGCTCTGCAGCAACACCCAGAGCCAGCCAGGTAACAGTGTTATGAGTATATGAGTAGACTAGACGCATATTTCTTAAAGGTATAATCCGGCGTGAATCAAAACCTAGCCCTGCTGTTTTATACTGCTAAGCGCTACTGAAAGCTACCTCAACGATAAACTTTTGTGCATCGTAGACCGAGTTTGTGAAACGGCAGCTAATACTAATATTTGCTTTCGTTTTGCAATGCCCCATTCTGTTGCAATGCCCCATCTCAGTCTGCCTTGCATGAAATCCAGTGATTGAGGTGGCTAACAATAGCGCTTGGCACTACAAAACAGTAGGACTACGTGTTGATTCACGCGGCTTTCTCCTTTAATGCGATCGGTGCAGTGCACTGCTGCCTGCCTGCCCGCAGTGAGACCTCGGTCCAGTTCATCTTTGGGCTGATATGATCCTGTAGTTGAGCTACTCTTCACCCATTAGTG
>JAODXP020000015.1:8029820-8058942 GCA_027497455.2 Sardinella longiceps
GCAGCACTGTCTACCGTGGATTTGTTAGCACATGAGGGTTTGTCTTCATCACCTGACTACAAATGAAGCATGGGCTTTTTTACACACACACACACACACACACACACACACACACACACACACACACACACACACACACACACACACACACACGCGTACACACACACACAGGCATATGCATATCGACACTGACAAATGGACACTTTGAGCATTCACACACATGCAGGCTTATGCATATAATTGCACACTCATTAAGCATGCTCATATCGGCATACGGTATAGGCTCATGAATTTGTGAGTAAACATTTTTGCATATTTTACTTTTACTTACTACTTTATGATTATACAAGCATTTGTAAGTGTGTGTGTGTGTGTGTGTGTGTGTGTGTATGTGTGTGTGTGTGTTTGTGTGTGTGTGTGTGTGTGTGTGTGTGTGTGTGTGTGTGTGTGTGTGTGTGTGTGTGTGTGTGTGTTTGCGTGTTTTACTAAAGCCCTGCTGGAGAGCCCGTGTGGGTGCCCTGCACTAATTTGTGTGCACATGTGTAGGAAGAACTAAAGGATGCTTGTTGCCTAGCAACAGCCTCCCATCTAAATGTCGCAAAGGCACAAGCACAGTTTCCCGAACTGCTCCTGACTTACCAGAAACGTTATCGGGCAAACAAGTGAGGAAACCGTGACAACGGCTTCTCCCAGCTATCCCTGGCCCAAACCCATAGAGGATGTGGTTGAGAGCGCAAGATAAAGTTTGAATTATTGCGAGTGTGTGTGTGTGTGTGTGTGTGTGTGTGTGTGTGTGTGTGTGTGTGTGTGTGTGTGTGTGTGTGTGTGTGTGTGTGTGTGGGTGTGTGTGTGGGTGTATTGGTGGAGATGGAGACTTTCTGGAGCTAGTCTGTAGGTTACAGGAAGGTGAATGGACTCAGAATAACTCCAAAGATGAGCAGATGGTGATGTTTTACCTGGACCAGAATCTAATGCTCTATGGGGGGAGTAAGGGGGGCTGGGAATGGAGGGGGCGAGGTTAACAGGAAACGGGAAGCAGAGAGGGTCAAAAAGGATCAAACGCTTGCTTATGGCTTCACAGTGGTCAGGCAAGCGTCCAGCTAGCATGGAGAGAGAAGATAAACGGTGTAAACGGAAGTCTTCTGTTCAGTTGGGCCGAGGAAAAGAGAAGGGCCCTCACGTGAGAGGACGGATTCACCCCGCTGCTGTCCACTCTGACCCGGTCTTACCTTTTCCTGAGCTCATTGTGTACATCATACCACGACCTCTCCGATGGTTTCTAGTTGTTCTCCCCTTGCTCATAGCCCAGGATATTTTTGGGAGAGCGGGGAGGGAGGACACGAGCACTGGCTGGCAAAACTCCAGATTTGGAGATGCACATCCAGGATTCAATATGTGTGTGTCAGGGTTTTTTTTTTTTTTCCTTTTCTTTTTGTTTCTTTTCTTTCTTTTTTTATTTTCTTTCATTTTGTTGTTTTTGTTTTGACAGTACAAGAATAGGGAGGGCCATGAACACTCCCCAGGGTTTGTCAAGCTCAAGAAACAAAGACGTCCTTGTGTACCCTGCTTCTGTGTGTGTGTGTGTGTGTGTGTGTGTGTGTGTGTGTGTGTCTGTGGCTGCTCGAAACGGAGAGGGCGGTCACGGAAACTGTGTGAGAGAGTGTGTGTGTGTGTGTGTGTGTGTGTGTGTGTGTGTGTGTGTGTGTGTGTGTGTGGTGTGTGTGTGTGTGTGTGTGTGTGTGTGTGTGTGTGTGTGTGTGTGTGTGTGTGTGTGTGTGTGTGTGTGGAGAGGGTGCTATTCTTGCTCCTGTTTGCTCTGTTCTATGCACCATGTGGGGTGCTGCAGCACAGGAATAAGAGACAGAGGGTGTGATTGAATAATATGGGAATGTGTGGGGTTTTTTTTATATTAATGCATAGGCAGGAGAAAAGTGTTAATTTATGGGCGAACGGGGAATAAAAAGTGAAGGATTTAAGTGTGTAAAAGATGAGAGTACAAGTGGGGAGTGTTCCTATATTTGCATGTGTGATGAGAGTAGTGTGTAGAGTGTGTGTGCATGTATGTATGTATTATGAGAGAGAGAGAGAGAGAGAGAGAGAGAGAGAGAGAGAGAGTGTAGTGTGTGTGTGTGTGTGTGTGTGTGTGTGTGTGCGTTTGAAGACAGTGACAGTGTCACATGGAGCATGGGAAAGTGTGGCGAGGAGCAGCTGGCTGGGGTTCAGTCAGGAGTGGGGAGAGTGGGGTTTGGGGAGTGTGTGTGTGTGTGTGTGTGTGTGTGTGTGTGTGTGTGTGTGTGTGTGGAGAATCTGGCCGAGGTATAGAGTGTGAGAGAGCGGGGAAGAAGTGATTGAGCTCTCAAACAGGGGGGAAACCACGCCAGAGTTGAACTAATCACTTTCCACGGCTGCTGCCAGCCCGCGACTCAAAGAGATCCAGACCCGTTAGCCACCTGCCTCTCACTGCACTGCACTGCCCGCCCGCCACACTACCCTGGCCCTCGCTCAGACAGATTTGGGGCACTCCCAGTGTGGAACGAGTGCATTAACACCCCTCTCTCTCTCTCTCTCTCTCTCTCTCTCTCTCTCTCTCTCTCTCTCTCTCTCTCTCTCTCTCTCTCTCTCTCTCTCTCTCTCTCTCTCTCTCTCTCTCTCTCTCTCGCTCTCTCTCTCTCTCTCTCTCTCTCTCTTCCCCTTTTCATTCGGTCTCTTGTTTTCCTCTGATAGTTATAATTAGGGCACATTATAGGCAGGCTATAAAGCAGCGCTGGCTCTCTGATGCTGGTACAGGAGGTGTAATAGTACACATCTCACTTTAAGCAGTACATGGCTTTAAAGTATAACATCATTTTATATTTTACCATTACTATACTGTACAGCAAAGTACAGTTACACATACTGTATATATTGTGTGTATAAAGGCAGTACATGAACTTAAAGTATACTGTATACATGCAGTAGCCTATACTGTAGATATATTACCAAATACATTTATTGATTTCAACCATGATTCAATTTGAAGGCATCTGTTTTACAAGTGTTTTCTGTTACAAGATTAAACAGGACTGTATTGAAATCCTCTGGCTGTATGATTTGGGTGGGCTGAAACAGGAAACAGGAAATAGAAATTGTGGCGGAATCCTCTTTTAGACTGTACTATAATAACTTTGTACCGAAAGATTTTATTTGAGCAGCACTCATCTGGTACTCACTCACTCATGCAGGTGGGTGGGTGTAGGGTGCTATGCATAGAGCAGATGTGGGTGTTAAATAGTTAACACTTCCAGCAGTAGAAGCAGCAGCAGCAGCGGCAGCAGCAGTCGTTAGCCAGACACTGGGGCTAGAAGGGGGTGTCGGTTGAAGGGAGCAGAGGAACATATGTGCAATGTCATGCCAACAGCCTGTACTGCTCACAGCTTTGCCTTGAATGAACTACGGTCAGTGAGTGTGTGTGTGTGTGTGTGTGTGTGTGTCTGTCTGTCTGTGTGTGTGTGTGTGTGTGTGTGTGTGTGACAGTCTCTTCTTCTCTCTGTGATTCTCTCTCTCTTTTTCTCCATCTGCACCCACCATCTTTCAACTCATACATAAAACACATATAAACACACATATAAATACAGACTTGTACGCAAACACACACACACACACACACACACACACACACACACACACACACACACACAAACAAACACACACGCAATGACAACACTGTTATACACACCGATACAGCCACAGTCCTGCCTTCTTTGTCTATGTCTCTTTCTATCTTTCTCTCAGTAAGGGGCTTGTTTGTGTGTGTGTGTGTGTGTGTGTGTGTGTGTGTGTGTGTGTGCATGTGTGTGAGTGTTTACACACCGCGGGGGCCTGGCGTGTCTGCGTTTCGGAGCAAGTGTCCCGCAGGCTCTGGCTCCTGGCATGGATGTCTTTATTAGTCGGATGGTTGGCACTGTGATGCTGTGTTGCGTGAAAGTGGGCATGGCCAACACACACACACACACACACACACACACACACACAAACCCCGGGCCCCTCATGAGAGAGACAATGGGGCCGTCATTGTGCCCAGGGCCCGCGGGGAGGGGACCTCTGGCTCTCACTGTGACAGGCAGAGACCTTGGTGGGGCATGGATGGGGTGATGATATCATCACAAGGCCTCAGAGCTCAGGGAGGGAGATGTAGATTGGAAGGGAAGGAGAGAGAGAGAGAGAGAGAGAGAGAGAGAGAGAGAGAGAGAGAGAGAGAGAGAGAGAGAGAGTCTGGACAAGCAGTAATTTAATAAGTCAGTTGATCAGTGTGTGTACTCTGTCTGTTATACACATCGATACAGCCGCAGTCATGCCTTCTTTGTCTATGTCTCTTTCTATCTTTCTCTCAATTAGGGCCTTGTGTGTGTGTGTGTGTGTGTGTGTGTGTGCGCGCGCGTGCAGTAATAGGTATGTAACATGTGCACATTTACAGAACAAAAAGACTTCATATGTAAATGTGGTTTCATTTCATATTTAGGTGAAAGGACAGATCCATTTTGTGCATCATGTCTACATTGGGAAAGATCCAAACATTAGCCTGTTTATTAGGGCCCGAGCACCGAGGTGCACGAGCCCGGAACGGGCTTGTGCACCGGATCGGTGCGAAGCCCTATTGCTTTTGCTCAGATTATTATTTTTAGGGCCCGAGCACCGAGGTGCACGAGCCCGGAACGGGCTTGTGCACCGACCGGTGCGAAGCCCTATTGCTTTTGTAAGGATTATTATTATTTTTTTTTTTTTTGTTATTCTTTTCCTCCCAAAGGAACCGGCCATTTTTGACCACCTTCCCGTGCGTGAAAAGTCACGAAATTTTGCACACACCTTGGAAGTCTGGAACACTGGAGGTATACAGAGGTATAGACCCGGGTGTGGCCCAGGGACTCTGTAGCGCCCCCTAAAGTAAAAAAATGCCTTGGGCTCTATGGGCCGGTCTCATGGTGAACTTTAACGTACTCCTCGGACACCGTTTGTCGGATGCCTATGAAATTTGGTAGACATGATGCCAAGATGTTGCTCATGTGGAATTGCGAAGGGATTTTTCATACCTTTTACGAAATCAAGATGGCAGAGGCATGAATTAAGAGAAAAACTGAAAAACAGGAAATGTGTCATAACATCGCACTGGATTGATAGAATCGTCTGAAACTCATACCGTTTATAGATCCTGTGATTACGACAATATCCATACACTTAATGGGTGTGGTTGTTACAGCGCCACCATCTGGCAAGGTGGAACCACTACAGAAATTGACATTAAGTGCCATGGTTGACATATACTTTGAGCTACATGCACGAAATTTGGTAGGTGTGTGGGACTCCCCAAGACGAACAACTTTCGCATTACATTGCATTAGCCACGCCCAACAGGAAGTGAGGTAATAAGGAGTGTAAAAATTTGGACACACAGTGAACTTTAACGTACTCGTCGGACATGGTATGTCAGATTGAAGTGAAATTTGGTGTACAGGACCTCTAGATGGTGATGATGCCAAATTGCGAACGGATTTTTGATATCTCGTACTATGTTGAAATAACAATTTTATGAAATTGTATGATTTTAATAGCTCATCACGAAACAGGAAGTGTGTCATAAAATTACACAGCATTAACCGATTGGTCTGAAACTTCACAGGTTCATAGATGGTATGACTGTAATGATATCTAGACACCCCGGGGGCGTGGCTGTTATAGCGCCACCACCTGGCCAAGCAGGAAATGTGCTAGAAATTGATACTGCTTTACCCGATTAATCTGAAACTTCACTGGCTTATAGATAGTATGACTGTGATGACATCTAGACACCCCGTGGGCGTGGCTGTTATAGCGCCACCACCTGGCCAAGCAGGAAAGGTGCCAGAAATTGACTATACTTTACCCGATTGATCTGAAACTTCACAGGTTCATAGATCGTCTGCCTGTGATGATATCTAGACACCCCGTGGGCGTGCCTGTTATAGCACCACCACCTGGTCAAGCAGGAAAGGTGCTAAAAGTGCTAGTGGTCAAAAATTATAACTTGGAAACGGTTTGACATAGCTTATCCAAACTTGGTTTATGGACTCCTGACCGTGTTCTGACCACGCATAACCATGAATCGAAACTCTGTAGCGCCCCTAGTGGTCAAATATTATAACTTGGAAACGGTTTGACGTAGCTTATCCAAACTTACTATATGGACCCTTGACCGTGTACTGACCACACAGAATCATGAATCGAAACTGTCTAGCGCCCTCTAGTGGTCAAATATGATAACTTGGGAACGGTTTGACGTAGCTTATCCAAACTTGGTATATGGACTCCTGACCGTGTTCTGACCACGCAAAACCATGAATCGAAACTCTCTATCGCCCTCTAGTGGTCAAATATGATAACTTGGACACGGTTTGACATAGCTTATCCAAACTTGGTATATGGACTCCTGACCGTGTTCTGACCACGCAAAACCATGAATCGAAACTCTCTAATGCCCCCTTGTGGTCGAACATTATAACTTGGAAACGGTTTGACCTATCATAGCCAAAGTTGATACACAGATTGTGGACCATCTTCTGATCATGCAGTATGACTTATGTGAATCTCTGTAGCGCCCTACTAAGAGAAAGAGTGTAAAAGGCAGACTAAGTGAGTGTGTGACAGGGAGTGTCTGCGAGTGTAAAAAATGAGGGTGAGACAAAGACAGCACACCTGTTTCGAGTGAATGTGCCTTCACTGTGTACCATTGTTGCGATATGCACTCTTTGCGGTGCACCTGGTGCGAGGGCCCGTCAACGCCGCTTGCGGCTTTAATTATTATTATTATTATTATTATTATTCTTTTTCTCTTAAAGAAATTGGCCATTTTGACCACTTTCCTGTGCACGAAAACTCACGAAATTTTGCACACACGTTGGGAGTGCGCGCCATTCGAGGCACACCAAGGCCATAGATCCGGGTGTGGCCCAGGGACTCCGTAGCGCCCCCTACAAAAAAAAAAATACATTGGGCTCTATGGGCCGGTCACATGATGAACTTTAACATACTCCTCGGACACCGTTCGTCAGATTCCCATGAAATTTGTCAGACATGATGCCGAGATGTTGATGATGTGAAATTGCGAAGGGATTTTTCATACCTTTTACGATTTCAATATGGCGGACGAATGAATTTCGAGAAAAACTGAAAAACAGGAAAACTGTCATAACGTCGCAATGCATTGATAGAATTGTCTGAAACTCATACCGTTTATAGATCTTATGATTATGATGATATCTATTCACTTAATGGGCGTGGTTGTTACAGCGCCACCATCTGGCAAGGTGGAACCAGTACAGAAATTGACATTAAGTGCCATGGTTGACATATACTTTGAGCTACACTCACAAAATTTGGTAGGTGTGTGGGACTCCCCAAGACGAACAACTTTTGTATGACATTGCATTAGCCACGCCCAACAGGAAGTGAGGTATTAAGGCATGTAAAAATTTGGACACACATTGAACTTTAATGTACTCGTCAGACACGGTATGTCAGATTCAAGTGAAATTTGGTGTACATGACCTCTAGATACTGATGATACTAAATTGCGAACGGATTTTTGATATCTCGTACTATGTTGAAATAACAATTTTATGAAATTGTATGATTTTAATAGCTCATCATGAAACAGGAAGTGTGTCATAAAATTACACAGCATTAACTGATTGGTCTGAAACTTCACAGGTTCATAGATGGTATGACTGTGATGATATCTAGAGACCCTGGGGGCGTGGCTGTTATAGCGCCACCACCTGGCCAAGCAGGAAATGTGCCAGAAATTGACAATGCTTTACCCGATTGATCTGAAACTTCACTGGCTTATAGATAGTATGACTGTGATGATATGTAGACACCCTGTGGGCGTGCCTGTTATAGCGCCACCATCTGGTCAAGCAGGAAAGGTGCTAAAAGTGCTAGTGGTCAAAAATTATAACTTGGAAACGGTTTGGCGTAGCTTATCCAAACTTGGTATATGGACTCCTGACCGTGTTCTGACCACGCATAACCAGGAATCGAAACTCTGTAGCGCCCCTAGTGGTCAAATATTATAACTTGGAAACGGTTTGACGTAGCTTATCCAAACTTGGTATATGGACTCCTGACCATGGTCTGACCACGCATAACCATGAATAGAAACTCTCTAGCGCCCTCTAGTGGTCAAATATGATAACTTGGAAACGGTTTGACATAGCTTATCCAAACTTGGTATATGGACTCCTGACCGTATTCTGACCACGCATGATCATGAATTGAAACTCTTTAGCGCCCTCTAGTGGTCAAATATGATAACTTGGAAACGGTTTGACGTAGCTTATCCAAACTTGGTATATGGACTCCTGACCGTGTTCTGACCACGCATGACCATGAATTGAAACTCTGTAGCGCCCTCTAGTGGTCAAATATGATAACTTGGAAACGGTTTGACGTAGCTTATCCAAACTTGGTATATGGACTCCTGATTGTGTTCTGACCACGCATAACCATGAATCGAAACTCTCTAGCGCCCTCTAGTGGTCAAATATGATAACTTGGAAACGGTTTGACGTAGCTTATCCAAACTTGGTATATGGACTCCTGATTGTATTCTGACCACGCATGACCATGAATTGAAACTCTGTAGCGCCCTCTAGTGGTCAAATATGATAACTTGGAAACAGTTTGACATAGCTTATCCAAACTTTGTATATGGACTCCTGATTGTGTTCTGGCCACGCATAACCATGAATCAAAACTCTCTTGCGCCCCTAGTGGTCAAATATTATAAGTTGAAAACGGTTTGACGTAGCTTTTTTAATCTTTATATGTGGACTCCTGACCGTGATCTGATTACGCATAACTGTGTATTAAAACTGTCTAGTGCCCCTAGTGGTCAAATATTATAATTTGGAAATGGTTTCATGTAGCTTATCCAAACTTGGTATATGGACTCCTAATTGTGTTCTGACCATGTATAACCATGAATTGAATCTCTTTAATGCTCCTTTGTGGTCAAACATTATAACTTGGAAACAGTTTCATCTATCCTAGCAAAAGTTGGTACAACAATGTTCTTTTTTCACATGCATTGTTACACTCTGTCTGTCATTCACATACACTTAATTACATTGCCTTTCACACTTTGTTTTCATGTTTCTTTTTTCACTTGTAGTGTAAATGGTTTGCTCTGTGTCTTTCCAACACACTTTCTTTCACAGATTAATGCACATTGCATCTCTATTGTACATATTTATTTACTCACAGGGTTATTGGATTATTATAAATTTTTTATGACGTGTTGTTCAGCAAGGACATTGTAGGGAGTTGAACCCCATTCCACTAATGTGGAAGTACCACTACCAATGCCTTTTGCTTTTGTGTAAATCTAATGTTGGGAAAAGCAAAACCTTCAACACTAACAGTATGGCAGGCTATATGAATGGAATATAATAAATAAGTATTAAAAAGTCATGATATTCAACAATAATATAGCCATACTGTTGAGTTAAAGGAAACAAACCCAGTGGAAATGTATACCAAGTTCTGTGACCAGATGTCATAAAATTACCCTGTATTAAACCCTAGTTAGGTAACAGTTCCATGAACAGATTTCATACAAGTACCCTTATTATGCTTTAGTTAGACAACTATAATTCTATCACTTGAAAAATACTTAAGCCAGCTGTGTCCTGACAAGATTTCCAGACCGTGGACATCTTCACAGTTGTATACACAACTGGCATTAAGTACAACAAGTTTGCATGGATATGACAAACACTAGAATGTAGAGAAATTCACACAAATTTCAAACATAGTGATATTTCAGTAAACAAATTTTATGATTCATATTTGTATTTTGTATTTTAGTAGAGACAAAGAACAAGACAAGTAATAATTCTACTAAACCTAGTAAACATGGATTACCAAAACAATTTCTATAGATTTCAATGTTTACATAAAATGAAACTTCTAAGTCCAATTCCAGTTACAATGATCATATCAGTTTAGTATTAGGTAATTAATACAACAATACCTTATTTTTTTAATTTATTTCCTTAAAATGTGTGTTTTTTTTTTCAAAAAAATAATATGTAGAAAATAATTTTCTATTACATTATTTTATTTTTGTTGACAATGACCATTTCTAAGTTGAAAATGTGCAGAGAATACCTTCATGTGTGCTAAAATACAGTGGCATAACCTTAGCATCCACACTGTACTTACATGATGTCTTTACATACACATGGTCTATTAATGTACCTGCTTCAGTTGTAGGCTTTGAAACAATCTGAGTGTAGTTTTTAGAGGTCATAAATTTTACAAGTGTCTGTTTATTGAAAATATCTTCATTAAAATCCCCTAAAAGCACAATGTTATCACTTATGTTGGATATGATTTTAAGTAGTTTATCCAAGTGGTGTTTAAATTTTGTCATAGAAAATGATGGTGGTCTGTAAAGTACCACTACAAGAATATCCAAGTCTGTATAGTGCATTACTAAACATTCTAAATTTAAAACTGGTATTTCTTGCCTAATGTATCTTAACTGTCTTTCTGTGTACATGCCAACTCCACCATGTTGTTGATCCTGCAATGTTTTTAATTGGCAAGTTGTTGCTGAGTATGACAAAGCACGTGGTGCACTATGAAAAACATAATTGGCTACATGAACATTATTATCAGCATATTTTGGTTGCAACCATGTTTCTGTCACAGCAACACAACTAGGTAGAAGGGTTTCAACACATTTTGTCAAATCTTCAATGTGTGCATGTAAACTTTGAACATTTAATAGATACACTGAGAAAATGTCAGATGAAGGGTTAACAAAATCAAGATCACACAAAAAAGGTGGCATAGTGTTGATAGTGTCCTGAATCTTATCTTTACAATAAATAGCCTTTTCATTAAAATCTTGAATGATTAAACCTTGTATGCTGGTAACTCGACTGAGTGCAACATATGCTTGACCAGCTGCAAAAACCTTTTTAAGAGACACAACAGCATTATCTATAGTAAGTGACTGTACTTTATGTACTGTAAGAGCCCAAGCTAAAGTTAGAGGAAACTGTCTGCGTAAAGTTCCTCGGTTGTCTACTCTTTCTTCCTCAGGAAATATTGGTGTGCAACATTTTAGATGTGATTGTGTGGGAATATGTTGTTTTCTTTTTTGGCACCCTACTTGAGGATCAGTAAATAGAACATAAACTGCTATAGGAAAAGATTTGCCCTCCTGTATTACTATATGCATGACATTTCCACAAACCCCATTAACTAAACCATCTGACACATCAATGTTTTTAATGAGCATGACACGAGCGCCATTGCCAATGGTTAAATGGCTTGGCAAGTTTGATTTGTGAACTTTGGTTAGTGGCTCTTTAAGCAGTGTCATAGTCCCTGTTTTGTGGTCTTTACTATAATCTTGTGCTTTAACACATATGTAATCCTCACATGTTTTTTCTAACTGATGACTGTTATGCTCTTGTACTTGACTATTTGTTGGAAATATATGTAAAGATGACGATTCTTCTCCCGTTTCCCTTGATTTCAATAACGTAATATCTGCTTTGTGAAGAGGGATATGTTTCTTTCGTGTTCTTAAGCGATTAAGCAAATGTGCAAACTCAGTATCCTTTTGTCGTACAATTGTTGTCAATTCAATTACAGAAAAAGTGTTCCATAAGTTCACTCCATCTGTATCCACATATAATGGTTTGCCATGTACAGGCCCAAGTTGAAAATGGTCTCCAACAGCAATTACACTAACATTCCCAAATGGATAAAAACTACCTGTTTGTTTAATTTGCCTTAATCTGCCGTGAATGTAGGTTAACAATTTATGATCTACCATAGAGATCTCATCAATAATTAAAATTTGTAGTCGGCCTAATGTTGATCGTAGAGTATTTAGTTTATCTTCACCTAGTGGACTATATGGTAACTTAACATCAGTTCCTATAGATAAAGTACTGTGAATTGTGCCACACTTCAAATTGTATGCTGCAATTCCAGTGGGTGCAACTAGTAATACAGAAATGTCATCAGGGTTATTATTATTCATGGACAAAAGTCTATTAGCTTCATATTGAATGGCCTTAATTAAATGACTTTTGCCTGTGCCAGCACCACCTGTAACAAAAACATGGAAAGGTAGTGGAGTTTGTCCCTGTACTTTGTTTAAACACCATTGCCTGACTTTGTTAAAAATGGCCATTTGTGTAGTATTTAAAGTTCTTATCAAAGCTAATGCATTTGCTCTAAGCATCCCATTTTTTTGTTTTTGTACAGTCAAATGCATTTTTTTATCATCTTGTAAATCAGGTATATCTTCTAAAATATTCTGTTCTTGCCCTAATTGATCTTGTTCAATTTGCAATTGACCGATCCCAAGCCCCGCCCATCTATTGTTACGTATAGCTACCTCGGACAACTTTGGCCAAAACCAGCGTGCCTGGAGCTGGAAATGCCTGTGTAAATACGCTCACTTGTGATGGCTATCGGTTCAGGTAGCCTGAATGTTATCGTTTGAAAATGTGAACAGCAATAAAAACAACAGTAGACAACGTGATGGGTTCGTCTCTGTGAATGTTCACCGTTTCCCTATTTCAGATTATTTCGATTTCGACTGGTCAGGGGGGGAAAGTTAACCTAACCAACCCAAGTTGCTAGATGCCTACACAGCATAACGTTAGAAGCAAAATTGCATCCCTAGCAACTTTCTCAAAATGTCTAGTAATGTTTCTGGATGGGGTTGACATTGTATGCCTATGTGTTTGTAAAGACGTTAATGTTTTACACTGAATCTGCTGCGTAGCCCACCCCATGTAGCCCATCTTTGAATGTAGGCTAATGTAAGCTAACGTAAGGAATACTACTTAGCTTCGTGTAAACTTACAAAACTGTTGATCTGTGAGTGTAAAAGGTGTAAAAGCCTTCCCTTAACTCTCGATTGTTCTTGTGATGTTAGACCTAACGTTAGTTAGCGGCAAAGTCCTTCCTTTAAATTATCTGATCAGACGTAACCTAATGTTACCAAACGCACTACACACAGCTAACGTTAACGTTACTGTAGGCTCTCCTTGGGGGAGGCTGGTTGATAAGCTAATAATCGTCATGATTGAGGTTAAAACACGGTGTCAATATAAGCACAGGCTTTGGGAGAGAACATGCATTTGTGTTGAGGGTAAAAAAAAAAAAAATATTAACATTGCCGTCACTATCACTGATGCTGTAACATCAAAGCAGATAATTGCGTCCGTCGTCTCCATTTCTCATGTTACCTACGTGGCTGCAACTTTGCGTAAGCCTATTCACCGTATTCATTTATTATTTGTTTATTTATTGTATTACAATTAGAGCCATATCCGTGCAAAGTTTGAACTTGTTTAGCAGGTTGAAGAGAGCCGAGGCTGACTTCTTGTATGAATGAAAAGGAAGGCATGGCCTGAGCGAATTGGCAAGGTTAAAAAAAAAAAAAAAAAACTTCCCACACATCCATAAATAAGCTATTGGTCTTAGAGGTCCCCAAACACATATTCCACCGTTGTGATATGAGATTACACCTTATTTTCAAGACAAAGCTGCAAGCCTCATAGTCTACTATTATGCAGGAAAGGGAGAAGTTGTCCGAGCTTGTCCGAGGTTCGCTGCGGGCCCTATTGTGACATAGTGAAAGTGGGCGGGGCTTGGGATCGGTCAATTGCTGACATTCTAATCGTTCCATTTCTTGTTCTGGACATAATTGTCCCCATGCATTTTCAAGTACACCAATGTGAAGTTGTTCTGTAGCAGAGTCTAACAATTCAGCATTGATTTCATATTTTTGCCTATTGCAATTAACAATATTTTTAACAGACAGTAAAACATTATTTAGATAGCTAACATGTCCATTGCTGTAAAAAGTCTCATATGTTTCATATCCTGGTGGTTTTAGGTCAGAGTCCATTTTGTGTGGAAGAAATAATTGCAACATTGATTGATAGAATTTTTCTGGCTCTTTTGTTACAGAAAAATGGGCATAACGAATCGCTGCTGGTGATGTTCGAGTTCTACGTAAAACATAGCCCATATTGTTTTTCAATGTAACTTTATGTAATGAATTTTCACTGCTAGACAAAACACGAAACTCTGCAGCAAAAGTGGCTAAACACATTTGATCAAATTCCTCTGTATCTGGTCTGTTTTTATATCTGTCAACTATACTGGTCATCCACATGTTGTCATTGGATAAAGTTTGAGAATCTGCTCGCATTCTGAGAACATTTAATGGCAAGCTCATTTTAACAACATTATCTCCTGTTGGTATGAATACCACTTTACGTGAACATTCTTTTAAATGCATACCAGTTAACCTGTAAACTGCTTCTTGTGCACTGACATCACGATTGTGCAAATATACGCTCCCTAATTGCCTCAAAGCATTTTTGGCATCCAAGTTTTTATTTTTAGCTTCTCTTTGAGCATTTCCAAGCAAAAGCCCAATTTCCCTCTCTTGCTTAGAAATATACGTGACTATATAATTTACACAAGCATAAGCGTCCACAACGAATTGCAAATCAAGATTAGCATTCCAACATTTTAGCAATGGTTTAGAATATTGATTTATCCAAGTGTGATCAGGCTCTCTTTTTAACACAAGTTCTGTTTTTTTCCCTAAAGTGTCATATGCTTCCTGGTAAAGTTCTTGAGAGATCCCTAAAGAAGTAAATAATTGTTGGACAGACGAATAACTTTTTGTTTCATCTGATATGGATTTCTTAACATTTCCTAAAATCTCTACAGCAGTGTCTTTTTTCATTTTATTTTTTTTATTTTTACAAATGTCACATGGGATAAAATCATCTGGTGAGCAACTGCATTCTTCTAAATTCATACTAACATCTTCAGAATCTTCTTTCTTATGACTAATGAAAGTACAAGCAGATGGAGGACGTGGAAAATTAAATCTGCAAATTGTATTTTTCTTTTTACAAGTTTTTGCATGCTTCTTACTATGCTTTTGAACTGTTGACACTATATCTAATAGTTCCTGGTCATCTGTTGGCAACTCACAAGTTACATATTTGTCAACAAAATCTACTACTTCTTTATCTGTATTTCTATCTATCTGAGGTGCATTTTCAACCCAGAAAAGACAATGCACATGTGGACTGCCGCGTTGCTGAAATTCCACACGATAAAAGTAATCAACTATTTTACCAATTGGATTACATGGAGACATAATGACATCTTTCAAGAAACAATGCCATCTGAAATCAAATGATCTTGCAGCAGTAACTGCATGACGTCTAAGCATTTCACAACGATCGCTCCATTCTAATGTCTCAATGTTACCAGTTCGTCCTTCCTGTTGCATAATACTAGAAAACAAGTTTTTCCATCGCAAATCTGCTGACGAAAAGGAAGCAAACCATGTTGGAATGCCTAAATTCTTAATTAATGCAAATAAATCCTTTTGAGCACTTTGCCAAAATGCAGGGGTACCTCGTATGGGTTTTAAAAACTTGTATCCTTCATCATGTTCAAGTAAATTTTGTAATGTTTCTGTATTGTTAACTATTTCAACTCCAATTTTGGTAGTTTTAGCTTTATCTTTCCCTTTTCGTAAAGCAATAGACACATTTGATATTACTTGTTCTAGTTCTGATAAATACTGAGCATAAAAAATATATTCAACATTTTTAGCAAACCTGCCATCTGCATTTAAGATCCTCATGTTGAAGTATCTAGACAGAGACAATTTATGTTCTCTACTATCACCATATGTATGACAGCCTTCTGGAAATAAAACAGGAAAACACTTGGCTTCTGATGTCTTGTCCTGTAAAATTTTGATTGGACTAAATGACTCTGCTGGGGCTAAATTTATTATACTGTCAAAATATTGGTCTAAAACCTCTTGACCAATATCTACAGGCTGAAGGCATGTATCCATGAACATACAGTGTTGCTGTCTGTCATGCAATAACTCATCTTCATTGTCATCTGCAGCTAGTTCTTCTGTTTCAGTAGTTTTATCAACAACATGGTTTGAAAAGTCGTTCACCCAGTCCTCATTGAAATTTATATCATGATAATATCTGTTGTGTTGTTTCAAGTATCTTAAAGCTTGGCGAATATGATGAACATTAACATGCTCATATTTGTAATGACCTTTATAAGTCAATTTCCTTTTCAATTTTACACGCAAAAGTGTCTGATCTGTGTCTGAACGAGGCAAGATATTTGTAGTTTCAACTACATTACTAGGTACACAAGTAACTGGTCCATGTACTCCATTCTGGCTACCTTTAGGGAGAGCCACTACTTTCATAAAAGGAATGTGTAAGGCAATCAAATGTTGCTCCAAATTATTTAAACCATTAAGTTGCGACGGTATGGGTGATAAAGATAAGTTGTTAAACACACTTTCTGGAGGAATTTGAGTCTTTTTTAACTTACCATCACATGTAAAACAAATCCATAATGCACATCTACTTGTCCCTGTCCAATCACATGTATCAACACACTTTTCATCACATTTATGTAAATAATCCTCAGTTATACACTTTTGTGCAATTTCTCTCATTTCTTGTGTTTTTGCATATGAATCTCTAACACATTCTTTTACCTGATGCTTAAATAGCAAACGGTGGCAAACACAGCACACATAATCAGGGCCATCATTCACTTTTTCCAGAAATGATATCATAACATTTTCAAATACACTTTGATCTGTCAAATTTTTTAGTTTTTTCTTACGATTGTACCTTTTTAAATTTTCACGATGTTCAATGTTTGTGCTATATTTGACCTTACTAGCTGTTTTAACAGCTTTTTTAAAAACTTCATTGTCACGATACTTTAATTTAGAGCGTTCTTTATTAGCCAACTTATATGTTGCATTATGGAGGTACTTTAGTTTAAAAGCTGCTTGAACAGTTTTCCTAAATGATTCATTCTGCTGATATTTTAATTTAGAAGCTGCTTTAACAATTTTCTTAAATATAGTATTCTGCTGGTATTTTAACATAGAAGCTGCTTTAACAGAGTTTCTAAATGATGCATTCTGGTGGTATTTTAAAATAGAAGCTGCTTTAACAGTGTTCCTAAATGATGCATTTTGCTGGTATTTTAATTTAGAAGCTGCTTTAACAGTATTCCTAAATGATGCATTCTGGTGGTATTTTAATTTAGAAGTTGCTTTAACAGTATTCCTAAATGATGCATTCTGGTGGTATTTCAATTTTGAAGCCGTCTTAACTTGACATTTAAATGCTAACTTTTGATGATATTTTAATTTGCTTCTTTTCATCATTTCAATGCGATGCTTCAAATTCTGTTTGTATTTCTGTATACTAGCTTTTCTTTTTGCATTCCTAACATTTATGTTGCACTGGTATACAACTTTGTTGTCTCTTTTCAAATCCTCTCTGAACCTTTGATCATTATGATATTTCTGTTTTCTAAGTGTTAATACATTGCTTTTATATTTGTCGTTGAAATGATATCTCTTATAGTGTTGCGTCTTGTCCTGCTGTTTATATTTTTGATAATAATAATTTCTTCGAACATATAGATTTTCACTATTAATTTGTAAATATTTTGAGTCATTTTCTTTTTGTTCCTTTTCTTTCACAAGTATTGAACTAGTTTCACTACCTTCATTGAAAAAACTTGCATTCAAAAATGTACTGTTATTTCCCATTTGTCTTGTTTGCCGACACTGTAATTTTTCCAAAGTTTTGCATCGAGAACTACATTTTGATGTATGCAAATCTTGTACACATATAATGGCATTATAGTAATTCTCATTTTGAAACAAATATATACCTGGAGTTGAAGGTGTAGACATATTACATTGATATGACTCCCATTGCTCATTCCTATATATGTAAATATTAATCTCTAAAAGATTAGTTGTCATCTGCATCTCCAAGTTTGTTACAAAAGTTCCCACATATTTCATTCTAGATTTTTCAAGGTAGTCCAAAACACAATTATACTGAGCTTTTATATTAGGCATGCACATATCTTCATGATCTGCCATATATTTTGCTACAGCAAGTCGTAATTTTCTATGACTTTTCTGTGAACCCGTCATAGCATAACTAATTCCACGGAAAAAACTATTACCATCTTTAACCATGTCAAATATTTGACATGGCTTACCCAAAACTAAGTTAGTTTCCTGAAAATTTTCTTCAACACCTTCAAATTCAACATTAAGTAAGTTGCACAACCTCACTGTATCTTCTTTACATATAGGCTTAAAACATCTTTCTTTTACTAACAACTGTGGAAGAAACAATGCATCTAAATTTCCATCTTGCACTTTTTTTTTGGAACAATCCTTCACATCCAATAGGCCTACATCAAAACTACTTTGATCATTTTTTTCACCCTTTACATCATTCAAACTGTCAATGATCATCAAATCATATTCCAGTGTATGAATGTTATTTTGGTCAACATGTTTAGTCGCCTTTGATTTGCTTTTCCTGTATTGTTCTTTCTTCAAATACTTGCATCGATTACTACAGCCTATCCTATCTATTCGTTCCACACACTCAACAACATTGTAATGATTTCCATTACAATGTTGCAAGTATATGCCCATTGTAGAATCAATACTTTGAACACATTTATAGGTAAGCCATTTTCTGTCACTGTAAGTATGTATATTAACACCCAAATAGTTTGCCATCATCTGTATTTCCACCTCAGTTGCCCAAGTACTGTTCAATCCAATTTTAGACTTTGAAATATAGTCTGCCACATCACTATAGCCATTTCTCAAAACATGCATACACATATCTTCATTTTCTTCCATATATTTCACTAAAGCATGCCTAAACTTATTGTGATTATCCTGTTCACCACTGACCATATGACTAATTGCTCGAAAAAAACAGTTACCATCTCCAACCATAACAGATGAGTGACATGGTGGACCTAATAATGTTTTATCACACTGAAATTCCCACATATCACTATTACCTCTGACATTCAAACTAACACAAAATTTCTCTGCATACACTTTAGATATAGGCTGAAAATAGCTCTCAACTCTTGGCAATTCTCCGATAATCATGACATCTGATTCCAGATCTTTTTCTATAATTCTGTTACAATCATTAATGGTATCGACTTCCATTTCTTCTTGAAAGTCTTCAACAACTACTAAGTCATTCAAACTTTCCATTAACAATACATCTGAATCCATAGTTAATTCTTCATACCTATTTTTGACATCTACCATGAAAACATCACTGACACAGTTTTCCGCTTGTAAACTACTTTGCTCATGCTTTCTATCATTATCTCGGTTCATACTTTCTAGAAGAAATTGTACACTGCTCAAACTAAATTCTTTGTTCTCAGAATTAAATTGTGAAGCCAACAACAACAAATGACTGCACACATCAATCAATGACTTAAAGTATAACACAATACTTTTACCATTTTCATCTGGAAAACCTTCAGAATCGCGAGCATGTGAATCAACAATTGCATATTCATTTTCCGCACTAATTATAGCGCATGTGAAACTGCACATGGTAACAAGACATCTGTCAACATTTTGGAAAATGTACCGCAAACCATCAAATAATGTTTTGTTGCTTGTATCATCTGTGACTTCCACAGTATTAGGCCAAATGTCTCCATGAACATAATAGTCACCAAAACTGCAACTAAATTGTTCTTCATGTATTTTGTGTTTTCTTGGTAATTCTTCTGTGCTCAGATATCCATTAATTGGATCAAAAATACATCCATTGTCTCTTAGGCGTGTATATAGTTGATCACCTTTTACAACTACTTCATCAAGTTTGCTAATATTCCAAGAAGACACTTTCTGTACAGTGTCTTCACATAAAGCCTCAAAGCTAATTGCCATACACTGACTTCCACCATAGAAGAAACGAAAATCACCTTGATGGAAACTTCCATGTAAAACACGCACTGGCCTACTAGTACCATCAACAGAATTAGCATCTTCAATAGAAAGAGCAGGGTCACTTAAACTTTCATCACCACTATTTCCATCAACTGTATAACTATGCAACATCTCAGTTTCTTCATCAGAACTAATAGGCCTAACCTCTTGGACACATCCACTTTGACTTGCCATGCTGGTAAAATCCGAACTCGTACTACCAACCTTGTATCCATGTAAAAACCCTTGCTCGCTTTCTGATGCACCTATATGTTCCACATATGAACTTCCACTTCCTACACTCTGATCACTACTGATTTTTGTAGTATTATTCAAATCTATTCCAAATTGTTTCTCAACAACCTGAATACCGCAAACAGAATGACAATCATAATCCAGACTGTCCATCAAAGTCTCCATGTGTAATCTCAAGTCACTCAAATTGCTGTTAAACACAATGGCACTTCTGCCCAAATGTTCTTCTGAAATGTTCCCCATTCCTTTCCAGTCTCTCAAATTTGGATCCACCATGACATAGTAGTTGTTATGGTGTATGATTGCACAAGTCTCCCTTTCAAATTCCACTAAACAAGCTCCATGGGTTAACAATGTTTTGTGAATGACCTCATAAAGAGGTGCATCAAAAACTGCATGTTCATTAAGCAAGTCATTGTAGGATACAAGCCACTCTCTACCAAAAAAAGAGTACTGACAAGTAAAAGATTTCAAATTGCCATTACGTTCACTTGAACACAGCAAACTTGAATCCATAGGCTTCATTATCATTTTTGGCACTTCACAAACTTCATCCAAAACACTGTTTTTCCATGTACATACTGGTTGGTATTGGTGTCGAACTACAGCTGCAACACAGTATGACATACTTTGGAGCAAATCCCTTTTTTCTCTACATTTAAGCACATTTCCACTAACAATACCAGCTGGCAGCTGATCAACACAAATACAAGAAAGAGACCCATTTTTCTTACTATTGACTTGTGTTTGTGGAGCACGCCTCATACGATGCTTTTTCAGTTTTGGCATCTGAAAAAATACATACAAAATAACTATTATTTAAACATCATCAAACATAACTACTTAATGCTTTAAAAAAAAAAAGAATTACTTAAACATTATGAAACACACCCGGTTTCTGAATTTAAAAAAATGTTTGCAAGTAAACATAATAATGGACCAGTTGTTCAAGCAGGTCAAACGTTTCAAAATCATTTCTTTAGTGGTGCATATTAGAGAACTGCGCAGGACTGTTTTCTTCATCCCGCTCCTGCCTACTCCCATTGAATTTCTGATCAGTACCGCCCGCTACCGCAAGGGTGCGTAGCGTGTCCACCCATTCCCACGATGTGTATGTCCATTCCCGCACGCAACCCGCGAAACTATGATAAATTATTCCAGCACATTGATAGAGATGCATTGATTTTATGTCCTCTCCCATCCCCACGAGAAAATGTTGGCCTATTTTAGGCTATTATGCTAATAGAGACATTCTTACGATTGACGCATTGGTTGGGATAACGCTCTTATTAGGCTACATTATTTCCATGTAATTTTTAAATAAAATAAAGGCAGTTTCATATTATATTCCCCTTGACTCTATTTTATTTCTTTTTCCCTACCTTCATATATTCAAGCAGTGATTGAGGTTAAGGTCTCTTTTCGACAGACATAAGAAACACACTATATTTAAATGCAACTTAATCAAACACCTTGCACCATCATGGCACATAAAACAGCTTGCTTTGTAAAAATAGGCCCATGGAACATGGAAATTATCAGATGTAGCAGTTATCTTTCTCGAAAAACACGAATAAAAACTCTGATATCGTAGATAATGTTATCAGTTTAAGAAGTGTTATTAAGTTATTGCGGATATCAATGAAAACTGTTAGAACTATAATATTGTCCACTAGAGGGCGCTCAAACATAAGAGTTAACAGACTAGAGAGTTAATGGATGGATTTACTGCCAGCTACAGGAAACGTAGAAGCACCTAAGAAGAAACAGAGACCTTGCTACATGTTTATATGAAGTTAATTCCTTTTGAATAAGTAGGCTAAATGTTACAAAGCAGAGAACAACTCGAAATCCCAGTCTCAATGTTCCCGCAGTGTTTTTAAGTTGTCCGCGCGTTCTTGCCCGCAACCAAGTGCAAACAGCCCGTTCCCGTGAATTTAGACCCGCAAGAACCAGTCCCAATGCAGATCTCTAGTGCATATCAACAGAATTCAATCATATAAACTAGAGATCTGCATTGGGACCAACGCAAAACTCGCAGGAACCGGTGGTTTGCACATGGATGCGGGCGGGAGCAAGAGGACAACTTAAAACCACTGCGGGAACAACGGGACTGTATCTTGTTTTGTAACATTTAGCCTACTTATTCAAAATGAATTAACTTCATACAAACATGTAACAAGGTCTCTCTGTTACTTCTTACCTGCTTATACGTTTCCTCTAGCTTGCAGTATATCCATACATAAACTTCTATGTTGGAGCGCCCTCTAATGGACAATATAGTTCCAACAGTTTAAAATTGATTTCCACTAACTCATTTAGCCTACTCTGTAACAGTTCTTAAACTGATAACATTATCTACGACATTACAG
Source organism: Sardinella longiceps (assembly GCA_027497455.2). NCBI lineage: Eukaryota > Metazoa > Chordata > Actinopteri > Clupeiformes > Clupeidae > Sardinella > Sardinella longiceps. Next base: position 8,052,381 of record JAODXP020000015.1, read on the forward strand.
TTTCTATTCATATTTTTTCGACAAAAATACCTGCTACATCTAATAATTTTCATACTGTGAAAAGAGCCTATTCTTGCTGAGCCTATCAGACTATTTTATATGCCGTGATGGTGCAAAGTTATTGATAAAACTAAGTTGCATTGAAATATATTGGGTTTCTCATGTCTTTTCAAAAAAAAACCTTCACCTCAATCATTGCATAAATATATGAAAGTGGAAAAGAAATCAATGGGAAAAGAATATGAAACTACATTAATTTATTTAAAAAACTATGAAAATAATAAAATAGGAGCGCTATGCGCCAATGAGCGCTATGCGCCAATGCACCAATGCGCCAACCCCAACAATCTCTCTATTAATAGCCAAAAATAGGCCTACACTTCATTTGTCTTTCTTTAAACCCTAATCAATTACAACATATTTTTAGCATTGACATGAATTACCACGATACTTTACCTTATAAATAAGGCATTTTTTTTACTCCTATATCTTTGTTAATATGAAACATCAAACATACTAACTTCATTTTGTAGGTTACAGCGCGCAACAATGGCCAACAAAAGGGTCAACAAGGAGCAGATTAAACACGGCTGGTAACAACGGCATATTTCATAGACACAATTCAAACCATAGGCTAAAAACGCATGTAATAAAGTCATGCTGGTTAGGAGCACTCATGCACATATAATTTAGTGCACAATTACATGCGAAAAATTTAGTTTTCTAAAATATAAAACTAACCCAATTCAAAATGCGTGGTTACTCTATACTTAGCCTAAACTATTTCATAAAAAAATTGATGGGAAAAAAGTGTACTATTATCAACGCTATAAAACTTCAAACACATTTTGTAGAAAACCTTTTCTTTGTATTATCAGCAAACAAATAAGTGCATTATCACCACCATCTGAACCAAAATACCTTGTTCCTTAAAACAAATTGAACGTCATTACATGCCTCATTTCCAAATTGCGCATGTGCAGCTGGAAAAGCGTCATACGTTTCCTCCAATGTAGCGTATTGATAGGCCTACATGAATTTACTACAGTAGGCTCAGCCATTTAAATCAATTGAAACCACACTTTCAAATTATCTTCAGTTAGTATATATCCTCCTTGGTGGCGACATCTAATAATACAGTAACCAAAGAACTTAGGCATAGGCTACCTAAAATTGGATAGAATATACAAGATGCCTTGTGCCTAAATAATGAACAACATAAAATGTTCGTTTGAATCTTGAATAACTAAGATAATCATGCTAACATCTTAATATAGGCCATGTTAAAAACGTTACCATTTCAACCTACGCTAAACATGCTATCTACCACTTATATCTACAATTCTACAATCACAATTTGCCAACACACGATCTAAATACCTACGACAATAACACCAATTACAAACATCAATTCATTTAAAGGTGCTGACCTACCATATACCAAATTTGAGACCACAACTCTATATTTTATCTAAGGAAAAGTACAACTGACCGTATCTTTCTTATATGCTAGTTGTTATTAGCATGCTACAACATAAACCCGCTTATTGCAGACAATGAACAGCTGACTTTATTGTTAACTGTAATCTGTGTTTCATTGCTAAATCCACACTATACTAAATTAATAGCTACGAAGAGAAAGAATATAATAACAAATATAACACTTTATGTTTGTTGTGTAGCCTAAACAAATGCTTCATATAGGCCTACTTGCACCATGCTCTGGCAAGAAAACTAGAGACTAACAGGAAGTGATGACACATCGACCTCCCTTGAAACGGAAACAAACCATTTCAATACCAAAAAGCCTAAAATAAGACTTTAACACAACACCAACGAAAAACTATTCCTAAAATCCGGTAACTAAGCACGAGGAAAAGCTCCGGTCAAGCCTCAGTCGAAAAAGAGATGCACTATAAAACTTTTTATACCAAACATGTCCATTTTAAATTAATGTTCTTCTAAACACATAAACCTAGGCATAACAGAAGTCGCTTACTTGGCGCATATAGACTTTTATTAGTAGAATTTAATAGACATATAAGTTGTAGGCCTACGCCTATTCAAACAAAGAACAAAATGTTAAACTACGCTACTATATAACCAAAAACTTTTCATTTCTAAACATTGTGCAAACTAATCATACAATTCTTTTCAAAAAACATTACAACAACAATTGTAATAATTATGAGATCATTTAAATCACAACACCAACAATTAACAATATAGCCTATAGCCCTAGATAAAAAAATATATCTTACCTTGTCCACAAAAATAAAAAGATCCTCCTATTAAAATAGGATACGGTAGATTTAAAGCTCCAATGAAAAAAGAAAATTAACAATCCAGGAATTATCCGTAAAGGAAAGGAATGCACATTAAAACGTCTTCAATCCAGATCCTGTATTTAACACAAAATAGTTCTTCCAAACGCCTAACTATTTAAAATAGAAAAAGCATGAAAATAATCTCTGTAGAGCTACTGGCTACTGCACTGAAATGAATCCGAATGACATGGCATTCTTTTATTAGGCTACTATACCTGTTCAAATGAAAAGGTTACACCTTCCCAACCGTCCAGGGGCGTGTCTAAATTCAAAAAGAACGAATCACAATCAACAAAAATTCCACACTTGAGAGAACCAACATAGTAGAGAACTGCGCAGGACTGTTTTCTTCGTCCCGCTCCTGCCCGCTCCCGCTGAATTTCTGACCATTACCGCCCGCTACCGCAAGGGGTGCGCAGCGTGTCCGCCCATTCCCGCGATGTGTATGTCTATTCCCGCCCGCAACCCGCGAAGGAGAAAGTGTAAGCCTATTTTAGGCTATTAGGCTAAGAGAGATTCTTGGGGTTGACGCATTGGTCGGGATAGCGCTCCTATTTCATTATTTCCATGTAGTTTTTAAATAAAATAAAGGCAGTTTCATATTATATTATTTCTTTTATCCTACCTTCAAATATTCACACAGTGATTGAGGTTAAGGTCTCTTTTCGACAGACATAAGAAACACAATATATTTAAATGCAACTTAGTCAAAAACCTTGCGGCACATAAAACAGCTTGCTTTGCAAAAATAGGCCCATGGAACATGAAAATTATCAGATATAACAGGTATCTTTCTCGAAAAAACACGACTAGAAACTGTGATATCGTAGATAATGTTATCAGTTTAAGAACTGTTGCTGAGTTATGGCGGAAATCAATGTTAAACTGTTGTAACTATAATATTGTCCACTAGAGGGCGCTCCAACATAAGAGTTAACAGAGCCGTATATAGAGAGTTAATGGATGGATTTACTGCCAACTAGAGGAAACGTAGAAACAGGTAAGAAGTAACAGAGAGACCTTGCCACATGTTTGTATGAAATTAATTCCTTTTGAATAAGTAGGCTAAATATTACAAAACAAAGAACAATTCGAAGTCCCAGTCCCACTGTTCCCGCAGTGTTTTTAAGTTGTCCGCCCGTTCCCGCCCGAAGCCAAGTGCAAACCGCCCGTTCCCGTGAGTTTTGCGTTGGGTCCCGCGGGTCCCAGCGGGACCCAGTCCCAATGCAGATCTCTACAACATAGACACAATAGGCAAGTATACATGGACACATCTAATCTGGTTAGAAAGATTCCATGTGCATTCAATAAAACAGTATCCAAGGAAATGCATTCATAAATGCAATCTAAAATGGAATATTGGATTAAATAATCAGATTAGAAGTGTCCATGTAAACCGGGCTAATGTTAGAACTGAAGCCAAAGACCCTATCATGAAAATAAAGACATTTTATTTTCAAACAGACCATAGCCCTAAATATAACCTGTAAAACACTACAAAGGCTCAAAAAAATCATAACCAAATAAAATATTTAATTTTTTAACACAAACTTACAGACCTTAAATTATCGCTAGGCCTACCTGAATACCTTTTTGTATAGCCTATAGGCCTAAAACTAAAAATCACAGCTTTGAAAACATTTCAAACATAAATCTAAATCTATAGTAGCCTAAGACACACATCTGTAAGTGTGCAGCTCCATTTTATCAAAAACAAACAAGATAAACATATAGCTTACGCCAAACAATAATAATAATAAAAAATCTTGACAAACAACACTGACAAATGGAACAATTGTTACTTGAACATAAATTTGTCAATTAATGTTACATCTATAGCCTAATACAAAAAAATACTCCAGTAGACCTTCTCAAGCTGTGAAACCCACCCACCTGAAGAATCGCTGTCAATCTCGTAAAATGACGCCAATAAATTGATACATAGGCTACAAATAAATTTCTTAAAAAGAAATAATTACATGTAATTACAGGTATGGGATGGTTTTTTTTTTTTTTTTTTGCTCTCCAGTCTGCGCAACTGCGCAAGAGTTCGGTAAAGGCTTTGCGGACTTTGGAATGTAATGGGAAGCAAGCACTGACCTTACAATGTGAGAAGTTGACAATATCTCTCTCTCTCTCTCTCTCTCTCTCTCTCTCTCTCTCTCTCTCTCTCTCGGACCTCTGAATGAATGTTATGCACAACGGTGAACTGGAACTTATTAATTTCGGTGTATATGCTACTTGCACGAAATCCTCAATAAAGTTTACATCATGCAAAGCATGATTGGACTAGCATGGTTAAAGCAATATCTAGGAGAGAGGTTGGCCAAAAGAGAGCCGCGCATTACCTTACTATCTGGAGCTACAGTAGGCCTATGTTTGGCTTTATTGAAATAGGCTCAAACCAAAACGAGCACGCGGCCACATTTTCAGTGGCATTGAAACGGAGTGTGTCTGGATGGTGGTAGACTCAAGGCATGGAAACGGAATAATGCAGACGTCTTTCTTTTATTTTATATTAAGCCACCAGCGGGGTGCAAAACATAACAAATTAACAAACAAACTAAACAAACAAAACACTGATCAAACTGAAAATAATCAGGGGCAAGACCAACAAACTAGGCAATATAACACATACTATTATTAGATCCTCTCGCGCCAAAGGCAAACCCCGACTGTTACGCACGGTAACTGTCAGTCACAACCAAATCATGGTTTAAAATCAATTAAGACATTGATTTATGTTTACAACTTAAACATTGCAACTACGCAAGCATACCGTGCCCCTTTATCATCAGAGAACATAATAACAGCATGCCAATAAGGCAACAACACAAAAAGAAAACATGATCAAAACACCCCAGTAACAAGCGCTTCCCAACGGGAGCGCGCTCGCAACTCTATAAAAAGGTTCCACCTCCCATAACTCGGTTTGATCCCCGCTTCTGATAACTTCATTTGTCAGTAAAATAATATATACTATTGTATTTTCAGAACCCCCACAGATGTTTAAGTTTGCTACTTTCATGGGAGCCAGACCTCTATCTATGGAAGCTCAGCTCCCACTGGCTCCCACCTAACTCGAACCCTGGTTGAAACACAAGTAACTATATCTCAGTTTAAAAACAATTCCTTGCAAATATAACATCTTTTTAAAAACTTTTATAAAAATGTCAAAGGAATACAATTCAGTGACCAACGCCAACTGCTTTCACACTTGTTAAACACTGAGACAATAACATCCCACCTTATTGGCTAACACATTATTAACCACACCCCTCAATTACCATATCTATAGCCCTTATACACTTAAAGTCTTGAAACTCATCTAGACACCCCGTGGACGTGGCTGTTATAGCGCCACCACCTGGCCAAGCAGGAAAAGTGCCAGAAATTGACTATGCTTTACCCGATTGATCTGAAACTTCACAGGTTCATAGATCGTATGCCTGTGATTATATCTAGACACCCCGTGGGCGTGCCTGTTATAACGCCACCACCTGGTCAAGCAGGAAAGGTGCTAAAAGTGCTAGTAGTCAAAAATTGTAACTTGGAGACAATTTGACATAGCTTATCCAAACTTGGTTTATGGACTCCTAACCATGTTCTGACCACGCATAACCATGAATCGAAACTCTGTAGCGCCCCTAGTGGTCAAATATCATAACTTGGAAACGGTTTGACGTACCTTATCCATACTAAGCATATGAACTCTTGACCGTGTACTGACCACACAGAATCATGACTCGAAACTGTCTAGCGCCCTCTAGTGGTCAAATATGATAACATGGGAACGGTTTGACATAGCTTATTCAAACTTGGTATATGGACTCCTCACCGTGTTCTGACCACGCATAAAGATGAATCAAAACTCTCTAGCGCCCTCTAGTGGTCAAATATGATAACTTGGACACGGTTTGACGTAGCTTATCCAAACTTGGTATATGGACTCCTGACCGTGTTCTGACCACGCAAAACCATGAATCGAAACTCTCTAATGCCCCCTTGTGGTCGAACATTATAACTTGGAAACAGTTTGACCTATCATAGCCAAAGTTGGTACTCAGACTGTGGACCACCTTCTGAACATGCAGTATGACTTATGTGATTCTCTATAGCGCCCCTACTAAGAGAAAGAGTTTAAAAGGCAGACTGAGTGAGTGTGTGACAGTGAGTGTCTGCGAGTGTAAAAAATGTGGGTGAGACAAAGATAGCACACATGTTCCAAGTGAATG
>JAODXP020000015.1:8059042-8099042 GCA_027497455.2 Sardinella longiceps
TTTTGTAAACCTTTTCCTTCTAATTTTCAGTCTTCATCTTGATATTTTCTTCACATGATGGTGACAACTGTCAGATGAATAATTTTCATAATCAGAATATCACCATCGTCGTAGGACTAGATGTATGTTACAACACACACGCAGTCATATCTCCATACACTTGTGTTCAGAGGTCAAGGTACTCATGTTAAAACAATTGAATGTCTTCAACACCCCCACATGTCAAAGAATCGGTAGTAGTATGTGCAGTGCTACCAAAACTGTGAATTTGTTACGCCCAACCACAGATGTGACATAGTAATAGTTGGGACATATTTTGATGAAGTGTATATGTTTTCAGCACAGCAAGCAATGGCACCCTTTTACCAATAAAAACATATTACCCGCGCAGGCACGCACACATACACACACACACACACACACACACACAATGTAGCCATGGTCAAGGCAGAGGCACATGAATCTTCTACAAGTTTTTTTTTTTCAATAAAGTTGTACAAAATAATACATTTTACAGTCTGTACAAGAATAATAGTCCAGCAGTAAAATAAAGAGAGAAGAGAAGAGAATGATGATGGAAGAAGGCTGATGAGAGTGAGAGAACATATTAGTGTCCCAAGTTATAATAGTCATTTCTGTCATTTTTAAAACATTGTTACTCTTAAAGTCTCTGATCAACCAAGACTGTACTGGTGCAGGAAAAAAAAAAAAGCGTTTGAAAAGGGGAGGAAGGTGATGATTAAGAACGCAAAAGGGGAAGGGTTTTTGAAGGGTTAGAACGAGGAAGCGGGAAGGGGTGTGTGGGTGTGACAGGGGGATAGGGTGGTCATAAGTATCAATGGCACAGCAGTCCACAGACAGATGACTCTGTGAGGGGAGTTCTTTTAGCTGTTGCAGATTGGTCTCTCTCTTTCGCTCGCTCTCTCTCTCTCTCGCGATGCAGTTTCTCTCTCTAGACCTTCTTCTTGACAGCTTTGCACGTCTTTCTCTCTCTCTGGTTCCCTAAAGTCTTTTTGCTTTGGGAATCCCTCCATCATGTTTTTCCCCCCATATATATATTTATATATATTTATATATTTTTTTCAATCAGTTGCTGACCAATTCAAAAGCAGCTAAATGATCAGGAGCAACCGCCTTTCAGTGTAAGATGACATGTGTTTATACTTACCAGTCTGGAAAGACATTGTGTGCACCTTCAAGTGAGGATGGTGTGTATCAGGAAGTGTGCATATGACACTAGGGTATGATTGCTAAAAAGGCATATGTGCTTGAATATGTGTGTATGCGTGTGTGTGTTGTTTTTTTTTTCTTTTCTTTTTTTTTGTCTGTGTCTGTGTGTAAGTGTTAGGGGTGTGGGGGTCAGCAGTGGGAAGAGGGTGGGTGGGGGGGAGGGGGCAGTCACCGTTTTTTCCACCCTCCATCTTGAGAGCTTTTTTTTCACAGTCACTCCTCCGTCTTCCTCCAGTCCCGTCAGCTCTCCCTAGGTGAAGTCCACCTTCCCTCCCTCTTTAAACAGCGACAGCTCATGCTGATGGAGTTCACTCTCCTGCTCCATTCCCAACCGCTCGGATCTCTCTGAGTTCATCGCTCTCCTCCAATCACAAGAGCTCGTACTGACGGAGATGCATCCTCTGGATGATATCCCGGCAGTCGTTGAAGACGCGACGGATGTTCTCGGTGTCCACAGCACAGGTGAAGTGAGGGTAGCAATAATGGCGGCCATCTCCGCTGGCTGTGCTGATCCGCTGTGATGAGAACGTAGGAGAGAAATTCATTTACTTTCAGTATATGTATAGTCTGGCCACAAAGGATAAGACTGGCAGGGGTCAATCCTAGGGGCGGAATCAGTGTTGTCTTTCAACCTGCCTCTGCATGCAATAACGACAACAAACATGATGACTAAACTGATTTAAACAACTGCAGTTCTTAGCCGAGCCTGCCCAACGACTCTCTACACACACAGAATGTTGTGATTGGTCTCATCATAAGGCCCTATAACTCGTGACCAGGGGCGAATTCAACAGGCGTAACGTTTTGTAACGTGACGTAACAGTTCCCATTCATCCCTATGGGTGACGTAGTAAACGTTTTGTAACGTTACGTCGTCTTGAAAACGCCACAGACGTACTGGCTGAGCAAAACTACTTGCTACCGCTAGGGTATGTCTAGATTTCTAGGCTAACTCTATGAAGCTCTTTTACCTTAAAACGACACTATGCCGTTTGATGTAAAACAAATGGAGCTGCCGTTAAGGCTCAAAGAAAAACGTCCAAACACTCTAAACAGCTCACTAATTGGGAGTGCTATAACATGGTAATTGGTGTTTAATGGCAACACAGTTAACAATGTGTGGCTGTAAAGGTTTTCTGTTATATAGTGGTGAATACCTATCCTGTACCCAAAACTGCAGATAGCAGAATAACACTTGTTTATATCTGCCATGATTATATGCCATTCAGATGAACTCTAACAAAAGAAATGTACAGAAAATTACAGTATTGCTCTAAAATGAAGGCTACAAACTCACTCTAATAACTACCTACAACTTAATATATAGAGAATAGTGCATCTGACATTCTCCCTGGAATTCTTAATATTCCACAGAGTAATATTAATTGGGTAGAATCATGACCCTTTTAAGCTGTCCGAACACCGGTTCCAACAGCATTGCAGAGCACTTTCGAATTCGTCAATTTCGCAACGAATCTAGCCCCGTAGCATGAGAAATAACAATGGATGTCAATGGACAGCTCCAACAAAGTAGACTTCAATCGTAATTCACAATCGACGGCGGAAGAGTTTGGCGCTGGTGTGTGGGGTTGCATTGAAAACAATGGAATAGAATGTTGGAAGCAGAGTGCTCAGCACTGTTATCGGAGCCAGTGTGTGGTGGCCTTTAGTTCCATTCTGTCTACCAGGGAATGTTTTAGCGCGACAAGGAATCGAAGTTTGAAGCTGTGGGGCACAGACAGCAATTCTTTCATGTTGCTTCAAGCTTGAAAAAAAAAAAACTGCTGTATAAAACTTTACAGACAAGTACCACCATCATACATGCTGTATGTAAGAAATCCCATTCTGAAGCACCCGTGGGTGCGTCTGTTGAACTTACCAGAAACTCATCTCTGATGAAATACTTAGCTCTGGTGACTCGTGGATGTTCGCCCGCCTCTGGTGTGGCTGCACACAAATGAATTAGTGGTTATCACTGTACAGGTAAAGGCTTAAAGCAATATACCGGAGTAAGTTTAAGCATAGCCCTGCTGCACGAGCCTTCTAACAGCAATATATTTCGCATGAAATGAAAGATTTTCAAACAGCACAGACCTAACGCGAACGCGAAACACTTTACATGGAGTCAATGTAACCTCAGATCTTACTTTCGGTTTCCTACAGTCAGGTCCCATTGATTCAGTGTAAAGTGCCTGTTCGCTTCTGCGTTCGCGTTCGGTCTCTGCTGTACCAAATTATTTTGTTCCACTCGCTAACTAGCGCATTTAGCAAGCTCTTTCAACAGGGCTATGTTTGAATTCACTCCGGTACTCTCCTTTAAGTGCCCTGTTGTTTCAAGATGGCTTTTAGACTAGGCCAGAGGTGGGCAAACTAAGGCCCAGGGGCCACATGTGGTCGGTTGGGCTATTTGATCCGGCCCGTGGAGCCTTCCCAAGAAGAAAACGAATCGCTAGAATGACTTCTTATTTAGCCAAGGTGAATTAAAGGCCTGATTTCTCAATTTGTTTGTATTCATGAGATACAAATCCCCCCTTTTAACCCTGCATGTCAACATGTCCTCTCAAAAAAGTGGGGCTACTGGTTTGAGACTTGCCAATTTACTGTCATCAAACCCCATCAATCGGTCGGTTGTTAAAACCCGGCACATCAGCCAAAATCCAAAACCCAATGTGGCCCTTCAGCCAAATAACTGCCCTCCCCTGGACAAGGCTAAACATACAGACAGGCAGGTTCAGGAATCAAGCCCACATCAAGTGATCTGTCTTGGTGATGTTCACCAACACCATGTTAACACTGTGAGTATTCGAATATTTAAGGAAGCTCACCATCATCGGGTGTGGTGTAGCGTGCAAACTCAGGGAAGTACTCCTCAATTTTAGACTTCCCTGCCAGGACCTTTTCAGCCAGTAGATCTTGTTTGTTGAGAAATAGAATGACGGAGATTGTCCGCAACCATCTGGGAAGGTTCAGGAAGACAACAAAGCTGGCTGTAGTCACGTTTGATGTTTGGTTTGTGTACAGTTGTGGTAATTCAGGTCTTGGTGATGCTTTAAAGACTGTCTAAACTAGACAGAATCTTGTAAACTCACTGAACAAAAATTAAATCATCAGAGTATAATTCTGAGAGTAACAAAATTTCATCTGAAAGGTCAAATATCGTGTAGATTTTTCCTTAGTCTGCTTAAACAGTTATGAAAGTCTGTATTTGTGGGATGTGAACATGTGTGAATGCGATGGCATGTGTGTGGACTGTCACCTATTGTTCCAGATGTTTTTAAAGAGATTCAATGCTTCCTGCAAGCGGTTGGTCTGATTGTCCTCTCTGACCACCATATTATAACTGCTACTGGCCACCACAAAGATGATCGCTGTTACATCTGCAAACAGAAGAGTCACTGACATTAAGTAACAATAATTACAATACTTAGCATCATTATAAAGGGGTAATAATGCATTATACATGTTCTTATCATCATGAAATACACTAGCTAAAAAGGTTAAAGTTTGTTTTTTCCTCTCACCATTAAAGCACTGGATCCATTTTCTTCGCTCATCTCTCTGTCCTCCAACATCAAACATACTAAAAAGGGAAATGTCAGGTTGAAGAGGTTTGCCTTAAAAACCAGCATTAACTAGCCTATGTGTGCAGAAGTTCTATTTTAAATTGATGAGATTATAATACTTTTCATGTCCATTTTGTATATTAGAATAAATGTAAGCCTTTTAACAATGCAGGTTAGGCAACAACTTTGTCGGTAGCAATCACGTTTTATGAAGACAAGCCCAAAGGCCAATCTATACAATCATTAGGCAAACCCTCAAGAACCACAAATATGATGCAAACTCATCCCTGGCTAATTAAATAAACCTCAGAATTACCCCTAAACTGTAACTTGAGAGCCATAGTCCTCAGTTTATTTAGGGTTAGCCAAAAAGTGCTGAACACTTACTGGAAATTGACTTTGTCCACTTGGAATCTTGTCTCAAAGATCCCAGAAGTTAGAACTCTGCACCTGAGCAGGTCCTAGGAACCATGGAATGAGAGCATTTAGTTAAAACCAACTTGTTTTTTGGCAGACTCTTTTGTTCACAATACCGAAAATAGATGTTAGACCTCCGGCAAGGCAATGTGGTCACAGACACAATATAAATTCCATACGGTGTTCTGGATCACCAAGCACTACCAAAATGGAATCAGTATTTATTCGTCCAAATTCACACGTTGTCCGAAAATTTCATCCAAATTCGTGCAGTACTTTTTGAGTTATTTTGTACACAGACACAAAGAAGACTCCGGCGAAAACATAAACTCCTTGGCGGAGGTAACAATTATATACTTTTAAAAGGACTTAGCCTCACTTAGCCTACACCGCAGTACTGATAATAGCAATAGACTAAATATTTTTCAGAGAATAACAATGGCTAATTTCGCAAAACAAACATGACCTTGAAAAATAGATTATTTAGATGCAAGATAAACAAGTCACATTCTAAAAATACCAGAACTATAAAACAATTTACTGTAAATTAATATAGACTTACACATAGATAAAGATACATTTGATGTATACTATAGCCAATTATAGCCTTAATAGTCATGAGGACAACACAAGATTCAGGTTTCCAGGGGCCATAAAAACACAATACACACACATGGCCACTTAGAGCTCAAACTACATGGTATACACATACCTGATCAGAGGGGGTGTAGTCATTCTGCTTTACAATGTCTATCTTGTCTAAAAAGCTGCAGAGAAGAAAAATATGGTCAGATTGGTTTAATATTAACATTCATTAAAAAAAACATGATGACTAACTTTTACACACACTGGAGGGAAACCAAACTAGCAGCTATTACTAGTTTACTTATTAAAGCGTGAGCATGAAGCTTATTTTTTCACAGCAAGATTTTTAACCAAAATATTTTTGTGATTGACCATCAGTAGTGAATGCACACGTCAACAATTACAATCTAAACAAAAAAACAGTAGGCTACATGAAGTCTTGGTCGATCATGTCTTCTCAATTCAGGTGATACTGACTAATTTACTTGAGTTATGCAAACCCCGTATCACAGATGCACATGCTAAAATACTGGACACAAACTCAAAGTCTAGTCTATACCATCATTAGGACACAAAGCCAAAAAGTAACTTTTCTACAAACCACATTAAGATGAATGAGAGAGAGGATACTAGACAGGGAGAGGAGGGAAGGGGGAAGCAAATGCGTGTGTCTTGTGTCTGAGGGTGAAGTAACGACAGAACTACAAGGAGTACTCACTACTGGGCACAGTCTATGAGCTGGTACTCATTAGACCTTTCATAGCACGCCTTCACACCTTCATCCTGCCAAAGGCATTTGGCATGCTCATAGAACTCCTGGGGTGGGGTTGGTGGAGGGGCAAGGGGCGAGAGAGAGAGAGAGAGAGAGAGAGAGAGAGAGAGAGAGAGAGAGAGAGAGAGAGAGAGTTTTGTTACTTGTTTGTGCTAGTTGGTGTCAGCATGGACCAAATAAAACCCAAACAATTATTTTATATTTCCAGACATCACGGATTAAGAGTATGATATACCGTATAAGGCTAAAAAGCCTCTTCCCTAAGAAAAGGAGTACACTGAAAATATAATACATAATAATAATAACAATAATAATAATAAAAATAGTTCCATTAGTAATGTCAGTGAGACAACACACACCACCTCTCTTCAGGGTTCGTTCTATGTATCCTTCCCTTTCTCAGTTCAGAGTCATGGCTCAGACACATGATTGACTTGCATAACTGTTCAGATTGGTTTAGAGCCTTCTTTTTTCTCGGTGTCGTCCCTATTAATTTATCCTCTCCTAATTTGTGTGTTGTTACCCTGTTGACTTCACTAACTAAATTGTACCTTTCTTGATTTTATAGGTAAATGTCAAACTTTTAGCTCAGGAGGCTTACCAAGTTTAGCTTTTATGTCTTACGCTACATAAGAAATTTGTCAGCCTATGAAGGCTGGGAGACACTGGTTCGTGCTTGTGAATGTGTGTGTGAGAGAGAGAGGGAGAGAGAAAGTGTGTGTGTGTGTGTGTGTGTGTGTGTGTGTGTGTGTGTGTGTGTGTGTGTGTGTGTGTGTCAGCAGACAGTTGACTCTAAAGGAAGGGCCCAAGAGAAAGGCCAAAAGGGACCATCTCACTGCTAATGAGTGGAGTCATGGGAGGACCTGCCCCGTGGCACTCACATACACAGACAGAGCACATGAGAAACATATTGCATATCACAATGGGACCTTCATTACAACACTGCACATCCCAGGGAGAGCAAATGAATACATAAACTGAGCTACAACATTTCATCTCTCTCTCTCTCTCGCTCTCTCTTTTTTTCTCAACCACACACACACACCCTTGCTCACTCTCTTTTTTCACCCTTGCTCTCCCTCTCTCTCTCTCTCTCTCTCTCTCTCTCTCTCTCTCTCTCTCTCTCTCTCTCTCTCTCTCTCACACTCACACACACACACACACACACACTCATCCTCTCTCTACATCTATCACTCTCTCTCTTACTCACACACACACTCATCCCCTTTCTCTCTCCCTCTTGCTCTCTCTTGCTCTCTCTTGCTCTCTCTCTCTCTCTCTCTCTCTCTCTCTCTCTCTCAACACACACATACACACACACACACACACCTTGGAATATCCTGTTGATACTGGAATCTGGAAGTTATACTTACAGAAGGAAAATCAAAGTCTTTCTGATTTGCTAGATTAAGGATATAATCCATTCTCCATTGGTTGGCAGAACAGGCCAACTGAAGAGGTGGTGCCAGGTTCCCCATGGCTGTCACAATAGTCTGGGGGGAAAAAACAAACAAAAACAATTAGTCTTTTGTTATTATAATTTAATTCATACACAGACATGTATGTTTATAACACACATATAAAACAATGCTGTAGCTTAACATTCGCCGTTACTACCCCTGAACTGAAAATTTTCCATTTCACACTGTATCAGAGCAAAGCAACTTAAGAGTCAACATGAGCTACGAGTTCAGGTGACACACTGTGTTTCAAACATCAACATCATCTGACCAGTGTGTTCAAAACAACACAAAAATAAGACCAAATACAACACCAGGGGCAGATCACCTATAAGTGCTTTAGTTTGCACAGTAGTTTGTTCCCATGGTGCATTCTGTATACAGTCACCCATCATGATTTGCTTTGTAAGAATATGTTACTATAGATCTATACTTAGATATTATTTGCTATCTCAATGCAATGACATTAAGCTTGGAACTCAACGAGGTTTTTTCCACATTCACTTTAAGGAGAGTTGGCTGACTACACAGATGTGTTGTTAAAACAACTACAGTAGTACTCTGTGTCTCCGCAACTGCTCTAAATCCAATTAGGATATTTATATTTCTATCTTTTTTGATATATTTTTGAATAAAATTAGTGAACTAACAGTATACTGTATAAGGCATACAAACATTTTTTGTCTCTAATGATGTCTGATAGCAAAAAAATTAGCAATGTCCCCCTACCCCCACCCAGAACTACATAGTGCATATCCTGGATGGCTAATGGGAATAAAACTTGCATTTATTCACCCTTCATGTGACTTCACCCTTCATGATTCCACCTTTAATGTGATATTTTTAAAAATTATTCTTACCTCTATCGCTTCCTTGATGTTGTTCTTGATGTCCTGGATTTTCTGCTTTTTCTCTCTGCGGAAAAGGAAGTACATTAAATGTAAAATCACTCATGGTTGGTTGACAAAATTTTAATATGAGCATTTCCTAACTTTAAACATGCACAACAAACAAAAGCATCTTTGTCCTGTTACTTTCAACAACTTACAACAACTCTTGACCTAAATGAATGTACCTTGGGTTGAATCCACTAACCAACTACACCAATCAACAGATGCTAACGCATCTCATATCCTCAAAGACCATTCCAAATAAAAGCACTTATTTCTGGTCAAATATAGTTTGCCGCTGGGCTACAGTATACTTAATGACTCTGGAACACCAATAGAAAGGGAAAAGGCAGACCTGACAACAAATGTAATATAAAGATAAAATGAAACGTAGATGTTAACTCTTTTTCTTTCAAAGCTTTAACCTAAGATTATGTCACTGCACTCTGTCACTTGTAACTGAATTAAGCCAAAAACCTGTATGTGTAGTTGTTCACTAGACAGTGGCATGCTATGGTTTAAATAGCACAGAACTTAACTTGAGGAAGGATAGGCTGCTTGTAAGTCTAAGTCAACTGGCTACAATGATAAAAGGGAGTGAATGCACACAGTAAAATCTGTCAAAACTTCAGGGAAACTGAAACTCAAACGCCCATTTTATCAAACGGTGTGTAGATGCAATCGCTGAAACCTGAGCAAAAAGTTGCATCAAAGGTCTTAGTTAGAGAAAGATGATGTAGTTTGTTTTTTCTACCAACATCAGAAAGTTTTTCATGTACTAGCTGGCTCTGTTTCACCTGACACAGCTATAGCTTATAGTGTTTTGAGCTCTACATTACATTATGTCAGGCCAGCATAACAGTCAGGTACAGCCTGCAGGTAGAGAAGCTATGTCATCAGTCCACCTTCATCATAGTGCCCACACTATCTACAAACTCAAACCTGTTGCAAATCTAGAACGTGCAACTTCTCTTTTGTGCCACTGTTTTATTTACAATTATTGGACTTGCAGTACAAGTAACAAGTACCCTTTTCCTGAAGAAAAGATAGAGGAGGTCCAAATTGTCATCATCGAAAGTTGACATGTTACTCAAATGCCTGAGTTCCATCACAGGTTTTTATAATAACCTGCGCTGTGAGAAGAACAAGGGATTTCCACACTAAGATCACACCTGCAACCTCTGGCATAAGACAAGGGCCTAGCAGTGAAGGCTAAAACCAGGCACTGCCACTCATTCCTCTCTGAAGGCCCCGATGAGAGAGGCAGACCCCGTATACAGATTTACTTCTCCAGTTAGGCCTATTTGTTGTTGCAGAAATGTTAAATTATATGCAAAATATTTTTTAGAATAATTCACTTTTGCTTCATGTCAAATTTTACAATAACCGTAAGCTTATGTGCAAGATTCACACACACACACACACACACACTTCAGAAAATTGTAATGATCCAACAAGCCAGTGATTGGTTACAAAGTTACAAAGGTGAATCCAACATCACCCAAAATAGTTTGAGAGAATATGCCGAGAGGTAGGTCTAGCAACCATAATGCGGGCAATGCAAACAGATCAACTGGGGGTACCCGCGACTATATGGACAAAGGTAAACAGGGAAACATGGCGGTCAGAGAAAGGAAACTTAAAATGGAGCTTCAATAATCACGACTAAAAAGATACAAAATCTAAACAGAACAACCACCTCTGGCACAACTCTACATAAAGGATCCGCTAATAAAGAAGCCACATATTTCATGTTCTTGTACAAGACAAGACAAGAGCTCAGCTAACTTGATAATAGCATTGATCTTGCAGTGTTACAAAGAAGACGTTTCACATTTCAAATGTTTTCCAAGTTTTCACCAACTGTACCTAAACTATATGCACTGATACAAGAACTGTACCTGTATGCACTGATAATGATAGGAATGTAGGAATGTCTTAAATTGCTGAAAGCCAATAATTTATTAAATGAAAACAAACGTGAATGAAAATAATATATGAATGAAGCAATGTACTGAAACCATTACATCACTTACTACCAACTGTTGATTAGCTTATATTGTAACTGTGAAAACAGTGAACATCTACTATGCACTAAACATCAGAATTAATATTATATTATTTTATTTTATTACAATTTTTTTACCATCATGGCACAAATGGATAGCCTAGTAAAACAAAAATCCAAAATCCTCACTGTGAATAAGGTTGGGTAATACTATACTGGAGACTTCTTTCTGTTATTGCAAACAACCAAATGTAGACTACAGGTTAATTTTGAAAACTATTGGCTAGCCTTTAAAGGAGTTATGTCTGTCTAACTTAAAGCATCCCAAAATGACCTAGACACAGCGGTAGAGTTTAAGGAAACAGCCATATCAATCTAATTTAAATCACTATGTTGTTTACTGGCATTGGTCTGGCTTTCCTTTACCATCTCATCCATGTGTAGTCACTGTATTAGATGTAGGCCCAGTGCATGCAAAACGGCAGACTTTTTGACGGCTCAAAATGTAATATGCCTAGTATTGCAAGCATTGCATGTGACCGCTATTGAAATTCTATGTTTCCTACTTGGCCACTATTAGTGCAAGAGAAGTTATTAGCTTTTTCACAAACCCCTTTGGGCAAGGAAACACAGCCCTCTCTTTTGATGGACAAATGTACGCATTATTCTCACTTCGGCTACAAATATTCTGTAGCCACTATTGTTACCACTATGTGTTTTTTTTAACATCACTCACTAACTATGCTTCAACTGCTTCATGTCAACTACATGATGCTTAGCCACCACCCTTGTCACTGTTCAATCAGTTCTCCATAATGGCTAGCCACTCCAAGAAGGTTTCCAAACCATAACCCATTGGAAAAAATGGGTTAAAAATTGCATGCAATTGAACGGCACAATATGTCTACAATATATGCTTACAAAATTCATCAAACGCATTAATTCCCATAATTTGCATTAGAAGTTAAATTGTCATTCCAGAAGTTGCAAAAATTACATCAGATGCCATTTACTGATGCTATCAATAAATACCATAAGAGGTTTTATGTGGCACAAGTGACAGTGGTCTGTATGGTTATACCAATTTAACTACTATACCTGTTCAGTGCTATAGATAATTAGGCAATACTTACTCTGCATTGAAGCCATTGACATGAAGGATACGCATCTGTTTCACTATGGTGCTCTTCCCTGACTCACCAGCACCTGAGAGAGAGAGAGAGAGAGAGAGAGAGAGAGAGAGAGAGAGAGAGAGTTTGTTAGATGATCAAGTGAATGATCCTAACCATCTCGCAATCACCAATTACTGTACAAGACTGAGTGCATATTTCTTGAATGTATTGTATTGTAAATGGCCAGAAGAGAGCAAGTAAACTTAACCACGTTCTCCGTAAAACTAAAGGCTATATTAACCACAAGTCTGTTAACACAGACAGACAGTTCTTCACACAAGTAAACCACTAAATATGATTCCTACTTGATCAACAGAATGTCAACGACCCCACATGTCCTCAATCTTTTAGACAAAAAGGCAGAAAAAGTCAAAGTGGAATTAAGAAAGAAAAAAAATGTTGTGCACTATGTTAATCTTCCCAGACAGTGATTGTAAATTCATAAATCAATCCTCAAGTTGTGAATATTTTAAGTTCTCCTGAAACTGCCATGACACTGTATACTATATGCACAACAAAGGTTCTATCCCTTTTTGAAATTCTGTCAAACTAGTCATCTCTCAGAAGCATGACTCCATATTTGAATATGCATTCCGAATTGTTGTTACACTGGTTTGCCAGTGCTCAGACTTCAAGGCACCCAAGGAGGGCACCAGTAACACCATAAAATAATCAGAGTTTTAATTATTACTTAAAACCGATCACTGGGTTGTCACAGGTCTTGGGGTGAGTCCCCTGTCTCAGAACTGCTTGAGGAATGCCAAGAGATCTGGTTGTGCCACAGGGCTGACTTGAACTTTCCTGCTTGGCAGCATCAAGAAAATTGTGGGGTATAGTTATACATTCCAAAGTGACCAACTAGAACAATCCCAATGTGTTAAGATCTTTTAGTGTCTAATGTCAACTCATAGGCCTACGTTAAGGATAAAGTAACCTACAGTTAGTTTCTTTTTAATGGGGTCAGATATAAAGGTTATAAAATATAACCCCTCGTTTGCAGATTAAAGTTGGCAGAATCGAACACACCCAGTTTGTAGACACCTCTAGTTTAACTCAAACTTTCACTCTCAAGATTAAGTGGCCATGGGACATCAAAACGGGGAGAAATTAGAGGAAATGCCGTGCACAAGAATAAATTCAGTCGGCAGACATATTTGTTATGGTTAAATACGACTTCACTTCTGCTTTCCATTTGAACCGTCACTTCCTCTAGG
The DNA here is from genome assembly GCA_027497455.2 of Sardinella longiceps. Taxonomy (NCBI): domain Eukaryota; kingdom Metazoa; phylum Chordata; class Actinopteri; order Clupeiformes; family Clupeidae; genus Sardinella; species Sardinella longiceps. Next base: position 8,072,354 of record JAODXP020000015.1, read on the forward strand.
ACAAAATTACCGGTGGCATAGCAGGAAAAAAACATCACATTTTCAGCGAATCAACCGTTCAATTGTCGTGTAACTAGCTGGCAAATCTTCCTGTATAAAACTCTGATTTAGTACTGCACTAATTTTGTCCTGATTAAATGTATTAAAGACAGATCATACCATCTGAACAGCTCTTTCAAACATGTCATAGGCTAGCTGGAAGACACCGAAGCCATGAGAACACACCCACGCCTCGAAAGACATGACACGCACATTCAGGATTCGATATTATCGCTGGATGACAAAATAAGTTTTAGGGGGAGTCAACGTAGCATACAATGTTTCCCTTCGAACAGTCGAATTCTTTTGCAACAATGTTTCCTGTTTGAAGTATAAACATTGTAATACAACAACATTAGATAGGCTACTTAACCCTACTAAGTGACACCACAGGCCTGTGTTGCCGACAAAACTTGCGTATTTTGGCAGACACCGCATAGCAAGGACAGCTACCCATGAGATAGACAGCCTAAAGTCTAGCCTGCAAACAACTCAAGTTCGTAGAGCCAGCTTCACAACTTACCCAAAAGTAGAAGCCGATGTGTTGCTCTGTATATCTGTTTGTCTTTCTGTAATTGTTTTTCAATCTTTTTGTTAGCTTCTCTTTGGAGCTTCTCTTCATTTCGTTGGTCCTCTGTCTTACCATTCCCCAAACAGCCCATCTTCCCACAAGAAAAGCGTCCAGGGGAGGGGGAATGTTAAAAATAAATAATTAATCACCCTTTACTATCTCCCTTGTTTGACCCACTAAATACTCGAATACATTTGCGACATTTAAACAGTTTGTAAAAATACACCACTGAAGCATAAAACTATACGGCCTGTTTAGATACGTGATTGTGCAGTTTCTATTTTACGTAGTGTACATCCTGCGTCTTTTCAGTAGTGCTGCTGGCTCTGCTAGGAGAGCAGGATAGCCTACTGCTGATGACGACAACAGTGCGGCCCTCGGATGTTCGCTGAATGATCACAGCTTTCTTGATATAAAGCTATAAACCACAGTCAAAACAAGTAGCCGTGACTTCAACCTTCTTTACTTCAGCGCTGAAACGGAAAAAAATACTTCATTCCACGGACTGACTAGCAGTAAATGAAGCATATGACTGCAATCCCAACTGGATTTTATTCCTAGTCGAGTATGCTCTTGGTGCAGAAGACCAATGGGATTTAATAAAAAGCATTTCAATTCATTAGGCCGTGTTTCTTCGATGTGTCAGCAATCCTCCATGCAGATACGAACAAGCGTAGTGTGTAACAACATTTGCGCTACTAAATGAAGGCTATGCGTAGGCTATATTGTTTTCAGCGTATCCATTTTTTCGCTTCATGTCACAGGGTATTCAAATACTTGGGAATACGGTGCAGTAAGAAATGCGATTCCAATGGTCCGTTGTGAACAAATTCAGAAATTCCTTCTTATTCCCCGTTTCTGCGATAGCAGTTCCTTGGTGGTTTTCCCCAAGCCTAAGGCCTTCTCTGCCTCTCCTTTTGTTGGTGTAATACGGATCTCCACACGCCAATTAGACATCGAATATTCACAGGACAAGTTTCATATAGAATTCGATGTGTCTACCAATAGCAAAATAAAGCGAATCCTTGGATATTTTCCCGATTCTTGTTGGTATAACCCCGCTGTCAAGCCTTAGCTTTGTAGTCCTTTAGAATGCGAGTGGTGGGTACACACATGTGCATGTACGTTCATGAATATAACGCCGTTTGGGACAACACATTCCACCACGTAAGAGACGTGCTCCTTCGGCGAGTCGAGGATGAGTCGAGACGCAAAAATATATATTTTTCAGGCTCTTCCCCCGTTTTCTCCAGGAATTAGACATTGAGACTAGCAGCTCTGAAGAGGTGGGGTGGGGCAAATAGATCACACAGAACCCTGGGAACGGACAGGGTCTAATCACATGATTGCACAAAACGTCAGCGTGCTCGCATTCTGCGGAGAAGGGGAGTAGCCCCCAGCTGCGGACTTGCAGCCTCAATGTGGGCTGGGCTCAATGTTGAGCACAACCCTAATTGCTAAGTTTCAGCCTATGAGCGCAATGCCCGGTCGAAAATACTTTCTTCTATGGCCTTTGCAAAGTTGTGCGTGTTTTTAGGGCCACGACTGAGAATGACTATATTTTCCTGGGAGGAGCGAATGGTTAAACCATAGGCAACGAAACTAAACACATAACGTTAACACGACGAAACAAAATTTGCTCCGTGCAAATGATACATGCAAAACAGACAAGATTGAGTCAAGTTTAAACAGGGTCACTGCTGAGAATGATCCGTACATAGGCATGAAACATAAATCGTAATAGTACACGAAACAGTCACTCAGAAACGAACGTGTCGTGAGTAAGTAATGAATGACGGTAATGAGTGGTTAATATTTTACAATGGAAAACTTGGAAACATTAGTTCCCTGATGCATTTGCCTATCTATGCGTAAAACACTGTGTCCATTTTTGACCGAACATTTGAATCGAACCGACTTGCTCTCACAATGTGCAAGTATGAGCAAGGTATTTTATGCTGCTACTACTACTCATAGATTTCCATATAATAACAAAAAACTATCCATTGCCTATCCAATCCAACCGCAAACGTGTGACACTGAAAACTTTGCAACCGGTAGCTTACGTTTTTCATTTTTTTTAAAAACTATCCATTGCCTATCCAATCCAACCGCAAACGTGTGACACTGAAAACTTTGCAACCGGTAGCCTACGTTTTTCATTTTTTTATTAGTCTGTCTTACCCAGATAGAGATTTTTCTATACCACTCTGGTCCTACCATAGATAGGCCTTACGGTAGAGTTGTGCTCAACATTGAGCCGCGTAGGCAACAGCGAGGGTTGTGCTCAACATTGAGCCCAGCCCACATTGAGGCTGCAAGTCCGCAGCTGGGGATACTTGGAGAAGGGGCGCCCTCTTCAAAGAGACTGGAGAAACTAGAATGTTTTGCAGGGGATCAAGAGAAAAGTGCTAGAACAAAACTATACTTAAATAATGAACATTTTAGACAACTTTAAAAAATCGAATCAATCTAATGTAAGAGCTGGGTAAGTGATGAGAGGCAACGAAGGGGAATCTGAAGGAAAGTGATCTCAACAGCTGTCAGCAACAGCTCTTCTGTTACTCTCTTGAAAGTTAGAATAGGTTAATATCCACAACGAATATTAAACAAAGCCTAGTTTAACCTGTAGACATGACACCCTCAAATGTCTGTAGCATAGCCCTAATTTACTTTGTGAGCCACAGCTTCTGTGGGCTGTAGGCCTGTTTAGTTTGCCATTATTTCGCAGTCAGAGCTTGTTTATATATTTAAATTTATTTGACAACATTTCAGCCTTAGCTTTCATTGCTAACCACCTTGCACCCGTCGCCTATGCCCAAAGGTCAAGCCACAAATGCAAATTTACAGTATATTATGTACAAATATTTCCAAATATGATTTGAAAGAATAGAAATGTGTGTGCGTATACGTGCATATACGCTCGTGCGCAGTTGTTGGATACAGCCAACTTTGGATAAAGACTTACGACTGTATAACGACGACTGAAATCATCTCAAACTGTTTTCTCTGAATGCCAATAGAGGGCCTACATGACCCTGAAACAAAGTGGAGGTAGCCTACTTCCTGTCTTTTGAAAATGATTCGCATTAACATACACCAGAGGGCGCCAGCGTACAACACCAAAACAGCTAATAGCACTGAAGAATGCTATTAAATTGACCTTCTGATTATCAACAGAAAAAATGTCGTGTATCGTCTAAATCATCACATTGCAATCATGTATTAGTTATGGAAAGACACAAATAGTATAAGCAAACAGAAGTTGTATAATGTGACAAATGTAGGCTATCCATTCAGTCACCTGAATTAAGTGTCCCTCAAAAGTCTGTGCTTCTGTCTAGAGTACTTAACCAAATCTGTCCATGGAGACCAGTAAGGCTAAATTGCAGTTTACAATATCAACCGGCAAAAAGTCAAAACATCAAAAGACATACATCATGTATATTTTAAGTCATGCAATGCCATATTTTGGCCATTCACATACTGATGTGCTAAATGCACAAACAACTTTGAATTAGGGCTCCAAACAGGATTTTGTATTTAAAAAAAGTATTTGGATATAATACATATTATGCGATTTCTGTATTAAGAAGCTATATAATTTCTAAATATAAGAAATGACTCACCATTCCAGAGCTTCTCATTCAAATAGTATGTGAGACAAATCCCTCTGATTTTTTCTTGTCACATACTGTATACTTTGACCATGTCTTGATGCAAGCAATATGCTGGTGGTTTTACAACGGCTAAGGGGAGTTGTTAGGTCAAAGTCTAAGTCATAGTGTACTTTTACTGTCAAGAAGACAATGTAACTATCCTAGAAATCTAGATGTACCCTAGTGGTAGCAAATTGTTTCGCTCAGGGAGTATGTCTAGTCATGTGCCATAGGGAACCGTGATATTCAGACCTTGGTGGTGGGAAGCCAATCACAGCACTATATTTGGGCAGGGAGTCGTTGGGCAGGCATAGCGTTGTTTGTATCGGCTTGTTCGTTGCTCTGATTGATCAAATCCAGAGCCATAGAAAGGGCTGTCTATGTCTCTGTTTGTAGTGCTATCCTATTGCGTACAGAGGTAGATTGAAAGATTCCGCCCCTAAGATCTATCCCTTGTGGCCATACAATACATTATATCTTATAGTCTCTCTTATCATACTACTATACAGCAGTTACACAGAAGACTGAAATTGCGTTTCCCCAAACCCTGCAGTTTTAAAAACCTGCCACACAGCTAAACATAAACTTAAACATAAAGTTACACACTAGACATAAAAGTACACATACACATTTAAATGAATTTACATAGGGTCCAACCTTGAAAATGACAAAATTTTGGGGGGCTGGGTGGACAGTTGCTAGACTATACATATTAATGTTACAGTTGTCAGGCTACATAAAAGAGCATTGTGTAGACATTAAGTTAGGTATATTGACAGTTTGCTTGTCTTTTCTGTATGGGGGAATTATGGCCTTGGAGTTTTCATGAGTGAGTTGAGCAGTTGGGTGGCCTATGGGAAAAAGTTGTTGCTGAGTCTGGTAATCCTGCTGTAGTGCTTTCCAGATTGTAGGAGGGTAAACCTTTTTTGTGCTGGATGGGTGGGGTCTTTGGTGATGTTAATGGCACATTTGCAGCAGCGGAATTGGTACAGGTTCAGGATGTGCTTGAGTACCAGACTGAGAGACTGTTGGTGAGGATTCTCTCCCCTGTAGAAGGTGGTGAGCGCTGAAGGGGGAGGTTGGCTCTTCTCATCCGGTGCAGGAAGTGGAGGCATTGCTGTGCTTTCTTGCTTCAAGGGAGGTGGTGTTAGTTGTCAATGTCAGGTCAACTGACTGTGAAGTGGGAGCTTTGTGGAGAAACAGAAATATTTTTTATGTCCCGTATACAGTACAGACCAAAAACTTGGACACACTTTCCCATTAAATTATTTACTTTATTTTCATGACTGTTGCCTTCAGTGACATCTACAAAATAAACAAACTTATGAATGAACACGTGGCAATATGTACTTAATGAAAAAAAGTGTGAGATAACTGAAAACATGTTTTATATTCTTATTTCGAAGTATCGAAGTATCCTTTTTTTGTTTTGATAACTGCTTTGTCCTCTTTTTATTTTTTTGATGAGCTTCAAGAGGTAGTCACCTGAAATGGTTTTCCAACTGTCTTGAGGAGTTATTCATTCCCAGAAACGCTTAGAACTTGACGGCTCTTTTGCCTTCACTCTGCGGTCCAGCTCACCCCAAACCATCTGGATCGGGTTCAGGTCCAAAAGTTTGTCATAATCTCACACTTTTTTTGTTGAGCACATAATTTCATATGTGTTCATTCATAATTTTGATGCCTTTAGTGAGAATCTACAATATAAATTGTCCTGGAAATAAATGAATCGCATTGAATGAGGGGGTGTGTCCAAACTTTTGGTCTGTACTGTACTTCACTTTGTTTGCCTGAAATTGGGCAACTACCTCCGACTGCGGACTTGCAGCCTCAATGTGTGGCAGGACTCAATGTTGAATGCAACCTATCGCAAACCTAGTGCCTATGAGCACAGCACCTGGTTGAAAACCTCTTCTTACCCCACACAATCATACCATAAATTTGAATGCAGTGAGACAACTTGGGCGGCGAAGTTGTGTGTGGTGCAACAGAGTCACTAAAAAAAATACCTTTATTTTCCTGGAGAGAGCAAATAGTATCCTACATATTTTTTATAGCCTAGAACCTATATACCAGTACACATAACAAGAGGAATAAAACAATGCAGCTGATCTATGCATAAAACAGACAACAGACTGCATGTCATGTATTGACATATTCCACTTAGCCTAAAACATGCAAAAAGGTTAAAGTAGAAATTTGGTGTGATAAGGACCCAAAGGATATTGCAACATCATTAAAAGTTGGAACGTTTGCCGGGGAGCAGAACTTTGAGACGTTTGAGCAGGCTGGAGAAAACCACTTGCTAGTTGTATCTTACGGGGGCACCCAGCTCGGGGGTAAGTAGTTATCTGCGTAGTTTTAACGGTGACATAGAATGAATTAACTGAGTATTGTACCTTGTTCTCTATCAAAATACAATATATTCGATTATTTTTTGTCAAAAATAAGATCAAGTGATATTTTACAAGCCTAACTAAAACCTCATATTTGAGATGTGTAATGGCCTTTTTGCATAAACAACACCTCACTCTGGCCACCTTAATTGAACTGCAATGGCTTTGCGCTATTTGACATCACTTGTAGGCTTTGTTCTAAATCGCCCATGTTTTATTGTCTATTTCCAAATGTAAGATTTCCATATGAAAGAGGGCAGAACCATGCCTCATGTTCATGATAGCTCTTTGAGCATGCACAACCTCTCTTAATTCATCAAAGCCAATGTAAAAGTGGTTTTCCATTCTATGTCTCCTTTAAATGTTGGAACTATCATTATGCTATAAACAAAGTGTGGGGCTATTTTGAGCCTTTCTATGGTTTAAAACATCGCTTTGGCTCAAAATAGCCCCACACTTTGTTCATAATATAATGATAGTTCCAACATTTAAAACTCGGCAGATTACTACTTACCCCGTTTTCTCCGGCCTGCAAGAACGTATCAAAATCCAACTTTTGATGATGTTACAATATACTTTGGGTCCTTATCACACCGAATTTCTCCTTTAACTGAAGTCAAAATTCAAAGCAGCACAATACCTAAGTACACTAATACGAAATAATTAGCCTGTCATTGCATTTGGCAAAACATCTCAGGAGCAGTGTTCTGTAGGCCTACTCTTATAGTCAGGGAACCCTCCTAGGGATATTCTTACTAAGCCTTCTGTGTAGTGTAGTGGATTGTTTAAAAAGCCTCTACTAAATGCATAAATGTAAATACAATGTTTCAAAACATTTTCACTGGAGAGTAAAAGATGTATAAGAATTAGAAAATGAGGTATAAAGTGACAAGGACCATGAAGTGAAAAGCCACCCTAAGGTTTTTGGCTTTATTATTGAGATCAAATGATACAACCCTATGGTCTATGATGACTTTATGACATTGGCTATTAATGTTGTTGCTATTAATGTTGTTGATTAGTGGGTTTATAAACAGTTTTGTAGACTGTTTCCTTCAATGTTTCACTTGGTCTCCCAAGAGCTCTGTAGAGGGAGTTTGGTGTGTGTGATGCCATTTCATCTGGGGCTTTGGTTTCAATTACACTAAATGTCTAGAGACATTAAGTGCATAAACACAACATTTTGGTCCCTCAGGTACATGTCATTATAGCGGGGTATCTCTGTGGGGGGAAGGTTGGAGAAATAATATATTTTTTGTTGGACAGTGGAGAGTAAAGGACAGTTTAATGGATTAAAACATATTTTCTCATGTTTAATTTTAGGTTTTAGTCAAACCATTAAGATAATATTATTTCCTTTATTATTATTTAATGTTTCCACCCCCCCCCTCTCTCTCTCTCCACCTCTCTTTATGTAGTGTATGAGTACTCACTCAGTGTGGTTTTTGTTCCCTTCCTGAGTGGTGGTAGGTACTCTTGCTCTCCTCTCTCTCCCATCTCTCTAAATTGCACTGTCAATGAAATATTAGCTGCCGACTCAGCACTCATCACCATAATCAATTCAGATCTTCTTGGACCTTCACTGAGCTCTTATTTTGTGGATTTACAGGAGACGGGAGAGATCCTTATTTTTTTGACGTATTACAAAACTGACAATTTTTTCCCTTCTGTTTGTTAGTAGCGCTTGGTTTCCTTGAGTGTGTAAAGCATCTCTCGTGTGTAGCACAGTCACAAATACCTAAAATTCCTAAGAATATTCTTAAATTTGAGCAATTATTTATCTGCACACCATCAGTTTCAAATAGTCCTAAGACGCTTTACAGACAGTGCAAGGAGCACCCAAGAGCAAGAGGAGCAAACTATTTTTGCTCTTATTATGTGTAATTTCTTCTTATGGTCCCGTTTTAACCTGTAACCCTGTATTGATGAATACAAGTCATCATTAAAACTGCTCAAGAGAGATTTAAGACCAAATTTTTTCATGAGAACGGTTGATAAATTAGGCCCATTGTAAAATGTCCCTTTCTTTATTACTTCAACTATTGAACTGGCGTCCGTTTCCCAAAAGCATAGTTGGGAAATTGCATTGCAACTGACATAGTTGCCAACATAGTTAGCAACTATGCTTTTGGGAAACAGGCTCCTGATGAATGAATAACATTTTTATTACAACCTATATTACAAATATAATATATCATACTACTCTATTCTATTCTATTTTACAGCCATGGCAAAGCCAGAGTCTTACTATTTATGGTAAGGTAACACTAATAAACTCTTTAGTTGTGTCTCAATTTACATATTTAATGTTAGCACTTCCTTCACCACCTGAAGCTTTCTTTAAAGAATATGAACAACAAATATTTAAGTTTATATGGAATGGCAAAAAGGATAAAATTAGACGGACATATCTTTACAATGACTATGAGTCAGGTGGTGTACAACTGTTGAACCTGAAGTCAATGAACAAATCATTAAAAGCGTCTCTTATACAAAAATTTTATTTCAACCCAGATTGGTTCTCAAGCAAGTTGCTTAGAAAGATTCATCCCTTGTTTGAGACAAGACTGTACCCATTTTTGCAGATAAGTCCATCACACTTTTGTATGATTGAAAGTATTATTCGTAAAGCTTCAACTTTTTTAATGGAAGCACTAAAAAGCTGGCTAAATTTTCAGTATTACCCTCCAGAAAAAACAGAAGAAATATTACAACAAATCTTATGGTTTAATTCAAATATATTGAGTGGAGGACAAGTAATTTTTATAAAGCAAATGTTTAGTAAAGGAATTATTTTTGTCAAAGACATTGTGAATGAAAAATGTGAGATCCTCCCATATAAAAAATTAAGAACTAGCTATGGGGAGGTATGTACCATACAACAGTATAATCAATTAACTGCATCCCTGCCTTTAAGCTGGAAACAAAAAATCAAAACTAGCTGTTGTAATAATTTAGTGTGTAGACCGCATATAAAACAGAACCGATGGCTAAATCGAACAAAAATTAACAAGGAAATGTACAAGTTTTATTTACAAACAGATAAATTGGTGGAGTTACCATGCAAAATTTTTTATAGCTGGGAAAAAATGATAGATTGTCCTCTTCCATGGGAACAAATCTTTAAAAATTTGTACCAAGCATCATTAGATATAAAAATACGTTATTTCCAATATAAGTTGATCTTTAAATACTTAAATACAAAGAAAATGTTACATATCTGGGGGATAGAGACAAATTCTTTTTGTCGATTTTGTTTAGAAGAAGAAGAGTCCACAGAACACTTATTTTGGTACTGTTCTTCAATTGCTATATTCTGGCTCAAAATACAAAGCTGGCTGTTAAAATATGACATACATTTACGTTTAGATCTATTTACAGTACTCTTGGGTGATTTAACAAATAAAAGCCAAGAGATACAAAATATCATTCTTTTGTTAGGAAAAGTGTTTATTAATAAAACGATGGATTTAAACAAATTGAATTTAAGAGCCTTTAAGAATTTTATCAGACACTACTATAAAATAGAGTCTATGATGGCTTGTGAGACTGGGAAAGCAATATATGCAGATAGGTGGTTTAAGTTAAAAGATGGAGAAGGATGGTCTTAAGGTTTTCTTTCAGTCTTTATTTCCTTTCATTCCTTAGGCTATTTATTTATTACTTATTTTTTGGTACCATTCCTGAGTATTTGAATGTGAGTAAGTTGTATTTCCTTCCTGGGGGAGATGGGTAGAAGGGGTGGGCGTGGGTGGTGTAGTTTAATACATGGTTAGAATTTTTGGGGGACATTCTGAAGGTCTTTTTGTACAATTTTTTTTCTTCTTCCTTTTCTTCCTTATCCTTTTTCCCCTTTCTTATTGTCCTCCACTATATGTATACTATGTCATAAAAAGAAGGAATAATTTAAAAAAAGAAAAAGAGAAAAAAAAAGGAAAAAGAAAAAAGAAAGAAAAACAAAGAAAAGAAAACAAACATAGGTCCCCCAAAAGGGGGGGTGGTGGTGGGATTAAAAAAAAAAAAAAATATATATATATATATATATATATATATATATCATACTAATAAAAACGCTATACCACAATGTCATTTCATAAATTACGTATTTTTTTAACAAAGTACAAACACTGCAATTTGTTGAATGACATGACACATGAAATTGTGGACATTGTGGTATAGGGTTTTTATTAGTATGATATATTAATTTATTTGTAATACAGGTTTTAAAAAAATACAGTGTTAGTACAGTGTTTAAGGCGAATACAACGGTAAATACATTGTTGAAGGTAATGTTGCCACTAACTACTGTTACACTTGACCCCCTTGAAAGAATGATCTGCTAATGAGCTTAGCTCTCAAGCAATTTCTTACTTCTATGCACACACACATACAAACACACATGTTCATACACACACACACACACACACACACACACACACACAGACACACACACTCAATGATCATTCATCACTCACCCACACGTATACGTTGGTCGATCTCTGGTCTCTGGTCGATCTTAACCGACCATTCTTTAGCATAGTAAGTCATCCATTGTCAAGTCCCTCATCAAATCATCCATCACCAAGTTCATCAGAGTCAAGTTCACGCTCTTCTCTCAGGTATCCATCACTTCAGTCCTCCACACACACACACACACACACACACACACACACACACACACACACACACACACACACACACACTCATACACACACACATCCATCCCTGCAGTGTCCCCCCAAGAGATGAGGCAGATAGGGGCTTGCAGGGCTGGCACTCTGGGCTGTTATGTTCAGCTAATGGACAATCCCCCATGAATATTAGATATGCTTCCTCCAACCAACTGAAATAGTGAAAATGCTAAGGAACCAAAGTTCAAAATGGATAATGTTTATTTACACCTTTGATATTTTTTTGTTTTGTTTTGTTTTTTTCTCCCCCCAAATTTTCAAAAGTTGTTGAAAATTGGACTTACGGGAATACCACAGAATATAGGCTTAATGTTGCATGCTTTTTTAGGCCAATATCTATTTTGGTTGGCTCAGTAAAAACGGCAATTAAGTAGGTAGTACAGTAAGTATCGATACAGTGTTTTATTGAAATAGGGCTATGCTTTTTACATTCTTTCTGTTAACTTACCTAAATGTTCAATAATACTGTAGTTATGTTAACCCACACTGAATAGATTCTGCAGAACACAGCCGATCAATTTTTTGTACTCTTAAAAGCCAGTGTACACATGAATTGTCTGAGAACAGAATTACACCATTCGTGTAAGCGTCATTTTTACTGAAAGCATGTGGGCCAGCAGTGTTGATGTGTGTGATTCTCCCCCACCCTCCTCCCCACACACACACACACACACACACACACACACACACACACACACACACACACACACACACACACATACACACCTCCCCTTTGTTTGGGCAGGGCTTGAGAGAGTGGGAGTCACCTGCCTTCCTGAGCTGTAGATGGACATGAGTTTGGGCATGTGTGACTGAGAAACCCCACTGTGAGGAGGAGGAGGAGGAAGGATGGCGGCGGACATTATTGTTGGAGTGCTTTATAATGTCCTCCTGCCACTTCTGCTGCTTGCTGGTAAGCTCATTTCATTTCGGAATGTGTTCTCTGCCAAAGACGATTAGAAATATTTAACGATGCTATGTTCAGGACAGCAGTCTCATCTAATTGTACATTTGGTGATGGTCAAGTGTGTCATTTACCACCCAGTTTTATTAAACGTGACTTACAATATCAGCATGACAATTTCTAACAGTTCGTTTTGTAATTTTTTATATATTTTTTTTGTTTTACATGATTACTTTATTTACTAAGTTAACACAGAATACTATACCGTATTAACACAGACATTTGTTGTCCATTTGTGCTGATTCTGAGGCTGATACTGATGTTAAGCCATGCTTGTTTGTGATAACAGGCTTTTATGAGGGTATTACTTTTTTTTATTGTGTCATCGTGACATCTTTTGCGGTTTACTTCACCTTTTTCTTTTCTTTTCGAGCACATCCATTTTCTTCAAGTGGAACACGATTTGTTAAAATGTGCTAAACAACATGCTTTTTTTGTGAATTTATCAGAGATTAGTGAATAAACTTTTCACTGATTTTCCAGAATTTGTTTGTGACTGAGTGTATCCCTCTGTAGCAATATCCTTTAGGTACAATGGATTATCTGTGGTTTATCTGCTGTTCCTCCTGACCCTGCCTCTGCTGCCCAGCCCCAGTCAAGGCAGCATGAAGGGTGAGTTTACATTTATCTGCATTTCACTTTTTCCTTTTAGTTATCTATGAGGTATTCTATTATGTTTGAAATCTGTAAGTGGTCTTCACTGGTGGCTTGGAGGCATTTCTTTAAGGCAAGTGTGTGTGTGTGTGTGTGTGTGTGTGTGTGTGTGTGTGTGTGTGTGTGTGTGTGTGTGTGTGTGTGTGTGTGTGTGTGTGTGTGTGCGCGAATACATAGTGTTAGCAGTTTAGTAGTGGTAAAATACTTGTACAAGGTGGGTAAACTATGAACTATGCATTTTGTGATCACTTCAAAGATGGCCGCAATATGCAGAATGTTTCAAAAGACATGCGTAGCATGTTTGATGATAGAAGATTATTTTAGTGGATAATGCAGTGGGATTTGGATATGCTAAGTTGTATTTGGTGTGTAAATTCTACTAAGAGGTGGATAAACTATTTCCAAAATTTGAGAGGAGAGCAAACTGCATGTACTTGCGTTTACCCACCACACCATCCCTGAGTGTCAGTATGATTTGGGTTGGTAATCTATTAGTTTCATGCCAGGTTTACCGTGCATACATACATGTATTATATCATATATTATTGTTTGTTTGTTTATTTGTTTGCTCTTTTTTGTCTGCTTGGTTTGTTTCTTCTTGTTATTAGCCCTTGTTACTTGGTGACTGGTCTATTAACATTTCATATGTGAATATGTTTAAAGCAACACTATGCCGTTTTTGTTGGAAAACTAGTGGTTAAATCACCTTTCAAACATTTTCCAGAACCTCATTGGCATTAAAGATGCTAATTGGTGTTTCATGGCAATACAGTCAGCAATGTCATGGAGTAAAGTTTATTAAATTTAATCAAGTTGATTTTTTTTCTGTTTCCCTTCCTCCACCCAAAGGTGTACAGTGCATATTCAGAAATGAATCTTAAGGGACCATAGCAAAACCAAGTCTGATTAAAATAGTGATGATAAGTTACATAGTGTTCCTTTAAAATTTGTTTAATGCCTGAATTATCCATGGACATTTGAGATAGCTCTAGAGAATTTTTTTTTTAATCAGCTGGAGGAAGTTGACTTGTTTAGGCCAGTTTTATGAATTCAACCCGCTGGGTCCAACGTGTCTGACTTATCCTCTGACGTGTCCTTATATGGAACTTTCACATTTCAGTGCCTGAGATTGTTGATGCATCTTCCCTTATTGCTTAAAACTTTGCGCAATCTTCTTACTCTGGGAGTTTCTAACATTTTTGGTACTGATACAGATCTCCTCCAGAAATATAGATGTTCTCTTTTGTATAGTTTCTTCTTAAAAAGGATGGCAGAAATATCAACAATATCCTTGTACTTGTACTTGATCTTGTACAGACTAGAACGGCTATCAACTGTTTACAGACTCGAAAATATTTAGCAATGCAAGAGACATTGACAAACTGAGTTTTATTGGACCACATGTCTCTAATTCCATCCAAATGAATAAGAATATATTTAATGTTTAGTTATCGCCAGGCTGCCCTGAACTATGTCTCAATCAATACATGCCATTAAATGGAAGAAGTCAGGATTGCCTCTCTGCCCGCTCAGCTGTGTAAAGGCATGGGCTCTTGCAGTACAGTTCAGTATGGTCTCATCTATTATGCATGACAGAGTAATTATAGTGAAGAATTAAGACTGGTGGTGTCAGCGATGTCCGCGCACTCTGAACCGGTTGTTGCTTCCCCGAAAGCTATATGGATCCACATGTTTATCTCTCTCTCTCTCTCTCTCTCTCTCTCTCTCTCTCTCTCTCTCTCTCTCTCTCTCTCATATCTTGCTCCTGCTTCACCATTTCACTTCCACTCCCATCTGCCTCTGTTGGGCCCATCTCTGGTGTTAGAGGGATCTCTCTCTCTCTCTCTCTCTCTCTCTCTCTCTCCCCCCCCCATCCCACTCCCATCTTCCTGAGTTGGGCCCACCCCTGGTGTTAGAGGGGTTCAGGGCTGATTAAAGAGGTTTAAGCGGGATGCCCTAAGTAGCCGTTTGCCGCTCGCAAAGGAGATGGGCAGAGAAATGACATAAAGCTTTTAGTAAAAATCCAGGTTATCGGAAACACATTTGCTGCCTCAGCTAATGCTGCGCATGACTACAATTGGTTTTTCTGCTAAACAAACAGAAAACAAACACGCCGGCTTCCGCTACCGCTGTCCTGCATGCTTCATGCTACATCACAGAGCTCATTTTTTTACACTTACACCTTTTTTTCCCTCATCATCTAGGAAATGTGAGCAAACAAAACATTAGTCGATTGTAACATCGACCTGCAGTTCTAAATTCAATTTTCCATTTTATGTTTTCCTCAAAAGCTTGAAAACATCATGCAGGTCTTGCAGCATTGTTTTTTTTCTTACTCAGAACCTTCTTCTGCATGTTATAGGATTGCAACAGTAGTGAAATAATATGAATTACTATTAAAAATTAGCATATTAGCCCTTGAAAGCTTGATGCATGCAATCAGCTGTGTTAGGAATGAAGTTAATTTCACATTTAAAACCAATCACACATGTCTAAATCAGTATGTTTACATTGCTTATTTTGAATTAATGTAGGGCAGGCCTACACTGTCCCTAGAAATATAAACATTCCAAAGTAACAATTCAGTTCCATAGTGACCACCATCTTTGTTATTAATGCCGCTCTCTCATATACTTCACCGCCTCACAGTTTTTACTCCACTGCAAAAAAAACCCCATAAAACTTAACAACTCAATTAACGCTGGCAGCACTGGGATTCAATGGCTGTTAGACAGCAGGCCAGATCTACTCTAGTGGGTCTACTGTGGCACAGTCTTTGGTATTTTTTGCCCTCAACGGTGCCTTCCAGGCAGCGCTGTTTAGGGTTAGGATGAGGGTTGAGGGGGTTAGGGTTAGGAATAGGGTAAGGGTAGTGCCTTTTAGGCTGTGCTGCCTGGAAGGTGCTGTTGGGGGCAAAAAACACCATTGAGCCTGTGGCACTCTCATCCGTCCTCAGCTGTGGTGTTTGTCTCTGTTGTGTTGTGTGTGACTGAAGGGAAGACGGGCAGATTCCTAATGCTGCTCTGCTACACCAGTGTGACATTCTTGGCTCTGCAGTGCGGAATGCAGATTCCTTTCTCCTATATACCTAAAGATGGTAAGGACGTCTGCCATAAAATGGATGAATGTTTATGTATAAATAAATGTGTGTGTGTGTGTGTGTGTGTGTGTGTGTGTGTGTGTGTGTGTGTGTGTGTGTGTGTGTGTGTGTGTGTGTGTGTGTGTGTGTGTGTGTGTGTGTGTGTGTGTGTGTGTGTGTGTGTGTGTGTTTGTAGTCTATTTTATGTTAATGTACAAAGTTGTAAGTATATCTGTGGCTCAAACTTACTTTCATCCAAACAAACAAACAATTCAAATAACCAAACAGACTGTTATTAACTGAAGAGTGCTCCTTCCAAAGAAAACACATACTGTTCATTCCCATGGACCACACCCAGAAGCAGTTAATCATTATTGCTTGTTGTTTAGAGCAGTAGTCTAACTTGTTCGTCGGGATGAATATTTAATGAGGGGAAATAATACTGGGTGAACTAATTTGCTGATGAGACAGAACCACTGAGCCATAGTTAATGATGTATTTCCCTTCGTTTTATCTCCTCCACAGTAAGCGGAATTTGGGAGACTGTCCTCTATCATCTTGGCATTGTGAGGTATAAATTGTGCTGGAATTATTATTCATTAGCCTGTGGTGTCTGTAGTGTTTAGCCTGAAGCCTGTTTATAGCCCATTAACCAATTAAGGACTGTTTGCACCAGATGATGTTCTGGTGTGGTCCCTGACGTGTCCATCCATTTTTCAGTGTAAATATTACTACACTTTGACTCAAGTTAAAACTGGAGGCTTTATTCAGGAATTCTCCATATAGCAATGCAGTATAGCCTATTTGTTTTTGCTAAATAATATGTATGTACATGTACTGTATGTTACAGTATATACTCTGTATACTATTTATTTATTGAATATTTTGCTAATAGCATGTATAACATGCTTCCTATGGGGCGCTAGCCAGGCTAGTGTAACATATTGGGTAGCACAAATTGGTGTCAAAATGTTGAAATATGGAATATGGGTTTGATAAATGGCTGCGACATGTATGTATTTTTTGCCGGAACAGGTTCAGTGATGTGGATGCTGGAAATATTGTGCGTCTGTTGGCGCCAGACTTTGGGCTCTTCATGTCTGGCCTGTTTATCTGGCGCCTCTTCAGGAGGCTGCTGCGCCCGCCAGTAGTACTGAGTGTCCATGACAACTGCATCATGCCCTCTGACCCTGAGGTGCTATCTTTTGACATCTCATACAACACATACAGTACTGTATAGCATGCAAATACAAACGAACAACCATGTAAAGATACAGCAATTAGAAGCAAATTAGTTTAAACTTGCTCAGGTCGTAAATTTGACAAATATAGTTCAAAGGTCAAATAAAGGCGGGGAGGGGGCATTATTCCACAGGAGAGGCGCATGCTAGCAGAGAGCTTTTCCTCCCATCATAGATTTTGATATTTTTGGAATTACAAGGACGCCAGCATTTTGGGATGTTAAGGGTCTTGCAGGGTATTGAGCGAGTAGGTAGTAGGTATTTAACATATTTTGGAGAAAGGCCATTGAAGGCTTTATAGGTCAGGAGGAATATTTTAAAATCGATTTGACTTTTAATAGGCAATCAGTTTGAGGAAGCTATGGGTGTGGGAGAGCTATAGTCCTAGTGGGGGCATGTTTTGGTTTGGGTGAATGTTCTGTATTGGCTATAGGTTTTTCATACAAGTAGTGCTACATCTGGAGTATTATAGTAATCAATCCAGGAAGTAACAAAGCAAGTATTAATTTTTCATCATATTAAAAGTACAAGAACTTTTTATCCTCTGCAATATTTTGTAGGTGGAAAATGGATGTTTGTGAAATATGTTTTGACTATAAACATGACTATTCAGAGAGAGGTCCTGGATAGTGATTATCCTGAGCAACTCTTGGGTTAGATGAGAGTTAATGACTGCTGAGTACGTTTTGGTGGTAAGATTAGGAATGGTTATTTTTAGTTAGGAATGGTCAGTTGTTCATGGTTATTTTCAAACCATAAATATTCATGTTCAATTTAGTATTTAGGCCTACATAAAAAAAAAAAAAAAACAATTCTAAATTGAATGCCTGACTGAGAGACTGACGTAGTTTTGTTATTGTGATTGACCCAGACGGACGTGGAGTCCACTGATATCGAGACGGAGGATGAATCGGACAGCGAGGCCGGCTCCTCGTGGGACAGCTCAGATGAGAGCAGAGACCAGGCTCCAGCGTCCGCTCCGCCTGCGTTTGTGCAGAAACTGTTGGTGTTTGCTTCCGGGGTTCGGCTTCTCCTCTCCGCAGTCATGAACACTGCAGGAAAAGTGGTGGTGACAATCCAGCTTGGGATGGCAGGTACTGTGAGAGTCTCTCAAAGCGTCAAATTACAAACTACAAAACGTTGTATTACAAATGTGACGTTCACTGCTATAATATACTTGTAGAATAATATTCTCAGTAAGATTTTGTGTCCTTTTCAAACAGGATTCATATGTTGTAGACATACACACCAAGTACTGACCTGCCATGTTTTTCTGTCATGTTCTTGTCACTAGTAAAAATCCAAAATCCAACAAGCAACAGAATTATCCCACTGATAATGAATCTGTTATCAAGGACATCCTTTCTGTCCCTTGTCAATTAATTCCTAGTTATATACAAATTACCAGTGGGTAAACTTGTTAGTTTAGAACACTACCGTATATGATTTTAGAGATGACTTTTTGATGAACTTTTTGTTTTCAATGTCACAGGTATAGCACTGCCATCTCTGACGTCAACGGTATATTTTGGAGCGTTTCTGAGCTTGGTGTGGTTGTGGGTGTATGGCCGCCCGCTCTCCCTACTGGTCTTCAGTAGCCTCTGTGTAATGATGGCTATATTCAGCGCTGGCCACATCCTGGGCCTCTACCTCTACCAGCTACCCTTGCCCCAAGAGTGGGTGCCTCCTCAAGACACTTTTGCCAGGTACAACAAATAATCAGATACAGTTACAGTTATATTGCTGTACAGTGGGTATAGTTACAGTTACAATATAGAGCATGTTAATGTGTTTCATCGTAGTACAGAACAAAAACATTTTAGCCTCCTTTTTTTTATTACCTCCATCAAGGAGGTTATGTTTCCTCCGGCGTCTGTCTGTCTGTGTACAAAAATTTGGATGAAAATTTTACCAGAGGTGTGCCTTTGCCCAAGAAAGAACCCTGTAAATTTTGGTGGTGACCGGTGATCCAGAACACTTTTGGAATTTATATTACCTCAGTGACCATATTGCTAGTTTAAAATTAGTTTTATTTTATGCTGCTAGTGTTATTTAAGTGTAAACCACAAACATTGTTAAAACTAAAATAAGCTTATCTGTGAAGAGCTTCCAAGAAGTGCATCTTTCCGGCATCTTCTCTATGTTTCTTTGTTGTGCTCCTCAGGCTGTTTGGCATGACTGCATTCATAAGGACCAACGGTTCTGACCCACACAGCCTCCGGGTTCAGCCCGATTTCTCATGGCCACTAGTCACCAACCCTCTGGTCCTTCTCATGCTTTATTACACCCTGGTAGC
Source organism: Sardinella longiceps (assembly GCA_027497455.2). Lineage (NCBI taxonomy): Eukaryota > Metazoa > Chordata > Actinopteri > Clupeiformes > Clupeidae > Sardinella > Sardinella longiceps. Next base: position 8,091,944 of record JAODXP020000015.1, read on the forward strand.
GCTGCTGCACAAGTGGGTCCACATTGATGCAGAGGTAATCAGCTAGCAATAACAATAACAATGCAGTATGTGGTCAGAGTATTTATGTATGTATCTGTGAATTACAGGTTCTTTCTTTCTTCTTCTTTTTCTTTTTCTTCTTCTTCTTCTCCTCCTCCTCCTCCTCCATCTTCTTCTTCTTCTTTTTCTCCTTCTTCTTCTTCTTCTTCTTCTTCTTCTTCTTCCTCTTTGTGTTTTTTTTCCCTCAACGGCACCTTGCAGGCATCAATGTCTGAAAGGCCCTACCTTAACCCTTAACCATCATCCTAACCCTAGATTTGTGAGGGTAGTGCCTTGAAGGCACCGTTGAGGACAAAAAATACCGAAGACCTTCTGCTTCTTCTCCCTACTTTTCAGATCAGCAGATACTTTTTTTCACTGCCAATACACAAATCTGTGTGTAATAGGTGCTTTCAGCTTCCATTGTGAATCCTATCCATTGGCCTTTTTTAGAAGACAAATTTAATTGGTCAAACCACTCAGTTGCAGCAAGATATGAGGTTAGGACCATATCCTGTTAAATTGACAATATCTTGTGGATGCGACTGACTGTTCGATTTCCATGAGTCTCTGAGGCAAATGGTGGAGATGGTATAAAATGATTTGTACTGATTCGCTGATAACATTATGCTTTAATCCAATACTGTGTGCATGTTTTCAGGGCAATACAAAACAATGTGTTTTAACTGTGTGGTTTTTTTTGTTTGTTGTACTTTTACTTGTCTCTCACTTTTTATCAAAATAAACAAGTGTTTAACTAAACATATGCTGCTGTTTGACCAGGTTTGTGAGAATTACATATTTTATTTTTTTTTTGTTTTTGTTTTTGTTTTGTTTTTCCAGGAAGAAAATAAAGAGTCTGAAGAAGCTGAACCATCTGTAATCTGTGAGGTTCCTCCTAGTTTCTCAGAGGCTGTGATTCCATCGCCAATCAAATCTGAGGTAAAGTAAACTTTTCTCACTTAGCAATCATAAAAGAGGAGTAGGATAAAAAATAAACATTTTTGTCAATTCCTGTACAGATGATCAATATGGTGATGCTGAACAGTTGGGAAATGCACAGCATTCCCTCACAGGAATCCCTGCTGTCAGACAACAGGCACCCAGAATGCTTTGCTCTTCCTGTTTACAGAGAGCAACAGTACCTCAGTTATGGTACCTATCCCATGTTGGTAATGTCCACACATCATGTAGGTGACACATACAGTGTAGTTTTGTGGTATTCATATAGAAATGTTGTCAGTGATACAGTGTCATTTTGAAGCTACTGGTAAAAGTCTGCATTTCTTGAACTGAATAGTGTTCAAAGTAAACCTGAATTTGATTTGAGTTCAAATGTATATTAATTATTATTAGTAGTATTAATTGAGATTTCATTCTGTAGATTCATAGTACCACATGAATACTATAGGACCAACTATTGATTTTGAAACATTTGGCACATAATAGTAATCATTACTGTGCTTTTGAGTCAGTGTCTGTAAAGCATTAAGACATGCTGGTGTCTTTGGGGTGATGTTGTGCTCAGAATCAGATGAGGGGAAGACGGATGACACGGAACGCACTGATGAAGGCCACGATGATGATGATTACTTACTCAGTGTCTCCCAGACAACGGCCCCAGCTGATGCCCCACCCAGTGGACTTGCTCTTTTTGGGATCTTCATCATGAAACAGAGTTACGTCAGCGCCCTCATCATCATGATGGTAAACTGGAAATTGGGAGGCAAATTGAAAGAGAGAGAGAGAGAGAGAGAGAGAGAGAGAGAGAGAGAGAGAGAGAGAGAGAGAGAGAGAGAGAGAGAGAGAGGGAGGGAGGTAGAGAGACGAGTGGAATCTTTATCATGAAACATGAGTTATGTCAGCTATGTTATGTTATGTCTCATTATCACAATGGTAAATTGAGGAGGGGTGTGTGTGTGTAAGAGAGAGAGAGAAAGAGGGAGACAGACTCAGCAGGGAGAAAAAAGAGAGAGACAGAGAGTGTGTCTAAGTTAAGATCTTCTCTCTCTCCAAGGTATGGAGCATCACCTATACCTCCTGGCTGGGGTTTGCCCTGCTGGTCTGGTCGTGTGTGATTTGGATGATGAGGGACCGTCGCTACTACGCTATGATAAGCGCTCCTTTCCTGGCCGTCTACGGAACTGGGCTTCTTGTAGCCAGCTTCATCAGTGAGTTTAGGTTAAAGAGAGAGGAGCTTTTTCCCGCCATTCCCAAAGCGGTGCTTATTGACTTTGACCTCTATGGGTATGAGGCTCCCTGTGTTCATTTAGCTGTAAAGGTGAGTCAACAATTAATTGATCATAACTCAATTAATACACATTGATAACCAATCATGTGTCAATATGATTAAGGCAGTATATCATATACTGTATTCATTAAAACACTGAAGAATAACGGGTGTCTTTAATCTCTGGATCTGAATTATAGATGGGAAATATCAGTTTTACTGTATATTTTCAATTGAAAAAATATACCCTTGTTATTACAACCCTGGGGATGTCTCATATTAGCCTGACATAGCCCGCCTTTAATACGAATGTTCATCCGTATCCATGGTCTGGGGACGGTCTTCAGGGGCGGGTTTACATCGGTAGAGGGACTACCGGCCAATGAGCGAAGCTGATTAGACGAGCTGTCCAATTGTTTCAAACCAGAACTGAATGCCCTCCCCCCTGCCCTACAATCGCGTCCTCCAGAACCTCCAGACCATGAATACGGACGAACAGCATTATTATAGTCGGGCTATGTCAGGCTAGTCTCATATCCTCATGGTTTTATATGTGAAGGTTAGTGTATTTTGCTGCCCATATGGTTTCAAAAGGCAACATACTGTATCTACATGCTGTACTGTATGTCCAAAGGTGATGTATACCTTCAGCTTCTGGATGCTGCTGCGTCAGCAACTACGAGAGAAGGAGGAAGAGAGCAGGCTGAAGAATGAGAGCCTGGATGGTAAAACAGAAACATGTGAGCTAACTTTCTCTGTAGCACATGCACACACACACACACACACACACACACACACACACACACACACACACACACACACACACACACACACACACACTTTCTAGATCATTGCATGTATTGCAGAGAAATGGTTAGCTAGCTCACACATTACATTTTCGCTGCACTGTAACTGATACGGTGAGCTTTAACAGTTGATTGTCATAAACACTTTGACTTCCATTACTTATGCCACAGTGTGAATGCGAATTCAAACTTACACATTATTTTGATTTCACTTTCCCATTCCCCAAATGCACCTTTTTACATTAATTAAAAACTAAAGGCCGCCTGTGTCTGTGGTGAAAAGTGTTGATGTTTATGTAAATTTAAAGTCTGCTGCATCTACTGTATCTGTCTATGTGCCCAGCTGATGAGTCTGAATCCTCTGGACTGGTGTCTCTTCTGGGAGGACTAGTGAAAGGATTGCTGGTCAAGTACTGGATCTTCCTCTGCTGCTCCATGTTCTTTGTGGTCAGTTTCTCGGGGAACGTGATGGTGTATAAGATCCTCTACATTGGCCTCTTCCTCTTCTGTGTGGTACTTTATCAGGTAAAAACATTTCTCTCCTGTCTTTTTCTCCGGCCTACTTACTGTTAGCTGTCTAGCGAGACATGCGATCTATAGAGCTCAGTTGTGTCATTGCACCCAACAGCATCTTCCAGGCAGCACAGCTTTGAAAGGATCTACCTTGGCATTATTCTAGCCCGCCTCAACCTTCATCCCTACCCTAAGCTGTTGGAGTAGTGACGTTAATGTAATGCTGCTTGGAAGGCACCGTTGAAAGCAAAAATACATAGATGAATCTCGAACTGAAAGCATACATAAAATATGAAAAAAAAACAAATATGGAAAAATATACAAAAATACTGTATTTAAATTCACAATATATAGATTGTGATCAATTCCACCATGGCTAACCCAAGTTTTTTTTTCTATTTTACATTTAGTTATTACTTATTTATTTTGGATAAATGATAAGGTTTTTATAAGGTGAATTTACATAGTCTGTGTTTTTGTGATGGTATAGGTGCGCTATGATTTGTGGAGACGCACGTTGAAATACTTCTGGGCAGTGGTGGTAGGCTACTCCATGTTGGTGCTGATCCTCATCTACATGTACCAGTTCAAGACTGTGTCGGGACTCTTCAGACAGGTCATGGGAATGTCAGAGGAGGGGTGAGAACTCAGCACTATGAGTGATGAGTGACTGCCATTTTGTTGTCTTGTCACCCTGTTTAATAGACTGGGTTTGGATAATAGTCTACTGTAAATCAACATACTATATACAGTAATTTCCCGCATATAAACTGCATTGTGTATAAGCCGCAGGACAGTGTTTTATGCAAGTTAAAAAAAACAACAACATATTAATACCATATTAACTGCCCCCCTGTTTTAACCTCATAACAAAAGAAATTTTGCAAAATCAATGCATTAGCTGTGGCTAATAGTCGGGAAATTACGGTACAGTATATATTAACACTCATGTGTTTTGATTACTATTTTCATCTGCAGAAAACTTTTTTATTTCTATTTGGAAAACTTTTGAGTTAATGCCAATCATTTTCATTTGAAGTTGATGTAATTGCAAATGTATTTCATATATTAATAGTCATGATAGTCATGACCTGACCTGAGGTTGACCATGCCATGATAGTCATGTCATTTCATATTTCAAGACCATGGTAAAGAAAAAGAGAAAATATAAATATAAAAAGTTTCTTCGGTCAGGTGATGCTTCTTGTGTTTGTGGGTCAGGCTGCGTGACATAGGTCTGGAGCAGTATGACACCGTGGAGTTATTTGCACGCATCCTCCTGCCTGCCGTCTTCCTGCTGGCCTGCATTCTCCAGCTGCACTACTTCAACTCAGACTTCCTCTCCCTCACTGACCTGGAGAACATCTCTGTCCAGGACAAATCAGCCAGGTGCTGAGTTTTCACTTAGATCTGGGGGGGTTAGAAAAAAACATATTATTATTATTATTGTTGTGGTCTTCCAGAATATAATAATTTGTGTCACCTTTGTAAAGATACTTTTAGTTTGATGAAATTGTTGAAAATAAAAAGATGTTGAAAAAGATGTTGAAAAATGATTGAGATTCCTGGACTTCATGGTACCATGGTACCGTGTTAATGGTACCTTGTAGTGAGCACTACCTGGAAGCCACTATCTTAACCCCATTAACCCTCTCCCTAACCGTTGATTTGGGGGGTAGTGCCTTGAAGGCAGTGCTACCTGAAAGGTGCCATTGAGGGCAAAAAAGACCTTTTTGCTCAAAGCTCGCTCTAATGGAAGAACTTTCACCAGGAATAAGTCAGTTGGAAATCTCTCTATCTTGGCTCTTCTTTTTTTAGTTTAAATATTTTTTCTGTTTACTAGGCTATTTATCTAATTCAATTTTAGTTTGCATTTATTTGCACATACATGTATCCTCAAAGGATATTCTCCTCACAGGTTGAAATAAGCAATTTAATGTCTGAAGTCTGAGTATTCTAGACTTTCTTTTTTGTTCTCATCAGTGACCACCTCAAAAAACAGGTGTGTTTACTTTTGATTTTAAGCTTTCTCATATCCTTATATTCTTTTCTCCACAGTGAGGAAGACCTGAGAGAGAAAGTGACTCTGATTTCTGACACGTATGGATGGCATGATTTTTTTTTTACATTACTGCATAGAGGCTGCTGCTGATTCAGTATTTTTGTTGAAGCATGAACTCCTTTCTGCCTGCCCTGAACCAGCACGCTATATGGTTAGATTACCTCATTTTTTTCAGCTGTCAAAAGGTTTTTGCTAACACTTACAAAATACAAAACACTCACATTAAATATTTTCTAAAGCTAGTAATTTGTCGTCTTTGTTTCAGACTCAAAGAAAACATTGAAAAACTCCAGCAGCGGTAAGACACGTTTAAATGTTTCTGAGGGCTTGTTGTTTAGCTGCTAGAACCTTAGTAAAGAGCTCATAGAATGATGAGTCTGCATATTGGTACCTAGTTACGAGGTTTTACCCCGTAGTGGAAACGCACCAGTGGAAACGGGAAAAGTCAGAGGCTTTACCCCAGACACCGGGGTTTTACCCCGTAGTGGAAACGCATGTGTACTTCCTTCACAGACTCAAAAAAGAAGAGACGGATGGGGGGCCGGATGGAGGGAGTACTGCCACCCTGGACAAACTCTCCTCTTCCTCCTCAGAAAAAAAGGAAGAGGATGCAGATGAAGAGGAAAGTGAGTGCTTTGTTTCTGCCTGTATTTGTGTTGTGTTGTAAATATGTTGTATTAATGTTATATGTTATGTTGTAAATATGTGAATATGTAATATGTACTTGTTTGATACCTGTGTGTGTGTATATGTGTGTGTGTGTGTGTGTGTGTGTGTGTGTGTGTGTGTGTGTGTGTGTAGAGACACCTGTGAACAGATGGCTGCTGGTTGTGGATCGTGCTGGTGTGCTCATCATGCAGGTGATTCATTTCATACGTCGGACACAGGCCCTCTGCTGGCGGCTGCTGGAACTGCACAGCTTGAAATTCGTCTCCACTGGTATCATCTGGGTTAGCCTGCAAGAGGTCAGACTCTCTCTCTCTCTCTCTCTCTCTCTCTCTCTCTCTCTCTCTCTCTCTCTCTCTCTCTCTCTCTCTCTCTCTCTCACACACACACACACACACATGGATGAGTTTTTTTTTCTCATCGACCTTCACACAATGCTCCACAATGCAAAAAAGGCAGGTTTTTTAGGGAATTTATTAAAAATTAATGACTGAAATGGGCCATAGTGCTTAGTTAAAGCATTGCTGGCCAACCATTTAAGCCTTGAATCTTCTTGAGAATGGTCTTTCAAACTTGGCAGCTTCCCATTTCATATTTCCTCTTATGCAATTCTTGGCAAAATCATTTAATTTCAACCAATTTGAAAGGGGGCATCACTGCACATTTTAAGGTATCTCAGAGGAAACCCTATTGATATCAGATCCAGATTCTACCAGGAAAACTCCTGTACATCCGTTGTATCTTCGCTGAGGTCATTGGTGTGTGTTTGCTTTAGCTAAGTTT
>JAODXP020000015.1:8101542-8111542 GCA_027497455.2 Sardinella longiceps
ACCATCCACCGGCATCAGCTCCACTACCGTCTCCGTAACGACCTGAAAGTCCCACCCAGGGGCACCATCTTCCAGGGGATCACCCGGCAGCACCTGGACCACGGCCTCCTACCCTGCCTGAAGTATTTCATCAACTACTTCTTCTACAAATTTGGCCTGGAGGTGAAAATTACCACAAGAGCACAAATGAAATAGATATTGTGTACACAATTACACCAAACTCATAGCTTAGCTGACGTGACCTTTGTTCATAAGTCACTAATTTTCATGCAGCAACAGGCAGTATGGGCAAGCCCAGACAACCTAACTCGTGCACTAACTCATTTTTTTGTAAATGCAGAAACATCAGTGGAGATTTTTTCAAAAATGATGGCAATTACATGAAAAAATTGAGTGTCTGTACTCTGTGTTTTCTTCATCTCAGGTGTGTTTAGTGGTGGCTGTGAATGTGATTGGCCAGCGAATGGACTTCTTCGCTCTGTTGCATTCGTTTGCTCTTATCTCAGTCCTCTCCCACCGAAGAAGGAAAGCTATAGGGGAGGTCTGGCCCAAATATTGCTGCTTCACTGCCGGCCTCATGGTCCTGCAGTATTTCCTGTGTGTTGGGTTTCCACCTGCGTTTTGCTTCGGTAAGATAGAGTCTTTTAACAGTAACTTTACTGTTCTCCAGTGGGGTCTACAGGTACAAATTACTGTAGCAATTGTTGCTATTACATGGCCCAAGATGTTTTTTCTTGTGTTACAAGATGAATATATATCTGTGCATTGTCCCTATTTCAAAAAATACATTCCCATTTCCACATTTCAGTAAAATCTAAAGTTAATGAATTTTACAAAGGTCATTTTGTTTGAGACATGAAAACAGCCTTGATTTAAAGATGAGAGGACATTGCAAAAAAATGTATTTGTCCATAAAATAATGGTTGGTCATAAAATGTTCAAATTTGTGAAAACTAAACCTCTCTGGATGCACGCCCTCAGGTGTTCCATCAGCGCGCCTTAAAGATATTTCACCGTTTAAGGAGGAGAGGGTTGAGAGGGCGGGTTTGGAATATGGCAAGCTAAAACCTCTAACGTTCTATCTGAAAGGTGTATTGGAGGAATCAGTATTGAGCAGGCTGAACTCAGCCCAAACATTGGCAATGATCACTGTTGGATGGAAAACTTGAATCCATCTTTTTTTCATAAAACAATGCTGCTGGTCTGTAATTTTTTGACAACATTCAACTATATGAGAATAATTATGTAAAAACATAATAGCATCTTTGACCACAGGATGTTAATTTATTTACAAAATATATGTTTCTTGTTTCAAGGTTTCCATCCAACAGCAAACCAATATGAATAAATAAATAAATAATTAATTATAATTTAACTAATTTCATGGTCTGAGATAACAAATGTTTTGTATTCTCGGTGATGGTGTCTCTATCAACCCATGGGCCTAATCTGTTTATGGACAGACTACCCCTGGAGGACATCTGCAGGAGCCCTAACCTCCAACCTTATCAAATGGCTCTACCTGCCTGACTATGCCATGAAGCCGGATCCTGCCTTCATCCTATGTATGGTTACACATCCATATGACATCATATACACTTTATGTACTGTAAATTCTGTGCACACACACACCCTACACATACAGTACCTGTCCTTTGATCCTGTCATTTTGAACATGGTAGAATTCTTCATGGAGCAGTAAAAAAAAAACTGGTAAACTTATCACTGTTACTTTTTGAAATTCTGCACAGATTTATTTCTTATAATTATCCCTCTCATCACAATGTTTCTTTCTTCCTTGTATTGTCTCTTTCCTCACGTTTTTGTTTTCTTTTCATCTTTTCTTTCCTCTGCCTCCTGTCCAGATGACTACCTCCTGCTGCTGGTGGCCTCCCTACAGTGGCAGGTGTTTGAGGAGGAGAACAGGGCGGCCGTGCGTCTGCTGGCTGGAGAGAACGTGGAGATAAGCCGCAGTCTAGACTCAAGCACCCTCAACCAGTATACGCCCGTCAGCAACTTCCTTCACTGCAGGTGAGTCTCTCTGGTCTTCCCTGAATTATGTTCAGAGTAAGCAGCTCTCTTCTGATTCAGTGCCTTCATAGATGAAGGTGCAAATGAAAGGTACTGGGTTGCTAGGTTTTTGTTCCTTTGCAAGCTCTACCATGTCACACATAATATGGACATGTGGACATATGTAATATAAGGACCATAATTCATACTTCTTGAAATAGACCCATACAAAGATATAGTATATGTCAATACACAGTACAATATCTAAATTGTACTTTGTCTATACATCTTCTGCAAATATTCATCAAAGTGCGAGATATACACATACATGTATGATACAAAATGGCCTCTTTTAGACATAAATTTATATTTGATATTCATATATGAATATATATAACATATGATAATTTCAGATAAGTCCATATATGTGTAGTGGAAAGTATGTCTTAGTAGTCAATGTACACACATATATTATATATTACATATATTAGCTTTTTATATGTGGAGTAATGGTGTATGTGTTTTTATAGGTCTTACCTGGATATGGTGAAAGTGTTTGTGTTCAGCTACTTCTTCTGGCTGGTGCTGTGCCTGATCTTCATAACGGGCACCACACGGATAAACGTGTTCTGTTTGGGCTACCTGGTAGCCTGCTTCTATTTCATGCTGTTCGGAGGCACCCTGTTGATGCAGCCGGTCTGCTATGTGCTTCGCCTGTGGGACTGGCTCATTGCTTACACCTGTGTGGTAATCTGCCTCAAGAACCTGCTGTCGGTACGTGTGCCAGTTGTCTCACTCTCTCACTCAGTTATGATCTGTAGGTTGTGTGTCTGAGGTAGCGTACACATGAATTAGAAAATACAGGACTTACAAGGAGGATAGACTTGAGTCATTAAGTCAAACACTTATCTACCGTAACAGTTAGCTTCCACTATAAACAATGGAACTGGCTACATCAGACACAGTAGCATTCTGAAAAAAAATCCACCATTCATTTCAATGTATTGCTGACGGAACTTGACTTACTGTAACACCACGGTAATGCAGTCCAGTGTAGCCCTTGCCTTACAGTAAGAGAGAGCATATTAAATATTAGTCTAAAGAAGACTGTGATCTCAAAACATCAGTACTTGAGAAATCTTGTTAATAATAATGTTGTAAATCGGGGCCTCAGCGTGTCTCCTTCTGTTTCTCTCTGTGACTCTCTGTGGCTGTGCTTTCAGCTGGGCTCCTGTGTGTACCTTGGCAGTCTGCTGAAGAATGGCTGCTGGCTCATCCAGGCCTTTAGCATGTTCTGCACCATTAAAGGCTACGATGTCCGTGAGTGAGATGTTACCTGAACTTTTTTGCAATCACATGCTCTCCATTCTTCACCTCAGTAATTTTGCCGAGAGAGAGCGAGAGTTTTTATGTTGTTTGTTACACCCGTTACGTGTGTGTGTGTGTGTGTGTGTGTGTGTGTGTGTGTGTGTGTGTGTGTGTGTGTGTGTGTGTGTGAGTGTGAGTTAAGTTGTTTATGTTGACATATGAGGACATTGATATACAGTACACACCTACCATATCAGAACATCAGGTAAATATGAGGATGTCCTCATATTACCCATGTCCTGATATGTCACATATAAACCTGTAAGAGGTATGAGGTGCGGATATGTTCAACAGCTATCTGGTGTGCTTAGAAAGTTTGTGATGGAAGGTCCTCATATTTCACATATTGAAGTTTGTGTGTTTCTGTGTGTGTGTGTGTGTGTGTGTGTGTTTGTGTGTGTGTGTGTCTTCAGCTGAGCCAGACGATGAGTGTGAGCTGCCAGAAGGAGAGGCAGGGATTGTATGGGATGCGATATGTTTCACCGTCCTCTTGGTGCAGAGAAGAATCTTCCTCAGTTACTATTTCCTCTATGTGGTGTCTGACCTCAAAGCTTCCAAAATCCTCGCCTCCAGGTAAGACCCTCCAGACCTCCACACTCATCTGAATTCTTTATTTTCTTTATTTGATTAGAATACAATTACATACTTGGTTATTTTATTTTAATAGCTTTTGCTCATTTATTTATTCACTTTTCCTGTATAGTCTAACTTTTCTTTCTCTCTTAATACAATTTCGCTACATGCTTACAATTATAGGCTGTGTATGTTACAAATAGACTCTCTTGAATCTTGAATGAGTTCCAACTTCAGATTTAAGCTGTTATTTCTGGTTTAAGCTGTAGGCTACTGGTGAGAGTGTGCCAGCCAAACCATTGGGAGAGCACAGACAATATTGATGTTATAGCATTCTAGATTTGTAAACTATGTGTAAGCAATGTAAGTGAAGTGGGAAACATACTGCACCACTAACTAATAGACTATCATACTTCTTTTGTTCCAAAGGGGTGCCGAGCTTTTCGAAGCAAAGGTGAAAAAGCGTGTGGCAGCCCGACTGGAGATGGAAAAAAAGTCTGTCGAGGCACTAAAGAAAGAGTGAGACACAGCAAACTACATTTCCCAGTGTACTTACACCACACCACTGACTCATTGCTAGTGTACTTTGTATTATACAATGTGCAATTATGCAATTATGCAATGGTGATGAGACCATCATGAAGTACTGTCAGACAGCATACTCATACTACATTAGTATTGTGTTACTGTTTGGTAATATATATTGACATGCTTTCTTCCCATCTCACAGCATGGAGAAAATAAAATCCAAACAGAAAAGCCGTCCCCCGAAGAAGATTTCAATAGATGAGGAACCTAAAGGTTTGGAGAACCAAGAACCTAAAGGTTTGGAGAACCAAGAACCTAAAGGTTTGGAGAACCAAGAACCTAAAGGTTTGGACTTGACTTGAACTCAAATACCAAGCTGGCTTTTTCCCAGTGGACTTAGAAGAATGACCTGAAGTGTCTAAATACATTGATTTGTATAGGTTTTACTGATTAATCTGACCAATAATTATATAATTATTGGTCAGATTAATCAGTAAAACTATTAATAATTAATGAAGATGACAGTAATTCAATGCAAACTGATGTCATCTCCAGGGGATCTCCAGGACAACGAGGGGGGGAAATGGGCAAGACCTTGGGTTTCTCAACCTGGTGGTGAGTGCTTCAGTCTGACTCCCAGTGTGCCAAATAAAATCAAACCTTTACAGACAGTTTCTCAAAGTTAGCTCAAACCTACAATGGTTTATTATTTTATACGTAAATTAGTTAATCTATCATTTCAGTGCAAAAGCCCCATGGTGTGTGTGTGTGTGTGTGTGTGTGTGTGTGTGTGTGTGTGTGTGTGTGTGTGTGTGTGTGTGTGTGTGTGTGTGTGTGTGTGTGTGTCTGTGTGTATGTGTGTGTGTTGCAGTTGGAGACACCTGTGGCTACCAGCTGTTTGAGAGTGACAGTGAGGAAGAGGAGGAGGAGACACAGGAACAGTCAGAAGAAGATGCACCACCCAAGAAAAAATCAGCTTTCCAGGTCATTTTCACATTTACTTTATTCTTCCCACTACTGTATAAGTACAGTTACAGTACATAGTATATGTACTGTATGCTTGGGAGGTGCTAGCAAAGCGGTTAAGACTAGTATTAACATCCCAATTGTCTGCCACAGTTGTACCCAGCTGTGCACAGCACTTATATTAACCCTAACATCAACAAAAGTGTACTGTGAGTTGCTTCAAGTCAAAGGGATTCAAAGGGCAGCTCATGTTAGGAGTTCATTTTACATATCCACATTACATGATGTGTATTCATTGTAAGCTAGCCTAGTATATTTATTACAGGTCTACAGATAGTTATATCATGACCACATACAATCTGTGTTCAGCTGGCATATGAGGCATGGGTGGCTGGTGCCAAATCAGCGCTGAAGCGCCACAAGAAAGAAGAGTCCCAGCTGCAGAGAGAGGAGAGACGACGGGCAAAACGAGAACTGCAGAAGAAAAAAGGTTTTTGACATTTTTGATTTTCTTTGTTTCATACTCCTGTATAGCTTATGACTGTATGATGAAACAGATAGAACATGCATGTGCTTTATGTTTAAGTATCAAATGTAAACATACTTTATGTCTTTTATTCCATGAGTGTGTACAATGTTCCATTTTTGTCTCATGATCTTGATCTTCTCATTTGATATTTTTCATACGACCATAGTAAAGCAGCCATCGAAATAAACATTGTGCAGTCGCCCTTTTACAAACGGCACTTTAGCTGAAGAACTGGAATTCAGCTTGGAAATCACTCATATTGCAGGCACTGTACACAGGGCCGTCGCAACAAGGCAGGCAAACCAGGCAATTGCCTGGGGCCCCAGGCTGAAAGGGGCCCCCAAGATTGACTGTTTAATCATTTTAGTAGTTATGTTGGTGGTGTTTTTCAACAAAAAATGACTTTAAACTGGAATTAGACAACTGTACAATACAAATAATTATATTGATGATGTTTGAAAATTATAGTATTTATGGGGAGTGAAGGGCCCCCATGTCCTGTTTGCTTGGGGCCCCCTAACTATCTTGAAACGGCCCTGACTGTACAAACTGGGTTAGTAGTAGGATTGACTTCATCATACTGGTTTTAGACACTTCTTCACTCTTACCTCAGGACTGGAGAGAGTTGAGTCAAGTGAAGATGAGCTGGAGGAGCCCGAGGAGGAGGAGGAGGAAAAAGGTGTGAATGGACCCTTGTCACAGCAGTCAATTTTACAGGAAATAGCGAGGCAAGCGCAGGTGTTACTAATGACATACTATAAAGTTTAACAAATCTTTGTATAGTTTCAGCATAGCAAAATAAGAACCTTAATGAAAATCATTTATAACACCTGTGCTTGCCTTGGTTGACCTGTGGTGTCCCTCAGGGATCCATCCTTGGACCACTACTACTAAAACTTGTTCCAACTTGGACAAGATCTCCCACCAAAACTATGCAGATGATGACTACAGTCCCCTTGAATTACCATCAGTATATTGGCACATTAACAATTGGATCTGAAGTAATTATATTCTGAAAAATTACAATCAGATCTGAAACTCAAGGGGCAAGCAAATTATAATGTTTGGTGTCTTCATTGACAGTTATCTAACCTTTAATAGCCACATGGAAGCAATCACTAAATCAGCATTTGATCAACTAAAATCATTACCAAATTGCCAGGTTTGATAACTACAATGGCCTTTTTTAATAGGCCTTCGTAAAAAGACTATCAACACTGCATGTGCTGCAAAATGTAATAGATAAAGTCCTCACAAGGACAAAAAAATCTCACTGTAAGCAGTTTCAAATCTAGACTTAATATAAAAATCCAGAGTCAATCAGCCCTTATCCCTGTTCTTTTAGACTGCCGAGGCTGTCTGTAGGTAGGCCTATAAGTGGACAGCAGTGCAGTGTAGACCAAATTTGTGAACTGGCATAACAGCTGCAAACAACAGCACTCAGCACTCAACGTGAAACAGCAGGGGTTGAGTTGTTTCACTCTGGATTATACATTTAAGACAAAAAATGTTCTCAGATGCTTTAACTTTGCTTTTATTTTTGTAATGTACAGTACATTGAACTAACGCTGTTTGTGAAATGTATTTACTTGCCCTGCCTTGCTTTGCTATGTCTTGCTTTACTACCTCCTGGAAACTGGCTGCTGTGACAAGGGCTGTTGGAGTGTGTTGCTGACTGCTGATCCTTCCTCTGTTTCTTACTATAAATTACCCTAGCTGGGAAATTTGGTTTTAATCTACCTTTGGCTGAAATATATTTATAATTATTTGCTAAGTGTACTTATTTCAAAGATCTCTGCTCTTGCCAGTGCTGCTTCTTGTTTTGTAGTCCTGTTTTATTCATCACATTTCATACATAAGTTACTTGCTTAATTAATTTTGATGTCTTGATGTCAATGTCCATTTCTTTTGGTGTCACAGATTCCCATGCCTTACAGTTGCTAGTTGCACAACTGTTCTGATTTTGGTATCATTTTGTTTGTATTTTATGAAATTTATGAAAATTGACAAGTGATGTAAACATGAGAGAACAGAGCCTCACTTAAAGAAGAAATGTTTCCACTCCCCTGCCACATCTAGAGAACATAATCCAGCGGATCATCAGCACCTTGACGTTAGTTTGGGTCTTCCTCCTGTCCCTCATTGATGACCTCACAGGAGGACTCAACTCTTTCTGTAAGGACAATTTGGACATTTCTAAGGTCCTGAATCATGAGAGGGCCTTACTGAATCAACAGCAAAATAAGGTACAGCACTTGGCATTCCCACATATCATTCATCTCAGAGTAAGGACTGATATCCTTCAAACTCAATCCTTGTAAAATACTAAAATACTATAAAATAGTCAAGTCCAAAGTAAGTGGACCAATTTGTAAAACATTAACATTAGCATATTTGGCAAATTTCTGAAATTACTTACAAAGAAGTGTCAATGGGAACCCTGGATAGATTCTCTAATCACAGTTAAAGTTGTCATAATACTTTGCAGTAATGTAAACAGACAATCTCAAGGATAATCTCAGGATAATCTCACAAAGATAATCACAGCATAATCCCATCTGCTGTGTGGCTTTGATTTACGGCAGGGGAAGAAGGTGACTCAGCAGAGCATCAAGCAGTACTACCAGAACTGGATGTCCCGACAGAACACACAGGCATCGCTGGATCAGCCGGAGGAGCTGGAACCCCCTGACTCTCCCCCAGCCCTGCCCAACTCCCCCCGTGGGTACACCAAACTTCAGAGTGCAGGATCCAAATTTTCCTGGGGGAGCAGCGTGTCCAGGTTGGCAAGAGCATAAATGTACACATACTGGCGCACACACACACACACACACACACAGACACAGACACACACACGACACACATACACACATACACACATGACACACATACACATTGTACATGTATATATGATAGAAACATAGACACAAGACAAATGTTCAACACTATGTCATATTTTCAAACATTACATAACATTCAATATATTTTTATAATTTCAAATAAAGGATGAGCAAAAGTCCAACTAAATTAGTATGAGACAAATAATTTTTCTCACTCTCAGACTAGATTTCTTTTATCCTTCTCGCGTTATTTATTGCTATCAAATAGGAGCTGAATATCCTAACCTTGTTTTCCAGTTTGAACTGTCCTGTGATGTTAAATCTTCCTCTCTGCATCTCTAATATCTCTTTCTCTCCTGTTGTTGTTCAGCTGTCTCACCGATGAGACGTTGCTAGGCTCACGGCAGCCCACTCAGGAGGATCTAGATGATCCGCCTCCTCCACCGCCCCCCAGTGGCCAGGAGCTGCGGCGCAGGCTCCTCAAATCAGCCCGCATAGACATGAGCTCCATCGACAGCGACCTCGGGCCTCCTCCAGCGTAAGACCTCTTACAGATGTCTTTTGTAGAGATGTTTGTCATTATACAAGGCAATGACTTAATAACTAATGAGTAAATTAAATTAATCAATCTTCTTTACCATTCTGTAATGTCTTAATCATTAATAGTTTGATTGTTTGTTACTAATTAATTTGGGCCTTGTAGTTTAACTAGTTGGTACCAAACAGTTCTGCCAGTCTGAACTAATCTCTTCATCACATTACATCTTTCTGTCCTTTTTCTTGTCTTTGTTCCCTGTCTCTCCTTCTTCCCCCTACTCATTGCCAGTGTTGTAGAGGATGAGGATGATAGTGATGCTTCTAGAGAGAGAGATGCTGCTGAAGAGAGTGAAGATGCTGAGGGAAGTGATATTGCCGAGGGGAATGGTCCTGATGAGAGTGATGTTGTGGAAAAGAGTGAGACAGAAGAAGAGTTGGAAGAGGAGGAACTTGATGAGCATGTGCAGGACGAGACAGAACAGCGTCTGGAGTCATGTGACAAAGACCCCCGGGAAGCCACCCCAGAGCCCGCCCCCCTGAGCGAACAGACACGAGCCCTAACAGCCAGCGAACTGCTGCTTAATGAGTGAGGGGCCTTTACTTTTGACCTTTAATTCCTATTTAACCGGCTGGTTGGTGTATGGTATGG
>JAODXP020000015.1:8116542-8124042 GCA_027497455.2 Sardinella longiceps
TTCTTACATCTACTGTACTTTACTTTGATTTTTAAACAGCACATTGCAATTCCTTCATGTCCGAAATGTGCTAGATAAAATAAACGTGCCTTGTCTTGTCCTGCCTTTGTGACATTGCAGAAATATCCACATGTTCCTGGTCAGAAGAAGAAGAGCTTGGTGAAATATGGCATGGGAGGCTTCATCATCTTTACTCTGATCTGTATTGTCTGGTTCCCTCTTCTCTTCATGTCATTGGTCAAATCTGTGGCTGGTGTGACCAATCAGCCTTTAGATGTCTCCCTTCAGCTCAGTATTGCAGGATATGAGGTAGTCGTCTCTCTCATGCTCATCTTCCAGTTTTTAGTCAGGCATGGACTGGCCATAGGGCATACAGGGCAATGCCCAGTGGGCCGACGGTCATTTTTGGGCCGGGTCATTTACTCATAATTTTCATAAAGAATATTGGGCTAGTTTAATTAAATCTATTGTGTTCATGCAAGATATCGAACTTACAGTGGGTTTTTTTGGCTAGCCACAACGTTATTATTATTGAACAGAAATCGTAGTGGGCCGCCATGTCCGAAGATGCCCGGGCCATTTTTTGGTCCCAGTCCAGCCCTGTTTTTAGTTTATGTGTCTCTCTGAGGTCATACTGAAACATCATGTTTTTGTCATGCACTGGAAAATTGTGGCTGGAGTTTAATCATCATACCTTAACTGTTGTTTTGTGTTGGGAGTCTGCAGTCTAATTATATCCACAAATGTTAAAATTGAATATGTTTTGCATTTGTGAGTGAGATGCAACTAGCATATTTCATTATAGATTTTTTAGTTTATATTATTCTTTTCATTATTCAAGGATATTTACTGTTCTTGCATATTCAGAAATATCTTTTCTCCCCCAGCCTCTGTTCTCCATGACTGCCCAGGAGCAGAATTTAATACCATATTCAGGAGCTGCCTATAACCGACTCACCAATGATTATGCCACTTATCCGGTAACTCATCCATTCTTCCACATACATAAGATAAAGCAACTCGCTTCAGTTAAGATATTCATAAAGCAGTCACACCAACTGTATTTTTCAATAATTATATTCCTATAACATAAATAGTCCATTGCAAACAATCTTTCTTTTACTATATTGTATAATTCAGTCACAGTCACATTGTTTCTCTTTTTTTATCTGTATATCTATATTACACATTCATACTCATTCCATATCAGGATTCCTGATTCAGAATTCGGTTTTGAATTTTATTCTATTATATTTATTTGACAGTTCAGACTCTAGAGTCTTTGGTTCATTCCGAGTTCGCTCTGACTGCCTTTCCTCTCCCCTCCTCTCCTCCAGTCTGCTATGCAGTTCTTGGTGAACTATATGCCTGAGGACATTGTGGTGGCCAAGATTAAGAGCGATGCCAGTCTGCAATGGGGCATCAGTCCAGCCAGTAGAGAGGCCATGATCCAGGAGCTGAGCAATGCTACACACATTTACATTACACTGCGGTGGACGTTATTAAGGTATAGAACACTGCAAACACACTTCACACACACACACACACACACACACACACAGAGAGAGAGAGAGAGAGAGAGAGAGAGAGAGAGAGAGAGAGACACACACAACATGTTGGGCATAACTGTGGGATTAATAGTGTATGTGTGTTTTTGACAACAGGAATGCCAGTCTCTCCATGAATGTTGAGACTATGGGTGAAAATACAGTCAAATATGAAGACAACAAGCTGAGAGATGAGATTGTCCAGATGTTGAAAGGGAATCACAGCAATGTTGTGTGAGTTTTTACATCACACACACGCACACACACAATGCTTACTGATACAACCACTGCATCTTGTTCTCTGCTTCAAAATAATTAGTTTGACACAAAGATAATATAGTTTTATGTTAGCATTATAGAGTCTCTGCTGCCTAAATACATCCGAGGGCCCTCAGGACCAGAGGCAAAGATGGCCCATCGGCTGAATGTAGGTAAGTCAATCTTTATTATTTCAAAATGAAATACAGTCACTCCAGTATATAACTCTTTAAGAGTTCAGGGCTTGGGTTAATGGAGGGCATTGGGATTCCGGAGTGTTTCAACATCTAGGATTCAAGAGTTCTGTGTCGTTTCTTAACCCTCAAAGAGCATTCCGATGACCCAGATGACACTGAGGACTATGCTTACTTCCGTCCAATGGCTATCAAACTGAAGCAGTCCAATCAGAGCGCAGAGGGACAGGGTACACAGTGGTGGGTGGTGGAGGAGTGCTCTCCAGTTTATCCACCCATGAAATGCCACAGCATTCAGCTGGTTATTTTCAATGACAAAGTTAGCCCTTCCAGTTTGGACTTTCTCGCAGGATATGGGTAAGACCTTTACTCTATGTACTCTTACTGACTTCATTTTCAAGACATGATGGCCCATGATGGTTTCCTCTTATACCCTTAGGGGACGTAGTCAAAGTGGGATGTGGCAGGATGGCGCCACAAAGAAAAATGACTCATCCTGTTTGGCTATGATAGCGTCACTGTTGTTCCATTAGGTCTAGCACTCCTGTACTTGGCTCTAATTGATGCAGCATTTTCATTGGTTGCCGTCGCTAAGTGTGTCTGTACCACCCCCTATCATTATGAAAGTCATACTTATGAACTGTAGATTAGAGCTTGGAGTTCAGAAAAGCACAGTTTGAGAAATAAAACCTTAAATGTGCACATGTAACCTAATGTAAGTCGCCCTATTGAGCTGTGTCTGATGTAACATTGACTCAACATTAAGGGGGAATTACAGCATTAGTGCATTATATTGACGATTATATATAGATATAAAATACAAAAATTGTAGATATAAAATAAACAAAAATAGTGATTTAATATCTTTGTATGTTTTGCTGCTATTCATTTTAAACCCTTTTTTAAATATTATAATTATTCTCTCTTCCCTTATTTTTGTTTAGGATCGTGGGTCTTTACATGTCTGTTGTGCTCGTGATTGGAAAGTTTGTGCGTGAATTCTTCAATGGCATCTCTCGCTCCATCATGTTTGAAGAGCTGCCGTGCGTGGACCGTGTGCTCAAGCTCTGCACAGACATCTTCGTAGTGCGCGAGACGGGTGAGATGGAGCTGGAGGAGCAGCTGTTTGAGAAGCTCATCTTCCTCTACCGCTCACCAGAGACTATGATCAAGATGACCAGGGAGAAGAAGAATAACTAGCACCCTCTTTAACACTTTTTGTGTTTAAAGTTTTGTAAGATTTTTTTTCTTTTTTTGACTTTTTCCTGAGGTTGTTTATAAGAATTACAACCAGAACCTCAGGGAGACAATGATGTCATATCTCAGGCAAGAAAAAACACTTTGTCAACCAGTCTGTTGACAATAACTCAGTAACGTTCCAGGATATTAACACTGAACACTGAACCCATCCATCACATCTCTAGACATGACCTCATTTTTTGCCAGATGCAGTTTCATGCTACTTAACAATATAAAATAACTTAAGTATATAGTTACCATGTGTATCGCAAAACATTATCCATACATGATTTGTTCAATTTATTTAGCACACATAACGTTGTGTGCAGCTGTTATGGTACATCATCCCCAGGTAATTGGTGTGATAGATGATGACTGCTGGATGTAGGCTGAAACTATGAACCTACTGTTGCATGCATGTCTGCCTCATCTTCACTTGCTAACGTTACCTCATCAGCAGGTGTTCTAAGTTACCCTGAATGTGTGTTGTGGGATGCGGGAGGGGTGTTTGTACAAAAATGCTGAATTACTGTACATTGTGGCCATTTTTATGCCAATAAAACCAACCGAACATTCTATGCAGGCTGCATATGTTACATTTCAGCTGTCTTGAAGGATCATTAACATGTAAAGGGCTCAGTCAGAGAGGATTCAAGTGGAGCAGTATTCCATAATCTTTGGCTTAGTCCATGATCCTGTTTAAGGTGCTGTCTGTAGGAAGAAGAATGAGAACATTTGATAGGCCAACAACACAGACCAAATACCAATACCAAAAGCAAACATTAATTAAATGAGGTACAGGAAAACTGAAAGCAAGTATCTGTGCTCCATTCGGTTTAGTGTTTGTTTTCCAGTTCACTATGTAGTGTGTTTGGCTTCAAAATATCTAATGACAGTGTTCAATGACCTTGATCAACAGGGCTATGGATTGATTCACTTCAAGTCGGTGACTTTCCCGTGTATCTGCACTAAGCTAATCTAAAAAGGAGTTGTCCAGCATAACCAATTCTAAAATTATACATGAAAGATTGAAACCCATGGATCATCACCTTCCAATTACAATAACCAGAATGTCAAACTATGTCCTTGACAAGGTGTTAGTACAGGATGTACATTGCATTGACAGGACCCCACAGAATATTTTACCATCATGATCTATGTTTGGGGCCCAAATTAGATTGTCCTAGAGCCCAAATCTAGCTCACACATTGGCTTACTTTGAACGAATTAGTCAATTCTGAAACTGAATTTATGATAATGGTATGCTATACCATCATACGATTTCCAATTTAGCATTAACTCGATTTTAGTTCCAGACCATTGACAGTAAAAGTTCCAGACAGACATTGGAGCATTCTTTTGGGTTAAGTGAGAGTCGAATGAGACCATCAGACAGCAATTGTAACCAATACATTGATTTAATTAACACATTTAAAGGTGTACATCTGAAAGCTAATTATAATTCCCATTCTCCTTAGCCGTTGTTAACTGCAGACATATTGAGGTCGAATCTTCTAAAATTACAATTATGTTGAAGACAGCTTCAAGGGCTCAAGTAATCATCGCTCCTGTCAAAAGATACAAAATGACGTTAACCACAGCCATGCTTATTGACTCACGTTGAAACATGGAAACCGAATGAATGGACCTAGAATAAATTAAATGTTTCTATTCAAAATCATGAGGACAAATCAAATGGCTAAACAAAAAGAAACATTACAACACATATACTTACATGCAGTCTTCGGCCGGAGTACTTTGACATTGGTCTCCGCGGCTTTAAGGGCCTCTACTTTCAAAGAGGACTTCATGGCCGCCCGTACGGCGCTAGCGCATATCGCTGAGAAGCGAATGTAGCTGTAAGGAACAGAAAGGCAAAGACTCTTCAGACGATCATCTACCGTATGAAGTTGTATCAAATTATCCAGTGCTACTTAGCGTAACTTAACAGAAGTCACGACATGCTAGCAGCGTACTGTATTAGCCAAGTACACATTTCCGATAGGCTCATCTTTACCTGAGCTAATGCTAACACCGTGTCATTAAATTCCTATTTTTCAACTAAATGTTCATCCAATAGGCAACAATAAAACATGATCTTGCATGTAAAACCGCAAAATCATGCGTAACCACAAATTTTCTTACCTTAAGCCTGCTTGTCTCCAGTAAGCGACCATCTTGCCTGCTGTTGTTCTCAAGGACAGGACAGAATGTGCTTCTTCTGATATTTACAGGATATGGAGGTGCGACGGCGCCACCATCTGGTTTGGCGAGGTTGTGTTAGTTATGCACCTCAAAATGTCACAGCAGTAAAAAGATAAGGTAGGCTTCAAAAGAACAGTTGCGTCGTACAATAAATTATTGTGATACTGATTATATCACGTTACAGCTTTACCCTCCATAGCTTCCATGATTTAGTAAAATTTCCAGAAAATGTTGACGGACTCTGCAATGGATGATTCCATTCGGCAATCACATAGGGGGTACTCAGCCAGTTTCAGCGCCTCCTCTTAGCCTGACTTTGTCAGAGATTACTCTGCCTTTGTTGTCTGTTTACATAAAACAAATTTTATCAGTTCCAATAACCCTCTCTTCAAACAATCGACACAATTAGAATTAAGGGAATGCGGTCTACATGTAATTTTTTAGTTCATTTTCTTGCCACATGATGGCGATAAAGATTTATTTGTGTAATTCCAGTCGAGTAGGCCTAGTCTGGCTACTCAAGTCTTGCTGATAAGCATCTTGCAGTTGCAGCTGTCACTGAAGGCAAAGTGGGTTGCTTGAGAGAGTTTAATTAATGGAAATTGGCAACGTGAAATTGAAATAAAATGTATGAAAAATGCTAAGCAAATGTGTGACAAAACCTTTTAGGAACAAATCTACCTTCCCCCATGCCTACCCTAAGAGACCTTGTCATTTAACCAAAGGATGTGGGATCAGTCAAGCACACACAATTTTATTGTATATTAACTTGAAGTATTTTGAAACAATTGGTTTGATAACACAAAAAATGTGAGTATGTGAAGATTTTCAACATCCAACAAACTATTAGCCAAAATATGATTTACAGTACACAATGATTTACAGTACACAACTCTTTTGTAAGTCGCTTTGGACGAAAGTGTCTGCTAAATGCATAAATGTAATGTAAATGCAATGCAATTGTCAAAGCTACTCTTCCTGTCACTGCTCTCTGGATGATGTGAAAGGAATGATCGTGTGCTTGTGGTTGTCCTCAAAGTTCCTCCTTAGTGTGTAGTGGGTAGTTGATCTGCACATCACTAAACACGGCCAGGAAGCCCTGTGAAAAGAGTACATTTACAGTCAATAGAGTCAGTCACACACATACACTTCCTACGTAGACAGACAGACAGACTTACTGCCAGTTATCTTACCTGCTGTAACTGCAAAACAGGCTCCATCAGTGTCACACCTTTGACCACAGGAAGAGGAAATCCACTCTTAAGCTTGTCTAAAACACAAACGGATTGTTGGGTTGAAGTGCAGTCCTTTGCCTTTCTCATATTGTGCCTTCTTCAAATGTACTGTATTGCAGTTTCTATGAAGGTCACTCATGATAAGTAAATACACTTGCAGAATGATGTAAAATTATTTGGTTACTAATGCTACCTGTCATTAAATGCATGCCTTTATGGTATGGAAATTTACATTTTTTTTTAAATAGGACATTAAGAAGAGACTTAACAAAAAAAAAGAGAAAAAAATTGAAAGAGAGAATGATAGAATTGTCACTTAATATATGTTGGAATCTCACCATTCAGCATTGGAAGAACAACGGCCTTCAAGGCAAATTTTGAAAAATCCTCCAAGGCTGTAGTCTGCATAATGCAATTCAACCAGTTACAACTAACGCATACCATCAAATATCGTCATAATATATCATATAGTCCTACAGAAATATTCCAGACTAACCTTGAAAGTTCCAATCTCAGTTGATGCCAGAGCCAAGGTCATGCTGAT
Source organism: Sardinella longiceps (assembly GCA_027497455.2). Classification (NCBI taxonomy): domain Eukaryota; kingdom Metazoa; phylum Chordata; class Actinopteri; order Clupeiformes; family Clupeidae; genus Sardinella; species Sardinella longiceps. Next base: position 8,123,765 of record JAODXP020000015.1, read on the forward strand.
AGAGGGTAAATGTTTCATGTTTTAATGTGGTAATTGGCTAAAAAAACAATGTAGCCTATATTTATTTTTTAAGATTTTACTCACTTTTCAAAGTCCATTTTCCCTGTGAGCCTCTCATTGGCAATGTTCACTTTACCACTGAATTTAACTGTCTGTGTGAGAGAATATGAAGGAATCATTACAACAATATACAAATTAAATATATTTGAATATATTTCTATAAAATAGAACCATGTTAGTCTTCTGATATTAAACTCTTAAACCATTTTCAGTTAAAA
>JAODXP020000015.1:8126542-8139042 GCA_027497455.2 Sardinella longiceps
TGAACTCATGTCAGTGAATGTGGTCTTGGAGAGAAAAGCATTTTTTAAAATGCGTCAATTGTCAGGTTCATTTACATTTACAGAGAAAGTGGAGATAGGTGAAAGTGAGAATTTGTTTCTTCTGTAGTGTGTTTCTGTATGTATGCACATTGATATAGTTATATGTTGCTTGTGAGAAAACTGCCAGCTTAATGCCATACACATACATTGGAAAAGTTCAACATTAATGAAACTCTTGTCTAATCTGGTAACAGACCAGCCCCCCAATCTACATATTTCATACATTTCTGGCTCTGGACACTAGGGTATTGAAAAGCAATTGCTTGCTACAGGGGATTAAATTTAAAATGATTCGATTGATATCCTGTATTTTGCAGTATTCATAAAAACAAGTCAGCTTTTATCACCCCAGTTCCTACTGATAGCCTGAAAAAATGAATTGATTTGTAATGATGGATAACTGGACATATTTGTTATGACGCTCTGAAATTCCTTCTTCTCCCATAGTGGGCTGAAGTCTGAGCCAAGAAGACCAGGAAAGCAGAGAATGGTTTAAGACTGACCTTGTGCTACAGCACTAACATACAGTGTGCAGTGTCACTCTCTATGACGACCAAAACAGAAGCGGAACTTACATGATTCCATAGGAAGTTTTCCATCTCCCCGATACAGCTATGCTTAGTCCACTGAGTTCCATCTGGATGCCAGTGTTCTCCACAAACGTGACACTTGGCTGTGGGAGATCTACCTTATCCACCTCCATGCTGGAGAAATCAGTCAAACAGACCATCAACATTTTTCCATTAAAAAATGAATACAGTAATTTCCCAAATATAGACCGGTCAGCGGTTTAGGTCAGTGTTTGAAGCAAACAAACAAAAAAGAAAGAAAAAATTAAATTGTGTAATGACCTCACATGTGCATTATTGTAACCACATACTGTACTGTAGTTTACTAAACATTACAACTTATTGAATCACAATTAGATCATTGTTTCATGAGAAAAGAAGCTTTCTCTTGTACAGCATGCTCCATCTTAACCTCATAGTTGAAGAAATGAATGTACTGTAGGCCAAGAAATTACAGTATTCTTGTTTCAGGCAATTGGTAAATAGTATATTGGCAAATGATTGAGCATAAAATATTGAGCATAAAATATCTGGTCTCAGGCTATTAAATTATAAAAAGGCAGAGCTTAACTCCAAAGAGAGGCTGAACTTACTCATTAAGGGCGTATTTAACAGTCCCAATGCCAATGTTCACTGATCCACTAACTTCTGGAAGGTCAAGGGTTTCTAGCTTCTTTTGCACCCAGTCTGTGACTACATTTGTCACTACACACACACACACACACACACACACACACACAAACACAAAATGTACAATATAACTCTGAATCTGCATCTGTATCTTATAATTAATAATATACAATCAATAATTTACATTGGGACTCATTGAGCCTCATTCACCAACCATTCTTATGATGAAATTTGTTCTTAAATCCCACTTACGCTGTTTTTAAAAAGATCTGTATTCACCAATATACAGTAGGTTTTTAAATAGGACCTTTAGAACAAATTTAATGAAAATTCTTGAGACGATATTGGTGAATGAGGCCAATTGATTGCAGGGTTACGCTTATGGTGTTTAGTCTTCAGGGCTCACCATAATCCAGTCCTTTGCTTGACGTCACCACTTTGACACCAGGAAAAGCTAGCGCAGTCTGCGGGCCCAGCAGCACAAGCAGGAGAAACAGCATCTTGTCACCTTGATGTTACCTCTCACGCGTCTGCCAAAGTAGAGTGATCTATTCATTGACTGCGCAGATATTGCACTATATTACTGCACAGAATGCAAAAGATTATCTTCAGGGTCTTTTGTATATGCCTCCAGAAAAAAATGTAAGTCACCAATAGCTGTTCCTGTTTGAAGACCCTCTATGAAAGCCAACATTTAAACCTTGTTAACATTGTCTGCAAAATATCTTCTACAGGTCTCTGAGGATATGTGAGGATGTGAGCTGTCAGTGTTGTGGCTTTTTCTGCTTTAGGCCTGTGCTGTGGTAAAGCAATGACAGCCTCAGTTTGCAGTCCTTTATAACTTCATAAGGGTACGGATTCAATTCTGATGGGGTTTGTGGGGTGTGTTCTCAATCAAGGAAGTTGGTGCAATGTACATTGTAGCCATTGAAAGGCCATTCATGATTTTTTGTAAAACTATTTTCTAAAGAATAGGCTACTTTTGGGGAACTGAGAAAGAGAGTTCAACGGGTAGTGACTCACTAGTAAATGAGTGTATAATCAAAGATGCTTCATAAGCAACATTCACCACAATGTATGTTTTAATGTGTATGGATACGTATGTATCATGCAAATCAATAAAAAAGTAATCCCATCTTCTGTATAGATACAATTCAAAACATAACAACCTGCAGTGTGTGGACTGCTGATAAGTTAACGCTTCTTCCAAGCCTACAAATCCAACTCACCACTTGTTGGTTGCACATCCTTTTTTGAGAGCACAACCGCCTTGTGTTTTTTGAGTGCACAACCTCCTGTTTTGTTAGTGTTGCAGAATTACTGCCTTTGCAAGGTAACATTGTTCCAGACACCTTGCTGGCCTGGAGTAGCCTAGGCTTATTTCCTGAGAGGTGAACTTTGGATTCCATCGTATGTTTTGGTCAAAATCTGGTGCTGAACTAGCTTTTAAATCAATCATCAGAGCATCATCATCAACACGTCTCTTTAGTCTCTCAAAACATCTTTAACACATCCTCATGAATTTTTGATGTGAACATGATTTAGCTGCCACATAAGTAAGCTCATCAACATTTATATTGATTCGCTTTTCATAGAAATGTGTAATTTATAACCTTTTCTCTTGATTCAGAAAGCATGGAAACTCAACAGTACAGGCCAATATACAGTAATACCATGTATGCCACTAACACTAACTTCTATGTCAACAGCACTTTGGTGTGCAGTATGAAATGATTAAATTAATAATTTAATACTAATAATAGATAGCACCTTCCACTGGTGTCTAACCACATCTACAACAGTATCAGTGCTCAACACACAAAACCTTTTAATCAGATTAAACAATCTGAGTATCAAACATGGAGCTCTTACCAGTTCACTCTGCTCTCCGAGCCTCTGTCAGAATGGCAGGGAAATGTCCTCTCTCGGGGATTTTGCACTTTCACACTTCCTCATTCCGTATCTGTACGTGACATTTGTTTAAATAGACCCCCTCTGTCTAAAAAACACTTATCGCTCACAGTAATTTAGGAACATACTTCACAACATACAGATTCACAGATGATAAAATGTAAAACAAAGATATGTGGTAATGTGGCATGGGCACACTTTTTTGAGAATTCTGATTGGAAATGGCCTGTCACACTCAAACATCCACAGATGCACAAGTATACACACACACAGACAGAGAGCGAGAGAGAGAGAGAGAGAGAGAGAGAGAGAGAGTTTTCAGTTCTTTTTTTCTCTAAACAAAAAGAAGAACCTAGGCACATGCTTCTGTTTTCATGATTCATGTTCAGATCCTTATTCTTTCTTGCTTGATATACATACAGATTCACTCCTCAATCTCCCGCGTCATCAGTGATGCTGATAAAGTTTGAAACCTCAGTGCTGGGGCACTAAATTGGCCCTCACCTATCAAAACTTGATGTAGGGTGATGCCCAGGGGTGTCGTAGTAAGGGGAGAGGGGGGGCTGAGTTACCAGAGCACAAGAGGCGGGATGGCCCTTGAGGAGCCTGGAACTGCATTCCAGGGGGTGAGGGTGGCCCATGGCCACTTTTTGTGCATAGGGCCCAGAATTTGGTGCCAAGCCCCAGGTGATGCCGAAGACCATAGGTAGTATGTGCCTGCCCATCATGTATCTGAACACTCACAGGTGAGGGTCCAGCACTGCTGTGTTTGTCATCAAAAGATTTTTTATTCATGAATGAAATGTAATCTCTCTTGTCTGAACAGAAAATGGGAATACATTTTACATTTACATTGATGCATTTAGTAGACACTTTTGTCCAAGGATTAACAATCAAGCTTCAACACAATATCAGTAAATACCTCACTAGGAGTACAGGAGTACAAGTGATGATTTGAATTTGATGCAAGCTGCTAGGGGCAACCCGTAGAGGGGGGAATGCTGTGGCTCAGGTCCAAACATTAAGCCAGATAAGGTTATAGGCCATACCTGGGCAAACTAAGGCCCGGGGGCCACATGCGGCCTCTTGAGCTATTTAATCCGGCCCGTGGAGCCTTCCCAAAATAAAATTATTTATTATTTAGCCAAGGTGACTTAGATTATGGGCCTGATTTTTTCATTTGTTGTATTAATGAAATACAAATGACACCCTTTCAAACCTGCATGTTAACATGAAGAAAATGAGGCTACTGGTTTGAGCATCAACCGGTTAACTGTTGACACCCAGGCAAAATTCAAAACCCAATGTGGCCCTTCAGCCAAAATAATTGCCCACCCCTGAAATGGCCAATGTAATGCTATGCAAGGATGTCTTTCATGTTGGTGCTGTGTTCCTTGAGCTCTGGCACACAGAAGTGCACAGCGCATATTCTGGATGGCTGGTGGAAATAACCAGAAGATAATACCTTATCTTCCTCTGTCCTTACTATGGCCATAACATAACAAACATTGAGGTGAAGATTAAACTAAAACTAATGGTGCAGTAAAATGATGGCTAGAAGAGAGGGAAGTTGTTGGTCAGTGTCAGTGTCGTGTAAAGGTCACAGGAGGAACTGGCCGGCACAGCAAACTCCGCCTATGGGCTGTTACAGTAAGTGCAGACTGGACAGATTTGCTTCTGCAATGGACACGTGTCAAGTCAAATAAATGAGGAGTCCTGAATGTGTTTTCTTTCCAGGTTTCTTTCATCATGATGAGGACAGCAGGCACAAGTACTCTGGAGACAGAAACAGCACCATGGCTCCATGCCCTACTGGGTTAGCCTGACATAGCCCACCACCCATAATACGAATGTTCATCCGTATGTATGGTCTGGGGACGGTCTTCTGGGGCGGGTTTACATCGGTAGAGAGACAACCGACCAATAAGCGAAGCTGATTAGACGAGCTGTCCAATCGTTTCAAACCAGAACTGAATGACCCAGGAGAACAGGTGCGCCAAGAACATGGTGCGCCGCTACGCGGGAGAGAAAAAGTTAGGATGATTCTAAGGGCCTGGCACTGACAGGGGGGCCCTAGAGAACATTTGAATATTAAAATCAATGTTTGGGGCCCCAAAATTATTTCTGTCATAGGGCCCAACATTTCTAGCTGCACCCCAGCCCAAGAGTAGAGAATTTGAATATTAAAATCAATGTCTGAGGGGCAGAAAATGTCTAGCGGCACCCCTCCCAAAGGACGACTGGTTTGTTGGGAACCAGTAAGGAAAATGTGGGCCCATGTCACATCCACAGTTGAACCCCTACATGCTCCCTAAGGTGCCGCAGCAGCTCTAGGATAGTGTGTGCTTCACTGTTTCTTCACTGTGAGCTGTGTCGCCAATAGTGGTCAAGAATGACTAATATTTTACATCGTTATTAGGCTACTGATAGGCCTGAGAAAATGTTAACATCCTTTACCATCTTACACACTTACAGCACAGTGCAAACTATGTCATGTGAAGTGTCATCTAAGTGTATTTCATATTTAGGCGAATCAGGAGCACTCTACCAACACAAATAATCCTCAGTAGTATAGAGTAACTGGACAGGATGTTTAAATTTGCTTTCATAGACATTTTAACATATTCAATACAGTGACTATATGCGATATATAGTATTTACCTTTCCTGTGACCCTTTGGAGAGGTATCTTAAGCTGGTGGTGAGCCACTGGTAGCTCCCGAGCTACATTTCGGAGACCCCTGCAGTACACAGTTTAGGGGCTTACTTAGAATACCTATGGATCCAGGGGTCGGGAAGCTCCAGGCTTGGAGGGGTATGAATGTGGATACCTATCCCTGTTCCCTCCTAAATCAGTCATGACCCAATCTTAGTGTGCTGGTATATTTTATTTATATTGTGTGTTGTTATGTGTGTTGTACTGTATGTCTGTACTTGTTACCCTGAATGTGGCATGTTTGTATTGGTTACACTGCCGGCCTGTGCAACCTATTGCCCCTTGGGGGACATTAAAGATTACCTTAACCTTAAAGGGCAGACGAAGCCTATACTGGACCAATCCCCAACCGATGAGAAATATGTGGGCAGGGGATATACTTGAACATCACTGAGGTTCCTTTGAGAAAGACATCTAACTACAGACCTCTCTTCTCCCTGGGTACCAGGCTTCCTGGTGTGTTTTCCTATGTGTGTGTGTGTGTGTGTGTGTGTGTGTGTGTGTGCAGGTGACATTAATTCATGGATTGATTTCCTGCTGTGGTCAAAATTTTACCTATCTATACATGTTCTACCTATGTAAGCATTGTTGTTGAATGGGTAAAGTCAATCATGGCAAATGAAATCCAATCAGGTAAGAGAAATGTCCATCGTGCATCTTTGTCCATGCGATTCTCATTCATTTATGCCAAAATTACACTGAGTGGTCTACAATTCGTCACCACATTTTTGACGCACCAAATCTCTGTAAATGCGCTGACTTTTTTCTCTCCGCAAACGTGTTGCACATGGACTCAGGTGAACATTATCCACATTAAAGTCTCTCGTTTCGATTCTCCTCTTGCCATTATTATGTGTTTTTCTCTGTTTAATCCAAAGGTTTTATTACAAAATTCTGTTAGAATTAAGGGATTAATTTGAAGCATAGGCTAATATTACTTTGGACAGGTGCACAACAGACAATGTACTGGGCAAGCGGGTAATGCAAATAGATAGGCCTAGACTTCTTAGCCTAATTGTTTCCTTTGAAATAACCTGGCTTGGTTTACAGCCAACCTGCTCCAAACAGGATTATTGTCGTTTGTAACGAAATAAAGAAAACTGAGCTAGGCATTCGATTGAAATGAAATTTAAATTTTGATTTATTTGATGATTTAAATTGTAGTAAGTCCTCAGTGTGGACATGGGAAATTGGGCTGGTCGAATGAAAAAAAAAATTGTGCCAAAACACTTATATTGTGTTGTTATATTGTTATATTGAGGATTGGTTAATAAAGATGAGCGATTCATATGAATCAAATTGAATCGTTTCCATTTAATGATCAAGAAACAAGCACAGCAAATAAAATATTTTATTCTTGTTCCATATACACAATCATTTTATCTTTTTCACATCGCCGTTGTTGACAGCACATGGAGAAAATATCACACAAAGACAAAATTTGTCATACGATTAAAAAACAAATATTACCACAGGAGCTTGCACCTCACATCCACTCTCACAGATACACGTGGTTACGATTAACAGCGAAAGAGAAGTGTTGATATAGGCTACTGTAAGCCTTCCACCAGAAGGAAACATAGGCTAAATGTGCCGCGTAATTTACACTGCCTACTTTTTTTTCTGAACCTCACATTGAACTTGGAATGTGATATGACACAAATGTAATCTACTGACAACCAGATGTTGCCTCTGCGCCAAAGTATTGGCCCACAAACCTGGTGTTGCTGTGTGCATTCAGGTGCATTATCTAGGCTAATTTATGTCTCAACAGAGGTGATGGGTTCATTCCATGCCACTCACCACAGCTTCCTGTTAGCCTCTTTCCATTACCTTCTTAGTATTCTGTTAAGTCTAAGCTTGATTACAAGCCGCGCTGAGGCTATTTTTTTTCTCACAGATCATTGATTAGCAGCAGACCTTTCTTAAATTATATTTCACGAGAACATCTATGTGCTGTAGGCTTTTTGCATAGGGAGGTCTTGTCTCCAGCATTCTTTTCAAGCTCAGCTTTTACCTCATAAATTTTGCATCCACTTTGATATAAAGACTACCACAAAACAAACACAATACAATTGAAACGTCTATTGAGATATTGCACGTTATTTTTTTTCCGACAAAACCCGAGAAGAGAATTTTAATGAACCTAACAATTGCTTGACTGACCGTGGCCGTCATGGTACCTTAAGGTAACAGACCTAGAGTGGATTGTATCATAATTCTCATACAATCTGCTCGTTTCATTGCCTGCCTGAAAACCCTAATCGTGGATGTTGTATTTGAAGGCCTCAATGAGCCCTTCAACTGAGTGAATGAATCCAGATACACTGCATATGCTCCCGACAATAAATATTGCGACATCGAAAAATACATGGTGCCACAAGAGTTTCCTCCAGAGAAGCTTCAGGTGGAAAAGACTTGGTAGCAAGAAACACAAGCCCGCACCAGTGAGACTTCCCGTAAGACCCATCAGGAGGGCAAAGTGTGGGACAAATATTGCCATAAACATTGTAAACACAACCAGTGCAATTCGCAGGCCCAAACCCCAAGACTTCAACTTTCTTCCTGGGCCATAACAGTCTGGTAATAATCCTCCGCCTCCGAAAAACGATTTTTCCAAAACCTCCACGGCGGCGAAAAACGGCAACGGATATGATAAAAGAGCTTTGGCTACCAGGAAAATATTTACCACTGCACGAATACCTCCAGGGAGATTGTCCGTAATCACTTCCTTGGTGTCGTCTGCCCATGTGAGATAGGCCACCAGGGCGAAGAGCCCCTTGAGGACACACGCAGCGATGTGTGTCCAATCCATCATGCAGTGAAACTCGCTCGGTTTTTGCATGTTCCCCTCCAGGGACGGCAGGAAGATCTGTGAGGTGTAGCTGAACACGATGATGCCAATGGAGATGGGAAACTTTTTGACATCGATGTAGAACTTGACCTTCTCCCATGCCCAGTCGTGAGCCCGTGACAGACAGTAAGCAATCACTACAACATTGATGACGAAGTGGGCGAGTGTGCAGAGCAAACTGAACTTGGACACAGCTTTCAGGTCCTTCAGAAAAGCGCAAGGCAGGAGGGCCGCAGTGGCGAGGACCGCCCAGGCCTTCTGAGACACAGGTAGACCCGGAAAGCTGTTGGTCATCAAATTTCCACTGACCACAACGTAGAGGATGCAAGTCATCACCAACTCAATGATCTGAGCTATATTGACAACATGTCCTCCAAGGGTCGGAAAACGCGGTGCGCAACAAGCATTGGCGATGTCTACGTACGTGTCTCTCACGCGCACAAGCTCGCCGTCTTCATTTTCCTCATACAGACACGCGATCAGGATCTTGCCCGTGTAACAGCACACCACAGCAGCGAAGATGATGAGAAAGAGCCCGAGGTAACCGCCGTGCAGAATGGCGTATGGCAAACCAAGGACGAACATACCCTGCGGACACACAGGCACCAGTGATAAAATGTATTCAACTGCCAGTAATAAAATCCCTTTCAGAGTATCATCAAGTTGGTAGCATAATTCGATCAACACAATAAAAATGCACAATTTTTTATTCATCTCTACTGCAGCAGTTCAGCCATGACATAAGTAGCTTTGAATGATGTCAGTGATTTAAATTGTATCTTGCATTAAGTCTGTTTTTGCTCCTGGTTGTAGCATCTCCTATACCATTTTGCTAATGAATTGTACAATTTGGACAGACGATTTGATGAAAATAAATAAACAAACACATAATATATAGTCTATATATAGGCTATATATTTTCGTGACATATTCAAATGATAGAGGGCTAACGTAATTGTCTAGGCCTGCTAAGATAAACCAACTATTCTCCTCAGATTTAAATAAATATAAGTAAACCAACAGTGCAAATAATGATGGTTTCTGATTATGGGTGGGGAGGGATAGCCCATCGTGACGTAACTGACTGCACCTAGGAACTCGCCAACTCGCGATTTCAGCAACATTCACTTTAACGCGTTGCGATGGAACGGGGTCTCAGTGGGGAGAGGGCTATAAAATGGCAGCATCATAGTTGCAACCCCTCCCCCTTGAGACGCAGAGTAAAAGTCATTCTAGATTGTCACGGAAAATAAAAAGGCTTACATTTTCATTCACAGAGTGAGAATCTTTTTTTTTTTTTTTTTTTTTAAAAAAGATGTTTGTTATTTAAAATGAGTTTACACTAGCTTGGCTATTGATTCCATTCTAATTCGAGGCTATGCCTCCATCTTTCGATTCAATTTTTAACTTTTTGAAAATATGTGAAGGACTTTAAAAGAAAAAAAAAAATCTCTAAAGAGCATACGTCTAACCTGAATGGCGTTAGTTACGTTCCATCCGGCCTCCCAGGCGGTAATTTTGGGTTTGTCAGCCTCCTCCAACCCCTCGCCACCACCTCCACTCTTTATCGAGGCCCGGTGATGGGTGCCATCTCTCTGGTAGTGACTGTCCCCTTCTAGCCCATCTCCGGTCATCTCTTCTCCGCCATCCTCGGTCTGAAGCACGTCCATGCGCATCCCCTGCCTGTAGTCATAGTCTAGGTCGTCGCACTCGGCGAAGCCAAGAGCCTCCTCGTCTGTGGCCGCCTGGAAGCCCATACGAGCGAAAACCCCGCTTACCTTTGCTTGGGATTTATCGGTGGCTGTGTTCATAGCATTTGTAATTTTGTTGGAAATCTTGTGTCGGATTAAATGAGCCATGTTTGTTTGTTTTTTCTTTAATGCCTCCTTATAGAGATGATTAAATGTCAAAATCTACCCCAAGTATCCAGTTTTATAGGTAGAGGAAGAACTTGTGCCAGTATTAGACGATCAAATCATTCCTGTTGCAAGTGCATTCTTCAATATCGTTAGTTTCTTGCTGCCTTTAAAAATAGGTGGGAAGCTGATTTATCCTGTTCTTGCCACATGCATGTCTGTTGTCCTTCAACATCCGCACACCTTTCGAAATTATCCCAAGATGTCTTTCAATGCACCAATCATGATTTTCAGAAAGCAGGAAGAAAAAATAAAATAAAATGTACAATAGAATTGTATATTCAGAAGGCGGTGGCTTTTTCTTTGGTGCAGATAAAGATTTTTTCTTCCCAAACGTTCTCTATATCCCACTCCGGTGATAAATGGCTGCTCCGAATAGCGTTGCGCGTGTGCGTGTCTATGTGAGTCAGTGTGTGTGTGTGTGTGTGTGTGTGTGTGTGTCTCTGTGTGTGTATCTCTCTCTGTGTGTGTGTGTGTTTAGGACACGTGCCTATGTGAAGAAAATTCAAACACCTCCTACCGTGGGGGCTTACACAGCGGATGCATTCGGAATTAAATATCGATAGGTTTGTGAAAAAATGACTGTAAAGTCTTAAATAGCTTTAAAATAAAATAAAAATTGTGCTTATATGGTGCAGTAAAAACAATGGACTATGAGCGCAAACAGACACGCACTGTGTGTGTGTGCGTGAGAGAGAGAGAGAGGGGGGGGGGGGGTGAGGGATAGCCTACTATGTGCAAAAGCAACCTTATCATAGTCAAAATGAAATATTTTTTATAGGCTAATTAATTGGTTACATCATAAATAATAAGCAATCAATAAAACAGTTATTTGCTGTATTATAGACGTGTCTTTCCGGAGGATAAATATGCAGAATGTGCAGTCTTGTCGCCGTTTCTGCGGTAAGTTTTTTTTTTTTCTTCGCTTGAGTCGTGACGCAGCCAAGTGCAGATATTCACGCGTGTGTATTACACGTGTGGGATGCTAAAGCAGTTACAGACAATGAAAATAGAGAATAGAGAAAAATAATTCGTTTGCCAACCAAATGAAAAAAAATAAATACAGTCGAAGTTGAAGCAGTTGTATCTTAATAGTTTAATCGTAATAATATAAAACAAAATAAAGGCATGTGCAATGTCCTTTGTCTGTCCTTTTTCGTCCCTTCTCCTGTCAGACTCGCCCATCATGAAAATCCAAATTTCTACATGTTCATTTTCCCTCCTTTCTTTTTTCTTTCTTTTCTTTTCTTTTTTTTTTTTGTTATTGTAAAATGTAATTTCAGAAATGCAGCTGAATTTGATCGAAATTGCAATTGTCGATTCAAGGCATATTCAGTACCATGGCCAGCGACCCCTGCTACACCAGCTATTCATTCACGGCTGTTGCATTTTATTTCATACATGGGTAATCTAGGCTCTTGGTAAACCTTAGTGATCACTGCTCAGCACACATCAATTAAAATGATAAATCAGTCAGTTGTCGAGACACTGACACTGAGACACTGAAAATACTTGGAAAAAATAAAGTTGTAGGCTACACTAAAATGAAAGACAAGTGAAAGAGAGCCGAAAGCGCTAAATATAGAAGAAACCCAAAGGACACTCAAGCTCATCCACCAGGAGCAGAGCACCCACTCGCACAAGCGCAAACGTACACACACACACACACGCACACGCACGCACTCACACACACAGACCCCGCTACTAACAAGAACCCGGAGGATAGAGGAATTTCCGCATATCGAAGTCCTTGGCGTGGTCTGTTTTACCAGCTGCCATTTGGATTGAAGAAAGCGCAGACAAACATAAAGCGCGAAGAGAGAGAGAGCGCACCATGCGTCATGG
>JAODXP020000015.1:8144042-8339042 GCA_027497455.2 Sardinella longiceps
TAAAAATGCTGCACTCTTGTGTGAGTGTGAGCTTATATGGGGATGTATTCTTCACTTTTAGAACTATGTAGGCAATAGGTAGCATATTTTCTTCTGAATGAAGGTTGATCCTCATCCCATTTAGCCTACTCGCTGTCGAGTAGGCTATGCACAACATCGGAACCCTCGAACTTCAGCAAGGTTCCACACGGTTGTATTTTCCAGTAACACATTTTTCATATGATCCTCAAACCTGCTCAAAGCGAGCATGTCAACCAATATATTCACGTTTCAGGATTATAAATCCACACCAGATCCAATTTATGAAGTAAATACAGAATGTTTGCAGCCATCACCTATTCCGATAATAATAGATAATGGTTCATTTCAAACGCGGGCGGGATGGGCAAGCGATATCGACGAACTTTCTGCTCCGAGACTTCAATTCAAATCTGTGGCGGCTCGAAGCCGAGGGGCAGCAAGGAGTGAGACTCAGATTGGTAATGATATCCCAAACCTGGAACCGCTTCGATGGCTGCTGAAAAGCCAGTTCGATCGCAATGTTGTGGTCAATTTCGAGATCCAGGAGTTGATGTTCGACTATGTGTTCATGCATATGGGTATTGCCACAGAGGTAGGCTAAATGTTTCCTAACGTTAGGCCACTGTAAGAAGTTGTACTCACCTGCCGTTCAGCATCTCGATGCAAGTTTCTGTTTTAAACTAACTAACAACAGAAATGGTTTGTCTTTTTTATTTGCCATCCAGGGCCGCGTGGAGCATCCCGTGGTTCTGACAGAGGCAGCCTGCAACCCACTACACTGCCGACAGATGATGTCAGAACTTATGTTTGAGTGCTATGGTGTTCCACAAGTCAGCTATGGCATTGACAGCTTGTTTAGTTTCTACTTAAACAACAGGCAACGCAGCGTGGATACGCCTCACACTGGACTTGTGATCTCATCCGGCTATCACTGTTCCCACGTTCTCCCAGTCATCAATGGCAGGTAAACCCTCTGTGATATTAACGTTAACGTTAGCTAAAACACAACACACACAGGAAGGGCCCAGACCCTTGATCATGCATTCAGCACAAAGCCCCTTCACCATCACTTCATCACCATCATCCCCCTGCCATTACCCCTCCTACACACACACACACACACACACACACACACACACACACACACACACACACACACACTCACACACACACACACACACACGAGACAGTCTCTAACATACTTTCAGCATAACATCACTGCCCTCCCCACCACCCCTATCATTATACCTCTCCCCTCATACAACAGCACACAAACACCTTGCCCAGCTCCTATCTGAACTTTCCCACTGCACTTCTGTACTTTGCACAAACAGCAGGACACCACCAGACACAATTTCACTGCATTTTTACACTAGTAATCATGCATGTAACAAATAAACTCCCTTATATGTTCCTCCTTGAAATACGGGCCGGGAGTTGGTGCATCAGATGCATGTGAAGCATAGAGATCAATGTCTGTAATGAGTTTTGACTTTAGTGTGACTGGAAATAACTTACATAGTTGGCCTACTCTGTTGTGCATCTTAGATTGGATGCATCCAATTGCAAGCGGCTGAATGTAGGAGGAAGCCAAGTTGCCAGTTACCTCCAGCGATTGTTGCAGCTCAAGTATCCTGGACAGCAACCTGCTCTCACTCTCAGTCGAATGGAGGAGCTCCTGCATCAGCACAGCTACATTGCCTCAGATTACCAACAAGGTGCAGTAGACATACTCATTGCTCTATTATTTCTGTTAGGGATTACACCCAAAACTCCTGTTGTCATGTTGGTTACCATGTCCAACTACTACATTTCAATATGAAATACAGTACATTATGTTGTACTTTTTATGCGTGTGGTCACCCAAATTAAGCCTACCAGTTCACACTTGAAACTTGTAATAGGCCTAACTTCACTGACCAGGGGTTCTTAGCACAGCATACTGCACTCTACCATGGTGATGGTGGTCAGACACTCACACTCCCCATTCATTTGAATAATGGAATTGTCCAAAATGCCTGTGCGGAGGTTTTACTAAGATAGCCACTAAGTGCAGGGACTTGTCCAGAAATACTGTGATGCATGTTACATGTATGTACAATACAATACATGTTCAGCTTCCTCCTTTGTGCTGTTATTTAGAGTTAGAAAAGTGGCGCAGCCCGGAGTTCTATGAGCAGGAGGTACATCGCATCCAGCTGCCATTCTCAGCCAAGCTGGCGGGGGCTGCGGCGGTGGGGGCGGAGGAGCGCCAGGAGAGGAGAGCCAATCAGTTACGGCGACTGCAGGAGATCAACGCCCGACGCAGAGAGGAGAAAATACAGCAGGATCAGGAGCGCCTTGACTCTCTGTTGGCAATACAGGTAATAAGTTAAGACATTAAATTGAAAATTTAAATTTGACTTAATTAGTTTTAATTTCCCTCACAGGATCAATAGCCTTCACTATACTATACTATTCTAAATACATATACTGTACTCATACTATACTATACTATACTATACATACTATACTATACCATACTATACTATACTATACATATAGTTATATATGTACATACGTGCATTTTATTACCACACACTTAATGCAATTTGGAATTTACTGTATGTCCTGTTCTTTACATGTCTTTGCTTTATTCCTTCGGGAATAGGAGCTGCTGGAGGATGGGTTGGTAGACCAGTTCCAGCGACGGCTGATTGAGCTGAACATGGATTCTGCTGAGGAGCTCCAGTCCTACATCCACAAACTCGGCATGAATCTGGA
Organism: Sardinella longiceps; assembly: GCA_027497455.2. Lineage (NCBI taxonomy): Eukaryota > Metazoa > Chordata > Actinopteri > Clupeiformes > Clupeidae > Sardinella > Sardinella longiceps. The sequence continues at coordinate 8,146,827 of JAODXP020000015.1, forward strand.
GCTCAACCGTCAGCGCAATCTACTGCAGGAGGCCTTAGACAACAGAGCCGAGGTGAGTGGGTGCAAGAGGAAGGGAGAGAGTTTTGACCTTTGCATTTGAAAAAAAAAAACTAGGGTGTTTGGATTTATGATTTTAATGTCTTAATTTGCTATAGAACTACTGATAGTGTATGAACTTTGAAAGATTATAACAAGGATTGTTGGACGGCAGACTTACAAGTTCCTTTTTTTCTGCCATGAAATTAAAATGAATTGGATTAAAAGTGTGCAGGGATTGTGCCCCAATTGTCTAAGAATGTGAAAATAGGCAGTAAACCTCTATATGAAGTTGTCCAATCCAAACCCAAACTTGAACAGCAGACAGGAATTTGTTACATTTTCTTCCTTTCTTCCGCTCTCTAGCTCATTCAGGTATATAGAGGGACTGTATGTAGTTACATAATATTGTGGAATGAAAATTTTGAATGTTGGATAATTTTCTATCATTTGTTAATGTTGATATTTTCAGGCTTTGGATCTTGATCAGCCAATGGAAGAAGGAGAAGGTGCAGCTGACACTGATCCTGATTTTGGTGAGGAGAGCACAGATGTGGAAAAATCGGCTAATGTGCCTCAGGTAGGTTTTATCCTGGTGCAATTGAATGCAACATGTTTTGTATAAGCCACATCAGCTACATCAAAGCTCACATGTACAGTAAGTGCAAGATCCATAACAGTCTTGAATACATTGGCACTTGCATGTTCAGTCTGACATAGTCAGTAGGGTACACTGACAAACATGCCAAACTACTGTCCCTAAGGTAGCTCCAGACCAAAGATCCGCGACGAGTAGGCTGCACGTTCTATAGCTGGACGTTCTAAACTCTGAAACTGCGATTTGACATGTAATCATTGGGCAACTTGCAACTGCTTGCAGTAACCTGACTCATTCACACCACTACAACTCGCCTAAACCGTTCACTGGTCCGATCTTCAGCTGATTGCCAGAGGTTACAACAGGGAAGCGACACTGGATGTGTTAAGTCAAAGACTAGATTATAATCAATGGCTACACCAGACCCAGCCAACAATTAAACAATTCACCTAAATCTAAAACAATTCACCATTCATTACCTCCGCCAAGGAGGTTATGTTTTCTCCGGAATTTGTTTGTCCGCTTGTTCGTCTGTCCATTTGTCCGTTTGTCAGCAACTGTACGGCAAAAGTTAATGACAGATGTGCATTTTTTTTTTCTTTGCCCATGGAAGAACCCGTTAAATTTTGGTGATGATTAGGATCTGGACTCTCCATCTGTAAAACCAGTATTCTAGGGGGCGTCAGTGATATTGCCTTGGCAGAGGTCTGCACTCTTCAAGATTCAAGAATTTTTAGTTGTCACATGTATAATTGTTGAAGTACAAAAGCATGAAATGTAGATTGGGCTGAGCTCCTAGTCTATGAGTGTTAATAATAGTAGTTAGCAGATCATAGAATAGTGACTCTGAGTCCATTCTAGTTTCAACGTCTTGATGGAACTTAACACGTCTATTGTAGCCCTAGTCTATGAGTGTTAAATAGGCTAGCAGATCATAGATATGATTGGCAGTCACGTCTTAAGACGCTGTCTCATAAGCTTTGATGCACTGTATTTTGTGCTCTTTACATTGTCTTCATTCTCTCCTAGCCTACACTGAAGTTAGCAGAGTACCATCAGCTGTATGTGGGCACAGAGCGACTCCGTACTCCAGAGATCGTTTTCCAGCCCTCAATGATCGGAGAGGATCAGATGGGTCTCATGGAGACGGTGCAGTTTGTTCTGGACAGGTGAGCGTTTATTTACAGCCAAACTTCAGGTAAAACTCTCATTAAATGAAGGGCAAAGCATCTCTCTTTTTTTTTTTTTTTTTTTTCAAAAGCATCTTTTTGATTGCATTTTTAAAAAAAAAAACAGCCATATTTTGGATGTTTTTTACTTTTGTTGTCTGTCACTGTTCTCAAATCTGACAAATGTACAGCATTTGTATTGCATGACTCCTGGAACAGGTTGAATGTTGCTCAGCTTTAGTTAAATGACTAATTGAGAGATTCACACTACACATTTAGATTTTATACAGTGTGACTACATGAAAGTTTTTAAAGTGTCAACAAATATTTTGTTAAAGGTGGTCTTGGATTGAAGTTCTGCTGAAGTTCTGACACCAAAACATTTAAATAGGGAACCACACCATTGTCTATTACCCAAAGTAGTTCTGTCTTGTTGCAGGTACACTCCTGAACAGCAGGGGGCACTGGTGGAGAATGTCCTCCTCACTGGAGGGAATGTGATGTATCCAGGACTGCGGGATCGTGTGGAAAATGAAATGCTGGCAATTAGACCTTTCCAGTCATACTTTAAGGTACACTGAGAGCGCAAAACACCCTATAACTGCTGTCTGACAGTGGACAGTTACAATGAATCTTCTTAGAGATGTAATATTGAAGAATGGGTATCTGTTTACAGTTTTAAGAAAAAGCTTCCACAGGGTGCACATCTGAGTATTCTGAAGCATTATTTACTTTACCTTAACAGCCTCTGTGATGTTGGACAACATTAAAAAAAAAAAATCTTATTGCACAGTAGATGTGTTGAGTTTATAGCAAGTAGAGGCCTTATTCTTCTCATTTTGAGTACCGTTTTAAAGCCTGTGAGCCCTCCATGTAGGCAGGGGCTTGGTCCACTTCTCACACATCCATGCTCTCTTTTTTATTTTACCTTTATTTAACCAGGGAACAAAAATCACAGAGATAGAAAATCTCTTTTTCAAGTGAGCCCTGGCCAAGGCAGCAGCACACATTACATTAACACAGACAGGACACAGACAAAACAGAAAGGGTTAAACTGAATGTAAAGATAAAAAACGCAATGAACTTAATAAACATAAAACAAGAATAGAAATTAAAAGCAAGTGCAGACAGATTTGAAAGTGTCATTAAGATATAATTTAAACTCAACTACAGTCATAAAAACAACTCTCTCCCTCCCCTGCAGGTGAGGCTAGCATCACGGCCAGCTCTGGACGCATGGTATGGAGCTCGCGAGTGGGCTTTGCAGAACCCCCCCGGGGGTCCAGGCTGGCTGAGCCGACAGGACTATGAGGAGAAAGGAGGGGAGTACCTAAGCGAGCACTGTGCCTCTAACGTCTTCATCCCCATGGCGATCAGCCGGCCCACGCAAAGAGCCAACGAGGCCGCCCCTGCCTCTGAGCTCGGTCTGCCCACGGAATCTGGGTCTGGTGCTGTCTCCATGGAGACCATCCCAGAATCTAGTGCTGGTGACTCCCTTTCAGACATCAAGAAGGAATCTCCCAGCACACACGTTCAGACACATGCAGTTCATACAACGTAGTTGCTTTACCAATATCCAATATCTCCCACTCAATCATTTCTGTTCATTGGGACTGCATGAATGAAATGCTGGGGCAGGACCGTAGCACCAGCAAATTAACTATTCATGAGCTAAACATCTTCTGTGATGATCTGTGGCTATTCACATGCCACACATGGCAGAATTAGAAGACTTAGGTGGTGTTATTTGTATATATTTTTTAATGAACTTGTAAACTGTCTGTAAAGATGATTACACAGAACTGGTGTCTGTTCTGTTTTGTTTCACTTTTTTTTTACATTACACTTTTTATATTTTACTGTATGCAGTGTCCCATTTACTTACCACTTAAATAATAAAGTAATTCTGGGATTAACTTGGAAGGATACCTGGCAAATATCAAGAGGAGGACACATGACACGTAAATGTGATGTCAATGAAGCAGTCGGTGTATACTAGCTTGTTTTAGAGCTCAGAGATCATGTATGTTACATTTTCTCATGAAGCATATTTAATAAAAAAAATTACAGCAATACATGTATATTTGACACGATTCATTCATGATACAGTACATAAGAGTACAACATGGATTTCCCTTTTTAAATATACAGTAATAATTTTCAGTCTTGACATTATGTGTTTACAAATGCATTTTTGAATTTTCAAAGACAAAGGAAAAGACAAAGAAAGTGAATGTGCTGTGCAAATAAGACAAAAGAAAATAAGTCAAAATAGGTACTGTCCCCGAACAATCCCATCAGAAGATGTTACAATGCCACAAAATCCTCAGTGTCAAAAACTCACTAGTTAACACTGACCCCATACAGGTCTTGGTCATAGAATGATTATTTGCACTTCACAGATGAGCGAATGAGAGTTTTGGGCAACACAACCACTTGATGATGTAAGCATGCCTTATCCAATCATTGTGTTTACTTCATGTGACTGATACTCCGCATCACAGACACTTCTTGATTTTATTTACCAATTTATTTTTAACACGTTCTGAATGAGTTCACCTTTAAGCCCCAAACTAGTTCATTTACATTCAAGTGTTAAGTCTCAGAGATGACCCCTCTCAGAAGCAGAATGAAATATCTTGTGTTTACAGGACCTTTGGTCACAAGGAAGAGTCACATTCTCAGTTGTTGTGATGTGTATCATTGACCTATTTAACTACTGAAGTACAGTAGTACACTTCTAAAAAAAAAAAAAACAGGGCCCCAGGCCAGGACGGCATCATATATTACTGAAGTCAGTGAGGGGAGCTCTGAGGGGGGCATTATACAGGAAATCTGCAGGGGCGAGGGCACTGCCTTTTGGATAAGGCACATCTGGGCCTCAGGAGGACAAAACAAAAGCAAAATTCATTGACTGAGCAGAGCGGCACAATCGTGAGTTCACCTTAGATTAAGAGAATGCAGGAATGCTTTGCTTTTCAAACACCTAAGCCTACTGTTCACACATACTTTACTCACACACACACTCATACATAGGCAAGCGTACACTCACGTACACACTTTAGTACAGCCAGGGCTGTATACTGTACATAAACTACCTAAATATCTTCTGTGATGCATATTCATGTGTAATAAATGTCAGTGCAAATGGATGGCGAGTAAGCAGCACAGATACCATGAACAAAAGACATTCTGAGTGAGTGAGGCCCCCCAAGAAGTTTTGTTCCCTTCACAGTCAATATAATGACAGAATCCCAAGGCGCCCCGGGCCTCTGACTTTAAGCCCTGAACCATAAAAGACTGCACTGGCAAGAATCAGCCAATCAAGAAGTCTCTTTGTGCCAATTAAAGGAGAAGTCTGACGCATTCAACTTACAGTATAATTCTGCTGTTCGAGGGTTTGATAAAAAGATGACAAAAAATTAATTCAGAAATGCTGATCAGAATAGGCTGCTGATAATATAAGGACTACAAAACATAGCTAATGTGGTAGAGTTTTTTGACATATACAAGCTGCCCTGATGTAGTTGTTTACAGTATTAGCAGGCTAGCTCGCTAATCTCTCTCAAAGTCCTTTTTGTACTAAATGAAAGGATGCAAAAGCCACTAACAACAGATATAGGCTGAATGCATCAGAGTTCTCCTTTAAGTTTGCAGTGTTTGGGTTTAAGGACTTAGACGGATTTAGGACTTCAGGTTTAGGGCATAGGTCTTAGGGCATAGGGCTTAAGACTTCAGGTTTAAAGGAATGGTCCACCTCTTTATGAAAATTGGTTATTCACCCCCTTTCCTGGAGTTACATATGTGGGTAAGAGCATTTTGGTCTCAGTGCATGTGTTTTCCTAGTCTGGCAACCCCAATTTTACCTTTAGCTTAGCATAGGCACTGGAAAGTAAAGTTGCCAAAGAGTTGCTATCTGGACACTTTACATTCCAGCGCCTATGCTAGGCTATAGCTAAAAAATGGGGGAAATTTGGGATGCCAGACAAGGAATACGCAAGCACTGGGACCAAAATGCGTTTACACACATATTTAACTGCGGGTAAGGAGGTGAATAACCAATTTCCATGAAGAGGTGGACTATTCCTTTAAGACTTGGTTTGGGGGGTGAGATAGGACAAGGGCAATGGAAATCCTGGTGAAATCCTTTTTTTAACGAGTTTGGTCGGAACTGTTCATTCTAATGCCATGCGTTTCGCTCACCAAGAGGGTTTCAATATCAGCATGCCTATTTGTACTTGACCTGAATGGCTCTGACTCTAAGGTTAGAGTTATAAAGGAATGATTTGACTATTTACACTTCAAACTATCTCACAAGATTACAGTGAGATGCTGCTGCCACTTCGGACCCTAGTAACAAACACAGGGGGGAAAAAAATGCCTAATGAACACAGATATTGTGGGAAAAAAGGCTGAACAAGAAACACGTCAACTGTAGGTACAGTAGGACCTCTCCAACAGACCGTTTAAAGGAGTGACGTAATTAACTTCATCTGCAGTAGTAATGTACTTTCAAGTTGTTTCAAAAAAAGAAAACACCACCAACAACAAAAAAAGGTGCAATATCTAAGACTCAAATCCATGTGCGCAACCAGCCCATCTCAGTATCAGTTTCAGATGATAACATGACTTGACACACACACGTACACACACACCCACACACCTGTACACACACACACACACACACCCACACACAAACAAACAGACACAACGTCACCAGCTGGAACCAAAGGATGGCAGACAGACGCTTCATATTATGCCTACCAACACACACCTGGCACAGTGTGCAGAAGTGCCCTTCCCAGTGGTTGAGGCGCGTGTCAGTATTGGGTGGGTGGAGATGGTGATGGAGTCCTGAGCGCAGTCCTCTGGTGGAGTCTCGAGGAGAGTCTAGCCGGCCGCACACCGGTTCCGACAGCATTGCGGAGCACTTTCGAATCCGACAATTTCGCCTAGCACCTAGCGCAGTAGCCTGTGAAATTAACATTGGATGTCAATGGGCGGCTCCGACAAAATAGACTTGAATCGTAATTCACAATCGGCGGCGGAAGGGTTCGGCGCTGGTGTGCGGGGTTGCATTGAAAACAATGGAATCGAATGTTGGAAGCAGAGTGCTCAGCACTGTGTCGGAACCGGTGTGCGGTGGCCTTCTGTTTGCTCAAGCCCTCTGCGTGGACGGGGAGTGGGCCGAGGGGTAGAGTGGGTTGTCGGGGTGGGGTGGGGTGGGGAGGGGTGAGGTACTGAGAAGGAGGTCCGCAACCCCCCCGCCCGCCCCCCCATCCCCCCTTGTCTCTGAACTTATGTCCTTCACTTGCGAGCACTCTCGGCACAGTGCTGGAACTGAGCGAAGCTGAGGAACACCTGCTCCAGTGAGATCTGACTCACACAGTAGTCTTCAATGCCGTACTTCTCTTTGGCTGCCTCTAGGGTCCCAAAGACCTAAAGAACACCAAACACACACACACACACACACACACACACACACAGACACACACAGACACACACCAAACAGAAACTCAGCGTTATTATCTTATACTAAAACAAAAAAAAAACCTGCTTGCTGATAGACTATTTACTGTGTAGCAATTAAAGTGGAGAAGACCCAACAGATGGACACTCTACTCAGAGTACCCATCTGGTCTACATATGTTGTACATTGTGCATATGGCTTCTATGTTTGCGCCATAAGCTCCCTGTCATTAAGCGATGAAGGGGGAAAAAATATGGCTGCCTTGTGGAATGAGTTCAAAAGTATCTTTGATCTATGAGTTCTCTGTGCTGTGCCATATCTCATTACGTGTGTCTATGAGGGGATCTCTCACCTGAGCCCATGTCAGGCTTTTGTCAGTCAAGTGATAGTGCACCATGCCCTGGTGTTCATCCTTCAGTAGACTCCCTATGCACACACACACACACACACACACACACACACACACACACACACACACACACACACACACACACACACACACACAAAGACACACACAGACACACAGACACACACACACACAGAAGATACTGGTTAGAGTACATCACCAAAAAAAAACTCTAAACAACTGTACCTTAATCTCCCCCCTCACCCTCGTCCCTCAGCTCTAAAAGACTTAAGTAGCATGAATCAGCCAATCATGAAGCCCACTGACATGGATCAGCCAATCTTGAAGTCTTTAGAGAGTTGAGGGGGCGGTACTTAGAGGTGACACATGTGATTTAAACCAACCACATGTGATTTTGAACCAACTGTGTTGTGTTACGGGCATGAGCCTAATAAAAATAATAGAAATCATCATTTGGTCCTTCAAGGAAACACAGTGGTGGCTGCTTTGCTTTAGCCTGACATAGCCCGACCATAATACTGCTGTTCATCCGTATTCATGGTCTGGAGGTTCTTTAACCTGACGCGATTATACTGCGGAGGGGAGGGCATTCACTTCTGGTTTGAAACGATTGGACAGCTCGTCTAATCAGCTTCGCTTATTGGCCGGTAGACTCTCTACCGATGTAAACACGCCCCAGAGGACCGTTCTCAGACCATGGATACGGATGAACATTCGTATTATGGGCGGGCTATGTCAGGCTAGCTTCGCTTTGCTCTGCACCTGGGAACGTGGACTCGATGAAGTCTTTGAAGAGCTGCAGTTGGGTCTCCTCCACTTCGCTCTCCAGCCGAACCTTGGCCAGGAGGGTGTAGCCGCTGCCGAACTTGCTCTTCAGGTGCTGCGGACTGCCCAGGCACTTCAGCTGGCCGTTGACCATCACAGCCAGACGAGTGCACAGCGCCTCACACTCCTCCATGCTGTAGGAGAACAGAGAGAGAGAGAGAGAGAGAGAGAGAGAGAGAGAGAGAGAGAGAGAGTCAGAGAAATGGTTTTGGCTAAAAGGTATAAGGAATAAGTCAAAGTCAAGTCGCTGGAACAGTTACGGTTACAGAACTGAATGAAACAATAATTTTTAAAACTCTGAAAATGAAAGCTTATCACAAATTTATTTTATCTTATATATAATATTTTTTTAATATTATAATATTTTAGATTATTTAGAAATATAATTTTATTAGATCATTTGCCATTGTTACTAGCCTGACAAGCCAGACTACCACAAAATCTATAGCCTGGCCATGAGTGATAGACTCTCGGGTAAGACGCAATTGTGACAAGCGATTCAAACAACGCTAAGCCCGCCCAATGACTCCCTGTCCAGATAGAACATTGACATTGGCTAAATACCACAATGTCTGAATACAGCCTAGAGCGTAAACAGCTCAGATAAACAGTTCAGACACCACCGATGTCTGAGTACAACCTATGGTTGATAGCTAGACGTACTCGTTGAGCAAATTCAATTAGCTACCGCTTGAGTGCGTCTAGAGTTCTAGGCTACATTGTTACTAAGCAATCCAGATAACTGTGAGATTTCAACATCATTTCCACTCTCAGGATTTAAACAATGACCCAGAGAGAGAGAGAGAGAGAGAGAGAGAGAGAGAGAGAGAGAGAGAGAGAGAGAGAGATGTGTCAACTAAACAGAATGTAGAGAATTACCAGTATTCTAACTAATGGCTGTGGTGAGAGATGCAGAGTATCACCTCTTGTTGTTTATGGAGCAATATGTGTGTCAGTGTGTTTGTTTTATGGTGTTTCCTATTATTGAACTGCCATTACACTACATCATTGGCTGTTTAAGTGTATAAAGGGGCCTTGGGATGTGGGGAATACACAGCTACAATGAATGGGGTGTGACAAACAGGAGGAAATTTATCTCATATACTGTATTAGTAATCCTAATTATTTTTGGACAATAAAGATCATACATTCAAAACAACACTGCCAAAGATATTTAATGAGCCTAGATAAAAATCAAAACCAGATCAGATCGATCACATCAAATCCAACGGAAACCAGATCAGATCAAATACAGATCTATTATGTTTTATCATTGTTATGATTTTGTTGGGGCGATCTTGATGGGGGACACATAGGGGCAGAAAAATCGAACCACTGGACTGTCAATCTCTTGTACATCCATGCTCAGTTGTGAATTGGCATAATGAATTTACAGTGTAATGTGTGCATATGTTATTCACAATTGTGTTGTTGTGTGTTAGTCTGACCTGTGTGAGGTGATGATGACGGCTTTGCCTGACTCGCGAGTCCGGGTGACAGCATCCCATAACAGTCGCCTGGCAACAGGATCCATGCCCGTCGATGGCTCATCCAGAAAGATGACAGGTGGGCCGCCAATCAGAGCCATCCCAGCACTCAGTTTCCTCTTGTTGCCACCACTGCACACACACACACACACACACACACACACACACACACACACACACACACACACACACACACACACACACAGTTAGTCTCTGTCCAACCTATACCTCATATTTCATTCACTTAATTCATTCAATTCATTCAACATTATTTTTTTATGTTTTCATCTCTTGCTCACCCTTTATGACCCAGAGCTATCAGGCCAGTTCATCTCTACATCCCAAAGGGCTCAACCTTCTGAATCTCCCTAGCTACCATCTTATCTTTTTTAGGGATTTTTGGGATTTTGCATTTACCGTAATTTCCCAACTATTAGCCGCGGCTTATACATTGATTTTGCTAAATGTCTTCCGCTATGAGGTTAAAACAGGGGGGGGCATTTAATATGGTGTTAATATGGTTTTGTTTTTTTTTAACTTGCATAAAACACTGTCCTGCGGCTAATACACAATGCGGCTTATATGCGGGAAATTACTGTAATTCGACAGGGCGGTCGGGAGTAACAGGAAATGAGTGGGAGAGAGAGATGGGAAAGGGGAAATCGGGTAATTACCCCAGATTTATGGTATGATGCTCTAGCCTAGCCCGCTGAGCCACGGTGCTCCCATATCACTGCCATCTTGACTGATCTCTTTCTTTCCATTTCCTACAGTAACTTCCGGAATATTCCATTACCTGTAGCTGCGGACCAGTTTGTCAGCGTGCGGCTCCAGCAGGAGAGACCGGAGCACGTTCTCCACGCAGGCCGAGGCGTACTTCTCCGGAACGCCCCTCAGCCTGGCGTACATGCTCAGCGTTTCCCGACCAGTCATGTGATCCAGCACGGCGTCAAACTGAGGGCAGTAGCCAATCCGCTGCTGAACCTGCACCAGAGCCAGCAAGCAAGTGCACACACACACACACACACACACACATGCACACGCACACTCACACACACACACACACACACACACACACACACACACACACACACACACACACACACACACAATAATTAGCAATTACAACAAAGAATTTTTACTTTTGAAAGACACACAAATATAAACTATTCCAAGTCCATTTTTTCGGTGTATATACTGTAACTGTGCTCAGTTACATACTCCTCTGTGGGATTCACATAACCTACATTTTTTGTGTGTGTGTGTGTGTGTGTGTGCGAGAAAGAGAGAGAAAGAGAAAGAGAAAGAAAGAGAGAGAGAGAGAGAGAGAGAGAGAGAGAGAGAGAGAGAGAGAGAGACCGAGAGAGAGAGAGAGTTTAAGAACACAAACCTCTGCATGTCGCATGTCTGTGCACAACAGACATTGTGTGCCAGTTTCTATCAATGACTATATATGAGAGGTTTCTATGTGTGGCTCTGGAGCTTTACAACACAACATAAATCAAATATATGTGACTGCTGGATTCTTATTGGCCATTGTCAGCCATTCTGTTGGGTGTGTCAGATGAAACTCAATATGAGACGTGATTAAAAGTGGCTAAGTATTAATATACTGTACATGTAGCACTAGAGTTGTATGTCTCGAGACCGGTCTTGGTCTCGAGACCGGTCTCGAGACCAATTTTGTGTGGTCTCGGTCTCGTCTTGGTCTTGACAGTGTATTGTCTTGGTCTTGTCTTGGTCTCCGATCCCTTGGTCTTGTCTTGGTGTCTTGCAAGACCAAGACCAAGACAAGATAAATAAATGCAATATATGTTTTAATGATATTGAGTTGCCGATTTATATGACAGCCTAAACAATGAGACGCACCAAAACGAAAGTGAGTGCGCGTAAAAGACGCCCCTTACTGCAGCAGAGCAAGGCTATCAAATGCATTTATGGGTCGGTCTCTCTCAGTGACAGAGAGAGCCGAGCACATCCAGTTACATGCAGCTCTAAATTACTCTCCTAAAAGTTCACTTTCCACTCGCAAAATGTAGGCAATTTAATTATGGAATGTTCGTGTATGCATAGGCATGCGTTATGATGGCTGAGATGTCATGCTAGTTAACGTGATCTCATGTAGGCCTATTTATGGGAATTAAATCTTTCATCTTTCATGTTGGTAAATTTAGTATAGGCTACTGAGACACAGACATCTTAAAAACTCCCGTATTTAGTGGTTCATGGATGCTTGTGAATGATGTCAAATCTCCTGCGAGTGACTCTTATCGGGCGATAAATAAATGAACGCCGTTGATATATATTTTTTTTTTAAGTTATCTCTATTGCATTCCGAAAGAATCCATTCCACTTGATGTAATAGCGAATGTATACCGCTGATAATCCGCTCCGGGTTTTGCATTACTTTTGCATAACTCAGTCACCACATGTAGTGATGAGAATCGTGCAGGCTGCCCAAAACGTTGGAACACCAGCCCAGTCATCTCATAAAGTAGGCTAGCTTCTGCTAAAATCGTATCCTTGTATTCTATGTTCTCAAAATTAACTCAGGCCATGTTAAATTAATTAGATGTAGGCTAGTATAGAATCTTTGGTATAGACAGAGTATGCTGGTAGGCCTGGTTGGGTTGCCAACTTTCAGAAATCAAAATAAGCAGTTATGGGCAGATATGAATGAAATGCATATCAGAAAAGTATAGAGCTTAATCTTGTGCTCAACCTAGCCTACTTTAAAAGTACAAATTTAAACTGTATAAGTCAGTTTTTACTTTTGTGTTATGAAGGCTGCATAGTGCCATGTCTTGCCCATTGTGTGGAACTATTTCTTATTTTTAATTACCGTTGGCACACTGCATGTTGTGTTACATCTAAAACTAAAGGAAACACAAAATAAAAAGTAGAATGCACCCATCAAGTTAGCCAAATTGTGCCACATTCATCTCATTATAGCAGTAGGTTTAAATGCTTTAAAAGTTTAAAGGAGCTGGCTATCTAAAATGCACACACACACACACAAAAAACCATCCCAAAAATTCTAATGTGCCACCTGGCTTGAGAAACCTGCTCTTAACTTTTATCAGTAGAAGCAAGGCCAACATAGAGTAGAATTGAATGTAATGGAGTTGACTGTCATTCTCCCAGCTACCCAGAAATGATTTTCTACTGGTTGAAATGTCTGGAGCAGGGACATCAACTACATCAACTGGTAGACCTCAACTCATCACAGTGGGTGACTAGGTGATATCCCCTGCTGGTATTTAATCAGTTCAGTAGGCGGTTTGTGCTGGTAAAAGCAGGATCATTTTTTTTAATAAATGGTTCAACAGCTATCAAAAAAGATATCAAAACAGTTTGTATTTCCTGCCCACATTGCCGCTATCCCTATCCCATTGTTGCCAGCAGTTGAAATAATACTCTTTAATATGGGTCGAATGTTAACCAAGGTTGTTTTTCAAATCAAGTTATAACTTCCAATATAGCCTAGTCTACTTTTTTTTCGGTCTCGGTCTTGGTCTTGGCCTCGACCTCAATTTGTCTTGGTCTCGTCTCGGTCTCGTTAGCCTCTGGTCTTGGTCTTGTCTTGGTCTCGTTAGCCTCTGGTCTTGGTATTGTCTTGGTCTTGGTCTAAGCGGTCTTGACTACAAGTCTATGTAGCACCATTAAATCCACCAAATAAAAAATAAATGCAGCTAAAGCAGCTTTTCAGATACAGAAATACATCCATTACAGTGCCTCCCTATGAATTATGAATTTCATAAAACCTGGCTTGCCTGTAAACATTGCCTACATGACAAACTCTGTTCTCATCTTCTTGACGCAAGATATTGACAATAAAACTGGCAGATTTTAGCATTTAGAATGTTCACTAGGTGGCACTAGATCACAAATAAACGATTACTGGACTGGTTTTGATGTACCTCTTTAATAACTACGCGTCATATAAATGCCATCATGTGTTAATCTTTCATAATCTCTCAGGTTTTTTTTTCCAGTGTTTTTGCCAAAACAAAACAAAACAAATGTTGACAAAACTTTTATGCATTTTCACTGGCGCCAGCTACAATAACACAATACAATGGCTTTGTCTGCTCTTATTAGAGAGGACACGTCTGTTTCTTCTGTTCTCTGAACATGACGAATATAAAACTGAAGAGGATGGATTGGAATATTCATTTGCATTGCTCCATGGGGGAAGAGGACAACTGGGGTGTTACCATAGCGATGACAGTGCAGTGATTGTTCCTGAATGATCATCAAATCATCCTGTCATTCTCATTCAGAGACACCGAGTACGAGCTACTGCTGTGTGTGTGTGTGTGTGTGTGTGTGCATGTGTGTGTGTGCGTGTGTGTGTGTGCATTCAATCTCCATGTCCCAGCTGTCTCTTAAAACCCCTTCAATCACCACCTGATCTCTCTTCAAAACCTTCTATACAATCTTCACTCTTTCTCTTTCTCTCTCCCCTACATCTCCTTGAGTAGGAACATGACGCTCACCTTCTTGATGTCCCTCAGGATGCTGTAGCCATCTATATAAGCGTCGCCTGAGGTCACCGTCTCATCTCCAGTGAGCATCTTAAAGGTCGTGGTCTTCCCCGCTCCGTTGAAGCCCAGCAGGCCGAAGCACTCGCCCTTGCCCACAGCCAGAGAGAGACGGTCAACCGCCAGCAGAGATGGGCCACCTGAGTACACCTGCAAACACACAGCACACACTCAGGTGTTCAACATAGTCACATGAACACAATGCATAATGACCACACACACTCAGGTCTACAACATAGTCACACAAACACACACACACTCAGGTCTACAACATAGTCACACAAACACACACACACTCAGGTCTACAACATAGTCACACAAACACACACATGCCACACATGACACACACACACTCAGGTCTACAACATAGTCACACAAACACACACACACAGGTCTATAACATAGTCACACAAACACAATGCACAATGACCACACACACTCAGGTCTACAACATAGTCACACAAACACACACACACTCAGGTCTATAACATAGTCACACAAACACAATGACCACACACACTCAGGTCTACAACATAGTCACATACACACACAGGTCTACAACATAGTCACACAAACACACACACACAGGTCTATAACATAGTCACACAAACACAATGACCACACACACACACACGGGCCTATAACATAGTCACACAAACACACACACACTCAGGTCTAGAACATAGTCACACAAACACAGTGCACAATGACCACACACACTCAGGTGTACAACATAGTCACATAAACACAATGCACAATGACCACACACACTCAGGTCTACAACATAGTCACACAAACACACGCACTCAGGTCTATAACATAGTCACACAAACACAATGCATAATGACTACACACACTCAGGTCTATGACATACTCGCACATTATACCACACTTACAAACACGTCTTTCCAAACTCACATGCAAAGTTTTACTACGCTAACACAAATTCAGTAAATATTTTGGGGGTTTGTGCTACTAAAGTATTGCTTTATGTGTGCGTTTCTGTATCGATAAATCCATAAAAAATCAGATGTTAGACTTTATACACATATATCCCACACACACACTCAAAACCAGAGTCCCAGTGGATATGTAACAGGTAAGTTACCTTGGTGAGCTCTTGCAGGATGAGTGGACTTCCAACCATGGACTCCACCACAGGCTGACACTCTAGAACTCTCTTCCGCTCCTCAGCCACGTCTCTGTCCTCAGGCTGCAATGCTGCTTCACCCAGCAGGTGACCCTACATACACATACACACACGCAGACACAGACAGACACACATACACGCACACACATACACATACACACATGCAAACGCAGACATACACACACACACACACACATGCACACAAACAAAAACAGACACACACACAAGCACAAAAAACACAAAAAGACAGTTTTATATTATCTCCACTTGTCACAACAAGTACCATGTTAGGTACATTCACCCCACCCTCTCTCCACACACACACACACACACACACACACACACACACACACACACACACCAGTACCATGTTAAGTGCATTCGCCCCACCCTCTCCGCGCGCACACACACACACACACACACACACACACACACACACACACACACACACACACACACACACACACACACACACAGCCTCTCCCGGGTCGTGCCCAAGCCTGAGGTCCCCAGGGAGACGAGACGCACCTTCCTGTGTCTCCTACAGAGGGAGCCCAACACGCGCCTCAGCGTGCGCACGCACTGCAGCTCCAACAGGAAGAGGAGCACGATGAAGAGCAAACCCTGCAGCGCCATGGCGATCAGGAAGCGCCCGATGCCCGGGGCTGTCATGGAGAAGTAGTTCTCCTGGTAGATGAAGTCTGTTTAAGGGCACACAAAGCACACAGAGACCTCCAGTGTTAAGGCCAATTCAGACTGAAGATACGTGACGAGACAAGACGGTTTTTGGAGGGGAGTTGCGGCAGCGTGAATCAATCGTTGCATGATAAAGAAAGTAAACGCACTCTCAAGATTTAACTCGCGGACTCTTTGGTCTGGAACCACCTTTAGTGCAGCTTTCTCACTAGACAGGCTGAAGGGTTATACTGTTGCTCTCTGGTTTCAATCGTTACACTGATGCTTGCAAACAAGATCAAGCAGATCGAAACGATTGCACATTAAAAGTTGAGTCTCTTGAAAGCAGTGTGCAAATCCTTTTGTTTTTTCATCAGTTTATCCTTTTGATTTAGCACCTGCTATAAGATATTTGGATGTGCGCACACAACTATTGCACTCTGGTTTCATGTTATACTGACCCAAATATTTCCCACTTCCTTGTTCTGGGCAATTAGTTGCCAGGAGACAACCAGGCATCTTAACATCTTTTCCCCTCATGCCGTTACCTTGCTGAATGCAACCACTGACTTTACATCCCTCTCACATGTGTACGTGTGTGTATATGGGAGCATGTTTACTGTATGCATATACTGTATGTGTTGTGTGTATGGGTACAGTATGTATGTACAGTATGCGTTGGTATGGGGTATGTGCATGTGTGTATACAGTACTATATGAATGACGTATCTGTACTGTATGTGCAATGGTATGGGGCAGGTGTAGGTATACACAGCTCTGCATGCACGTATGAAGGGTTTAAGAATGTATTTATGTTCTGTGTCTGTAATAACTCGTTGGATGTCGGTATTTTTACTCTTCAACTGACCTTGTTCAATGCTCAGTCATCACAAAGTCCCATTCCTTGGAAATAAAGTGATTCTGATTCTATTCATTCCTCTATTCTATATTTATTTCTTTATTTGAGTTTTGGAATGTCAATGCTACCGCCATAACGCTTTTTCATCTCCATAAAGCATTCAAAGTGCTGAATTTGGTCAGACACTCACTGAAATAGGTGCAGATATCCCTTGCTGCAGAACTGGAGTTGCAGAAGGTGATGAGCTCGTAATTCTGGTAGAACTGGCTGAAAGACATGCCCAGGCAGTAGTTGGGAAAGATCAGGAAGACCTTGTCAAGGGTGTGAGACAGATCCTGGAGCTGCAGTTCTGTGAGGGAGGAATAACATGGGAAGGAGAGAGAGAAATAAAGAAAGAGAGATGGAGAGATAGAGAGAGAAATAAAGAAAGAGAGAGAGAGAGAGAGAGAGAGAGAGAGAGAGAAATTTGATGTTCACCAATCACAACACTCTATGTGTTTTGCGAGTCACTGAGCAGGTTTAGCCAAGAACAACTGTCATTTGAATTAGCGCTATCGTCTTTTTCCTGTGACTGGTCCTAACACTATCCTATTGCACGCAGAGGCAGTTTGCAAGACAACCGCTGATTTCAACCAGGATTAATTTCTATCTGTCTCCTGGTCCTGGCCAGACGATACATTTTCTTTTTTAAGATATTTTTTGGGCTTTTTATTAGATAGAGATGACAGGAAACAAGTGGGGGAGAGAGAGATGGGGTGGGATCGGGAAATGACCCGGGGTGGAATCTAACCCGGGTCCCCGGGGTAATGGTCTGACGCTCTAGCCACCGAGCCACGGCACCCCCAGACAATACATTTTTAACGTTATAGTATGACTTTGACCACGTCTGTCTACTTTCATTGTCACATCGTCATTGTAAGATAAAATAAGATTAGATTAGATGAGATAGTACTTTGTTAATCCCGAAGGAAATTCACCTGGAATGGTCATGATGGTGACGGCCAGGAAGGTGGCAGTGCCGCTGATGATGTTGAAGATGGTGAGGCGCGTGTAGGCGGTGGCGGCCGTGGAGAAGAGGAAGCTGAGCAGGTACATGAGCGGCACCACGGCCCAGCCAAACAGCAGCAGCACCAGCAGCACGTCCACCAGGTGGTTGTGCTCCACAAAGGCCTTGACTGCAAACACCTTGAACACCACCTGAGAGAAACAGGAAACAAATAAGAATAAGAGGAGTGAAGTCAAGAGACTATTCACACACATCCATTGTTGAGGTCAGGTGCAGAATCAAAAGATATAAATCACAGAAAGAACTTTAACATGTGCACGCTGAGAAGCTCCCGAGAATCTGGAATTTGACGTACACCCGATGGAATTTGACGTCACAGACACAATGGCCCCTTCCTCAGACATTTTATTAAACTTTTATTAAGTTAAAAAAACTTTTATTAAGTTAAATAAAAATAAAACTGTCCAAAGCTGAAAAAGTAGTTCTATTTAATTTCTCCTGACCGCCAGAGGTGGTGCTTTCAGCACATGAGTGTTCATCGCACGTACTCATAGAACTGTGGTTACCTCTGTAACCTTTGTTTTAGTGTTTTCTGTTACAGTATTTATTGTTTTGCACATTTTTGGTCAGCTTTACCTGATAATTATATCTTCTGGTTGAGTATTAGCAACACAAAAAGACCATACAAGGGAATTTAAAAAAAAAAAAAAAGAAGAAAAAAAAAGTGAATCCACCGTGCTTCTGTGATCTCTGAAGATGTACTAACATAAAAACATTAATCTGCTGTGCACCTCTATTACATTTTTGTTTATCTGCATCTGTGATGCTCCAACGATCCTTCATTTAGACCATACAAGGGAATTTGTTCTGATTACGCAAAACAACCTATTAGAAATCATTAGTGTATAGCATGTTTATGTATGTGTATAGTATGTGCATGTATGTGTAGTAGTGTATATTGTCTTGTACTGACCAGCATGAGCAGGCAGGGCAACAGGAAGTTGATGAGATCCCAGAGCAGGGCGGAGAACCAATAGTTGGACAGATAGACGCCGCTGACCTGCTGGACATGCTTGCTCTTGAGGGAGCGCTCTGTGACCAGTAAGAGGGCAAACGTGCTGGACAGAGAGGCCATGCCGTACATCAGGTTGATGGCAATGGCAAAGCCTGTTTGACTCCTGCAGAAGAGCCAAAGGGAAACATAGAGGTGAAGAAAGGAGGGTAAAGAGACCCATAACGTCAGATAACATAGGTAACAAATGTAATTAAAATGTAATTTAACATATGTAACAAATTCTAATTGTAATTTAAATTTGTAATTGTAATTGTAAAATGTAATTGTAATTTAATTTAAATTTAGACCACTGGCTGACAATGTTATTTACAGTAACTACATGTAATTACACGGCTCTTTATAATGCTGTTGAATGCTGAAGAGTGATGCATCACTTTGAGGGAAGATATTCCACGATAATGACCGACTCGAAGAACGCTATCCCTTACATGCAACATGTATAACAATCTGCAAAACTCGTATGATAAAAACATCACATCAACTAGATACAGATCCATCAACAGGCTCAATAAACTGATGCACTTGGGCGGCATAGCTCAAATCCGGGGGCCCGGGTTCGATTCCAACCCGAGGTCATTTCCCCATCCCTACCCTTCTCTCTCTCCCACTCATTTCCTGTCACACTCTCTACTGTCCTATCAAATTAAAAGCACAAAAGCCCTAAAAAATATCTTTGAAAAAAAAATAAACTGATGCACTTACACAGAAAGTTGGCTTTGTGCTGTTTCAGACAAGTTCCTGGGCATGGGGTCGTTGCTTGCGCGTATGGAAGCGTTGGGTCCAGCCAGCATGCGGTACAAGGCATTGTCCAGCAGGAGGAGGGCAGCGGCAGGGGTGTGATAGCCCTGGTTGTTGAAGTAGGCCGTCGCCTCTGCGACTTTAGAGGTTTTCCCTCGGAAGGCTGCTCCGACTACACAGTGCTCGTTGAAGGCTCCACCTTCCTCTTCCACGTTTTTCAATACATACTCAGCAAAGTCTGTTAACAAGGCATAGAAAAAAACAAATGGCAAAACGAATTCAACTTCAACTCAGTATGTATTCATCTGTGTCTGTGTCTATCTTCATCTGGGTAAAACATCTCCATTTGGGCAGATAGATAGATTTTCTGTGAGTAAGCTCCACTAGCAGACTGTCTTTTGATGCATTCGCTAAACATTTTATTATCCTGTTTTAGTTACGTTATTACAAAAAAATTATTTCTAATTGTTGATGAGGGAAAGGGTTCATAAGGGAAATAATCGTCAACCAAAATAAAAGCACACAAGTGCAATGTAACAAAGCTTGGAAAAGGTGAAGTGAATTTCATTTGAGTCCACTGTATATACAAGACACCACCAACCTCATTACCCATACGTGTGCATTACATTTATGCATTCAGCAGACGCTCTTATCCAAAGCGACTTACATTTGCCAAGTATCGCTTACTTCAGAGCCTCTACCCTAGAGCAACTTAGGCTTTAGTGCCTTTCTCAAGGGCACAATGGTGGCAGCCGGGATTCGAACCCACGACTTCCAGACAGGTAGATAAAAGACAATGGATAATAGGATGGATAATTCCAGACAGGTGTTTATGTGCGGATGGAGCCCTCACCTGTCACGTTGTTGGGTGTGGCCTTCTGTTCGGCCAGCTGGCTGCTGTAAGCCTGGGCAAGAGCCGCTGCTAGAGGCCCTGCTGTGGGCTCCAGGGCCACAGGCACATGGGTTGGGCCGTACCGCTCCAGCGAGAGCTTCAGCGGGGGAGTGTTGTGGCGGCCGGGCAAGGTACGGGCAACCACCAACGCCACCACAGTGAATATCAGCGGCACCAGAAACTGGGCCACCATCACCTTCCAGTTCCGCCAGCTGTACAGGGCCCGCTTCAGAAACATGGCGTAGAACTGCTGCATATAGAGTCGGGCCTGGAGGAGGGCAGTTAGTGAGAGAGAGAAAATGAGTGTGTGTGTGTCTGTATGTGTGTATGTCTAGCCGAGTCCAAAGTGAGGGAGATTGAAACCGAGACAAAATGCGGAAAAGAGAAAAAAGCCTACATGGCATGGTATGCTGGTATGGTAAATGTACATATTTATTAGTGGGTCATAAATTAGTGTTTAGCTATTTATAGACTAGTTTGATTAGCACATTTCATATGGCTGTTTGATGTGATATTAATGAAAGAGGAAGTATATGTAATGTATATCACTGACCTCAAAAGAAGAGACTTTTCTTTTGAGGTCAGTGAATGTATATAGTATATAAATATGATGCATTGCACTAATCCGGTCATTTGCTTCTGCTATACATCATAAATTACAGCGTACATATCAAGGTGTGATATTATATTTTTAATAACGGACCGTTGCTAAGTATAACAGACCGCTGTCATGCAAAAGTGAGACAGAACGTTGTCTTAACCACTCAGCTGATATGTAAGTTAATGAAATACTTATTTTCTGCGGACATTAAAGTTACCGTTAAAGCAGTGATAAACAATGCTTCATCACATGTTAATAATATCTACAGTAAGTAAGTAGCCGTGTAATAAGCGGGTTAACGTTCTGTGTCATTCTGTGTTCTGTGTCATTATGGTGGAAATATCTTTGTTCTGAAGGGAGGTATTTCCACGATAATGACCACCTCACAGAACGTTATCCCTTATGTACTGTAACGGAGTTCAAAATGTGATTTTTGTCAAATGCCTTATTGGGGAGTTAGAGCCTCCTTTGGAGGTAAGATGTAATGCAGGTCTGCCGAGTAACTTTTGTCCCTGAGCGCTTGCTTCACCCAAGCAGAAAAGTCTGTGGATTTCGCTCATTTTTTTTTTTGAACACAGTAGTAGTAGCAGAGCAGTAGCACGAACCCCAGTGTTGAGCTTGATGTTGGAACAGTCCTCTGAGATAAGCGTGCCGCTGTCGGTGAAATCAGTGATGTCGGTCAGCCCACTGATGCTGCTGGTGTCGTCCATGGTCCAGTCATGTGACCGCCGCTCGTGCTGGTACTGCAGGGCTGGTAGCTGGATGGCCTGGATGTCCAGACTGGAGTCCACTAGCTTTCCGACTCTGTACACACACATCCACACACACACACACACACACACAAACACATCCAGACACACACACAGCAAGCTCAGATCAGATTCATGCATTCTTTATACATTCACATATGCACAAAGATATTACACAAATTAAAATTACAGTGAAAAAACAAAATCACACACACACACACACACACACACACACACACACACACACACACAATCACACACACTAACTAGACCTCTGTGTTTTTCAGACACAGTAGAGTGCAGTTAAGAGTCACACAGCACATACACACACAGCACACACACACACACACACACACACACACACACACACACACACACAATCACACACACACACATTAGCTAGACCTGTGTGTTTTTCAGACACAGTAGAGAGCAGTTAAGAGTCACACAGCACCTACACACACAGCACACAAACACACACACACACACACACACACACGCTAACTAGACCTGTGTGTGTTTTTAGACACAGTAGAGAGCCGTTAAGAGTCAGAGTGCATCCACAGAGAGAGATCTGCACAATAAGAATCCACATATCCACTAAACTCTGATTAGTCACCACGATTAATGCCAAATTCAATTCCAGTAGCGATCTGCAGGAAGCTTGAGCATAATGAGATTCATTGGAAATGCTAACAGGATGACGTATGAGGCAATGGTGTGTATGTGTGTGTGTGTGTGTGTGTGTGTGTGTGTGTGTGTGTGTGTGTGTGTGTGTACAGTTCTCAACCGTTCCCCTCAACAGCTGAAGAGGCTTACACAAGCAGCAATCTATTCTGCTCTTCTGATCAATGAAGCCTAGGGGTGCATTCATTGCAGAACCACAAGCCTTCCTTGGATTTTTTTCTTCTTTTCTTTCAAATGAATCCCCCTCTCTTTCTTTGCCTAAACAATTACCTTTATTTACCCCCCTAGCCCCTACCACACACATACACAAACACACATAAACGCATGCATACACAGATTCTGTGCAGACCATGTGCAGACTACAACTGCATATGCCATGTTTACTAGTTAACAGATGTAGCAATGTAGTTCAGAGATAGTGGATTATTAAATATTAAAACTCTCTCATCATGACTGCCTTATGGAATAATAATCAGCAGTATTTCACCATCTCAACACACCAATCAGTCTACTGATGAAACCCCTACTCCAATCATATTGCTACAGCATTCCAATTGAAAGAGAGGAATAAGAAAAGAGGAAGAAGATCACTTCAGATACCCTTCACATGAAACGGATTGTTCGGGTCAGGGCCATAGAGTTTCTTTCTCTGGCTCTGGTTCCAGTCCCTGATTACGATTGGTTGATTCATAATTGATGCTGTTCCACAATGTATCTAAAAACTCCCCCTTAGCCGTGGTAACACCAGGTGGCCCCTAGTTGCTGCTTCAAAACGGGCATATATGTGTTTTATATGTAAAAATCAATTGTTGCTTACTTCCTCATCAGTATCCCGTGACCAAGTGTTGCCAAATAATGACCTAAAATAGATTACTTCTGCATGGTGCATCCCATGACTATTCGTTGTCAAATATTGAACCTCTTGCAGATGAAGCATAATGAGGGCGTGTAATTATGCACCGCAGACTCAGTTCTTGCATGTCAACAGGTTCCACACACACTACGATAACAGCACAAAGAATCCTAAACCTTATAATACGTTCACTCTTACAATGCTAGGCCTCTTACCCCTAACCCCTAACCTCTAACACTGAAATTCATGCCCCAGAGTGACAAAAAACTGTAAATTATTACATTTACGCAATTAGCAGACACTTTTATCCAAAGCGACTTACATTTGTCGACTACCAATTACGTCAGGGCAAATCTCCCCTAGGGCATCTTAGGGTTTAGTGCCTTGCTCAAGGGCACAACTGTGGTAGCCGGGATTGAACCAACAACTTCCGAACTTCTAGCACACTAGCCAGGCTCCTTAACCACTATGCCACCACCACCCCGGAAAAACCATTCCTCTGTTACTCTGGATATAGCCTAGCCTTCCCGTCCTACGTACTTCTGCTCAATTTGTCCTCAATTTGTCCCTCTACAACTCCATCTGGGATTCTGGCCCTTAAAGGAAAGTACCGGAGTGAATTCAAGCATAGCCCTGTTGAACGAACTTGCTAAATGCGCTAGTTAGCAAGTGGAACAACATAATTTGGTACAGCACAGACCGAACGCGAACGCAGAAGCGAACAGGCACTTTACACTGAATCAATGGTACCTGACTATTGGAAACTGAAAGTAAGATCTGAGGTTACATTGACTCAATGTAAAGTGTTTCTCGTTCGTGTTAGGTCCATGCTGTTCGAAATTCTTTCATTTCATGCAAAATATATTGCTGTTAGAAGGCTCGTGCAGCTGGGCTATGCTTAAACTTACTCCGGACTTATACTTTAACCTTTGGGGGAAATCATATCTAAATTGTTTCGAACTTCTACAGTTCACGCCTCCAGCTTGCAATTGTTTATCAATAGCCGAGATCCCAGACCCTTGTACAAAAAGAAGCTTAGACCACGAGGATGGTCATGGCTAGGCTACTCTGGAGAAAGTGGTGGCTTGCATTAGGCTAAACTGAAAGCATTTCTGGGTCCAAATCATTTGATCACAGAGCTTCCAGATAATTTGGTCACCAAATCACAGAGCTTTGTGTGTTGAAAATGAAACCATAGTGTTGTGAAATCACACCGTAAATCAGTAGGAAACTGGCTATGAATGATTGTGAGCTCCAAGAACAAATAGGTACCTACCTCAGAAACACTTCCTCCATAGTAGTAACAGACGCTCCATAACTGGCAATGCCCAGCTCCTCCCTGTTCATTTCCAACTCGGCAAACAGAAGCTCAAAACTGCATCACAAACAACAATAAAATATTAATCACACCCATGAGAACAACATCTAAATAATGAGAAACCTTGATTAATGGTAGCAGGCGTTCCCTTAATAGTGGATGCTGTCATCAAGTTGCGGTATATACTTAGCTTTGTGAAAATGTGTAAATAATAAACTTGCATAAACATCAGGGGTGTGTGTGTGTGTGTGTGTGTGTGTGTGTGTGTGTGCATGTGTGTGTGTGTGATGTCTTACCGGCTGCTGCTCTCCTTTGGCAATATATAAGAGAGCTCTGCTCCAGCGCTGCTCTCCAGTGTGGCATTAGGCACATACAGATGCACCAGACGAGTAATCTCAGACACATTACATAAAGCATCCTTTACAATCACCATGTGGTAGCCAGCACCTGCACACACACACACACACACACACACACACACACACACACACACACACACACACACACACACACACACACACACATACACATACACACACACATACACACAGACACACACACACACACAGTTAATATACACTAAGCAGTTTTTTTTGCATCAAACTGAAATGAGAGGCCTGCTGAAGGAGAATACATTGGAGCAGAAACTAAATAACAGTCATCACAGTCATTGTCTTAACATGAAAACATTTCTCATTGGTATAGTTTCAGGATTTTCATTAGGAACCTTCACTTTATTGTCTGTCTGAAGGTGGTACACAGATAGACAGACAGACAGACGGACAGACAGACAGACAGATACTGTAGATAGACAGATTGATAGATTAGACTGAGAGTCTTTATCGCCCTCAAAGGAAATTTCTTCTCACCATTACTCCAGGCCCACATGACTACACTTGACACACACCAATAAGGCCCACCCTCTCCACACTAACATATAAACCTGATGGAGCAAGCCTTAGTTCATTACATCGCCCAGCTGCATGACCTAAATCAAGTTCACACTCACCATGGTTTGTAATCAGATTTCAGTTTTATTACTACAGATTAAAAACTTAGATTAAAGGAGAAACACGGTGTGAATCAGTCAATATAACCCTGCTGTTCCAGGTACCTGAATGGTGAAAGTACCTGAAAGTAAGTTGTCATACCCCATTCACTTAGTGTTAGTTACCGGTTCACTGTTGTATCAACAGCCTATGTTGTATCAAATTTTCTTAATCTTTCACCTACCTACAGCTAGTTGATCTGAGTTTGATCAACAGGGCTATGGATTGATTTACACTGGATTTCTACTTCAAGAATCAGCCATGAAATCCATGACCTCCCCTCCCTGCCATTCCCCTCTCTGCCCTCCATTTTGCGTACCATATTTGTTCTTGAGGAAGAGTGGCGAACCGCAGCACTGCAGCTCTCCAGCGGCCATGATGGCGATGCGGTCAGCCAGGAGGTCGGCCTCGTCCATGAAGTGGGTGGTGAGCAGGATGGTGCGCCCGCGCTTCTCCCCCTGCAGTAGGTCCCACGTGGCCCGGCGAGCGCACGGGTCCATGCCTGAGGTGGGCTCGTCCAGCATCACCACCTACAGTACAGTCAATGCACACGTGCACACATACAACACACACACACGCACGCATACACGCACACACACACACACACACACACACACACACACACACACACACACTCGTGAATGATAATGATGTCTAATTAAACACTAACTGTACGTTCACACCAAGAGCTACTAAAGTTGTAAAATCGCCAGAAGTCATTCACTTTCCATTTACTCTTGTGTAGATGGATGGTCTTACTATAATGATTTCCAAGCTAAGTTCAGAACTTTGGCTCATCTCATTGTTTTTAAATGTGTTAGATACAAAAAAAATGGCTTGACTTGAATTGACTTGTGTTTTTTACAAGCCTCGCATGTTTTTCTGCATTTCAACAGTCAAGCAGCACAATTCTCATAACCTCTGCAACTTTCGAATCTCACCACTAACCACTTCAGTATGGAACCACCCACCCCAAACTAACCTTCGAGTCTCCGATGAGGGCAATGCCGATGGACAACTTCCTTTTCATGCCACCAGAGAGAGTCTTGGAGCGACTGTCCCGCTTGTCCTCCAGGTTCAGCACGCGGAGGATCCGGTCCACTTCGTCCGGAATTTTTTCTTGTGGATAGCTTTTCAGCTGTGACCAAAATGCCATGCAAAAAACAAACACAAAGGGGAGAAAAGGGAACAGAACAACTCAGACAAAGAGCGCAACATGAGGAGAGAACTCACACACCGTCATAGCTAAATACTCAACAACAAACAAGTCTGATACTACTGTATGAAAAAAGTTTGGTGGAGCGCTGCTGGTTTCCCTGAACCAACTGGTAGTCTGATACTACTGTTTGTGTGTGTGTGTGTGTGTGTGTGTGTGTGTGTGTGTATGTGTGTGTGAGAGAGAGGCCGTGGCCCATGATTTGCAATAACCGGCTATGTGTACAGAGTGGGCGAAGCTACTGTTTATATAATTTGTGTGTGTGTGTGTGTGTGTGTGTGTGTGTGTGTGTGTGTGTGTGTGTGTGTGTGTGACCAACCTGTGCATAGAAGAGCAGATGTTCTCTGACTGTCAGGTTGTCAAAGAGCACATCGTGCTGTGGACAGAGACCCAGGCTGCGGCGAATGAGAGACATGTCTTGACTGATGTCATAGCCGTTAATGTAAGCCCGGCCACTGGTGGGTGGGAACAGACCTGCAACCAACACAGATCATCCCAGTTTAGTGGAGAAAAGAGACTCAAGGTGCCCTTTAAAAATACCTTTATAACAACGACAACAACAACAACAACAACAAAAAAAACATATTCAGTTTTCCACAGTCAATATTTTTAACTGAGTTCTTTTAGGGTACAGTGTCAATGTCACTGTAAATTTCTGTAAGACTGACATGACAATGTCATTAACTATGACATGACGTTGTCAAGAATCTGTCATAAACTTTGTAGTCTTATGACGGTACCTTCAAATAAAGTGTTACCATTTCTTTTTTTTCACTTCCATGTGTCACACTGATGCATGCTACCAACCTGTCAGCATGGATAAAGTAGTGGTCTTGCCCGCTCCATTGTGTCCCAGTAGCACAGTGATTTGGCCCTCAAACATGTTCAGCGTCAAGTCCCTCACCGCCTCTTTTGTCTTGTTGCCCACTTTGAAGATCTGAGACATACAGACACACAACACATGTTGGCACCTGGCTCCTTGAAGACAAAATGACTGTGGGCACTGGCCACTTTTGGTGTGAGTGTGCAGGTCCGTTTCAAGGTACTTGGGGGCCCCAAGCAAACAGGACATGGGGGCCCTTAACTCCCCGTAAATACTTACACGAACCACACTGTTATAATTTTCAAACATCATCAATATAATTATTTGTATTGTACAGTTGTCTAACTCCAGTTTAAAGTCATTTTTTGTTGAAAAACACCACCAACTAAACTACTAAAATGATTAAACAGTCAATCTTGGGGGCCCCTTTCAGCCTGGGGCCCCAGGCAATTGCCTGGTTTGCCTGCCTTGTTGCGACGGCCCTGTGAGTGTGCATTTGAATGTACTGTACCTTGGCTAGATGTTTGATCTTGACTCCAGACACCAGTCCAGACGGCTCCTCTTCAATATATTCTCCCTTCAGCGCCTTCTCTGCGTCCTCCTCTTCCTCCTTCTCCTTCAGCAGGGCGACTCGTGGAGTGCCACACCAGTAGGAGGGCTACAAGTACGAGAAAAATTACACAGAAATTTGTTCTTATATCCCACTTAAGCAGTTTTTAAGAAGATTTGCATTCACCAATCTAGATTTTCAAATGGGACTTTAAGAAGAAATTTAAGAAAATTCTTAAGAAGCTATTGGTGAATGAGGCCTAGACAAAACTTCCCAGACATTCCCAGACAAAACATATGCCTCCTCTATCCGCGGGGGTCTATACTTAAAGGTGCATCTGTGATTCTTTGTTATTATTGTGGGGACGGGCTTCTCTGTTATTGTGTGCTGAAAAGATTCTCAAGTGTGCTCTCGAATCTTTGGCTTGCAAATGCAGACAGGTGTCATTTAGAAGGAGAATGTGTAAATGTGTTCTCTTATTGTTTGGGGGGCAGGCTGTGCCCAACTGTTTGTTTGCAGTTTGTGTCAGAATCAGTGCATTGCAAAAAGACACTGACACTGCGGCAGGCAACTTCCATTTTGGAAAGGCACTCCAGGAACAACTTTTCTTAATGTACCGTCTTCATAGTCACTTTGATGATTAAATGGCTTATTACAGGGCCTCTAGCATAGATTCGGCAGTTACATTCTTGCAGGGTCTTTAACGGTGACAACACAAAAGAGTGTTTATTACCTTGCCTGTCAGTCTAACAAAACGGAAATGATCATTGTTGATTACAATTGTTTGGTTTGCCAACAAATTCACTTGGACTGGTGAGAGTATACAATATTGATGCTATTTTCATTTTAGATTTATTATATTTTGGTTATTTATTTACTTATTTATCTTTATAGACGACTGTAGGGCAAACTACTGAAAAAAAATCTCAGTCTAGACTGGTGGGTCCTAATGAGTCTGGCGTGTCAGTAATGTTCCTTGCGTTGAATGGCACTTATTTTTATTTTATTATTTTTTTTTTTTAGCATGCCGAAAAATGACAACACAACATGGCATAGCGAGGAATCAGAAGGACCTGCTGGTGTTGTCTGCTCCTTCTCCACCATCTAGCTTGTTTCCCTGCTCTGTCTTGTTTTGTCCAACAGGTGAAGTGGTCTTGGTGGGTGGGGTCTTCCTAATTGAAGGCTAATAGGATTGCCTTTAATAGCCTTCCTGTTTTCAGTCAAGGGCTCTCTCTGACTGCTCTGGCCTGAAGTGAGGAGGCTGGCTGCAGCTCCATCCTTTTCTCCATTTACCCTTTCCCTTTTTGCACTACATTACAATGCTGATTTGCTCCAGCCTTGGCCCGTCCATACTTCCTGTCGCTGCATGACATTTCGCGATCAAGTCAGTATGGCCAAGGAGGCAATTTCCTCAACTCTCGAGCCCAGAAAAATCAGGACCCAATGAGAAACGAGCAGGCAGAATGAGGCAAGCTTACAATGACTCTGTCCAGCTCTGTCCTATAACATTGATAGAAGTTTGATAGCATTTGATAGATGTTTAGAATAATACCACCCGGGCAATGCTAGCTTTGCCAGACCACAGTTCATTTCTGAACGTGGTAGCGCAAGCCAGGCTAGATTTGCTCTACACTCTTTGGTTGTCTTACATTTACTGACTTATGTACATAGTTTATTTAACAAATATTTATTTTGGTTACTCTTTTAAATTTGCGTGGTCTCCCCTTAATGTCATGGCCAATGTGAGCCAAGTAGTTGTGACAATAGTAATAACAATCATCCAGCAATTAAAGGTCCACCTCAGTATGTTCACAAAATAACAAGACTCACTCAGTATAATACTGTGCTCTCTAAAAAGGCACCATTGTCCTCAACTTAGCACTCAAGTCCAACCTGAAATCTGAGGATGCCGTTTATTCTCTAAACACCATGCACAACACATTTAACAGTTTCTCTCCCCCTGCCCTAGTCTGCAAATAGGAATAGGCAGTGGTTAAAGTGTGATTTGGCAGGAGGGAGATCTCTCATATTTTGTGTCGGCACAAACAAAGAAAAATGTATAGAAGAAGAATAGGATGATATTGTTCATTTATCTGAGGTGCCAGAACTGCGTACCCCTGCATTCCCCCCACTTTAACTACTGGGAATAGGGTTATTTTTATTTCACTTGTCATTGTTCATTTCAGAATGTGGATGTACACAATGACTTACCAGCAGAAAGTAGAACCAGGGCCGGGGGACTCCATACTCCCCGGGGAAGACCGTTTCCACATAGCAGGCCAACATGCCATAGAGCACAGCATCCAACAGCAGCAACCCCATCACCTGGGCCAGGGAGAAGTCATCATCCACGGTCACCGGATCAAACAGGTTGCTCCACTGCACACCTGTACCTGTTGGTGTAAAAATCACACAAAACAAAATGTAATTCTCAATTCACTTGGTAATACAAGCTAAAGGATTCACAGTATGGCATATCCAGTGAATGTATCTACTTGACCTACAAACCCAATTGAGAAAATTGGTAAGATGTCAATAATAAATATTAGTTTTTTCAAAATATGAATGCTGCAAAGATAACATATCAGCGAGATAAGATAAGACGGTACTTTATTCATCCTGTAGGAAAGTCAAGATCAATATCTTGATCTTAAAATCGGGGGACATTATTGTTTATAACCAGTTTCAACTACGGCTATGTTGTTGTTGGATTATTCCCAAAACAGTTTTCCCAATACAAAACAGTTTTCCCAATATTCCCAATACATGTACATCCCAACTTTTATTGGGCTTTACATGAAATAAAATAATTTGACTACAGTGTGTACTTTGGGATTAAATACCAGTCTTAGATCAACACAGTCAACGATAACAACAGGTCTGACCTTTGCCTTCAAACATGCCGATGAGCTGTGCTCCCATTGCCATGGCAACGTTTGAGATTAGGCAGGCTGAGACTTTTTGGGCATGGCTCAGCAGGTCATAGCGCGGCCACAAGAACACGTAGGGCAGGTAACTGAAGAAGTAGATAAAACCTCCAGCTGCTGCTGCAACGTTGGCTGCATACACGGAAACACACACACACACACACACACACACACAAACAAACCACAAAGAGAGGAAATAAGTTTCAAAAATAGTTTTACAGAGTACAAAGTTGAGGTAGAATTGCAAAGGTGCATTTATGAACCTTTACATAAAACTCACAAACATTCTAGCATATGATACAGTTTCCTCATTCATTCACTCACTCACTCAAACCAACATAGAACAGTTAAAATGCTTATAAAATGGAAGCCCCAAAGAAATTGAAAGAAAAAAAAGTTACATAATCATAAATATTAAAAAAAAATGGTGACTTATGACAATGTGTCATTTGAGCTGTAGATGCGCTGGGCTAGAGCATGAGAGGTATTAATTATCCCTTGAAGAGCCCCTCCATTGGAGGTGGAGAGGCATCTGACAGAACAAAACCACAAGAATAGACTGAAAGGAACAAACTGGAAAACACAGGCCTTTCAGGGCCTTCAATGTCTAAAAATAATCCTTCAATAAAAAGACAGTAAATAACCATCTCTAAAATCCATGCCTTGTGAACGAGTATCAGAGCTGCATTCTGATTTCAAATAGGACTGAAATTTTAGACATGATGATGGTGACAACGACAATGATGGCGACATCTTGCTGTATTGTCCTTCGTCTTTTGAGGCTGAACAAGGACACACTAAATATAAAAACTAAAGTACCGTGTATGTCCTTTAGCTAATGGGCACTATATAACACAGTATAGCAACAATACTGGCACCATCTTGACCCTGAGGGAAATTTTTCAAAAAATACACCTGCTTGCCCTCCAGTGGTTGTATTATCAGCATACGTATATGATTTTAAGGTACATGTATATGTATATCATACATTATATGAGGAAGTACAAAACCTCCAATGCCTTCATCTATATGAACATCAGTTGCGTTTTGCTGTGGCAGTCAAAATAAATAGACTGAATGTAAGAGAGAGCGAGAGAGAGACAAAGAGGGAGTGTTTGTGTGCTAAGGGTGTGTGCAGTTACTACTGTACATTGCCAATGTTTTTTATTCCTCCAGCCATCAATGTTATAGTTAAGTAATAACTTTAATAACATTACTGGCAAAAAGTAGCTACAGTATTGGTTCGGAAACTGTATGCATTATTGGCAACGTATTAGATTATTGGTTTTATTACATGAATAAACAACAGCCAAAATTATCACATTTCTGTCAGTTATTACATTATTGGCCATTATTGCATTATCGTCTGCTTTACTAACATGCACACATACAGTATGTTTGCTCTAGGTCTACAGCAGGGGTGTCAAACATCAGACCCGATTCAAACAGAATTGTAGCTGTATGGTCTGTTTGCAAATAGTTCTAGTGATGCAAAAAATGGATTTTGTCACATTTCAGTGGTGGCGTATTAGCACTGTGTTGGTAATGGTGCATTTATTTTCACCCTAGTTTGTGGTCGTGTAGACTTAGCAGAGCGGCCCTCTGAGGAAAATCCCGATTCTCGTGTGGCCTTCGATAAAAATGAGTTTGACACGCTTCGTCTACAGCGAGAAGTACAGAACACATTTTTCCATTTTTCAAATGAGCATGAGTTTTCCCTTCAGTCACAAATCCAATTCCCTAACCACTAGAAACAGGCCTACCACAATCCTATCACAACACCATGGCTCAGTATTGAAAGGATGCATGTGTATGCATAATGAACTGTAAATAGCCTTGGTACAATAGTACACAGCGAAAGAATATTCAAAAAATTCAAAAATGTGATAAGAGAATGCTTGAAACACATGTGACAACCACTAAAATGAAGACAATACCGCATCACAGTAGAAGATATACACAGTAGAAATGAGGAAGAAACATTATTATTGCTATTGTGAATATATAAGGGAAAATACAATGACAGAGGGAAAAAGGGGGGAGGGGGGGTCTTTCAGTCAGCTGATCCTGTGAAGACAGGAGGTCAATTCAGAACTCAGTCATGCTACTTTCATCAATAATCCATGGAGCCACATCTGCTTTTCAAAACTTAACACAAACATTTGCTTTCAAAATCACAACTATTCCTAAAACTACAGTACACACACCCTGGGCCACTAGGATCTATAACACACATGTGACATCACACGACTCCAACAGCTGGCTCCCAGCAGGCCTCTAGCTAGCTCTCTTTCACTTCCCATTTCCCCAGAACCACACACACACACACACACACACACACACACACACACACACACACACACACACACACACACACACACACACGCTCACACACACACACACACACACACACACACACACACACACACTCACCTCTGCTGAAGAAGGCGCTGATCATGAAGCTGAAGTTGATGGTTGCGACAGCAAACACCAGCAGGAACACAAACACCAGGGTGGGGTCACTGAAGGTCAACACCGCGCCTTTGCTACTGACCTGTCAGAGCACAGTAGTCTATCATCATTATTCATCATAATATTAATAATACATTTTATTTGTATTGCACTACACATTATAACAAATTAATAACAAACATTTTTGAATCTGGAAATTAATAACAAACTCAGAAGGTGCATGAAGACCGACCTACATTATCGTTCGTGTGGATATTGTTACTGTTAAAGTTATGTTAATAGTTATTGTTCTACGTGTGAAAGGACCTTTACACACAAAGCTGCAATGATTGCCATATGAAGCATTATAAGACACATATTCAAAAGGAAAGAGTCCTCTTGCACAGCCTTCTAATTACCAGGTGCTGATGATATGCAGCTGTTAGTGAAATCCCCCCAAAAATGTCACCATCACCGCACACTGACTTCAAATTTATTTAGTGAATAACGTGTTCCTGTGAACCTGATAAAGCCAGTGTAAAACACATTCAAACTGATGTGCACGGACCTTCACACAGAAGAGCACTGTGACGAAGAAGATGGAGATGGAGAGGAAGAGGAGGAACATGAGGAACCAGGCGGTCCAGTGGAGCCAGTTACTGAGACCCATCATTCGCATGTACTCCTGTAAACACAACACAAAGCATTCAGATCAACACAAAGGAATTTGATTTAGAATTTTTGTATATATTTTTAATATATATTTTTTTATTTATATATTTAATATTTATTACAGTAGTAAATGCACTAGTAAATACACATGCACTCACAAACACACACACACACGCACACAAATTCACAAGCACATCTTAATACATGTCCACAGTACTGTATCTCATTCAATCACTCCCACACACACCATTCCATGCACAGACAAAAATCCAGAACCACACTTGAACACACACACACACACACACACACACACACACACACACACACACACACACACACACACACAGATAACTATAAATGCACTCTCGCGGACCTTGAGCTTCCTCTCTTTCTCCTGCACCACGGCCCGTATGATGTTGAGCGAGGTGTAGGTGAAGCTGAGCACGAGAAGCAGGGGGAGCTGGTTCTGGATGACCAGGATGAACACGTCGTAGATGAAGGCGGGGTAAGGGAAGCGCGCCAGGACCACACGCGTCTGGGACAGCAGAGTCTTGGCCGCAGACTTGTTGTAGGCACGCATGATGGCGCGGTCCACCGCATGCTGCAGTGAAAGAAAGCCCTCACGGTAATATCCTGCAGGAAACACACATGACACACACACACACACACACACACACACACACACACACACACACACACACACACACACAGTTTCAAGAAAGTTTGATTATTAGTGTCAGCTGTTACCCACAGGGTTTGTTTCTACATTCCATTTGGCTGTTCGATGTGATGTAACTGTTACTGTAGCAGAGTTAGTTTGGGAATTGAAATGAATGTTCGGGCATTTTTTTTTTGTTTTTGCAAACCTGCAAATAATGTACATAATGAGTACTGCATTACAAACTCAACGAAAGCCTAATCAATGTGTAGGGATTCTACAGCCACAAAAAGACAACAATCTGTCTTGTTGCAAAGCCTTGTCATTGCAGTTTGCCCTACACAGACTTTGACTAGTCTATATCAATCCAACCAAAAAACAGAGACATGGTCCATCCACCCCTTTCAAGAGTCATCTTTCAAACAAAGGCTTGCCTCCTCTTAGTACACTTCCGCTTCACGTACATGTATCTTGGCACCACTCTCACCGGCTCAGTCTGATACTGAAATGAATAGCAGCAATAAAACCATATCAGCATAACGACTCTGCAGTCTGTCTAACTCCAGTGCATGTCTTGTACCTATTCTGGGAGCAGAAACATTGACATTTACATGTACATGTATGCATTTAGCAGACACATTTATCTACAGCGATTTTGATTTGTCAACTATTACTTAGGCTACTTGAGGGCCAGTCTCCCCTGGAGCAATTTAGGGTAAAGTGTCTTGCTAAAGGGCACATTAGTAGCAGAAGGGTTCAGACCCATTATTTCCAACCTACAATGCTACCACTGCCCACTGTAATTGCAATACCGTATTTGAGATCAGTTTGGCTTGTCAGGTGCTACTTGACAGGTGCTACTTGACATCACATGTAGGATTCACCCATGTTTTAGTGGCTATTCCTAACTTCCAGATTGTTATATCAAATTTTATGCACACACAAACGCACACACAAACACACACACGCCTCTCTAAGGTTAGGCTGAAACTCATGCCCAAAATCAGGACTCCCTTAGGCTCAATCCCTTTTTGACCATATAAAGCAGCCAACTATTGCAATAGGCAGCCTACAAAACAAGACAGCCTGATAAAAGGTCTTTATCTTGCTTCCAGGAAGATATGCCTTTTAAAAACTAGGGCACTTCATGCTGTGGTGAGTGTTAGATAGCTCTCCACATTAGCACTTACAGTATTCACTCGTACATCTCAAATCTCATTTGCTGATGTGTTTATGATCTATGAATAAGGATGGACCGGGATTAGACCATCCCTAATTCTGACTATCTGCCACACACACTGTATGAAATTTTGCATCAACATCTTTGTAATTCACACTCACTTCAAACCCAGATGAGGTATGTAATATCTGTGTACAACAAGGACAACCCTAAACTCCAGCACACATACTGTACATGTATGAGCAAGCAAGGAAATTAACCCTTATCTTGATTTTCGGGTCGCTTCCAGATAAAATTGGATCAGATCACTTCAGTAAACACACTGACAACAGGGTGTCTTTTAATAAACCCTGGCCATAAGAACCGAAACGGGATTATAAAAAGCACAAAGCTTCTCCCCACATCTCACTCACAAAACATACATCCCACACCAACAGAACCTACATTGGAATACAGAATACAGGGAAGTGCCACAGTTGTCATGGGAACCACCACTGAGCATGCCCAGTCTTCTGTTCCCCAAGGAACAGACCAAGCCAAACAAACTACTCCACAAACCTCACAGGGGAACAATTAGAGGCTTCCAGACAGCACAGAGGGCAAGGAGGATGGCTCAGACCCTGGCATACACCTTAGGGGTGGGGATTGATAGGATTTTATCAACATCAAGGTCATTGTTCATTCTGTTGACCAGTTCTTTATCAGTTCTCTTATTATGCTTACCGTTGTTATTACTTCCTTACTGTGGATCTGTAGTCCTAAACATGCTTTCACTGTCAACACAGTTGCTTTCTTCAAGTATTAATACATGTTTATACAATGCAAACCTTTATCATATTGTATAACTGATCACTGTAAAGTTGAACAAACAGTCTTTTAGGTTGAGGCACATAGAACTTACTACTGCTACAGAGAAATGTTTTGGCCTATAAATGTTGTTTATCTTACTATGGAGGCCATCACAGCAAAAGCAAAAACATGTTAAGAAACACAAAAACACATTCTTTATCCCAAGAACACTCTGTACTCAATAACTGAAGCACTGCTCCAAAGACTAAGGGAAGAAATTGACTTGTGGAGCTAAATTCTTATTATATTATATTATATTATATTATATATTAATTCTCAATTCTATATATTAATTATCAATTCTATCGGGTTCACAGTCCCCCAACACAACCACAGTACTAGTGAATTAAAGTATGTGTTATTTGCATGTCTTGTCCTTGCTTTTATCTTGCTTTTGATTATTTATTTCATTTTAATCCTGTCTCGAAATTGATATTTTCTCACACCTCTTTTCTTTCAAAAATGTTCACAATTGTGTGCGTTTTCCTTCCAATGTTCCCTAGCATCTGTGAAGCACATTGAAATGCTCTTGTTGCAAGAAATGCACTACATAAATAAACTTGCATTGCCTTGCCCCTGTATCTACAGTATCTATGTGTCCACCTAAACTGTCCCACACTACTGCTATGATGCAGTTTCTCAAAGTGTGCTACTGGCTCAATGGTGTTTTTTTCCCCCTCAATAGCACCTTCCAGGCAGCACAGCCTAAAGGTAGCTCCAGACCAAAGATCCGCGGCGAGACAGGCTGCGACTTTCTAAAAACCTGGACGCTCTAAAACTCAGAAACTGCGATTTGACATGTTAAATCTTTTGCGACGGCTTGCAACTGCTTGCAACAACCTGCGACGGTTGATTCACACCGCTGCAACTCCTCTTTAAAACCGTTTCGTCTCGTCGCTGATCTTCAGTCTGAATTGGCCTTCAGAGGCACTACCTTAACCCTTACCCTAAACCTAAGCCCTTCAACTCTCATCCTAACCCTAAATTGGGGGGGGGGGGGTTGTGCCTTGAGGGCAGCGCTGCCTGGAAGGCACCATTGAGGGCAAAAACTACCAAAGACTGTGTTGCTGTCAGTTCACCTGGTGTGCCACCACGTGGTTCATGCTGCTCTCGAGGTCCAGGTAGCTGGAAGAGGGGGAAGAGGTTCAGGGTGTGCCAGTCCAGGTCATTGTTGGGGTTCAGCTCAGACTTCTCCCTGACAGGTGCAAACCGTGGGCTGTATGGGAACCGCAGGCGATAACTCACCTGTAGCGACAAAACACAAAGAATAGTTAATGTAATGAACTTGAGTCAAAATGATCTGCAATCCTTTCCCACCAGTCAATAAATAGCATAGCCTAGCACTCATTCGAGATTTGGATCAGATAAACTAAATTAATTCTTCATGCAACTTGCTTACCTTAAGTTGCATGAGTGAACAGCCTCTCGATTATATTATTTGAGTGTAACAGTCAAAACCATTCAATAATGGTACCCATTTACTTATTGTTTGAAACTGTTACCCTGTCATTAGTACAAGTAATCTTTGGTCTGCAAATCAATTGATTACATCATCGATTGGACATCACATCACAGTTCAATTAAATAATACATCAGTGCAAAATCTACACCATGTTGAATGCCTTTAATCACCTTATTAGGCAATGTCCCAAAGAACAGAACAAACAGGATAACTAATAATAACTAGCTGTATTGTAGAACCAAAATTGCACTGTTCACATAAAATTAAACTATACAACACCAAACAATTTATTGTAATTTGCAACCATCTTTGAATTGTACACAGACACCAAACATGAACACTCATTCATCACCTCTAATGGAAGAGGCTCGTCGTCATGGACATTCTCGAACACCACAGCTGCGACAACCCTTCCTGAGTGAGGGTCTGTCTTCACAAACTCTTCAAACTGTTCTTCTGTCTCAAAACCCCGGACTAGAAAAAAAAAGAAGCGCGCGCGCAAACACACACACACACACACACACACACACAGAATTTAATTGTTGATTTCCACAAAAAAGCTGCATCTAGAATATTTTAGAATTGTATTAATTCCCTGTATAAATTGCTTGCTTAACAGTTGCTGTTACACCATGCTCAGTTCAAATAGATCTGCTTCAATCTCTTAAGTAACAGCATTCCAGTCTTTAAGGTCCAAAGAGTGAGTACACTGTACTTCTCTACTACTTAAAGGGGTCAGAAACAGAAACCCTTTTTATATATCTTGGCACAGAGAGGTAATGAACATGAAACTTTATTGGGCCCTCCTTTGTTACATAACTCTCAAACTAAGCCTCTTAAAAAATGTGTGAATTAGACCAAAGCCTGGCTGTGATGTCATATACAGTATGCCAAAAAAATGCACTAGTTCAATTGCGGTTGCTACACACAGGACAGCATTTAGTCAAAATAGTCAAAATATAAGGTGGAAACTTGACTTTGACAAAATTTCATTTGATCTTGTTTTTGTTAAATACATCCTATTTTTAACTAGAGAACAAAGGATACTCCCTTCATCTATTCTATGGCCCATTTAAATAGTGGTGTAGACTTCCCATAGTCCTCTCCAGTCTGTTAGCACAAGACCCAGGCACTACAACCATCTTTAGCCACACATTCCAAATGTGTCTTTATCATTAACTTGCTCTAAGAGATTGTGAATAAAAACATGGCAAGTTGAGGTCAATAGAAAGTCATTGACAGAAAACCGTACCAGTTTTGCCTCCCACAGACACAGACCCAATGTGGAGGAATGTACATAGAAAATGGTGGTTTGGCCAAAAAGTCTACAGGGCCAAACCACCATGATCTTGGATTGCCAAAGATCAAATGACAGGCTCCTATTTCCACTGCCATCTCACTGACTCAGTCATTTAGCGAAGTGCTTTTTGTGTACTACAGTTCTACACTCTACCCTTCCATTATGGATAATTTTACTTAAACAAGCTCTGCCTTATTGCTCCTTCTTACATTCCAATAAATTAGCAAATATTCCTAAAGTGAGTTTTCTACACAGTAACATAGGTCACAGCGGCAGTGAGGGCACTATTTAACTGTGGGGAAAACTTGCACACCCAGTGGTTCAGGCTTGACAAGCTAAAGCTGCTGAAGCATGTACAAGTATGACAATATCTGCGTGAGAGATAGTGTGTATGCCTGAATGTGTGTGTGTGTGCTCGCGTGTGTGTGTGTGTGTGTGTGTGTGTGTGTGCGTGCGTGTGTGTGTGTGTGTGTGTGTGTGTGTGTGTGTGTGTGTGTGTGCGTTTGGTAGCAGCCTATGTAAATATGCTAGTACTCTGAGTCACTGTGCGACCACAAAGAAGCCAAATCAGCCCATAGACACTCTAATCATTACAACAATACCCGCCTAAAGCGTTACTTTCAGCGTGTGTCATTTATGTAGAAAACAAGTTTTAAATGCATTGTGTGCTAGGACAGTGCCAAGCTGTGCACACAAACTAAATATTTCTATGAAGCTACTCTATGAAGCTATTATTAATTATTGACTATTTCTGGTAACCTTCAGACTTCAGGGGATTACTGAATCGGAGAACAATTAACAGCATATCACACTGGATCCATGGTCCTTGCTTTAACTGTATTAAAAGCAAAGAAGTGTGTTCACTGCTGCTGCAGCCTAGGTCTTCAATTCTCATTACGTAGGACCCACTAAACAGTCACTAAACTATACTTACTCATCACATTATCTCACTACAGGCCTAGATTAGTAAACCATGCAGGACACTTGTGTTTCATCAGGTTGTGTCAGCTTCAGTCCAAAATAAACAACCAGAAGCCTACAGAGAGTCTTTCATACGATAAAAAAGTAAGACAAGTAACATGCTGCTAAAAAAGCAACACTAGGACCTTTCTTTTCCACTGGAAATGTATTATTATTATTACCTCCGCCAAGGAGGTTATGTTTTCAGTCGTGTTGGTTTGTCTCTTTGTCTGTCTGTTTGTTTGTTTGTCTGTCTGTCAGCAGGATAACTCAAAAAGTACTGCACGGATTTGGATGAAATTTTCGGACAATGTGTATATTGTGTGATCCAGAACATGATCTGGAATTTATTTTGTGTCCGTGAGCACATTGCCTTGGCAGAGGTCTGTGCTCTCTAAGCGCTTTTCTAGTTATAATTGTTTTTGGGCTAACTAGGCGTCCCTTTGCCAAAAGCATAGTTGCTAACTGGTTAGTAAGTTCGCAATAGGAAACTGTATTGCAACCAACTTAGTTGCTATCTTAGTTAGCAACTATGCTTTTGGGAAACAGACGCCAGATTTGGGCTGACGAGGCGTGGGTATCCCAAAAGCATAGTGACTATGTTGGTTGCAATGCAATTTCCCATTGCCAACTAACAAAGTTGCAACTAAGTTAGCAACTATGCTTTTGGGAACCAGACGGCAGGTTTTTGTGTGCGTTATTGTTTGTTACCCACCAGAGCTGATTGCCATGACACCCAGGCTGCGCTGCACATCCTCAGCCACCTGGCGCACAACACTGGCATTTCCAGGCACATAGGCCAGCTGATAGTGGCCAAACTCCATCAGAAAGGGCATGTGGTCCACGGAGAAGCTGCTGTAATGCGTTATATTGGGGTAGTTTTTGAAGGGCACGCGCTGGCGCAGGACAATCAGAATAACGGAGAAAAGCAGAGGCAAGGTCACTTCCACCAGCGTCACCAGTATCTGCCTTTTCTGTTGAAGAACGAAACACAGGCAACAAAAGAGTGAACAACAGCAAAAAAAAAAAAGAAAAAAAAAGAGGTGCAAACCAACTTCACACTGCTTGACTCAGGACTTTGGTGATGTTCCTCCTCTACGCTATGCTTGAAATGCAAAGCTCAGCATGGGATATATTCACACACTGACATGTCTCGGCTAACATGACATGTCGTTTTTATTCTTTGACAGATAAAATGCTACCCATCAGAAACCAGACACTTCTAGCTTTGAAATAGATGTCAAGTGCATATGGAAATGGCTGAAGTGATGACTGATAACACATTCAAATTGTAACACCGGAGATAATCTAATCTGCTATTTGAGAGTATAATAAGGAAAACTGCCACTCATATATTAACTAACTCCATTTGCTGACACACTCAATCCTTCACTTCAATTTTTACACTGTAGAATTATCAGTCCCTCATATACATACAGTACATTTACATTTATAAATTTAGCAGACGCTTTTATCCAAAGCGACCTACATCTGTCCATTGCTAGTCTCCCCATAGATCTCCTTAGGTGGCAGCTGAGATTCAAAGCCAATTTGAACTGAAATGCCCTTTCTCCCTTCGCTCCCTGAAATGCCCTCTCTCTCTCTCTCTCTCTCTCTCTCTCTCTCTCTCTCTCTCTCTCTCTCTCTCTTTCTCTCTCTTGCTTCATTCCCTTTGAGCAGCAAAAAAACCCTCTAAAGTGACTTTACTGGGCCATATCTCCTAGCAACCGCCACAACTGGATCAGGGAGGTGAGGGAGGGGTAACAAACAGCCTTTCAGCTAGGCAAGACTGGTTATCCCACATCGTGCTCAAAGGGACTTTGTTTTCACAGTTGGCCATTGTGCAACTCCCAAGTTTCACGCTGGAATTACTTATGACAACATTGGGATAGGTCCGTGAGGAAAGATTGGATTCTGTAGCATTACCAACACATGTTGCACATGTTACGCCTGTTAATAAGCAGCTTGTTTGTTTGTTTTTGCCTCAAATAGCCTATGTTGTGCTATTGGCAAACATACAACTCCATTTACAACCCAAGTACCACAAAATACCAGTACTCTACAAAACAGAGCTTAGGTCATATTATTATGCCAGAGAGGGTAAAAGCAGAGTATTCCATGATCTTTTGATTATACCAGCCATGTCTGTGCACTTGGTATGCAACACACTGATGTGATATTGATTTGTAATATAGAGGCTTTGGCTCTGACTCCACGGGTTACTCTGCAGAGCTAACAGATGGATCTATTGCCAAATAATTCATGAGTCCGATCAAGAACATAGAGAGAAGAGCAACCACCAATACTGATGAACCTGAAATGTATTGGGTAGTCTCAGCATAGTATTTTACATTTTATGCATTTATCAGAAGCTTTTTAAGTGACTTAAAAAAAAAAAAAACATTTCAAGCCACAACACAATTGAAAAACTTCACAAAGAGCTTTACTTCCTAACAGATAATTGACAGGAGATGATATTGCAGGAGTGTGACTCTACTCAAAACACCTCTCATAATTACTCCAAAGACATACTGAAATACTTTAACATAAAATACAACAAAGTCTATGTAAAAGCCAAGTCCAAATTTTGATATCATAATTTGTGTAATGTTAAGTAAAGTAAACAAGGATGTGGAGGAAAACACTGCCCATCCTATATTTTTTATGAAAACAAGTGACAACCTGATTTTCCAGTGTTCATAGCACACCCTTCATCCCGAAGGAAACGGACAGACAGGCAGTTAGACATACAGACAGACAGACAGACAGACAGATAGACAGATAGATAGATAGATAGATAGATAGATAGATAGATAGATAGATAGGACTATTTATTATCACATGTTTCTCATATGCATCTCTTTAATATTAAGCATTCTTCCTAACCTGCTGTAGGTAGTTCTTCCATAGTAGTAATCCAAACTGCCGTAACACAGCCATTCTTAGGAGTGAGAATGCAAACCTGACAATGAGGAAAAGAACAAACATCAATTCACAAGTTACAAACTTCATGAAAAAGATAAGAGAATTTAATATTAGCCAGGGTAAACAAAAAAAAAAACTTTGGTTACAAGACACAGTGCTGGAAATAATTGCATGGTTAGACTATTTCCATGGAATTTTACATCAACCAAGCTTCGAAATAACCATATATTTGGCTAATAACTTTCTAATACAAACATTCAAACAAACAAAAAAATAGCATTCTTTCTGGTGGAAAGTTGAACAACTGCATAATGGCTACTAATATAAATGACCTCAATTTGGCACAGAACTTACAGGTGCTGTCATCAAGTCTCTGACTCATACAACAGATTTAGAATTACAACAATACCATGACAGGGGTCTACCATCTTGGCCATCTAATGCACACTACTGGCAATTATTCAATAGTTAATTTTTGATATAGGCACACTGGTAATGGTGTGAGACCCTCACTGTAAACCATACGCCGTACAACAGACGTAGAACAGCTAGTCTACACAGGAGATGTTGGCCAGCAGCTCTCGATTTCCAGGTTCATATCGCATTACATGAAGGCCAAGTTTTCCTGTTGTTAACGTTAGCTCTGCGGGTTCATGCAAACAAAGAAAGACTTCTTTTGAT
Organism: Sardinella longiceps; assembly: GCA_027497455.2. Taxonomy (NCBI): domain Eukaryota; kingdom Metazoa; phylum Chordata; class Actinopteri; order Clupeiformes; family Clupeidae; genus Sardinella; species Sardinella longiceps. The sequence continues at coordinate 8,191,629 of JAODXP020000015.1, forward strand.
AATATCCATGCACTTTTTAGCTCTAATTAATTGTACCACAGAAACTTGGTTCACATCATCGACAGAACCGACAGGGGCCAAAATACAAGGTGCGCTGATTGACTGACAGGCTATTTCTCCCGAAATAAAGAAAAAATATTCGTAGTGGACCTAATGTAGGAGGCAAATTAAGGGCGTGTCAGAAAAATATCTATTTCATCAGTACAATGTGTTTAAAATGGCCCCCATTTAAAAATATGTAATTTTTAGTAAACTCAAAATAATCCTAACATCAGCGATGCTCGACCTAAAATCTAGCGTTAGAGCTATCGGACATGGCAGCTGTCCATATTCCCTTCACGACAAGGCTAACGTTACCGAAAATTATTAACGTTTAAAATGTTTCAGAATATGTTTTTTGACATATACACAACATCGGTAAAAACAATAACCTTATATTTGACTTATCATGATTATGTAAAGACAACATTACCTCAGATTAGTCGGAATGGGCCCACACAGATGTCATAGGTTGTCCTTTGCTTCCAGCGCAGTAACGTTACAATCGTCCTTTCTTTTGTGGTAACATTTATTTAATCGCTTGCTTTTGGGCTTCGGACGATTCTCCGGAAGCTTCCCAGAAAACAAAATAGTGAAATTTGAAGTAATTTCACTTCTAAAGCGATGACACTGCCGCATACGATGGACAGAGCTCACCCATTGTGTGAACACGATCATCAACAAACAGTCACGTGACCAAGTAAAACAGCCCAGCATTGTGTCACGTGACATTTGTCTCGATTCTTTTTTAGAGGACCATCTTTTCAGTTTGACCACAATGCTGGCCCTCACCTTGGCTATGGAGGTAAGAAAGGGTGATATTTTGTGCAAACACATTAAAACAACCAAAGTAATGTGGTTTAAGTATAAATACTAAATAAAGTGATAAGTATCATTAATAAACATGAAATCAAGGTAGATCACCCAAATTGACCAGCCATAGGCCTACAGTCAAGAATAAATTATTGTGTTCTTTGGTTGATTAAAGATCAGGCATGTCACTAAATTATAGGCCTATTCAATCTGTATTGTAGCGGTCACTAGCACTACTGTAGATGAGGAATATTGTGAAAACTATCATGACTTTGAAGTGGACATCTATCATTATGCCCCAACACTGTGTAGTTTTGGAAATAGTTTTTACTGTTAAAATGAAAAATGTTTGGAGGAACATTTGGAGGATACTATCCTCTGAAATGGTCATTGATTGCTGTGCATGCCAAGGGCCGTTTTTGAATATCAAGTTGAAGGAGACTTGAAAAGCAACTGAGATGTTTTGTCACTTGTGAGAAAGATAATAGCTGAGTAATGAGTAGAGGCTTTCTATTGATTTAGTCACAAACATGAACAGTCTTAATACTATGACGAAGGTTCAGCACAATCTACATTTAAACACACTCTTCAGATCTATTTGAATCTATTCCCTGGTGAAGGTGCTGAGCAATCTGTTTCCAATGGTTCAGAGGAATCTTTTGATCATATCAAATGATGACTAAAGGACTGTTCAGCATCATGGAACAGGTGAATTGATCTTATCTGAATATGCTGTGCTTTCTTTACCATTCTAAACAAAATGTTAAGTAACTAACATTACATTAAGCGCTGGGTTTTGAAGCAACTGAGTCTTTTAAAGCTCTGAAGAAGTTTCACCTCTTGTTCAGTTTCAATGGTGGAGTTCCAGGTATCTGGGGTGACGTGTTGGCCAATGCACACCTTAATAACTATACATGAGACTCCATTATTGGTTCTGACAACTAAAGAAGCCCTTTAAGTAAGTCATGATACATCTTGAAATATTCAAAAGTGTTGCCTTACAACTCAACAACAATTACCTTGATGACTGAGGACTTGCAGACACATTGTGTAATTTTTAACTTTTAAGTCAGAGAGAAAAAATCGATTTATAGATTTTAATGAGCTGGTGACATTAAAATGACAAAACAAGTCTATACTAAAACATTTCTTGCACATATGGTACAATGTTTACATATTTTGTGGACACAAGCACTTCGAAATGTTTCAAGTAACGGTTATTCACAGCTTCATTTTTATAAACAAAGATCCAAAGCCTCCGTTTTTTAAAACAATATTTTACATTTAGACATAGCTGCCCAGAGTTGGACAATACAGTACATTACTTCTCCAACCACAACATATAATTTTTTTGTAGGGTTTATCACCTGGTTGTTACATATGAGGCAAGACAAGCCTTATACTTAACAGGTAATAGATTCACTCTGATGGTTGATTGTTTCAGCATGGCAAACAAAAACAATATAGTTTTTTTTTCTTTTCACAACACTTTTTCTTGAAGTCAAGTGCCTACCCAAGATATGTATACCTGTACATCATCACACTACTGGTAACCTATATTATATCAACTTTGGTGACTTAACCTGATGCAGCACTGTTCTTCAAAAATACAAAATAACAAATAATGTTAACAAAAACAAACAAAAATATATTCTGTCGATCAACAGTCCGGTAAAGCTGAACGTACAAGTATTTTATGTCATTCTTGTTCAGATGCAACAGCTCACCACTCAAAATGGATTCGATGAGTGGCTAGTTTCCAGCATGTACTATAAATGTTAAAATGGTGGCTGTCAGTCACTTCCTATATGGATCAAATCTACTATTGACAGCAGATTAGATCTGTAGTTGATGTGTAGTTTCTGTCTGCTTGTGCACAGCATTAACATTTAAAAAATATATCTACAGTGTATGGATGATCTGTGTACATGTAAGAGGCAAACATTCTCAGAGAACAAATAACAGCTGCTTGAATTAACTGCAGGCTATTAAACCCTGCAGTAACCATGACTCGTATTACGTTAAGAAAGTGTATGCGATTTCCAAAATCCACAGACCAAAAACAAAAAAAACCAAAACACTGCTTTAGAGCCAGTGCTGGTCTACACACAGACACACGAATAACAATACTGCACATTTGAGATTGTTTCATGAGTAAAACATATTTACACAAATATTTTACATTTAAAAAAAAAGTTTACGCAGTTGAAGGAGCCCTGAAGGATTTCTTGAGGTTGATGTGTCTGACAGTCTGTAATGTTGAGTGTATGTGTGTGTGTTGAGGCAGCAGGTGTTGCAGTGCGACTGACATCAGTGGAGTACCTTCCAGTGCTGATCTCCTTATGGGAGAGCGGCCAAGACCTCACATTTGTAACACGGACAGGTGAAATGTGACTAGACAGTGTAAAGATTCTCCTCCATTTCCTTAATAAAAACAAAACAAAACAAAACAAAACAAAACAAACAAATGGTAAAGCTGGTAGGATGGTGCTAATGCACAGGTTGAGGTGCAATTTTTTTTTGACACCTGACAAATTCCCCATTAATAGCATTTCATATAAAAAAGAACAAACAAACAAACAAACAAACAAAAAACAAAGTGCTTCTGACAAGTGAGAGAGGCACAGTCTCTCATCTCACAGGCTCAGGAAGACCCTCCCTCCCTCCTCTTGGTCTCCCCCTTCCTTCTCCTCTCCGCTGTGCGCTGCTCCGTTTTTCCGTTTCACTTGTCTACGGATAGGTCCATGCGCTGGGACCAGCAGACGAAACCCAACGCCGGTCAGGCGATTTGACGGAGAAGACAACGAAGGCAGAGGAGAGAGGGAACAGGGCAGCAAGGAGGACGAGGACGGACTGGAGCTCTGGACGGAGGAGTAGCCAGAGCTGTGGGCGTCAGCTGACGGGTTGAGGAAAGAGGAGTGGATGATGGAAGTGGAAAGAGGATGAAGATCTGAGCTACGCAGTTCATGAGCACATAGCCTGGCGCTGATGCTGCTGCTGCTGTTGTTGTTGCTGGAGCTCGCAGCTTTCCGTGAAACATCATCACCCGTGTCTCCCTCACAGAAGCTGTCTTCATCACTAGAGAGGGCGCGACAGTGTGCACGCGAGTCTGTCAGATCTGTCGCCAGCTGCAGCTGCAAGGTCACGCTGGGGGCTGCGGAGAGAAGTCAGGACATTTAACTCTGAAACATATTCAATGCCAACACTCAGTTCCCTCACACTACAATGCACTGAAATTCAAATCTAATTTTGCGTTCATACCGAGACCGATTCAGGCGACATGGGCGACGGAAGCATTTGACTTTGTATGGAGACGGGCGATTTGGGCGTCAAAGGTGGCAGGCGACTTGGGCGACGAAACTTGGGCAATAAAATCAAGTTAAACTTCGGTTAACTTTATGTAATGAGCTATGATGCGGTTGGGCGATTACCAATCAGAATGTCGATTTACTGGTGAGATGCCTGTAGAGAAGCAGGATCGAACGTTTGAATGCTAACGTCATGGGCAATTTTGCCGTTTTGTTTGCTGTGCTCAAGCAATGTTTCTTGGGAGTCTTCGGCGACTCTTGGCAATTTATCGCTTGTGGTCTGAACGTACAGTAAGGTCTAAGGCCCTCCACACATACATGAAAACAATACTGCCTTAACATTTTCTTCTGTATTATTGGGGGCGCTTTTTAAAACCATGAACAACACATAACAGTAGACTGACAGGAAATGAATAGAAAAGAGAGAAGGGGAAGGGTTGAAAAATGATCTCTGATTGGCACTGAAAGTTTAAGGTCAGGGTGGGAATCGAGTAAAACTGAGAACCGAATGCTTCAATTCACTGGATTCTCATCCCTGACAAACAGTATCAATTCTTCTTATCAATGCCGGCATGATTTTCCGAGCATGGTCATTGGGTCTTTTTGAATACAAGATTGAAATGCAGTAGATAACATAGTTCTACATGGTTTCCCTCATTCTAATAAACTGCTAAGACAATCTAATAGTATAGGCTATATGGTAATCTAGTAGTATAGACTATATTATAGACCTAATGTGGAGATACCGAACACTTGTGTAGAATATTAATGAGATAATTGATAAAGAATTGGACCAATAAGTTGAAACAAAAGCCTTTGTACTGGTAAAATCCTATCAATTTCCACCCCTTTCTGAAGGCAAGGATGGCGATCAATAACTGCACTACACTCCCCCACCCACAATTAGCAAATCCCAGCTTACTTTCAGCGTCTCTTTCCGCTTCTTTTTCTCCTTCACTTTCTTGGTCTCCCTCGTAGCCCGAGCTTGAGGTGTCCAAGCTCCAGTCGAGGATGTCTCCCAGCAGCGCTTCCTCCTGTGTGGACAGCTCTGCAGTGGGGGTGGCCAGGAAGCTGCTCCGGTGATCCTGCATGCTCTCCTCCCTCCGTCTGGGGAAAGAAAAGGCATAAAATGACCAAACCTTTAGATTAAATTTGTTTGTACAAGGACGGGCACACATTTTCAATTTTCAATTCTTTTTTATCGCATAACATTATGTAGTTAATCACAAAGAACACCCATCCCATTTCTTGAAACATCTGATTAAAATGTACTAAAACACATTTCAAACACTGTGTCGGCGTGCAGAATATTCATGTGCGACGTACCTCTTGTTGTTCCCGGAAGGAGAGGACAGGAATGTTTGTATATCAGCTGGTTCTGAATTGGGACTGAGCAGCCCCATCTGAGCCTGAACTTCAGGAACGTCCAAAACGTGACACAGCTCAGTCAAGCCCATCACCTGCAATACGCACAGAGACAAATATTGCATGAGCCCCAACATAGACCCAGCACAAGGCTGACTTCAACACAGATGAAAGAGACTACTGCCAGTACTCACAGATTCTTTGCTGATCTGTTGGAACATGTCATCTTCAAAACGCTGTTTGACTCCAGTCAACGACACGTGCCTGTAGTCTTTAGGTACATCTTGACTGAAGCTGTGCAACAAAAAAAGTAAGATGACTCAGTTGGGTAGTAAAACATGTGAAGTCACAGTGAAAAGAGAAGACATCTGAAGTCAGGGTGGCGGTGTGTGACTCAGCATACAGAACAGTGGTAAAACACTGTGCTTCATTACTCCAGTTGAGCACATAGTTCTGCTTACATTCTTTGAAGAGATATCTGTACCTTTCTTTGAGGCTACAGAGTGTGATCTGTAGGTTTGGTACAACAGCATTTGGTACAACTTAGACCTAGGCTAATAACTTGCAGCTAACGCTAAAAGATGCAGGCATACAAAAACTAAATTTCACGCCTGCACTAAGCAATTTGAAACAACAGGGCTATGGATTGATTTGCTCCAGATAATTCCTTAAAGGTCAATACAGCTGATCACATTATGCCCTTCACAAAGTGGCATGAAATTGGGATGGATAAGCTGAGGGTCACTTACCATTTCACATAAAGCACCATGACGGTGGGGATCAGCTCCTGACTAGTGAAGCCGGTGTGCTCAGCCAAAACCGAAGGCCAAATGGGAGCTGAAGTGAAAAGAAAATGTGAAAAAGTCAGAAAAGGCTTGTAAAGGCCTCCACACACCGATTCGGACAGCATTTGCGGATATTAATTGACTCTCATGAACAGGCAGCAGGGCAAAGTTCGGTGCTGGTGTGCAAGGTTAAAATTAATAACAATAAAATAGAGAAACACAAGAAACACAATTATGCCAGAAAAGACAAGACCATAGAGCTTGGTGTGTTGACAAAAAAAAACAAAACACATCTATCATGTTCAAACTTGTGTGAAGACTTACCGTTGTGATGCAGTGCCCGTGTCAGCAGAAGGGTGGCACATGCCAGGTGAGCAGGTGGCGTGGCGCTCAGGACGGCGTACAGCAGCGATAGCTCGCCAATGTAGCTGAAGAGGTGCACGCTACGCCGTTCCATAGGGACTAGGGACTGCAGAACCTCCCCATAGTCCACTAGAGTGGGAATCTGAGGGAGCAGAGAGACACATCTTACTTACAACCCGTTCATTTTTTAAACTGCTGGGTTTATTTAGCTTAGAAATCTAGACGTCCTTTGCTAGGCTAGGGTTTATCTTTTGTAGCTCTGAAAATTGAGAAGAGCACCAAAGAACTTGATTGGTCAATACTCAATACATTCAGAGCACTGTCATTTAAGATTGACTGCCACTATATGGACACACAGATCCAATCTCCAAAAGGAATAAAATCAGACAGTAAATCTTGATTGATTCACACCAGATTATTGCTTATGCTGTCTTAATTTGTACTTACACGAATCTTCCCTCTGAGTACTGCAATCACTTCTCCCATCATCCTGACCAGGTCCTCATACTGATACGTGTTATCAGTCAACCAAACTGCCTCCCGAATGGTCAAGATCTCCTTGCTAACATACCTGCAGAGCAACACATCACACCCAGTTATGACTTGGGCCATGTATGTACAGTATGTACATGTAGATCTGTCATGACTACAACAGCTATAATGAATCATTATGGCAAATCCAAATCATCATTAGATAAACACAAGGATATACCATTATGGTCAAATTCTTTCTAAATCTAAAAGGTCAAATAGTTTCAAAAAGGATGCACTGATACAATACATCAACATGATTTTTCACCTAGCACTTCAGTACGCCTCATCAAAAAGACAAAGGAAAAAAAATTGAGGGAAATTTGGAAAACAAAAAACAAAACACAACAATCCCAATTAAGTCAGTAAATATCACCATAGGACTGAGACACAAACCTTGTGCAAATCACCATGCATGCAATACCCAATAGCTGGAGACGGGCTTTGGGTACTGAACGCACTGCCAGGTAACGGTCCACACAATTCACAGTTACATGCAAAGTCAAGCTAGAGAAGTCCTTCATCGTGGTCACCTCCACCAGCCAGTCCACCAGGATGTACCTGCCAAATCAAGGATCAAGGATCAGGTTATACTTTTTTATTCATGTAGAGATTAATTCCTTCACAACCTGAATCTCCATGAGCACTTGGCCCACAAAATGTAATGTAATGATTGCAATCCACAGGTTTTGAGCCTTTTTTAAAAGTTCTGTATGCTTCCAGAATAGCTTTTGGCAACAACAAAGACTGTTCTCTTTGTATCTACAATTCATAATGTATTATTGTATTTCAGACAGTGGCCACATGTGGTGCATTGCAGTACTACAAGAGAAGCTGCTCAAAGCTAACTGGTTTGCATGCTAACTTTTGACATTACATGACAATGGTTGTTTCCACACGGTAAATCCAGGTAGCTTCTGGATGTTCGAAACAGAAAATGCTTCATATAGCTCTGTTTAGTACTTATAAGACACATCTGCATGAAACAGTCTGTAATATGGCCGGGTATCGGGCGTACACATACAACAGTATACTTTTTTTGTAGCAGAGCACACTGATAATATGGGGAAGTATAGGCTTGGGTATGGGTATGGTACAGTACAGTACCTCATAGTGTCATTGAGCCCCTGTCTCAGCAGATCTTCCGCTCGTCTGGCGGGTGTCAGGCTGGAGCGAAACAGTTGAGCCACAAGGTTGGTGCAGGCCTGTAACTCTAGACCCAGAGGGTTTCCGCTGATGCACAGCTTAGCCAGAGACAACTGCAAGAGACAGACATCAATCAATCAACAACTGCTTGCTGCTTATCGTAAGGGCTGAACATTTGTTCGGTCTGATATACTATAGCACATTATGTCATTTTAAAAGAAAATTTAGCCTAAGTGTATTATAGGGTTTCTGCTGGTTTCAACGACTAAAAATGTAAGACTTTTATGACCATTTTAATATAATTTAAGACTTGCTTTCTGGCTTTGTGAAATTCATTCTACTCCAAGATACTTCAATCATGCTCAACTACGACTACAAAAAAAAAAAAAAAATGTCCATTTCCCCTCAAAAACCACACAAAATGGACGGCTAGCTTGTGGTAAAGAGTTAGAGAATTATTGAATGAGCCAATTACAGCGGGAGATGATTAGGGGGCCAGACTGAATATGCCAGGTTGGGACTTTGGCCAAGACGCCGGGGAAGCCCCTTCTCTTTGCAACAAGTGCCGTGGGATCTTTTATGACCACTGTGAGTCAGGACCTCGGGGACACGTCTCATCCGGGAGACGGCCTCTCCTACTACACAGTGTCCCCGTCACTGCACTGTGCCACAGCAAGCCACTGTGTCATATCCATTAGGCAAAATGGCCATTGGCATGGCAACAGAGATGGTTAAGCGTGTTCACCTGTGCTTCCCAGCATCCTCGGGCAGCATAGTCCCTGAGTGTTCGCATACACTGAAGATAACGTCCTGGATCTGTCATCTGGAACACAAGTACAAGAACAAGTACTTCAGTGCTAGCCTGTTAAGCAATCAACAGGAATAAATGCCAGTATTCATGTTTGTGGCCCTTCTAGTTTAGAGTGTGTGTGTGTGTGTGTGTGAGAGAGAGAGAGAGAGAGAGAGAGAGAGAGAGAGAGAGAGAGAAAGAGAGAGAGAATATACGGTAGTATACAGTATTTATATATATACTGTATATATACCTGGTCTTATATTAAGTTTAATTTGTATATTATGTAGATAAGGGCCTACATTCATATGTGTCTATAGATTTCTATTTGTCTATTGAAGGCATATTAGTACATCTTTATATGTTGAATGCCACAAGACTTAACAACTCCTTGTTAATGTAAGTATTCTTCGCCAATAAAACTGACTCTTGATTGCGATACTCTGATCTCTGTGTGTGAGTTTGAGGATCTTACCGCCAAGCGTCGCTTATGCTCCCACAGCAGGTAGCCGCTCTGCACACATCCACTGCACGCAGACATCTCCAGCATCTGCACGGCCTCCTTGCGCTTCTCCTCATCCTGACGAAGACAGTCAGACACAAGATAATGAGCGCATGCCTTTATATTTACATCAAACAAAGCCTTAAAAGGTTGTCATCACACGCTGATTTCCATCCCTCTCATCAAGGCTGCGGGATTCTATGAATATGCAATTTCTACACAGAGCCATTGCCAACACAGAGGTACAAATGTCTCATTGTATTTGTATAGCCTATTATCTCCCACTTTAATTCCCCAACGCTAGATTCATATGAAGCCAATAAAGAATTGAAACAAGATTTGTTTGTGGCCCTTCATCAACACATCCATTAATCACCACTGATTAGTTAATCTTCACCACACACATCAGACGACTCCAAAAACATTAAGATGAGTGGCAGACTATTCTCAACTATCATAACACAATCACCTTGTGTCAAAACAATTTTAAGATGGGGTCAATGTAACTTCTGGTTACATTGGTTGGATAACAATCACTACAAAAGAAAACTCACACAGACTTACATTTGGACGTTAGGTGACAAGTCTGCCAGACATACAGTAGGCAAACAAAACCACTAACTTTATCCAAAACATTCATTTGGGATTAAGGTAACTCCTGGTGACTACTGCAGCCAATGTAATCAGAAATGTCCGAGACATATAGAATTTTATGTGCAAGGCAAGCACCTAATTAGGAAAAGGGAGATAATACTTGGTGGACATACTGTACTCACATCAAAAAGCTGGAGCACTCTAGCCAAGCAGTGCAATAAACCTCCTCTCGTTTCCTAGAAAGAATAAACATGGACATTAACATAATGCGTTTAAAAAGCACAAATGACAAAACTGTGAACATAAATGTTCTAACTAAAACTCTGTCTGGGTCCAGATTTGTCATATCAACTGACTCAACAAACAATTAAAGTGCTGAGAACCTAAAGGGCATAACATTTTGGTCAAAACTGAGTGTATCTGTGTATATCAAATGAAAGCTGCAGTCATTTTTGTTTTGGCTCTGCTGTAAAGTTGGTGAAATGTCACTAATGCCCTTTAGTCTCCCAGCCCCTGGTTTCTTCTTGATACGCTCTCATTATTGGTCTCATCAACACTCACCAAGTTAGTGTCGCTCTCCGCCCGGAGGTGCTCATACACCACTGCCTTGCAGCAACTGCCTGACGGAGACCAGGGTGGGCGAATGAACACCCAGACGAAGGGATCAGCAGACACGGATCTCAAACTCTCTGCCAAACTGAAGAAATGGGACGCTTTCCTTCCACAAACATCTGCACGTCCCTCATCACTCAGAGATGCTGTGTGGGTGAAAAAAAAAAAAAAGAGAATCATTTTAGAAAATGCTGACAGCTATAGTCAGAATATGTTAAATATATTCGCTCCTGTTTCAAAACTTACGTCCTTCATTGTACAGGTAGGCAATTCCTAATTTCACAGCAGCTTCAAAATTTCCCCTTTCTGCAGCCCTGCAACAAGAATTTGAAATATGAGAATAGTCAAACGGAGAGACTCCAAGTACATCCTTGTACGTACTGCTAGTTGCATCTGAAATGCAAGGTGAAGGAATTGGAATCAGCATGTATTATTTTCATGGCCATATGCAGTTTATATCTTCATGTATGAGCTAGGCCTGTCTCAACTGTCTTTCCAAGACTGACAGGAATGTTTTTTGTTTAAGCTTTTTTTCCCCTGCTGTTCCCATCATTAGAGATATGGTGGAATATTATGTTCTTAGGCTGTTTTGGAGTTGGCACTCTCTACTTCGGACCACCTGTGTAAGTGGTGATCTGCTCTAGCGCACCACACTCGCACTAATCATGTTATGATTCAGTCCAGTCCACATCAACTGGGATGGCCAACACCATCTTCCACCAATCACATTTCATGACTTCACCTCCACAGCAAAGATCATATTAGCCCTCTCTGTCCACAGTGTGCTATAATACAGTACTACTGCATTGTACCACAGGAGAACAAAAGTTTGGGAACTACATACACATTGCATACAATTACTGGCCTTGTAACATAAATTGCAGAAACAGAAGTGCGGAGACAAACCTTTCAAAAAGCCAAATGCTGTTGGGTGACGGCCACTGGTCCTTGAAGCCAACCCTTGCCCAGACGCTGGCATGACTGTCCACCAGATCTCGCAGCCGAGAGTGCACCTGCAAAATAACAGCAGTTCATCTAATGTCCAAAACATACTGCATGGTCCCCACTAAGTTCAATACGCATATTCTATGCTAACAAGCACTAGTGTGCAAAAGCTGACTTGACATACTAGAATATGTACTTACAGCTCTAATGGACAAAAGATCTTCAGCTGTGAGACACTGCAATACACACAAAATGATCTCTTCAGGTAGAGAGAGTAGTGTTAGGGTGGGTACTCTCTTGCGCACCCGCTTCCGAGCTGGTACAGAGAAACATTTAGCACATCGGCAGTGAAGCACTGAAACAAGAAAAAAATGGCAAATTAAAAACACTGAACAGGGAATATTGATAACGGTGTACAGTAGTAGTAATAGAACTAGAAGGGGAAAATGCAATGACTTAAACAGTAGTATGGATAGGGCCTACTTGCACTGTAATACTACATGTCACTATTCCACAGCTCAGGGGAAATGTAAAAGTTTACAGATCAACATTGAATATAGATCAATGTCACTGTCTTTGCACTGAAAAAAACTTGCTGGCTCTTTAATTTAGAGACAGCCTTCTGATATGTTATTACCTGGTAGCTACACATAGCCTAAGTCTCGTTGTTAGGGTGTTCTGAATTTTGTGTTGTGAAGATTGTTTTGCTTTGCAATCTAAAGAAGGGTTAAGTACTGAATTTGATAGACCAAATTAAAACTACTAGGTTGATGTCTTCACACTGAAATTGCACGTCAATGTCTGTCAGATGTTGCGTTCAGCGCCCAATTTTCCCTCCCAAGTTAAGCGTTAACGTAAAGCTATGCATCCTTACAACTGGGGCAGCGGTCATCAGCCTAATGTCACAACATATTTCAGTAAACCATAACCTTAACACAGTAGATTTATCTATCGTTTCTTCTCGTTAGTTTTAGGTAGTGTGGTCTTCAACATGCCTCCTTAATCTAATAAAATCAGGTTGTCTAGTGTCAGTTAACGTTGCTGTTAATGGTCCGTGCAATCACTCTCTAACGTTACCTCATTCAAGTTAGCAAACATTATGAAGTTTATACAAGCAATAGTAAATGTTAAAACGTTAACTACATTACCTAACGTTATCAAGAGAAATCTATTCATATTATGTTACCGGGAATAACAGTTTGGATCTAACGTTACTCCAAACCACAGAAATGGTTCTTCACCTACACTGCAAATGTTTCCAGTGCCCGCCTGATTCCAAATCAAACTGTAAGTCAACATTATGGTAACATAAATATACGTTATTGATAGTTTGTTTAAAGGAAAGGTAACATGTGGAATAACTTGCATTTAACATTACAGATTGCTTGAAACAGGGTATAAGTAGTCCTGGGTTAACGTTAGATGTTACTGTGCCATATATACCAATGGGAAACGTTATGACTAGCTAGTTATTGCCACACTGACTAATGTGGCCCTCTCAAAATGTTCAAATAACGTTACCATAACATACATCATCCTGTACATCAAAATCTAAGAAGGTTGTTATAAAACTTTAACAATACCATTATAACTAATGTTACTACTCAACATTTAGCTTGTTCCAGTTAGCATAAACTTACCGCCGGGTTTCATCTCAAGTAGAATTCTGGAGTTCCGTAAACTTTGAAATTCAAACCTATGTTCATTTACAGAAAAGCACTGCGTAATAGAACAGAATTACCTATATTCAAACAGAAATGTGTTTTGAAACTTGTGTTTATGAAATGATAAACTAAATTTAGGTGACAACGACTATGTTCCACTTCTACAACTCTTTGCAATGCATGCGTCTCTGAGATGCTGAGATCCTCCCCGGCTGTTTAAGCACCGCCCGCGCGGAAGAGTTTAAACATCAACTTAACAACTCGATTGGTCAAAACAGGAATACGCCCACTGATACCCCTGCGAAGCTTTAATTCGCCAAAAAAGAGAAAGTAGATTGTGATTGGTTAATAATTTCTACTGTGGAAAATAAGTCCTATGATTGGTTAAATGAACGCTATTTCGAATTACGCTGTTCGAAAATATCGAGCTGCCATTGGTTGGGTTATTTTGTGAGGAATTCTTCCTACTGTTGCAAGCAAGGAGGTTTAAATGTAACATTAGCATTTAAAAGTAGCCAGCCAGGTCGTCGTATTGTAATTATGTAAACAGGACTATCAACCATCTTCTATGTCTTAGTTCTATTAATGCAATGATTAGAATAATAGGCCCAGGTCTACCTACAGGATAAAACGTAGCCTAGCCCAATTGTTTAGGTCCGTCTACACAGCACACATCAGCACAGCCTTATCACAACGCAGTAGCATTTTCCCATGCAGAGAAATGTAAAATGAAGAAATTAGTTAACTTTAAGCTTAAGCCTAGAGCCTGTTTCATTCAGTGGTTTGATTTGATTACTCACCCCATTTGCAGCTGAGGTGCAGCAGATGATAAGCACCAAAATTTCATCAAATAATTGAAACCAAACCATTTGCCACAGTATGTTTGTGCATGATTTGGGGGGAGGCAGGGATGTAATATATCAGGCTAGTCTATATGGCATATGTTTAACTGATTAAGCAGGCAAATAAAACACAGTCCTGATCATGAGTTTCATTTCTTGTCCAGTAGATGGTGACTGATCCCATTTTGCACTGGGCTACAGTAGACCCACACAGGCACTTCCCCTTACCACAGTATTTGAAGCTGACTGACAGCAGTCGATAGTGATAGATAATCAAGCACAAGTATAGAGGAATCTAAAGCTATGTATGTCTAATCTATATTTTGCAGGTTTTGGTAGAATCCAACAATGATCAAACAACTTATAGACGTTACTGTATCAAAATATAGATATTTATTTGTCACCAAAAAGTCACAAAAACGAAAATGATTCAAGTGAACATCCAGTACAGATTTTGAATTAAGCTTATATGAGTAGAAAGATATAAATAAATAAAAGCACACTTCTGTATTTACATCGGTAAAGATTACAGTTAACCAAGACAGACACATTTACTGTATGTGGAACTTCTTCATTCAAGCAATCCCCTCAGGCATAGAGAGAGGTAGAGTATGACTATTTCTTTTTAAAAACCAAAATATTTATCAGAAGTTATTACAAATAACAAAACACTTCACTAACACAAGTTGTTGTTGTTGTAGCAAGTAGCAGGATATCTTGTAGACATATATTTCTGTGGCACATTGCAAAGTAAGCTGGAGTGCTGTTACCATCTGAAATGGTGAAGTGGTGTGTGTGTGTGTGTGTGTGTGTGTGTGTGTGTGTGTGTGTGTGTGTGTGTGTGTGTATAGTAGGCCTATGTGTGTTTGTTCTGTTACCTGTAGTGGTAGTCACAACTTTGCATGAAGGCACGTCTCAAATGTAGCCTCAGCATGTACCTGTTTTCCAGTCACTGATTATTTTTTTTATCATGTTCATGCTGAAAGTAGGAGAAAACTCCAGCAAATGCTGTTTCAGCTAAGAGTGAATATCAGCCTGTCTTTTATGGGCTCCCAGAAGAGCCTCTGCAAAGTAATGAAATCAGCCTTAGCCAAGATGACTCATCCTGCACATCTCAGCTATTAGGGTTCAGACCAAGCCACAGCTGAAACTCATGGCCACAATTTGCCTTCAAAGGGTACCGACATTAAACCTACTTTTAGCCATGGTGTCCTCGAGCACAGTTCATAAGGTGGGCCATAGTCACTGCTGTACTGCAGCAAACCCAGATAAAAAGGATGATGAGGGTGATGACAACGACTTCTGCCAGTATGTGGGAAAGCAAGTAACCACAATCATCTCTCTCAAACGTGTCTTCGTCGACTTTGTTCATGACAAGCACAGTGTAATTATAGAAAAAAAAATAATGAATGCAAGTGGCACAATCTGTTGTAGGCACGGAATATTGATGTTCAAGATCCTTGCTGTGTTGTGTGGACATCTGAAAAGGCACATTGTTCTTCTATGCCAAATGCACTTGACTTGTGAGAGATGTACTGTAGCTGGGCTTCATGATACTGATGTCCTTCAGTAAACAGATGAATTTCTGCTCTCCAGACTTGACTCTAATTTGCAGCAAAGGGCACAAGGGGAGTACTCTGGGCCGTTCGGAGCACATCCACTTTAAGTCTCAGCATGCGCTGGTCTTAATTACAGCCAATGTCCGCACCGACTTCCTCTTTATCTCTTCCCTTCCCCTTCTCCTTCTCAGATTTCCTGCGCAATCATTCTGCACGCTGCTGACAGATGGAAAAGCATTTTTGACACATATGTGATAATGTTCTTCAAAATGCAGGCTGAGTCCCTCCTTTAGCACTATTTGCTCGAGCACAGATTCATCATATGGTGAATGAGTTCTCCTTGAGTTTTTGAGGGTATCAGATACAGGCCTCGAAGACACAGACAGCAACTCCAAATCCCTGCCAGACTCCGGAGAGGCAGTCTGTATGGAACACATGGCTTTCTCTGAGCGGGAGGGTGGAAAAAAAAAAGTGTGAATGTGGCCTGCTGTTCCGAAGCCGGGAACCACAGAAGGCATCTCTCTTCGGTTCTCACATTTTGACACATCTTTCATGGAACAGTAATGCACAGGCACAGATTCTGAGTTCTGAGCATCATCTATCACTGATGAATGAAATGAAATGAAGTCAATATCCTCCATTTAAAGTAAAACAGGTCCCTTAACTGTTTTTAAGGAACATTGACTGCCCCTTTTCAAATTAGTAGTTTTATTTTTAAAAAGTGGAAAAAATGAATAGACTTGCAAAGTGGTAACCACTCAAACGTGAGGGACAAGCGATCCATACAGTAAGTGTTTTCCAGTTAAACCAATTGAAAATATTGTAATGTCTGAGGAAAAGCCAGATTCAGCATGTCCCAGTCTTCGTTAGATTTGCCTCTCTCTGACTGTAAGGTTGTTTCATTGCTGCTGATTGGATGGCAGTGTAATATGGTGTGTGTGTGTGTGTGTGTGTGTGTGTGTGTGTGTGGAAGGGTGCTGACGGTATTCTGTTCCCTCGCCTTCCTGTGACATGGCAGCAGGGTTTAGCTCCAGTGGAAAAACCAGGATGGAGTGTTGGGTCTTCATTGACGTTTGAGGTTAAAGGGGTGAGAAGGGGGAGGGGGGGATGCTCCTGATAGAAATGAGGAGGAGGTGGGGGGGGGGGTGTACGCACAGAGACTTGAAACACTTTCGCTGACAGTTCAAGGCACTTTTGTTTGGCCTCTAAAGTAATAGTTTTGAGAAAGAATACAGCAAAAGCAGTGTCTCCTCATGTTTTTTTGCGGACAGTCCCATGGTCTGTGCAGATCAGATGATGGGAGATAAGATGAGGCCTCAGGATGCTCTGTTTGAGACCGGAGATTCAACAAAGCTTCCTGGTCCTCTTCAGGAAACTTCTTCAGGGTGTTATAGCACAATAAAATCGTGCTTTCATCGCCCCCCTCCCACCCCCACCCCTCATAAACATTGCTGATTCCTGATAGTGCTCATGTGTACACACAAACACAGGTGCACATGTTAGTCAGTGGCTTGTTTCTGGCAGAGAAGAGAGTCTCTTATCTCCGTGTGTTCATCTGCTCTTGGAAACACACACATACAGACACATACTCTCCTCTCTCTTTTAAGACACTGCTGCTTGGCCCTCCCGGCGCAGCTCACAGCTGTTGGTGTGAGCTGCCGGACCGCAGTTCATGTTCCAGTGTCCCGTTGCGTAAAAAGCTCACACATTGCGCTGGTGTCACAGGATGGGGCCAATGACGCGGGACGCCGACGGGGGTCAACTCCACTTGGGGTGGGGGGTGTCGGGTTGCCCCCCTCTGGCCCACATCTCCGACGAAGCACTCGCATACTCGGGGCGGCCGGAATGCAGGGGTCTGACGCCAGAGCTGACGGCAGCAACCGCTTTGCAACACACACCCACCGTGTCCAATGACCAGTATGTGTGTGTGTGTGTGTGTGTGTGAGAGAGAGAGAGAGTGTGTGTGTGTGTGTCTGTGTGCGTGTGAGAGAGGCGCTTCTCCTTCTGGCTTGTTTTGACACTAGACACCTGCTGTGTGACGGTAAACCGCGTGTGCCCCTCCTCTTGTCACATACAGTGTTCCACACCGATCCGTGTATGTGTGTGTAAAAAAATGTGTACTTTTACTCCGAAAAGTGTGCGTGCGCTTTTATGCACCCTTCGCAGTGCACGTAGTTGCTTCTCCTGAGTGGGTCAATGGTCAGAGCTCACCAGCAGAATAAAAAAAATAATAAAAATAATAATAACAGAGGGATGCTGTGAGCCATAATCCACCAACAGTCCCCTCTATCCGTTTAGCTTCATTTCTTTCTTTCTTTCTTTCTTCTTCAGATGCCCTCTCACAGCGGGCACTGCTCAGAGCTGAGGGAAGCCCCTTCCTTTTTTTTCCTCCGTTTCTTCTTATGGGATGTCCAGCAGGCTGTAGCCATTATGACCAGTATCACTCCTGTCACCAGCAGCACCAAAGACACCACCTTGGTCTGTGGTAGATCGTTGTAGGTGTAGGTGACGCCCGTCCCAGCGATGCCGATCACCAGAGAGATTATGCCGAATGGGAAAATGCAGCGGTACCAGGACTTCTCCATCCCACCTGTGGCTTGGGAGAGACGCTCCAGAGACGACAGCACGTCCGGAGGTTTGTGCCCTACCTCCTCTAGCCCAACGCTCTGGTTGTCAGCAACTGCCACTCCACAGGCTCCTGAAGACTGGGGCTGGCAAGCCAGGT
This sequence comes from Sardinella longiceps, assembly GCA_027497455.2. Taxonomy (NCBI): domain Eukaryota; kingdom Metazoa; phylum Chordata; class Actinopteri; order Clupeiformes; family Clupeidae; genus Sardinella; species Sardinella longiceps. Next base: position 8,210,212 of record JAODXP020000015.1, read on the forward strand.
GTCCAGCAGTGCATCCCATTTTGAAGCTACAAGCTTGGGCAGGAGATGAGAGAGAACCAGGGCACCCTGCTTCTTCCACAGGCCGATCAGCCTCGCCTTGGCCTGGGATATAACATGTGGGTAAAAGAAAAAACGTGAGATAAGCGACACAGAGAAAGAGGAAAAAGAGAGAGAGAGAGAGAGAGAGAGAGAGAGAGAGAGAGAGAGAGAGAGAGAGAGAAAAAAATTAAATAAATAAAACAAGAAACAGAAATAAAGCACCAAATTATCAACCAGTTATCATAAAGAAAAATGAAGCACAGTTAAGCTTCAGCAAAAAAAAAATGTAAATTCACTCACATGCTTCCTGAGCTTATTTCACTCTGTGTTGTTTTTGTTTGTCTGTTTTTCTGGGTGACTTTATGCTTTACATTCCTTTTTCTCCCTTGATCTCTCTCTTTTCTCCCTCTCTCTCTTCCTCGGCTTCCAATGCTTGGGGTGCCTGTTTCCTTACGGTGATGAGCACCCTCTCCTTACCGTGCCTAGTCTCTCACAGCATGCTGCGCTTTATCTCCAAACAGAGAGTTGCTTTATATGTAGCCTGCAGCAGGGGTGGAGCCAAGGATGAAAGGGGGTGGTTAGAGGCTGCTGATAGGCTAGAGTCCAGCTTGACGTTCAAGTTCAGAGCAGTGTGTGCGCTGTTTGTGTACTGAGGTATTGGGGGGATGGGAGTGGCAAGGCAGAGAGGCAAGCATGGAGGAAGAGGAGAGGGCAAGTTTTCTGCCCCTTTCTTCCGAATGGCTTCAATGGAGATTTGATTTTCCTTGAGATTTGATTCTCCCTGCAAATCAATGACGAGGGTCATTGTGTCCGTTTTTGCTGATCACGCTTCCCATCCCGCAATGCATCAAGAGCATCTAATGTGTAATGTACATCAAAAGCATCTCCTGCATTGGACTGCATACTGTATACTGTATACACGTACACACACATACACACACATACACACTGGGAACAGCACAGCTGCAGTGCCTGTTCCTACAGTGACAGACCAATGGCATTCGTTCTCTCCTCTCATCCCAGTTGAGCTCACTCTGGCGCACCCACCCACACAGCAAGCAGCATCCACCCCCATACACACGGAGAGTGAGAGACAACCAAATGGCTCAATGGAACCGACCAAAAAGGATAAAACGGATCATCATTCAATACGGAATCTCCCGTAGGGAGTAGCAGATGGAAATAAAGACACTAAATTGTGTGGAATTTGAAATTCAATATAATTCGTATGTGTATATATACCAGCGTCTTCCAAGAACAACTTTATCTTCAATAAGCATGATTTAATCTATGTGTGCTCTCAAGAGGTTAGATGTTAGCCTGAGGAAGGGGTGGTTGGAGGGTCATGGTACATTAAGTCAATTGTGCAGAGGTGTGCACATATGTGGGTGGCAAATATCAGTCTCCTTAAAATGATTTAACACCAAATAAAACCCATGAGGAATGACACTGTGCTAGTGTCATGTGCAGGTGGTTATACTGCGGTGTGTTTAGTGTCAGTGTTGCATAGTTAAAAGAGAACATGAGCTCCTGCCCCGAGGCCATTATTCAACATTAATAATTACAAAATCTATTCACAATGATCATGAATAATACAATGTCCACTGTTATAGGGTGTGGAGGGAGAGAATGGCCTTGACATTGTGTCAGATAGGCATCAATTGTGTCAGATAGGCATCAGTGTTTTACAAATACTGTAGCTTTGACAAAACACAAAAACATTCATAGGTGGCCATACAGTACATCTGGCCAAATAAGGTTCTTATTGAAGTTTTAATGCGTCAGCAAATGTGTTGTAAAGGAAATTCAGTGTATCAACTTAGCTGCAGAAATAATCCACACTGCAGGACAGTAACCCAGAGCAGGAGAAGAGAATGACTCAACTCTGACTCAATGCCTGCATCTAAAGTGGGATGGGAAGAGGGGAAGAGGGGAGGATGGGGTAAGAGGAAGGGAGGCAGGACAGCTGAAGGATGCAGATAGAGGAGAGAAATTTGATGGAGATTCCAGGAAGTGCCTCTGGGAACATCTTTGTGTTTCATGCTACCAGGGGTGGACTGGCAATATGGCACACAGGGCAAATGCCCGGTGGGCCGACACACTATTTGGGCCGACGGCTCTGACATTCTCACTGTAACTGTAATCATAGGCTTATTTTCTAATGGTCTGACCAGTATGGTGGGCTTTTCTTGTTAGAAATGCCAGGGCTGATTTTTTGTCCCAGTTCGCCCCTGCATGCTACATGTTACAATGTCAGAGGCGGTTTTACAGCTTTCTTGTCTCATCATCAACCACCTACTCTTGGTTTTGTCCTCTATACAGTACATACAGTCATTGGTTTAGTCAATATCTGGGGGTGTTTTGTCAACCAGTTATCTGTCTGAATATTTATTAGTGTTTTTCTGTTTTTTTAATGAATGAATGGCTTATTTTAAGTGTGTCTCAAGAGGGTAACTACCACACAGCCCCGCTGTTGTATTGGTCATTTGTGTTTTCATCTTTTGCTCTTCTCGAGATTCTTGTTTATGTTTTGTTTTTTACTAATAACTATTCCCAATGCAGTGCCGGTGACTCAGAGCAGAAATGTCTGCACATATGTGAGCCCAGAGGAGGGGGCAGTTTGGAAGATGGCGCCAAAACACCCACGACGCTCTGTGTGAACCCAACGCCACCTGTCCTCCATTCTGGAGCAGCCGGTGCCCAAATGCACCACCACTCTCCCTCATCCCTCTCCAAGGCTTTTGGACTTGTAGAAAATAGTGGCTGTATTCTTACATGCAGTGCCTACTAGTGGCTACAAGATTTTTCTCAGTCTTCAATAGTACTACAGTATGTGACAGAGAAGTGCTGTTATTTGAGATTATACTTCAGCTGTAAATCCATTTTCAAAGATTCCGCATCTGGGAAGCCTGTATCTTTTGATATAATAATTTCACTGTGAAAAGGTACTGTACTTTAATATAAATATGGAGCGTACACAATTGTTATCATCTCCATCTTTCCCACCTGTGGTGAGTTATTTAGATCACCAATGGACTCCTACATTTGTGTGAGCCTTTTGTTTTTCAAACAAGGTGGAGGAGAGTTAAAGATTCTCATGGAGTAGGCCTAGATTCACAGTTCCTGAATCATGCATTACACATTTATGAAAAGAGCATTCTTGTGTTATTAACACATTGACAGTAGCCTGTGGTGCTACCTCCTACCACTCTATCGCATCAGCTCAGCAGGAACTAGTGTAATTGCTGCCTTAGTGATTGCACTGACATGGCATGTTTTTAATTAATCATTATTTCTCATTTAATTTGTTTTGCAAAATGTCATGACCTGAATATACTAGTTTCCCCAACACCACAACTACAATATTTTGGAAAAACAAGGTGGAAAGTCGTATACTTTTTATTGAATTAAATATTAAATAATGTTGCATTTTCCAACAATAATGTGGTTGAATATCGGAACAGGTGAGTTGTAAAATGGCTCCCTCTGCTGGTGACAGTGCAACACGTCAAACAGAATTTTTTTTACATTAACGCACATTCTATTAACTGTTTGTTCACTGATTTCCCTGATATGCTTGTGTGATTGATTGACTGACTGACTGACTGACTAAACAGTTAAGGCACAAACATCTAAATTCTAAAATCTAAATCATACCATCAAGGCACATCTTCCAGACTGTACCAAAAAATAACAAAAGTGGCAGATAACCCCTCACACATCATGTTCAGTCTCAGGCTCAGTGTCCATTACAAGAGTGGGGAAATGTAACCCTCCTTCACCCAGGAGAGAGTACAGTCCTCTGAGATTAGCAGGAGAGCAGGAGGGTGAACCGCGGCTCAGCACATCTCCGAGAATCTGTTAGAAGCCACAAAAACATCAATCAGACATCATCACACATTTCAATGCCAACCTACTTTTTAAATCTAGCCTGGCTAATCTAATGTACCCATCCTACGTCCTTCTGCCCATAGATTTCAGTCTAGTACATAGTCTGGCCCAGGCCACATTCGGTTTGTGTACAGTTTAGCCAATCAGCAAACAGTTTATAGTGGTGTCTCAGAACTTGCCTGCTGAGTTGTTTGTAGTTCAGCAGCTTGTAGTTAAATAGTATAGGAACGTATTTGTTTTTCTCCCCCCTACTATCGAATTACCTTTACAAAATCGGCACGTCATTAACATCCATGATCTTGAAGACTCATTGCCACTACGATGTCAAAATAGATCAAAACTAGCCAGCGATTTGCTACCACTGGAGCATGAGAGCCAGGTCAGAGCAGCGCACAGAATACGTCATTTCCAAACGGAAACATACCCCAATTGTATTGTTCCAGACTGTATGACGGAGACAACAGTCGGGTAAAGGCCAGGCTATTTTAAATCTAGTGTGCAAATGAAAAATGTGATTTTATAAATGTTACGTCAAACTTCCTGTCACCTGTTGGAGCTTCATCTCCTGTTCCAGTGCCTGCACCCTCATTCTCAGATGTGCCACCTCCTGGAGCTCAGCTTGGCTGCGGTAACACACAGTAGGGGGCAGGCAGGGGCTCTGAGGGTCCTCCCATGTGCCCTTCCTTCTGACTGGACAAAGGCCTCCAGGCTCCAGTTCCTGGTATTTATCCAGAGCTGAAACATACATAAGCAATGTTTATCTTTTAACAAAATAAGTAAGACGCTGTTTACGTCTTTCCTGTCTCATCACAAACCCCCTAAGCAATGTGTATCCATTAAAAGAGAATTTTGTGCATTTTCAATATATTGCATAGCCATTTAGTGTGTCAAATTAATCTAAAACTGATTAAAAGGCACGGCTGCTGCAACATACTCATTTATTACTAATTTATTAGTTCAAAATAAAAGTAAATCTATTTTAGTGTGTACAGAGTACATGTGATGCTACAAATTCTAGGGAACTCTAATCATATTCATCCTTTAATTTCACAACAAGCCATACATTTCAAATCACTGGGGATGAAAAACTAACTAGAATCTGAGCTGATTACCTTTGATCAACTGTTCTGTATGGCCTAACACACTCATCATCCTCCCCTCCAATCCATCCAGCATTGCTTCCGATTCATTTCGTCTCTGAGAATCCCCTTCAACACAGAAGAATTTTAGAGATATAAGAAAACAGCAACACATGATCAGATCACAAAAGTAAACTTCATTTTGGTAGTGAACATGAGACCATGGTGACAGCATGCTAAAATAACTCACTTCATGTGCCTCTACTTTCATATCTTATACTGTGTATACTTTATTTTTCAGATCAGACCACCGTATTTACCATTGCACACTGAGTATCAGGATTCAGAACAAGTTCACCAGAAACCTTTAAACCATTTAAATGTAATTGAAAGAAATGTCAGAATAGCATGTTCACTATTTGACTATTTTTAACATATCACAGTACAACAAAGCTGCATCTACGCATTTGTGCTGTAAACCCGTTCCCCCTATGGTTACCTGACCTGACGTACCTTCAGTAGAAGACTGGCTGATTCTGAGCTCAGTATGGTGACAATGATTGAGTGCCTTGCCAAGCTCAGTGAGGAAATCCACCCTAGAACTGGCCTCAGCAGGAGCAACAGAAAGCATCTCTTTGGGGAACTACAATATGCCAGGTCAGGGAAATCAAGCACAATACATTTCGAGGAAGTATCCACATATGCTGTTACCAGAGTTTAAATTGGGCCAGGGGTATTCGGGGCTGAGCCCCGGCACATAGGCTGAGCCAAGTCTAGTGGTGGGCATTGGGCTGCCACCGGACCACTGATAGAGTCCCTCCCCCACACACACACATAATCAATCCCAATTTAATCCTTGGCTGTTACAATATGGTACTGGACATTTGCAAGTAATTTTGTTGCACAAACTAACTATTAAGCCTGTCCAATTACCATGTCACACTACAGTAGTTACACTGTAGAACAGGACATGTATTAAAATCTTTATGAATATCACATTATAAAAGGATACAGTACTTTGCAACTTCTGGGTGAAGTGCATCTTCTCAGGAACAGTCTGTGTCCCTTTGGTCAACACCTTGTCCCATAATCTATAAAAAAACACAGCTTTCATTTACAATGCTTGTAAAAGGAAAAAGTAGCAGATTTAATGTTCACTGTCATTCATGTATTCACCAAAGCCTCATATTCACAACTTTAAATTGAAATTGGAATACACGATATAAACAATCTTGCCTTGCCTACAGAAAGTCTTAAATATATCCTTAAATATATTAAATATATATAAGATTTTCAATGAGGTTTTGACTTGAGTGGCTGCCAACTCATTGTTTTCACTGAACCATTATTTGACAGTATGAGACAGAAAAAGTGGTTTTGGAAGCATGAAGAAGCGATGTAAATTAGCCATCAGAGTCTGGGCAGTGTCATTTGTCAGTGTTTGGAAAGTGCTGTAAAAGCCTTTATGGAGGGGTATGGCTTTCCTGTCATCCACACAATATCTAGTCAAAATAGGAAAGTAGTTCTGGATGGAAAAACGCTAAAAACTCAGCCCAAGATATATTGGAGTGTGTGACAGTGTCAGAAGGGCAATGTATTTAATTTTTACCAGTAAGTTTAACATAAATCTACAACTATGAATAACAGAGAACAAAGTGGAATCTCGCGTAATTTGTTTTTGAAAAGGCATTAGGTACAGTATGCTCCTCACCTGCTTTGCTTGCTCCTCATTGTTGTCCAAGATTGCAGAAGAGGAGATGCAGTCCTAAAATACATACATATCTTTTTTAGCATTTGGCAACAAAAAAGGAGAAAGATAAACCTAACCTGAAGAACTGCTTACCACACATCTTCAACAGTGGCCTTAACATCTGCATTATGAGGTCTGCGTGTCGTGGTGCTACATAGATCACCAGCAGAAGAGGAGGTCTTCTGTTGAGTCCTCTGTTTGCTGTTAGTAATGGTGTCCTGAGTGCAAGTTTTGTCAACTGAAACTTTAGTTTGTCTCAAGTTGAGAGATTGAACTGATTTAAGGGTTTCTGTTTTGTTCTGAGGGCCAGAGTCTCTCTTTATACCACCCCTGGGGATCTTTTGAGTCACTTTGACCTGAGATGCTGCCTTTGATACTTGAGTAGGTATTCTGTCACAGTTGACTTTGCTGGTAGTCTGGCTGAGAGAGCTTACTAAGGGAGGAGACTTGACACTTTCCTCTGAAGTACTGGATTTGAGGTCTGTATGTGTGGCCAATGTTTGCCGTACTCTATATGCCTTTTGCAGCAGCTTTTCCAGGTGCTCTAGCTCTTCTGTAACTTCAGGAGAAATCACTATGGAATCTTAAGAGACAAGAAAACACATCTCAGTTTGACATGAGAGACATTATTCCATACTGTTATCATGTACCATTGCATACCATCTTTGTCAACTGCGTTTAATGGTCCCTCTGCCTCTTTGGAGTAAGCAGCACGGATTTTCCTAAAAAAATAATAAAATTGTGTATTTCTGTGTCAGTGATAACATAGCAGCTTAACTTCGACAGATGGAGCCATTTAAACTTTGCCAACAGTATTCTATGGAGACACTCACATGTGTGTCAGTAGATTTCTGCATAAGAAAATGTGGTCATTAGAGTGAACCTCTTCAACTTCACACTGTCGTAGTGCATTCTCGACAGCACACAATACTGACATTCTATTGGATACAAAAGTAACGTTAAATGCAACAGAAGTTAAACAAATCTAACGATATAAAGTCATATGAATTTATAACATGTGTAAATAACTGCAAAAGGTAGATTGCAGTCTACCTCTGTAACGGCGGGCAACTGGTTCCACGAACATAAACTTCCTGTTTGGAAGTGAAGTGGGTTTTGCAGATGTGTTAGGTCCCTGGAATATCACATAATACGATCGTACACTCTGTCATCAATTTTCTAGATTGTACATTCATATCTTTCGTCCTTCGGATTCTCACGACGTTGTAAATAGTGATATCAAAGACCACAGAATTCAACTTCAACCCTTTCTGGTGTCATCTTAGCTTAGGAGCTAGTTCAGATAGCGAACGAGAGGACTGCACAGATCTCGCGATAATTTCAAAGGTTGTCATAGAAACATGTAAACGCTAAAAAAAAGGGCATGATGAAGTAGTTCTTCTAAGCTACTTATCGATACTGGTTAAAATTTCCTCCAAAACTAAGAAATCAACAACACAAGGTCAAACTGATGTGTTAACATTACATGTTTGGTGTAGTCTCTCAAGATGGAAATAGGACAAGGAGTTGGAGAAAAGGCAGTATTCGTACAAATAGCAGTTTTGTGTGGCCATAATTTGGTGAGTGACGTTTAGACAACACATTTTATCCACCCACTTCAAGGATACAAGAATTAATATTCGTCACTTGCATATCTATTGAGTGTAAGAAATGGAGTGAAATTGTGCCTGGTTTCAGACTATTTATTGGTGGTGTTTTGTGCAGTATATTATGGGCCTACAGTTGGTTACATGTACTGTATGAAGTAGCCTAGGCTATCAGTTGGAGAAGGGTTATGAAAGGTTACTACCACATTTATTTATTTATTTATTTATGTATGTATGTATGTATGTATGTATGTATGTATGTATGTATGTAAGGTCTTTCATTTCTTGCTTTATCCTTAACTTGAAAGTATATTTGGTGTTTCTGTTTTTGGTGTTTCTGTCATGGTCAATGTGATTGTCTCTTAGAAAGGAAGCAGGACTGAGTCTTTCCTCAGCTTTGTTAGAGCAGAGTTTAATGGCATCGTCCTGGGAGATTCTCCAAAAGTTGATGCTGCTGTTGATGCACAAGTGGATTACAACTTCACATGCAGCTTCGAGTGTTCGGATGTAGCACATAATTTGGATGATCTTGCACATAAACCTGTCATCTGTAAGTAGTGCCTATGGAACTTTGTGCTCTTCTTCACTTGGACCACACCTTATGTGATAAAATGATATGCAGCTCTTCTTATGGCTGTTTATTCATATTCATCAGTGACTGTGACGGAGATCTTGCCCAAAGAAAAGAAGCAGAAGGAAGAGAAGACGAATGTTCTTGGGCAGGCAGTGGTGGACTTGCTCCCACTTCTCCATGGTTAGATTTCAAATTTACAGTAGCTCTCACTGTCATTAAAAATTGGCCTATGGCAAAGGACTGAAATAATAGCAGAACAATTAACTGAACATCAGAACATTAAACAGTTTGGATGGGTATGTAGGATACAGTAGATGCTCTCAATGCAGAGTAGTAAGGCAGCAGAAAAGGAAAGCTTACATGGAAAATGAAAGAAAAAAAACTAAATCAACCCCAAAAAAATGGTTTGGAGAGCTGTTCTGTGACCAGTCCCATTCAGTGCATTTTTGTAGTGAAAGAAGCTTTATGGAATGAAAACACCTGTTGGTGGGCTGTGAAATAACCCAAATGGAAGTTTTGGAATGTTGTCTGTACATTGTGAATAAGGTAGCCTAGCCTAAGTCATATTACTTTGTGTAGGTCAGTGCAACTTCACGTCCTCTGCAGTCCTTCATCCAGCACCTGGCTCACCTGGAGAGACCGCTGCACCGGATGCCTCCAAGGTGAATGTTTACCCACAAAACTCCTTCTCTTTTTCATTGATATGAAAATGTAGATTCCTCTCAATTATCACTCTCACCTTTTGTCATGACATCATTAATCATAATGATTATTTATGTGGTTGTTTGTTTAGCCTGTGCTTGACGTCTCAGTCAGTATCCCAGAGCCTTTGTTGTCAGACGTTCAGCTCTCAGAGTCCAACCTTCTGAGAGTCACTGTTGAAACAGCCTACGCTGTACCAGATGCCTGGAATCAGGCAGCGGCACCTGCAGCAGGATATGTTACAGGACTACTGGTGCCTCTCACAGCTGAGGTACCTCTTCTGTTTTATCACCTTTCTGACTTTTTGGTTATGAGTTCTTGCTTTACATGCTGACCTAGTATAGAGTATGTTCTGCATTTGATTGAGTGTAAACAGTAAAGCCTGATTACTGAATGTCATGCTACTGTACGCATGATGTACATAATGTGAGCTATGTTTATCTAAAATCAATGTTGTGTAATCAATGTCTACGACCTCAATTAAAAAACATGTTTATTCTTTCACAGAAGGAGCAAATATTGATGTTCTCCAATGGAACGCTGAAAATGGGAGGGGAGAGAGAACCTGTTCCACGGCCCAAAAAATGGCCACTGGGTTCTGTGTTGGCCTCAGGAGCACAGTATATACCTGGCATTAGTATTGAAGAACCGGGTGTCAACATGGAGGATGGTGATCTGACCAGTGTAGAGGTGACTTTCATGTAAATTGACAATTCTATTAACCATGGATTATTAAATACTGTGTACTGTATGTATGAATGGTAGTGTATGAATTACTGCTTTCACTCAAGAGATTAATCACAAAAGAAGATGGCTATGCCATTTTCAACCGGCTCTCCATTTTGTCTAGTCAAACTAGAGCCGGGTTCTCCAACATGTAGCTCTGGAGTTACCAGTAGTTTGTTACCTGCAAAGGGTCATGATGTACACATAAATTGTCACAAAAGGTATTAAACCTAATAAATCTTTATTAATATGGAATCAAATTCAGACCCTCTCCAAAATTCTCCCAATTTTACTGTTCTCTGAATTAGATTTTTTTTTGCCAGCACTAATGAATACATTTAGCAATAATGGTTTCAATAAAATATGATGGCCTGGTACTTATTCTCAGTATGTGATCTGTAGGATAAAGAATTCCGTGTTGATGCTGAGATGAACAAAAAGAGGGTGAGCTGGGATACAGAGAGGCGCTGCTTCCTGGATGCTGGTGGTGCTGCTTGGTGAGACACACTTGGCTCCTTAGCATGTTAACTGTTGTGGACAATCCTCATATTTCCTCAGAAAATAATATGATTGTTGGAAACATGACAAAGCAAAACTGACAAATGTTAATGCTGTGGTTATTACAAGTGTTTGCCTTATTTAAAGTGGATTGCTTACTATTGTTTTCCACTTTAATTTGAGTGCTTATTAGAACATTTCTGTAAGCATTCATAGACTTCATAGGCTTCTGACTGACCGTCTAGACATTTTCCATTCATATGCTCGTCTCCACAGGCTGACACGGCGGATAATGGAGAGCCGGTTGTGGCCAATAGAGATTATGCGAACGGCACAAACGGGAGCTGCCAAAGGGGCAAAGGCGCCGAAAGAGAAGGTGTGAGGATCTTGCTTGCCACTTTTAACATCAGACACTCTAGTGCCTCAACTGTATTGCAGTGTGACTGATCCATACTTGATCCATGGATTAGCATACTGTTATTATTGTGTGTAACAGTGTGTCTGTTTGGCCGATGTACTGTAGGTAGAAGAAGAGACCCAGTTATCCTTCCATGGAGTGGCTTACATGGACCTAGCTCCACTGCTGTATCCAGGGGCCACATGTGTCAGAGGGGCCTATAAACTCTACCCATTCTATGACTCTGAGCATATGGAAAAGGTCAGATTTGTTTTCCTCTCCTCTTTGTATGACAACTCATTAAGGTGTGTGAGAGAAGTTGTATTTCTGTATGTAATGAATTCATGAATTCTAAGTTTCAGATAATGTGTCAGAAATTAGAAGGTAGTGATTGCTGCTTTGCTGTCTACACTGTCTACAAAGTCACTTGCTGTGGAAGACAGCAAGGCACCGTTTAAAAACATTTTGGATGACCTAGTTAGATACGTAATTAGAACACAGTTTTTTTGCTTATTATCCAGACGCCAGATCACTAAATAATTCTAAAGAATGGTGGATGTTGAAAGCAACATGAAGGATATGCTTCTTTAAAAATTAGGATACATCTATTTCCTTCGAAGGTGCCTTTGTGATTTGGGCATGCCAAATCACAAAGTCACCTTTGAAGGAAATAGATGTATCCTAATTTATAATAATATCGTAATTATTTTCAGTTTCGGACAATGGCTGTTCGCAAGAGTGTTGCAGATCAGCTGTCTGAAACTTAAAAAAAAATAAACAAAGAAAAAACTATGAAATATGTGTTTGCCATACCGGTAAAGTATATCTCCAAATCAGTTTTGTTCTGTATGTTGTAGACTAAGCGTAACCACGGTGTGCTCCGTGAGAGTCTGATGCGGCCCCAAGCGACACAGGGTAAAGGCCGGGTGTCCTCTGTGGGCTCCTGCAAGCCTGCGCCTAGCAAAACTTTTGACAAGGCGGTAAAAGAAACCAAGGAGTCTCCCAAGAAGGTACAGTACAGTCTTAAATCACTATCTCACCAAAAACTGAATGCTTGTAACTGAACAGTCTCTGTCCTTCCTTCTGTGCAACCATTCTACCATCATACTGTATATTTTTATTTCACTGAGTTACGTACAAAAACGACAAAATTAGTTTACTTTACTATCCTAGAACATTAGCCTCATATTCTGTTTGTACAGTATTATACTAAAAGCTAAAACATATGTGCATACTGTTGTCCAGGCAGGGTCACAGGGTAAGGCCCCAGATGAGAACTTCATTGAAGTTGAGCCGCAAGTCAATACAGAAGGACAAGTTAGTTCTACGATTTCAAATGAAAAATTCTGGTATCACACATATCATCCTGACAGTTATAGAACTTTTCACCTACTGTCTTATATCCTCTGTGTCGTAGATGTATGCAGATTCTAAGTCCTACATTGTCGTTGAGATTGCACTTGACAAACCACTAGTTCCCAAACGGCCACCAGAGGAGTTGGCAAAAAGGTACTGCTGACAATGAAAACTACCCTGTTTGAAATAAAAACATAGATATCTTTGATGACTATTACATATGACATGATAACTTCCTTTGCTATTATAATGGATGTAAATAATTGCAATCCTACATGTCTAATCCATAGAGTGATGGAGCTTATTCCTCCAAGACCTCAACTGCCTCGCAGACCAGCTGGAGCAGAAAGGGTGAAATACATTTTACGCCTTCTTTCATTAAGCAGTAAGCCCCGATAAGCTGTTCTATATGGTTAAGATAGCACATCTGAGGGGTTTTGTCAGTCACAAAGTGAGCGAAGTAATGGTATTGACACTGTAACGCTTGTTTCACATCGTACACGTCTGTGGATGGACGGCAGGGGGCCTGTTTGATGGAGGGGAAGTCGATCTGATTGGCTGACGGACGGATCCGTTTCTGTCTGAGAAGTCAAACATTTCTCAACTTTTTTGACGGAAGCAACAGAGCTGCTGGGACAGACGGAACCATAATGCATTCCAACATCCGTCGACAGACCTGCACAGTGTGAAACAGCAGTAATAGTATCCGACAGTGCCTCATATCACAGTGACCTTACTGATACATCAGAGAAACTTTAGGAATGGCCTTGACTTTCCACAAAGTGGGAACTAACCATTGTATTTATTATTTATTATTCATCAATAACGTAAACTCAAGTTACACCTTATACAAACACACATTTACACCATGGTTGCTTCCTAACAGGCTGTGCAGGAGTTTCAGGTACAAGTATCAAGTGTGGCGGCACAGGTCCTAGACCAGTATCAGCAGCTGTTTGGAGCAGCATTCGAACCTGGAGCCTCTCTTCCAAACCCCAACGCACAGGAGCAGCGTAAAACACAGTTAATTGGGGAGCTCAACTTCTCTGGAAAGTACTTTGCTTTCAAAGAGCAGCTGAAGGTAAGTTGAGGGTTGTCAAGAAATTAGTTTTCCCTGACGCAATGATTTTCTGATTATTTTCTGATAATGCTGTGCTAGTATGCGGGGTTCCAGTGTTTTCCAGAGTTTAAGGACATGCAGAAGTTAGCCCTTTAGTCTATGCCACACACCACATTGAGAAGTAACATTTTCAGCTCAATTTGACATTTATTTGTCATTTGGCAAAATGCTTTTCCCTAGTTCTTGTAAACATCCGTCTGTGATGAAAGGTGTACTCACAAAAAAGGTGTTTTGTGTCTTTATGTGTGTGTTTTGGTCAGTACTCTGTGGTACGCATTGTACGGGAGAAAATGCTGCGAACCGAAGCCTTCACAGATGCAGAAGAACTGCAGGCATTTCTAAGTCAGCTATATGTGTTCTTGGTTGATGAAATGCACAAGGCATTAAATAAGGTAAGGATGTCCATTTCCAGACTTACAGTACACCCAACAAACACATCAGAGCAGTCTCAGAACTTTTGTCACTAATCTCACTGTTTATTGACCAAATGAGACAGTAAATGGTAACATCATGACACAACTGTGGATATTAGGATTACATGTGTATGTGCTATATAATGTGGCAATGTTATAATGTGCCATATAGTATTTAGTGTTTTATGTCTAATAAAAGGGTTTTTCTTTCTACTCATCTAGCATATGGTCCCCCTGAGGTGTGACTATTAAGTAATGAATCACATTTAATTTTCTAAATGCATCCTAGCTCCTAGGAGAGCATAATCAAATAGTAACTAATCAGCTCACCCGTGGAAGTAATTGTTTGTCGTTTGTACACATCATGGAGTCATTGTTTTCCCTCTGGTTCAGACATTATCAGTAGATAATCTAGAGAATCAGACACAGCCACAGATTGACTGTTCCCAGCTGAAGCACTTTGCCAGAGAGGCTCAGCTCAACCAGGACTACCAGCTGGCCTCAAAATACTACCAGGAGGTACAAAACAAATTTCTATGCTCAATCTCAAATCAAAAACTAGATCCAAATAATGTACAGTTGGTTAGATCATATGCATACATTATATTTTAAATATAAATATGTGTGCTTTTTTGAATGAGGAATCATTAGCGATATGTAGGTGTTAGATGAGTGTGTGTGTGTGTTTCTGCAGAGATTAGCACAAGATCGCAATGACCCATCTCACTGGTTTGATTACGGCTGTTTCTACATGTTGAGGGCAGACTATCAGAAAGCGGAGGAGTGCTTCCATCATGCAGTGTCTATAAATCAATCACACCTGTCCAGGTGAACCACCTGACACATTAACAGTGGCGTCTTTCATACGGATGTTTCTAAGTGATTGTAACTTTTTCTGGTTGATATTCCAGTATTTTGTTTCGTTTGTTTACCTGGTCATATGTTTCTGTCTTTCTCCTCCTGTCTCTCTCTGTCTAGTTTATTGATGTGTGGTATTCTAGCAGAGATGGATGGGAGGTATGAGGATGCAGAAACATTCTTTGAAGGAGCGACCTGTATCAATCCTAACTGTGTCGTTGCCTGGACACTATTTGGTGAGTTCAGGATCATATTTAACTTCAATCTGTGTCTATTCAATTTTTCACCTATTTCGATGAAGATTGTTAGCCATGCTTGCCTTTTCTTTCTTTCTTTCTTTCTTCTTTCTTTCTTTTCTTTAAAAATTGTTTTTGAGATTTAGTTTTTTCTCCCACAAGGAAATCACTTCTCTACAAACATTTATACTAGCACTTCCTGCATTTTATTTTAGTTTTATTCACTTTAGTCATGTCTGTGCTCCACCTTTCTCCTCTGGGCAGGTCTGTTCTATCAAGCTCAGGATAACAGTATTCAGGCAGAGATGGCTTTCCTGGAGGCCTGTAAGCAGCAGTGGGCCACTTTTGCGCTCAGCCCAGCTGGAGATGGGGACGCTCAGACAGAATTTGACGCAGTGGCAGAAAACACGCTGCCAGAGGAAGAAGGTGGTGAATTCTCTGGCGATGAGAGCCGTGAGTGCAAGATCATACCTGAACAATTGTCATCGAGATACAAACAGCGTAGCATTCAGTTATGGGCATGTTTCTGTTATAAGGTCTTTACAATAAAATTCACAACAGGAATCTAGGTAGGCATCGGGCCAAAATGCTTGAACCCCACGTTGAAAAAGAAAATAGAAAAAACATATTTTTTGTGACTTTTCAGTGAAATTTACAAAAACATGAAGGAGTAGTAGTATCAAAGTAAAGTTCAAAGTGTGTGTGTGTGTGTGTGTGTGTGTGTGTGTGTGTGTGTGTGTGTGTGTGTGTGTGTGTGGTGCATGTGTTTTTTTCTTGTCTCAGTGGAGGAAGAGGAAGAGAGTCTAAGTGGTGCTGGTTTTAAGGAGGGGGAGGCTAAACCTGACAGTAAAGCTTCCCCTGTTTGCCCGAGCAGATCATGCAGTATCTACATGGAGACAGTGAAGTTCCTTCTGCAGAATAATGCATTACAGGTAGCTGCATAAAATGATCAACTTTTAGAGTCTAATTTCAAGGTGTTGTATCACAGTATGTGTCCAAGTCCAAGTACCGCATGGTCCAATCATACTTACATTAACCTCACAGTCAGAAATGTATTAAACTGAATGAGAATCAGCTGGATATGGATTGCAGCCATAGAAGTTTTCATGTAATTTATTCATACAGTATTTGATCCCTGTTCCTCTCCCTTCTCCCTCTCTCCCCTCCTCAGATGGCCCAAAGAGCGCTGGCACAGGAACTGCTGTGTCCTGACGGGGGGTTAACTAGCGGTTACCACCTGGCGCTAGCTGAGCTCCACACTCTTCGAGGAGAATACTCCAGTGCCGAGACCAACCTCAGGGCCGCAGAGAGAGATAGCTATGGGGTGATCTAGGAACTTTTTTTTTTAATTATAATTTTATTGTTTTAATTTCACCAGGTTTCAGCGCAATTTCACTTTTGTCTCAAATGGTAGACTTCTCCCCTTGATCCGCAAGCTGACAAGACGGTTGGGAATCATGAACTAACCCCTCTCCCCCAACTGTCTTGTCAATGATCGGCTGGAAGGTGGTTTGTGATATTTTGGTGCACAGCCTGCCTATTGTCTCACGAGATTGGACTTTATTGAGAGGGCAGGCAGCTAGTAGATCATGGGGAAGTGTCTTCAATTTCAGACTAAAGTGAAATCGCGCTGAAACCATGCAGGAACTCAAAAAAGCAATTGTACATTCAAAAGAATAACATATACGTTACCTTAGTTAATTAGTTGTCTTTGATAATTATGACCTCCGCCAAGGAGGTTGTGTTTTCGCCGGCGTCTGTGTGTGTGTCTGTCTGTCTGTGTACAACACAACTCGAAAAGTACTGCACGGATTTGGATGAAATTTTTGGACAACGTGTGTATTGGGACAAATAAGAAACTATTCAATTTTGGTGGTGATCGGTGATCCAGAACACCATCTGGAATTTATTTTGTGCCTGTGACCACAGAGTGCTGAGTGCTTTTCTAGTTATTATCGATATTATTTATTTATTTATTTTACATATCAGCATTATGGGTCATGGGTTATGCTGAGGCACCAAATTAGAATAACAAGTTCCTTTTTATTTATATATATAAAAAGTTAGCATTGTGTTCTATACTGTACATATATTGTGTAGAATAAAGAAAAAGAAGAAAAAACGAATGAAGTGAAACTGGTTCTTCCTTTTGTGTTTTGTAGAACCCAGACCTGTGGGCCCTGTGGGGCCATTTGCATTACCTGCGAGGCGAGAGCAGTGATGCTCAGAGGTGTTATGAGAGAACCCTGGACTTTGTGGCTGATGCTTCTGACACACACCCCATCTATTTGCGCCTCGGCTCCATTTACCTACAGGAAGGGCAGGTCAGTTCTGATGTCCAAAGTGTTTTTGAGAAGTTCTTCTGTCATAGTTGGTGAATTTTGATTTGCATATTTAACAAGTATCGATAGTAGTGAGGAGATGTAAGAGGCAGTGGTTAAATTCTGTTGGAAGAGCGTATCGTATATAAAGAGGAGATAAACTTTGCCATCAATTCACCTCTCCTCTCCTCTCCTCTCCTCTCCTCAATTCTCCAAGTTTGAGAAGGCCAAAACTACATACCTACGTGCTTGCAAGGGCTCACCATCCTGCTTGACCTGGCTTGGACTCGGCATCGCCTGCTACCGGGTAAACACAAGTTAACACTCTACCAAAGGTTACCAAATGTCCTTTAAAGGTTCAAAGTCATGTGGCACTATCCAGTTTAAAACACTTCAACAAAATTATGTCCAGACATTTATTTCCTTAATACTGTATATAGAATGAACTGGAGAATACCAGTGTGACATGGACCAAAAATATATTGTAACATCATAAACAGTTGTAACATTTGGTTGGGAGCAGAGTTTTGAAAGTATGACAATGTCAGTGTGACATTTCTGATGGTTCTTCTATTAAAGTTGTAAAAAATGTTTGGAAGGTGTTGTGTGTACTTTTTTGGTAGCCCAAACACCAAAACATTACAAAGTGTTGGTTCAGTTGTCATAGTACATAAATATTGAATTTGTCTTTGTGACTATTACATTATGTGCTTTCTCTGTGTCTGTGTGTGCATTTGTGTGGCAGTTGGGGGAGATGACAGAAGCTGAGGATGCACTGACAGAAGCCAACACTCTGAACAATACTAATGCCGAGGTTTGGGGATATCTGTCCCTTGTATGTCTGCAGGTGTGTATGTTTGTGCTAGTGGCATGTGGCCTTAGAACAGTGGTTGTCAAATTGGGGTACGAGGATGGGTTCTAGGGGGTACATAAAATTAATCTGTGAATAGGCTTTCAGCCCTCACCAGCATAAAGATAATGTGAAAAAAGATCTTATACTCAAATATGGCCAATATCCCCTATTGCTAATGCATTGCGGTGTACCCCTAAAAGTAATTTCTCTTCACATTTTTTAGTGCAGCAAAAATTACACAAAAATCTTAATTCTTGCGGCAAGATGTCTGTGGTGCAGGGGTACTTGGTAGGATCAGATTGTTTCAGGGGGTACGCGACAGATAAAATTGTGGGAACCACTGCCTTAGAGGATTTAAAGAATATTGTGACAATAATTACTATTATCAATTGATTTCTAACACAAATCATTTTTCTTCTGTCTGACCCTGTGAGTATTTTTAGTTCAGTGATGACATCCATTTCTATTTTCTGACTTTTTTTTTTTTTTTTTTCCTTTTTTTACCAATGTGTGGAAATTTACAGATGGGGAGGAAGTTGGAGGCAGAGCAGTCTTACAAGTACACAGTGAAGGTTGGTTATCCAAGTCTATAGTACTGCCTTATACTATGTTGATTCTTTGATTTAATATTGGTGACACAGACATGTAGCCTAATATTCTTTTTTTTCTTCCCTTTGACAGCTGGATTTACAAAATAAACCTCTTCTTCAGGAGATCAATGAGTTGCAAAAGCATGTTGGATTTGGCAATCCATGTTTTTGAATACAAAATGTTATTACCTGTATTGTAGTGAAATTATTACTCCTATTTGTATATAAAAAAATGAAAATAAAACACATATTCCTGAAAATGTATGCCAGTGCAGTCATATTATATCAGCAGTTCAATTAATGAACTGTACAGGTAGTCTATCTGGCATGATAGACACTTGGAGGGTGCATCTCCGGCTTGTCAACAGAGAGCTTGCAGCTTTGGACTGTAGGCCTATATCCTCTCAAATTTTGGCCAGAGGTGTTGCCACCATGTTATGAGAGGTGTTGCCAACATGTTATGTGCCATGCTAGTAGGATTAATTTTCCACAATATTCAAAAATTGTTGTAGTAATAATTTCCAGGAAATCTCAAACTGCAATTTAAAAATGTGTGTTAAGTGCAAATAAATCAGGCCAAATCAATAAAGTTTAATTGGAAGTGATTAAATATATTATAAAAATTATATTAATATATTTCTATAATAAATCTGAACTCTCCGCTGCGGGGGGGGGAGTGATTGACAAACACGTGGCTAAGCACGTGGGCAGCTTTCATTTCCTGTTTTGGCTACGTGCGTACTGCGGCAAACGCTAAAAGGTTTCCTTTCCTTTTTCAGCTTCTCATATGATATTACGTTACATTATTTGGTGGTGATAAATGTAAATCATCAGCACAGTGAAATGTTATGATAGTATTTAGTATTAGATTATTCTGTAATGGTGTTTGCATAGCAATAGTTCTTCGCAGGATATTTGCAACAACTAGCCAACATTAGCCAGCTAGTTAGCTTGGGCGTTCTTGCTAAATGCTAAGGATAGCAAAACAGCTATCCAAAGTCAGCAGGCAGTGCCTTTGTTTGTTTACGTTTACATTTCGAGTTTATGCTTAGGTACCCAGATATGAATAATATTGTTTAACTACGAATAGGACGGGTAAGTGAGCTAGTCTCAATTCTACAAAATCTGATGTAATATCAGTACACCAATCATTCCTTATCCATTTAAAAGTGTTAAGTTAATGCAAGTCACCCCTAGGAGGGTAGTAGTTGCAGGTAGCTACTATCTGTAGCTAAAACAAGGCCTATAGATGAACGATAGCGTAATACAAAAGCGTTACCTAACTTTTTCAAAGGTTAATGATGTTTCCAGAAGTTATGCTAGACAGAGTGGTACCCGAAGTTACTAAACCCTTCTCCATGGACAAACTTTAAGCTGAGCCATAATCATCTCTTTCCAGTTAGCTTGGCCTACTATAACGTTATGTCCCCCCGCAGCTGTGAACAATTCTCAGTATCGTTAGGCTGATGAACTCATGCTATTCGAACATATATCGACAGCCACCAAATTTTAGCACAGTTCACTGTAACTGCGAGAATACATTTTCGCCAAACCATAAATCAACTTGGTGGCTTGGTGGACAGATCCAGCGAGGTGCCACTCTATTGTTGCTGTTGTTGTTGACAAAACATTTCGTTTACACCCGTGGCAAACATAGCTTCAATAGTTGACATGTTGAAAGGGTACATATTGTCAATGTGCTGTCATGTGCTGTGCTGTCATGCTCGAAGGCAGTTGCTGATAGGTCGAACTAGATTTCGGTTTTCATAACCCTGCGAGTCACATGTTCACATTTCCTTACATCAACAGTACGTGGCTGGAGAAGGTCAGAACTCATACAACGCACTCCCACAACATAGTTGAAGGTAAGCACATTTTTATGCTCTGTCATATTTCACGCTATTAAAACGATTGTTATTGACAATGTTATAAAGCTATAATAACGCATTACAAATTCTCTGGAGCTTCCCTGTAAAATGCATATCTCACAGTTACTTCATGTAGAGCAACTGACTGTCCTCTGTTCACTTACTTTTGCCAGTTATAACAGAGGTTTGTGGTAAAAAAAAAAATAGACTTGCAGTGTATAATTTATATGCACAGTATCAAAAAGATTATCTTGATAAAATGGGCATTATGCATATTTATGTGTATCATTAAGGTTTCTGTGTATGCAAACAATCAGTATATAAGGGATTCACATGGCACATGGTTTGTGGCTCCTTGGGAACATGATATTCCATGTGTGCGGTAATACATTGGCAGTATTCCACTGCATACTGAAGTTGCAGAAACAACAGACAATATGCTTTTTCTCCAGTGCACTGAATTTAGTACCAGATTAATTTCAAATTGATATGACTTATGGATGCTTTGAATTTCAGTCACCAAATATAGACAAAAGTTTTGTTGAAATGAGTGTCATGATCCAAAATACATATTTGCTTTCTGCTTTTTTTCTGCATTTTAAAGTATTTCATCCCTTTGACATGCATTTACTACAGTTTTGGTTGACAGTGCAATGGCAGAATTATTAACATAGCGTTGCTGGGACAATGCAGAATGTGGGCCTGTCCTTTAAACTTCTGGAACAGAATAACATCTTGTGTTCACATTTTAGAATAAGTGGCCGGTGGCTGAGAGAACTATGGCGACTGAGAAGGTGGGAAATGGAACTGGAGTAGCTTATGAGAAGGAAGAGGACGAAGTCAGGTACTGCCACAGTTCTAGAGATCCCTTTAACACAGTTACTGTTTTTTTGTTTTTTTTTCAAAGCCCCAGTACTCTATGTCACCAAAGAACATACCCCAAAGACACATGAAGCAAAAGTACTGTATGCAGATTCCCTAGTGTGAGATTAGTCTAGAAGTAATACCCAGTGTTTTTCACTGTGTTCCAAAATTATAGAGCATTTCAACCCTTAAAGGAAAATACCGGAGTGAATTCAAGCATAGCCCTGTTGAAAGAGCTTGCTAAATGCGCTAGTTAACAAGTGGAACAAAATAATTCGGTACAGCACAGACCGAACGCGAACACAGAAGCGAACAGGCACTTTACACTGAATCAATGGGACCTGGCTGTTGGAAACCGAAAGTAAGATCTGAGGTTACATTGACTCAATGTAGTGTTTCACGGTCACGTTCGCGTACTATGCTGTTCGAAATTCTTTCATTTCATGCAAAATATATTGCTGTTAGAAGGCTTGTGCAACAGGGCTATGCTTAAACTTACTCCGGTATTTTCCTTTAACCACTGTAGTATGAGTTCACAGTGTGCTGGTGGTAAGAATGCTAACATTTGGTAGCATCAACCGAATTGTGAAGCAGACAGCTAGCTAACGCTAACTGAACCCAAATAGTGAACCATCAGTTGTCTCTCTCAGGTAACTGATGGTTCATTATTTGGTTTATATTGTGCCAAAATGTATTATTTCTTTCTTGTAGTTATGATTTTGAACATCAAGGGTTATGGTTGGAATGTCCTTTAAGCAGTACTGTGGTCCATTGATCTCACTTCTCCTTCTCTGCCCACAGGCCAGATGACCTGTCTGAGCTGCTGGGTGCTGGTACCAAGGACGTCCACGATCAAGCAGAGAACAATGTGTTTGTCAAAGACTTCCTGAGAGGCCGGATCCGCAAGGAACTATTCAAGGTCTGGCTTCATGGCAACAGTAACTCTAATCTTGTCTCAGAACTGGTGTCAGACCATACTATTTGGACTCCATCAGCTTATCTGAAATAAGTGGATTCCTAATGTATGGTGTAAATGACAGGGCAGCCTAGGTTTTTATGAAAATTCTTAAGACTAAACACGTAGCTGGAGTCCAAAGCAAAACAGAGGTCAGACTGATTTTTAAAAGACGTAGACTGACCCCAGTCCTGTTTTTTTAGGCTGACCCTACTGCTGGTAATTATTTGATAATTAAACACAATCTTCACACAGATTAGAAAAATAAACTGGGACTGTGTTCCCATTGGATGCCTTTGATTGGACTAAGAGCTCACTTTACTTTTAGAACAACTTCCATTTTTTGTGTCGCTTTCGTGTCACCCTTGTCCTCTATTGTGATGCTTGCTTTCAACTTGAGTGTGTCATCTTGTCTACATGCCCAGTCACTTTGAGTTGATATCATGTGATTGGTGTCATGCTGTCATGTTGTCATGTTGTCAGTGGTGAGTGTATGTGGAAAAAGCTGACTACCAAACCTCATTCCATTGGCTTTTGATAAGCGCTGCCAAAAGATTTGATATTTTAACCTAGCAGTAGTTATGTAATTTTGTAAGATGTCTTCCATGGCGCTCTTGTTACAAAGTATACACATTGAAGTAAGTAATAAGATCTGTCCCTGTCTATGAAGGTCTTACACAACAGGTCAGCTGACAGGTCACTTACAGAAGCAGTTTCAGAAGCTGCAGCAGCAGTTCATCACATTGAAGGAAAACCTTGACATATGACCATGCATTTTCCTTACAGCTGGGGGCAGTTGCTTTGTATTTCACCTACACAGCGTTGGAAGAGGAGATCGAGAGGAACAAAGACCACCCCGAGTTCGCTCCACTCTATTTCCCCACTGAGCTGCACCGGCACGACGCCTTGGCCCGGGATCTGGAGTACTTCTACGGTCCGGACTGGAAGAGCGTGGTCAGCTGCTCCCCAGCCACACAGCACTATGTGGACCGCATCCACGAGGTGGGCCAGACAGAACCAGTCCTGCTGGTGGCCCACTCATATACCCGCTACATGGGTGACCTGTCGGGTGGGCAGGTGCTGAAGAAGGTGGCACAGCGGGCACTGAAGTTGCCACCCACAGGGGAAGGGCTGGAGTTCTACCACTTTGAAGGGATCCACAGTGCCAAGGCCTTCAAACAGCTGTACCGTAGCCGGATGAACGAGCTTGAACTCAGTGCTGAAACCAAAGAGAAGATAGTGCAGGAGGCTGTTCGTGCCTTCCACTGCAACATTGAGGTAAGAGTTTATGGAGATAATTACAAAAGTTAAAGTATGGGAAAGAAAGCAGTGGTCTCTTGTCCTTTCCATGGAATAGTCCTACATTATTTTAAGCTGTGAAATGGTGTGGTGGTGTAGCGGTTGAGGAACCTGTTTGGCATGCTAGTAGCCTGGAAGTTGAGGGTACAAATCCTTGCTGCCACCGTTACGCCCTTGAGCAAGGCACTTAACCCTATAAGTTGCTCGAGGGGAGACTCTGATGTAATTGATCGTTGACCAATGTAAGTCTGCTAAATGCATAAAGGTAGATGTAAATGTGCTTACGTATTACAAACAACATTACTTACAGTGCATGATTTTGTGAAAACATGAAAATATAAAAAATATAAAATCAGATTGCAGTATTCACACTTTTATTGAAGCGATTAGTTGGTGGCAAGCAAGCTTAATGATTTCATACTCCCCCGGGCAAGTGGATTGAGGCCAGTATATTAATATCTACGGTACATGACCGCTCCATTAAGCTAGTGTGTCTCTCGTGGGTGAACCTTTGCATATCCTTCCTCTGCTTAGGTGTTTGAGGAGCTGGAGGAAATCGGGAAAACTTTGAAAGATGAAGGAATGCCGACAGGCATGCCAGCTCATGGAGATATGGATGGAGACATCAGTAAATGCCCTTACTATAATGCTAAAATGGGTAAGCATGGATGTGGATACCTGTGTAATACAAACTGCTTTGTAACCTAGTGTAAGGCAATGGGTCACACTTCTATAATCTACTAATCTGAGGTCGAGAAAATGATTTTGGTGTCTCTTTTATTTATCTAGCAATGCACTAATAGTTCAAAGCAGAGTCATAGGGTCGAATTTTGTAAACCCATTACATACGATACTTAAAACCCCATTTTACACATTTTCAGACATTAGCAATAATAAGATTCTTCAACCATCCCGACCTGCTCAAAATAAAAACCGACATCCGACCTGTACCCTAAAGAAAAGTTTACTAACAGCCTATTCAAACAACCACTACCGGTAACTAGGAAAGTCCACTGTATGGTAGCCTAATGTTTTGACAGTCAACACACGGACCAACAGATGAGGTGACAACACAAAAGTATCCCCACATAATTAAATAGCCTATACCAGACAGTCTATGCTTTAAATATAATGCACACACATCAGTACAGTTAACTAGCCGACAGTGTAACTGAAAGAATCATATGAAGACGATCATATGAATTTTACAATAATATTATATGTGCAATATTTCTGTAATGTTAAATTCTGCTGGTATTGCTGACCAGGCAAGGCAAGTGGTGGACAGGTCAGACAGTTGGTTAACTGAATTTAGCAGAATAATAATCATATCTTTTTATTTCTTCCTTAGCGGCCAGTGGTGGAGCATCGTACGCCTGTCAGATGGGCATGATGGTCCTCCGACACCCCACCGCCCAGGTCCTATTGGCTGCCTGGGTCGCCGCCTTGGCTGGGTTGGCAGCCTGGTACCTCATGTAGATCCATCTAAACCAAGTAGAAATGCTGCAGGGAATAGTGAGAAGAGTACCCCCCCCCCCCTAACGAAGACTGGGGGAGGGCAGGAAGAGGAGGGGCTGGCTGGCAGCTGTGTTCAGATGAAACCAACCCTCCCTCCCCCAACCTCCCCACCTCCCCTTAAAAAATGGCTTCCTCTCCCCCTCCCCAGTTCATCTCGTACTCTTCTCTACCTCCTCTAATTCCCCCAGAGGTCCGTCCTGTGAACTTGCATCATCAAGTGTGCTGTTTTGCCCCACTACTCTTCTAGTACCTCCCTGTGTCCACGTGGAGGATGTTCATTATGCTCCTGGCACAAGTCACAGTCAACAGGATTGTGTATGATTCCAAAAAAAATTAAATCTCTGGTGGATAGCGTATTGTCGTCTGCCCGGAAGAGGCAGGTAAAAGGGTATATAACATCACTAAGGAGAATGAAGACGGACAAAATGATGAGTTGAAATTTGCTGTAAATACCAACATGTTTGTGTGGCCATTGGTTATTGAAGAGGCCATGGAATGAGGGTTGATGGGTTTAAGTTTTCTAGGCAACAGTCGATCAATTTCATACACAAGTTAAAGAGCCATTTTCATCACTTGTCATCTGCAATATATAGATGAAGGCTTCACCTCATAACTCCCTAATAGAGTTGCAGGATTGCACTTTTAGTGTCAGTCTCAGTCCCACACTTGAGTGGGAGTCAAGCCATCACATCCCACAACTCGGCTAACTTTGTTCCGTTTTTTTTTTTTTTTCTTCGACTGAAGCAATGTGTGTATTAATTGCATTATAGTTTGATAAGATGCTCAATTTATTAACCAGTTGTTACTGGTTAAACTCCCTGACTCTATGCCACAACATTTTATTTCGTAGAATACGTAAAGGTTAGATTCCAAGGTCAGTTTGATGCAAATATATATTGATATGCAGTTATAAATTGGCCTCAGCACAATTTAATAAAATACTGCCATAGTATTATACTAGATGATCAGTCGGCAGTCTTGTCAGAGTTGCATAGACAGTTGGAATATGTGGCTAGAAATAATTCTAAGGAATTTTTTTTTACTACAGCTGTCAGTGTTCTGTGCATACTGTAGGATCCTGGCCTTAGCAGTAGTTTGTCAGAATGAATGTATGAATGATAGAACTGGTGCAGAACTAGTTGCTCAGAATTGCAGTTGGCATGCACCATTGCATTAGCAAGGAAAGTTTGGATGCAAATTCAGACAAGATTCTTCTATGTCAAACTTCAAACTTAAGGCCAAGCTGTGAAGCAGCATAGCATTTTCCAGTGGTTCAAAGCTTTGGTATAGATAACGGTTATGTACTTTTGTTATTTCAATGCTGGAGCTGTATCATAGAATTTTGGGAACGGTGAGGAGCGTCCTATATAACACCATCCATGAATTCCATCAGTATTATTGCTACTACTTAAGACTGAAGAATGCTCGTCTCAGTCAGCTTCTACTTCATAACAACTGTGTTTTGTGAAGAAACCTTTTGTGTGCCTCCATCTGCCAGGCTCCAAAAGTTGTGCAAAATAAATCAAACCCACATTCCCTTGGGCACTGAATTTTAATCCAGTCAGATTGATACTATACATATGGCCTACTGTTGCGTGTGCCTGCTTGAGAACTGCTGTTCAATCTCCTAATCCATCCAAAGTGTGCAATCTATCCAGCATCAATGAAGAAGTTAATGCCAGTTTCATGGTAGCTAACAGTAATATACTTGTGAAATAAACTGTGTTTAAGAGTCCATTCACTTTCTCTTTTTCATTTGGAGTATCATTATCTATCCCCATTCATCCATATGATTGGGAGATAAGATGTTTTTCTATACTGTTGGGTTCCACATCAAGAGTTAAAAAAAATAACACAGGATCATGCATGGCATCACTGTTTTCAATGTGATGTTTAATAATAGGCCTAGAACATGTTTTCTACAGACAGTTTTTAGCAATTTGATATGAACAGCAATCTATGTACAGATTTTTGCATGGTGGAGAAAGCTGGGAAACCTACACTGTGAGTGGTCAAGAAGAAACAAACTTTAGTTTTCTGTCATTCTTGTGTATTTCCAATGACTAACCAGCATGAGAACTTCTCACCATCATAGTCCATGGCTGAATCTCTTTGTCCCCACTAAGCCTAAAACCCTGAATCCTTAAAGACTAGAATCAGTCTGCCTTGTGATTGGCCAGTTCATGCCTGTAAAGTCAGGACTTAGGGTTCAGGACTTGAGTGGACATTGGGATTTAGACAAAATCTAGTTTGCCTGACCAGAATTTACATATAACCAAGATTAAAGGGTATGTAGGAGTCTTTTTATAGACCATTAGCTGAATGGGGCCATGCCTTATCCCAAGCAGCACTAACAGAAGGCAATATCACTTTTCCTACCCTGTTCTCACAGTTCCAAACAGGGAAAACCATCATCTTAGTGATGTCTTTGACAAATTCTTGAAAATGTCATTTTCAGATTAGATTTACCATTGCTTAAGGTAATTCAAGATTAACATTAAATGAGTTCTTCAGGTTTGTTATCCATGGATTCAGGGAAAATCGTTGACATCTATGTTGTATACAAAAAAACACGTCCAGACTGACAGAATATTTCACCTCCACCTGCTAAGGGATTTCTTAGGGATATCGGGGCACTCCTCTACAAGTAGTAGATGAAGGGGGGGAGGGGGAAGAGTCTTTCTGCAGATACTGTGCGTGGCAGCTTGTCCTTTTTACCAGGTCCTTGCAACTGGCAACCATTGGAGCCAGTCCTCTTGCATATGTCCATATGGTAGACATTTCATTTCATTTCTCTATTCCTCCATCAAAAAGCTCTTAGTTCCCAGTCCATCTCTTTCCTGCATGGAAATAAACACACAAGGCAAACATCACAGACTTCTCAAGAATGGACAAGCCAGCAAACAACTGCTTTTTCTTACACTATATTACACTATTTTTTCTTACACTATCTTAAGACATGTTAGACTTTCAGAAATGCACTAAGGCCAGTATTCTCTCAGGTGATTTAATCTTTAAAAGAAAAAGTGCTTTGCTCCATGCATTTCAGCCTGCACTGAGCATGTTTTTGGACTTAAGCACCTGGGAGAATACCCTCCTATATGAATGAAATCTTAATGACCTCCTACCTCATCTATCCTCAAGTTTAGATGAACCATACTTTGAACTTTTACAATTTACAGTCTTCCTGGCAGTGACCTTCAACTCATTACACTGATGATGATGCGTAGTAGTCTGATGTTCAAGAACCTTAAAGAATTTAACAAGATTTTCTGAGTAAAAACAAAAAAAAATTAACAACTCTCTCCCTTTCCCCTTGTTTTCTATACTTAGTCCTTCCCTGACACTTTCAAGCATTGGATTCCCCATGCTGCGCATATAACTCTTAGACATTAGTCTAGTCTAAACAACAGTGGTAATGTTTGATCTGCACATATGCGTGTTATACCTGCTGTGGTGTTGGTGACTCCATTGACTGTGCCATCCACATCAGACTCATCCTCTGCATAACTCGTGAGAAGAGCTCTTTGCCTGTCTGTTAGCGCCCTAAACATCAGCACACAACAAAGAAGAGATATGGGTTAGTTATAGCATTTTCACTAAAACACTGGTTATCTCCTTACAAGTCAAAACACTCTGGGACAGAAAATAAAGACATGGTAAAAAAATCTGAAATGTGCACACATTTACTTGTGAGGGTACTGGTACTGTATGTTACTGAATGTAGTCACAGTTGTCATACACACATGCATTCAGGTCAAAGATATTTAAAAACAATTCTTAAAAGTTCGTACTTAGGAATTTTTATCTTGATGTGAACGTAGTGATCTCCATAGCCATAGCCACTGACACGTGGGATGCCTTTGCCAGATAGACGCATACGTTGGTCTGTTTGAATTCCAGCTGGGATCTGTGTCAGAATATGAAAGGTGGAACCTGTTAGGCTATAACACTCTGTTGCAAAATACAGAAGCTTTTATCATACTGTATTACCAATATAATCCAGTGCATTTAGCTTAATGTTTGTTTTTTTTTCTAACCACAATTATTCACCCCCAAAGCCAGGCAAGCCCACACCAAATCACAACCAATTAATCTGTGACTGTAGCAAATGACCAGACTGCCAGAGTAATTACAAGGGGCATAGAGGAAATATATTTACTTATTAAAAGACTGGATCAAAGACCTGCTGTGCCAAATATCATTACCGGTATTCAATTTAAAATTCACAATCTGTATCAAAGGGGATGTGATCAGCAGATAAAGGCTGGATAATTTCCAAATACACCAGACAAGATTTGTAGTGAACTTGATGTCGATCTAAAAACTATGCCATCATCTCTAGACCAGTGCCAAAGCTAGACATCTGATTTTATACACGTCCTCTATTATCAAAAACGACAGGCTATAGTGCCAACCTGAAGTAAAAAATGTTCTAATATCTTATTAATATAGGAAGAATTCACATTTCCTTGTGTAAGTATGAGATCTACTCTGTAGATTTTCCACTAAATAATTGTTTACCGTCAGATTTAGGGTCTCATATAGACCCTGTGCCCGCACTGTGCCTCCAAGGATGGCTTGAGCCACTGAAACCAGCACATCAGAGTGGATGTCTGCACCATCTCGCCTGAAAACCGGACTCTTCTGGACCTAAATACCACACCAGGAGGAGAAAACACAGTTATGGCCATAGCAATATAGCAATATATATATATGATATATAGACAGATAGATAGATAGAGAGAGCAATATAGCAATATAGATATTATACATGTAGGACAGAGAAACACAGTAAGTTATGTCAAATCTCTAATCTACTCATTACCTAGACTATAGGATACATTTTGGATAAAGGATATCGACTTAGCATAAAGACACTCACTCTGAATGTGATGAATATTTCCTTCTTCCCAACTGGCATCCGAACTGTCTGCCCATCTTCAATGCCTGCAATCACATGCACAAGTGTTAACAGATTTGATAGATATTTGATTCTTCAGAAGCATCATGGTATGACCAACTTATATATTATATTACATAAATTATATTATACAGTAAAAGGTCAAATCAATTTTTCTTTCTTTTTTTGGTGATAATTTTGACATTTTACGGTATAATATATCATATTATACTATACTAAAAAAAAAATATGTAGGTAGTCCTACCAGCTGGCACAGGCACCATAACTGTGCGCTTCTGTTTAGTCTGTCCTGTTCCTTTGCATGGCCTACAAGGGTTAGTCATGATAGAACCGCGTCCACCGCAGCGCCGGCATGTAGAACGCATCACAAATGGTCCTGTATTCACCGTTTCCTATTACAGCAGAAAATACACAGATATGCATTAACCTTAAAGTCTGCATTCATCTTCACTATGTATTTAACTTATAGTGATATGCAAATAACTTCTGTAGAGCAACCATTTAGTGTTGTGTTGTTCAATATACATTTTACAGCGCTAGACCTACCATGCCAGAGCCATTGCAGTTGGAGCAGTGTTGGATCTGGCTACCAGGCTCATGCCCTTTGCCATCACAGCTCTGGCAGGAGGCATCAATATTCACAGCCATTTCCTTGTTCACACCTTTGGCTGCTTGTGTGAAGGTGAGCTCCATCACGTACTGGAAGAGGACACAAAACATCATAGTTATGGATCACATATATCACAATGATTAATTCATGCATTAAATTCAGTTAAAATGGGTGCTGCTACAATATACATATAGGTACTGTATATACATATATACATTTATACTGTACATATAGTAGATAACTTCAAATCTGCGGATCCTGCACTGTTTGTCTTACCTCTTGAGGGCGATCGAATATTGTGTTGTCTCCAAAGATGTCTCCAAATCCCCGACCTCCAGAAAATTCCCCAAAGATCTTTCGGAAAAGCTCCTCGGGGTCCATGCTGGTGCCACCTCCTCCCCCCCAGTACTGCTGCTGGGCTCCTCCTCCATGCCCAGCATCAAATCCAGCAGAGCCGTATGTATCGTATTGTTTCCTCTTGCCTTCATCGCTCAATATCTGCATAGACACACACACACACACCCAGCAAATATTTTAAGTCTGCACTTAAGTCAGCCTATAGGTCTCATTGTAGAGTACATGCCCAACTCATCACCAGTGAAAATACCACACACAATTCCAGTGTAAATCCCACTAGGTTTCTCCAATATACAATAGTTTTTTTGTGATGAACCACATCTCATACCCAGATTTTCCTGCATTGTGAGAGGCTAATCACATTCAGTGAAACACTAATGCATGTTTTTATACTTATCTGAACATTTCCACAGACAATAATGTTTGAAACATAACCCATTCAACCTATGTGGTTTGACTGGAAAGTTGGTAAAACCTCAGACCTCATAGGCTTCAGCCAGCTGTGCAAACTTCTCCTTGGCCTGAGGGTCCTCTTTATTGGTGTCAGGATGGTACTTCTTAGCCATCTAGAAGAAGGAACAATAAGCAATTTAACATACTGTATGTTTTTACAGTCGGATAAAGAGGAAAAAATAGGACACAGTATTTGCAGGAAATGTCTCCAAACTGAAGATTTCTGTGAGGGTGACTACCTGGTAGTAAGCCTTTTTAATTTCTTTCTGGGTGGCTGTGCGAGGGACCCCGAGAATCTGGTAGAAATCTTGCTTTGATCCTGCCCAAGAACTTGTGTGGAAAGATAATGAGCTAATGACATTTTGGGATCTCACACCTGTAAGTACAAGAAAAAACACAACAAATCAGTGCTTATCTCTGCCACTTACTAAAGGCCATTTAGAAAAGAGCTGTTCCACTCTGAACGTCTTTTTCAGCATCATCTGGAGTTAAATGATACCCGTATGACACACCCCGAAAACTGACATATTGTTTAATAGAGCCCTGAAATATTGATCGGTCATGGCAAAACTACTAGCCGAAAAGGCCCAGCCATCAAATATCCAGGTCAGTTCAGTTAGAATGATTAGTGTAGTTCCTAGTAATTTGCATTTATTTGACAACCTTGTAGAACAGTGACACCATAGGGTTGAAGAACATCATTCAGCTCTCTCCAGCAATATCTACATAGTCAATGAAAATGTTTATTCATGCTTCTCAAACCATTCCTCAATATCTTGCCCAATAAATTCTGGCACTACAGTCTGAATTTCTGGATCTAGATCAAATATGATATTCTGGCAAGTCATGCAGATCTTCCCTGAGTAGAGTAAATCTCAGGCAGCAGTTCCTTTTTTTCCCACAAAGCCCCAGAGTCCAACCTCCAGGTTGTATACAAACAGCTATTTAGTTCTAAACCCTACGAGTTGAATTAAGATGATCTTTTCACAATGCTAACGTTAGCATAGGTATCTTCTAAGATGGTTATGCCGAAACACTAAGTTACTCAAGTAAAACTGTTCGGGAATAGAGTGCGGCCTGGAGTTGGCCTGTTTACAAGTTAGCTGACTGTGTGACCCCATAGGTTTAGCTCCCCTCTGTATGGTTAACATTACATCACATGTTCAAGCTAGCAACAAAAGCTAACGTTTGATAGATGTGGAAGTGAAGAATGATTTTAAGCTTTATCTGTATTATCCAATGATCTGGTGAAATAACGACTTAATGCACTTCAAGTAGCCCATGTCATTTATAAAGGCTGACTGCTGATTTCAAGAAGTTTCTGCATGTCAGCTGGCTGCATTGGCCATGTCTTACCTGACAACCCCGTCAATGTCAACCCTTTAGTGGTCCCCCCACGTATAATGGGACATCTTGTCCATAGCTGCCGACATCCTACATTCGACAGAACCCGAGTGGCATCATTGGGAAGACAGCTAAGAACAGGTAATGTAACAGGCCGCCGATGGCCTGTTGACACGGCAAACGACATCCAGCGTGAGGAACATCGAGCCGCCTTGGACGCCATCATTTCGGTCTGCAAGGCTTACAGAGTTCTCTGCGCATGTTCTTGAACCGACGCATGCGTACAGAGTGTTGATGCAATGCGAGAGAGATTGAAAAGTGTCAACTAGATGTCGCCAGAGTTCAAAAAGACCATCCAGTTAACATAAATACATTAATAATAGTTGTGCATTTGTCGTTTAATATTTTACAATTATGTATTAGCGGGCAATAACCGAGACTCTACTGAGGCTGTGAAGTATTTGTGGGAGGTTGTGTCTTTGTAGGTTTAATGAGAACTGTTTAAACATAAATTGTGCACATGACGGTGGATCCCGGAACAAATGATGTAGCACGTGATTTGTAGTCGGTCGGTACATATTTTTGAACGGAACCAATGTTTTGGTTCGTCTCGTCTCTTCTTCTCTAGTGTCAGTGGTTTTAGAAGTGAAAAATGTATTCCACTGGCAGTGAGAGTTTGCTGAAACAGGCCAGGTAAATGATTCCAGATTTCGCTAAAACTAAATGCTTTAGAGCAGACACTTGCAATGAGCTAGGTTGTCCAACTGGAGACAGCTTGATGACTAGCTTAGTATGCAACTGGAAATCAGCTTTTTTGCTTCATTTGCCTTGCTTGCATGTGTTAATTGTATTGACAGACACATGTGTTATATCACTGCTTTATTTTGGACAGAGAAATACAAGACGAAGAGCTTCAGAAGTTTTATGGGCGCATTTCAAAATTACTCAACGCCAACAGAGACCATGGAAACGAAACCACCGACTCTCTTCAAAGGCTAAACTTGATCGTTTCAGCAACGAAATATGCTAAGACGTAAGTTTACATTAGATTGCCCTTCTGTGTAGACTTGTTATGCATGTTAACTTATTGAAGTGTTATCTCAGACTTCCACCAGATCTTAAGAAGAGGTTGCAAACCTTGTTGCTTTCCAAGGCACACCCAGAGCCGGTCCAGGTCCTCTTCTCGTCTATCCTTAGGGGGAGCCTACCTCTGAGTTGTCAAGACCTCACCTCAGGTCTAGCACCTGACATTAAATCGAGCAGTTATGTCGCAGCAGTGGTTCTTTCGCAGGTTAAGAGAGACTTCTTCTTGTTTGCATGTATATACTGTACATGGTATGCAAGTGTTTAGATGTAAGATGTAATATTTTGTATCCATAGGCTGCCAGCAAGGACGATGTGGTCACTGTATGTCAGCATATGCTGAAACATATGGAGGCACGTCAACCCGATGGGCAAATGTATAAACATGTTCTTCCCATTCTTAACAAGCTTATCAGCTACTCTCCAGAGATTCTCACTGAGGGTAAGCAGTAAACATTTCCACTCAGTCGAAAGGTCAAATGTACAGTATAGCTTTCATCCTCTGTGACTGCAGAAAAGTTGCTCATATCAGATAGAAGACATTTGCATACTGTATGTTTCTTAATCTATATATGAATCTGTGCATCGGAACACTTTGAAAACAACCAATGCTGTGGTCCATATCAACAGATCAGGTAAATCTGGTGAACCGGAAGTTGGTCGACTGGCTGCGGTATGCCAGCATTCAGCAGGGGGCCACCATGTCATCTGGGAGCTTTTTCAGTGGACCAAGGACACGGCAGGTGAAGTACTGCCTGTACAGAAATAGGCCTACTTGGTTAGAAATTAGTTTTTAGGCCTACACAGAAGCATTTTTAATTACGGTATATAGTATGTTCCCAGTGACCTATGAAAGAAAGACTCTACTCTCTAAATCGAACACATAATTTTTCCAAACTTCAGATCCACGTACAAGCTTAAAGCCTAACCCTCAACCCTCCTGCATTCAGTCCAACTACTCATCCAGAGAGGGTTGAAGCGGAGCTCAGTATTCTATGATCTTTGACTCAGCAGCCACACCATTTGGACTGTACTTCAGTCCCACAACATGGGAGCATAAGCACTTGCTGGAAGTTATTGTAGCTTATGTATCCTAATTTATCCTATGTAAATTATTTGATGCTGTATAAGACTAAAATATCAGGGGCGGCATAGCTCAGCGAGCTAGTGCGTCATACCGCAAATCCGGGGACCCGGGTTCGATTCCGATCCGAGGTCATTTCCCGATCCTTACCCTTCTCTCTCTCCCATTCATTTCCTGTCACACTCTCTACTGTCCTATCGAATTAAAGGCACAAAAGCCCTAAAAAATATCTTCTTTTAAAAAAGAAAGACTAAAATATCTATGTTTAATATTTATGTTTTAATATGTTATTATCTGGTCTGCACTAGCCTGTTCCAGTGACCGAGGTGGACGGTGCGGTGGCAGGGGACTTCTTCACTGTGCTGTGTGTGGGGCAGAGCTTTGGGGAGGACCAGTGGATGAACATGTACACCTTCTCCATGATCAGGAAGTGGCTGCTGACCTATGACACTGAAGGAACCTCTGGTGGAGAGTCAGGTAACTGAAACCTTCTTGTCAATCAGTAATGCGTTGCTGTAGTCAATCATGTATACTGTTTTAACAGGGATACATAAGTGCTAATTGGACGAATCCTATTTCCTCCCTGATTCTGAGCTCTGAATCTGTAAACACCTACAGTATCTGGCATGTATCAGCCACTTATGACAATAGCCCCATTTTACAGCAACCATTTTTGAAGAACTGGCAAGGCACATGCAGGTGTACATGCAGGTGTTCAGTGCAGCAGAATCTGGTCTCAATAGGATGTCATTAATAACACCTGTGCTTCTTGGAAAAGTGGCTGCTGTGAAATGGGTCCATTCAGATGACAGATGCATCTTTGAGATTTCAGATCTTTGAGGGGGACAGTGGGATTCAGTCAATTACCTACACAACAGCTGTATCAATATAGTCCTCTTGAGCCTCCAAAGGCTGGGGAGGATTTCAGTAGTTTTATCACAGTGTTTACACCAAAAGGACAATAATAAAGTTGGATTTTCATCTTTGCTAGCCCGTCTTAGCCCAATTCAGATCACCCTGTCACAGGTACGAGGTAAGCAGAAAACTGTAACTCATCTGAACACTCACCTGTGCCTTTCTACTCACCACCACGGCTTGAATAACACTTTGACATTGGGCATCCAATCATTACAGGTCTAAACAAGGTTTCAAAATTGGAAAAATAATAAAATGCATGTGTAAGCATGCCACACCCTCTTTGTAATTCTCTTAATTCTCTTTATAATTTTCTTAAGCTTTGAAATGCACCTTGAGTCTGTGACATGTTGTTAGTTGTAGAGATATGAAGGAAGGTTTCTGTTTGAAGTGAGAGCTGCAGCTTAACTGTGTGAGATGGTACACACACACACACACACACACACACACACACACACACACTCACTCACTCAGAGGTACACATACTGTAGCAGGAAGGATAAATGACAGAGTAAGAAGGATGAATGACAGTGGACTATTTTGAACAGATGACCGGTCGGAAGTGGATAGTTCGGTTGTGTCCATGGTCTCAGCCACATCCTCATCCAGCAGGCTTCTTCCCCCGAAGGAGCGACTCCGAGAGAAGGCCTTTGAGTACTGCCACCGACTCATTGAACAGAGCGACCGAAGTGAGTCAAAACTGACATTAGCACTCTGTTACTATACTATAAGTAATTAGATGGGTGACTAGACCACAAAACTGTTGCTTTCCCCTACTGTGATTGTTTGCTCAAGATAGGTGTTTGTTGAGTATTTGAAGAGTGTTGCAGTTGTGATTTTGTTTTTATTCCAGAGGCAATAAAGAGGACCGATACAGAACTTCAGAAAGCGGTATGATATGTTCTAATGTGACTTTCCTGCTTTTATTCGTTATATTACTGTATGTCTGATACATCATTACTGTTTACTGTCTATCAATCTTACCACTTGATGTAAAATACAGAATGATAGCACACTGATAAGACTAATTATGTATGGAGTACAAAATGGATATAGTAGTGTGCAATAATGTCCCAAGAATGGCACGTTTCAGTTTAACATTAACAATTGCACTCTACAGAGAAAGAATATCCGGTTATTTCTCAGTGGACTGGACTAGGCTTTAATAAAGTTTACTCAATAATATCATCCTGTTCTCTCAGTGCATAGTGGAGGCGGTCACCATAATGGATATCATCTGCAAAGAGGACCCATCCTATGTCTACCGTGCCTTTCCCAGTGTGAAGGCCCTCTATGGACGTCTGAGTGGGGAGCTGGCCTATGCCCGTGCCCTCATCCCCATCGCCCAGTTCTACCTCAACCACAGTGAGTGCTGAATTATGGCTTTTAAAGACAAAATGTTGCTTCAACCGAATGTGAGAGAATGTGTTTATGTATGTTGTGTGTGTGTGTGTAGTGTGTAAGAAATGTGTTGGGCATGGCAAGTACGTAGTCAATCAGAAAACAAATGTTCATGAAGATGATATTAAAAGTGAATGTAGACTCTCGCACACTGCCCAGTACGTAAGCAAACATGTTTATTACACAATGTTTTCGGTCAATCAACCTTCATCAGGTAAATCATGGAAGAGATATTGGAATTATGAGGTACAATTGTGAGGTACAGTACTTGTGCTTGTGGTTTTTAGGTGAGATGGCAGCAGTGGATTCGGAGGCGGTGTTCAGACAGCTGTTCTCTCGTTTCCCATCGGAGTTGTTCAATGAACCGGCTCTTGCCTTTGAATTGGTTCAGTTTTGCAGAGCCAACATGGCTGTACTTGAGGACAGAGTCTCACTGTACAGGCAGAGTTTCCCCAACCTGTTTAAGGTACGTATGGAGTATACACACATTGTGACCTAAATTAGATGCTTAACATTGGGACATATAAAAATGCTAAATTGTCAAATTTCTAAATAACAGCCACCTGGGATGCAATTCCGAGTAACAGAATATGGACATGGCATTTGGCAAAATCAATTTGGGAAATTGGAAATAATGATGCAGTATGCACTCTTTCAGACTAGAGGAATTATGTCCTTGGGGACCCAAATCTTACCTTCGTTTTTGTACAATTTTGGTCCTACTAGCATAAACTACAGAGCTATAACAGAATGATACTGAAGTATCCCAGTTTAATGCATTGCTTCTCCTCTCCCGACAATCCTTGTCCCTATAAGTTCCTGGCGTGGAACAGTCCATCTCTGATCTCTGACTACATGGAGTTGCTTCCCTCACTGATGTGCCCGGACACAGCTGTGGAAATCCTGCACTCTCTGCTGGACTTGCCATGTCTGGCTGCCACACTGGACCTACAGCAAAGGTAACTAGAATGAAATGCCAGCCCACTTGTTTGCAGGTGGCCTGCTGGATTTAGCTAGTGCAGGGGTGTCATATCAAGGTGCATTCTCAAAGTTAGCTGATTGGCCCGGATGGGATGCATCTAAGTGAATGAGGTCAATAGCGGGAAACACAGATGGAGTACTGAAAGAGATGAGAATCGAGTCGATATTAGCCGATTTAGAGAATCGAGTTGATTTTAGCCGATTTGCCCGGATGGGATGCACCTAAGTGAATGAGGCCAATAGCCGGAAACACAGATGGAGTACTGAAAGAGATGAGAGTCGAGTGGAATGCAATAGCAGGGCTAGAGCAGTATAGACTTTAGAGGTGAATCAGTTACCTGGAAGAAATTAACTGATATGGGCAAGTTCAGTTTCAGTTTTAATTTCTCTTGCTTCATTCAGTTAACCTTAGCTGCTGGTCACAGTCAGTCAATGTTGAACCACCGATAGACCTTGAACAACAGTGCTTTGGGTGGATGGGTGGAATATCCTATTAATAGGCTGATACCTGCTTCTGATTTCAGCTTTATTATAGTCAGTAGGGAAAATTTGCAGCAAGGTCAGACAACTTCTAATTCTAATCATTTGAGACAACTTCTAATTCTAATCCTTTGAGATCACCCAAATTTAGTTTTGTCTTTTTAAAGCTTGTAGCAGGGGCACATCCTAAGAAGCCAACAGACTGTACAGGGAGAACTGTTTGGAGATTCTCAGTGTAATAACGGCGCTGCTAAGATAAACATAGACTGGGATCTGGAAAAGTTTCTTCACAGACCTGTGACCTGAGGCTGGGTCGGCTTGCTCAAACAGCTCTAGTTACATGCGTTCCTCAAGAGCATTCTAACTCATTTCTTACTGCCAGGCTCTTCCATTTACCAGTGTTTTATTCATCCATTTTCATAATGGATAGTGACTTATAATGCCTCCATAAAAAGTTTATAAAGATGTTAGAAAATATATTTCTTCCTGCAACTCAGCCCAGAGGGGGGTGGTGTGTTACAAGTTACAGCCAAGGCTATTATAGGTTTAAAGACTCCCAGAAGCTCCCACACGGGACGTGAATGTGATTAAAAACAGAGTGTTTCAGTCAAATAACCAAGAGGATTTGGCTGTGGCTATTTGCTCTGTACAGGTCTGCCTCCTACCAGGCCTCTGAGCGTGTGCTGTGGGACAGCGGCTCCAAGGTGGCCACTACTCTGGAGGCTTTCAGGCAGCCATCTTATAGAGGCCTTTTCCTGTACATCCTCAGGCCTGAGGCTGGCTCTGGGGACACCATAGACAGGTGAGCACTACACTATTCAAGGTCATCTACTTTAAAATGTCCCATGCAGGGACGCCATAGACAGGTGAGCACTACACTTTTCAAGGTCATCTACTTTAAAATGTCCCATGCAGGGACGCCATAGACAGGTGAGCACTACACTTTTCAAGGTCATCTACTTTAAAATGTCCCATGCAGTGACACTATATACAGGTGAGCACTACACTTTTCAAGGTCATCTACTTTAAAATGTCCCATGCAGGGAGACCATAGACAGGTGAGCACTACACTTTTCAAGGACATCTACTTTAAAATGTCCCATTCAGTGAAACAAGTTTTGTAAAGCCTATACAATCCATCAAGAGTATTTGTGAGCCCTAAAGGCTGATAGCATATTATACTGTTACCTGTAACTTTTTGATTATTAACTGAGTTTAACACATTGATTTTACAAAACTTCTTTATCTATAAGGTTAATACATGGGTGAGGGCTGTACATGTTAATGCATTTCTTTTCATCATTCATCATTCAGTAAAATCATGATCTGATGATCTGATTCTGTTTAGTAATGTCAGTAAAGTAATCTGAGGTTAATTTATGGGTGAAGTTAATACAAGGGTGAGGTTAATAAATGGTATTCTTCTTTTAGTTTGCATAAAATACTGGCCTGAGGTTTATACGTAGTATATCTTATTAGTAGCCTGACAAGCTAGACTGTCGCATAAAATCAATACAATCAGAGCAACTAACAAGCCGATTCAAACAACGCTAAGCCCGCCCAATGACTCCCTGTCCAGAAAGAATGTTGTGTTTGGCTAAACACCACAATGTCTGAATACAACCTAGAGCGTTTTGAGTGAATAGACAGCTCAGACACCGCCGATGTCTGAGTACAACCTATGGCTGATGGTTAGACGTACTCGCTGAGCAAATTCAATTTGCTACCGTGAGAGTGTGCGTCTAGAGTTCTAGGCTAGCTTATTAGGGTAATTACTGTAGTATAACTATAACTTTGGCTTTTGCAATTACTAATGTTAATCATATTACAATGTTATGCTCCTGGTTTGCTTGTGTGTGCCACAGATTGAACATGCTGCATGAGGTCCTGTCTGAGATGGCAGCAAGTCCTCGTGTCATGCAGTGTGCCCAAGTAGTCCCTGTGTTACTCCACGTCTTCTTCAACAACATCATAAAGGTACAGTAAATGGCACTAGACAATAGTACTGTTAAACCCTTTCATCTCATCAGAAGTAGATAGATTTGAAATAAATATATTTGCCTGATTTCTTCACGTTTCTCCCACTTCCTCAGTTTGCTGATAAGAAGCTGATAAACCAGCTGGTCCTGGTCCTGCTGGAGAGAAGTAACCTGCTCTACAACATCAAGCAATATCAAATTGAGTTATTCAGGTATGTGGCTCAGGATTGTCTCATCTCGTCTCATCTCATTCAAAGAGTGTAATTATCCAACTCACTGCAAAGGAAAATTCTCAGTCCTCCAACCACAATGAGTGAAGGTTTCTGAAAACCCTCAAACCCCATAACGTAACGCTTTTCCAAAAAGTCTTGATTAATCGTTTTATATCAGATCACTGTCAGTGTGGGCCGGTTTATTTATCCAAATGTCCAATTTCATCAGTTAAGATTGAAATATACCAATTTAATTTCTGCTCTTTATTTTGGTTATCATTGACAGAAGTATAGTTACTAAATACGTTTCAAAGTTTGTTTTGATAAAATGATTGACATAATTCCTAGGCCTCTAGGAATGCTGCACTTGAATATATTGGCACTACTATTGTCATGTAATCTTCTCAGTGGGATGTGGTGAGTGTCAGCTGCCTAATCTCTCTCCCTCTCTCTCTCTCTCTCTCTCTCTCTCATTTTTTCCACAGGGTCTTCAGCACTCACTTTCGTGCCCTGTGCAAACTTCATCCATCTCTTATTGTTGACCAGTCCCGGGAGCTGCTGGACTTTGCTGGGAGCACGGCCAACATCTACAGCAAGGAGGAGCTCTACACCAACGTGGTGAGTTCAGAAAGAGGACAGATCTGCTCATCACCTCTCTCTGCTGCCTCTAGTGGAGGACAGTTTCTAAAATGTAAACTCCAAATTCAGCTCTTCTGTATGTGAAGAGATGTTGATGTATGTTTGGAAAACCATGTCTCTCACCCAGAATGGCATAAAGACTCAGTGATCAACGTTTCTCTGAAGAGTCGCATGACAAACCCAATTTTAAGAACTCAAAGATCTTGTCATAGTCATACAATACATATCCAGTACAGTGGCACCACTCCCTAATTGGCATACTTACAAGTAATAGAATATAGAATAATTGACCTATTCAGTTTTCCCACTCTCACAGTACTACATTAACATTCAGTTTTGCTGCGGTCTCTCAGATGCATCAATAAACTTCACTGCACACCTTACACTCACTCGCATGTGCGTTTGTGTCCAGGTGTGGCTCATCGGAGAATACCTGTCAGTGGCGCACGACCCGCGCTGCTCGGTGGAGCTCATCACCTCGTTCTTCGAGGGCCTGGAGGCAGTGCTCTTTGAAATCTCCCAGGTGCGGCAGTCGGCCAGCCCGCCCTCCTACCCCCCACGCGTCCTCACCACCCTCATGACCACACTGGCCAAGCTGGCCTCCCGCAGCCAGGACCTCATCCCCAGGTAAGTGTGGAGCACCTTTAAAGGGACACCTTGCTTTACGTTCACACCAAGAGCTACTAAAGCTGTAAAATGGCCTTTGTCGCTAAAAAAAAAGCTGCTTAAATTTCTGTGTTCATTCAAATCGCTCTATTGCTCATGACGTGCCCGTTGTCGTTCCATTTGCAACACAGCATATAGATTTACAGCTGAAACGCATCATAGCTAATTTGCCTGAAGCTGACCGGTTTATAGTTGTCATACTAGTTTTCTTTTTTTTTTATTTTGATGTGGTTTTCTAGTTCATGTGTCTGTTCATTTGTCTGTCTTTCTATCTGTAAGTTCACAAGTTCAAACTTTAGGCGGGACCACAGTGTCAGTCAGGTTACATTATGGACACGTGCCCCTATTCCTGAATATTCCAGCAAGCCCCTCCCTTCCTCCTACTCCTTTGCATCTTCATGTCATCCATCTCCTTCTCTCCTATTTCTCACCTGTCAGGACTTGCCATTGCCTAGCAACTCTACCCTGGGATAATATTTCAGCTATGCACTTAGTTACAACCCTACACTTGGTGTTAGAAGACCTGAAAATGGATGTGTGGCACTTTGTCACTGTCACAGTGTAACTGTATACAGTACGTCTTGTCAAGCCAAGCCAATAGGGTTAACTAACCACCCCTGAAAAGTCACATGTCCCCTTGACCTTTTGACCTCTGCTATCATCAACCTTATGTGTTCTCCCACAGGTTGTCTCTGAGCCTGTCAAAGCTGTGTACATTCGCTCGCAGTAAGCACGTGCTGTCCTGCTACAGCGAAGAGGACGCCGAGGAGATCATCACGCGTGCCCACGAGCTCACCAACCTCCTGAAGCTGCCCAGCGTGGCACAGTTTGTGCTGGCACCACCCGCGCTGAGCGAAAGCGCGCGCTGGCACCGGGACGGCAATACCTCCATGCCCCGTGCCATGAGGCTTATCAGTGGACTGCTGCACAAGCAGTCCAGCTTCCTCCCAGGCTGAGTAGGAGAGCTGATGGACAGACTGACTGAGGCAGCTGGCTGGCTCACTCTCTGTGGGCGTCAGAGTTGACAGCTGTCAATCAATCAATCAATCAGTGCAGCTCAGGGCTACAAGGGACTGAGGGAGTGAGACTGATTTGAGAAGGCTAATAGCGCTGTCTGGTGTGGGCTTCTGTGAACATGGATACACAGTACACACACACACACACCTTCAGAGGAGTGCCACTGGAATAGATGACTTATGATTTCGCCCCCAACCCCCCTCACACACACACACACACACACACACACACACACCCACACACACACACACACACACACACACACACAAACGTATGCACACAGAAATAGATGATCATGGTTTTACCAACACACACATACACCAAAATTAAACTAATGCACTTTATCCTTCTCTCTATGAGAACTACAATGACAGCAAAATCATGATGCACTTAGAAATATATTTTTTTTAATTTCCAGGTTGCAGTGAAATTACAGACATTGCAGTTGCACACACAATAATGCCCAGCCATTGAATTTCACAGGACACACAAGTGTGAATTCCTCACTATCAGTCCTTATGTTATAACAGTCATGTTGCTCTAGTGCATACTGTATACT
The DNA here is from genome assembly GCA_027497455.2 of Sardinella longiceps. Lineage (NCBI taxonomy): Eukaryota > Metazoa > Chordata > Actinopteri > Clupeiformes > Clupeidae > Sardinella > Sardinella longiceps. The sequence continues at coordinate 8,254,430 of JAODXP020000015.1, forward strand.
GTATACTGTATGTGCATACTTGATACTGTACATGGAAAAGGTCCACAGAATTGTTCTACACCATCTTGTATTGGAATGTTGAAGATAAGGTCAAGCACCATAAACATGAAGTAAGGTCACGAGGGAACACGTTTTCTCCCAATTAAACCTCACATTAGTAATAATTTAAGCAGCCATCTGCTCTGAATACAAATCAAAGTGCCTTGTAATGTTGTTGTAATGCTTACGGAATGTGTTGTGATATAAGAAAGTTCAGTGACACGCTTATGTGTTATGAAAATGTTAAGCTTCCTGAGAATCACTTGGCTTTATATGTTGGGAACACAAAACAATACAGATCACTAAGCAGTGTTGATTGTCAGTTTCTCAGCGATTTGATTAAGAACGTGATTTGCCTTGCACAGCTAAAATAAAGATATCTCAGTCAAGTGAAGGGAGATTCACAACATTAATATGTCAGAAAAATGTGACAAATTTATGCGGGATATGATCAGTCATTGTCATCATAGGAATGAGTTATGGCTGCAATTTGGCACTTAAAACAACCAAACATCACTGTGAATTAAAAACAAATAAAATGGAGTAATGGCTAACACAGGAGCAGTGAGTGAGTTCACCTAAGCTGCCCTGCAATGAGAAAACTAGATTTGAAATAATACTGCTAATCATGGAAGATTCATAATTGCATTATGTTCTGCACCAACAAAGTAATGATGGTTCACAGGATATACTGTAACCTAATTGAACTATAACTTAATTGTAGCAGACAACCTGTTATGTAAACTGTTGTTATGAGGGTAAGAGAAGAATTTCCTCGATTCAAACTATGATGGTTTCCCACCAGTTTTGGATGATTTCAGAATATGTCACACAGCGATTGATTGGTGATGCTAAAAAAGTAATAAAAATATGATTGATAAAACCTACAAGGAGGATCATATACAGTACTATTAAAAAAACAAAGGCAATACAATCTCTTTAAAAGACCTCTGACATGGCTTGTAATAATTTAAGATCTAAAATAGAACACACTAAAATGGAATCTCTTTAAAATGGAGTCAAACAGTACAGTCATATAGCTGTGTAATGGGTTGTGTCTGAAGGTACAGCCATTTTCTCAAGTTCTACCAGTAAACCGATTCTTTTTTTTCTTCTGTGGACAGGATGATTTTTGTCAAAAAAATCAATTGTTCCACAGTATTTTAACCCACTCAAGTCATCTATCCAAACCAGAGGTTTATAAGGCTACTTGTGATAAGATGTCAAAAGGTAGTGTGCTGTCAGTGGGACCATCAAAGAAAGCAGTTGTGGTGTATGTGTCAGAAAGCCCAGCTGTCACACACTGCTCTTCTCCTATGGGTGGCCTGTCACTGTGTCCCTGCAACCCCCCATCTCTTTCAAACAAAGGGGTGGGGGATGGTGGGGCTTCAGTACCAGACTGAGAGACTGTCACCTGGATGTCTCCATGTAGGAGCTTCCTGTAGAGTACAGGTAGGCATAGATGGCGTAGTAGTGAATGGCCGCTCCTATGGCGACAAAGACGTGCCAGATGGCATGGGCGAAAGGAATGAGGCCGTCGCTCTTGAAGAAGACAACACCAAGGCAGTAGAAGATGCCGCCCACAGAGAGTTCCAGCACGCCATCTCGGTTAGCCTACGGGGACAGGTGAGACACAGTGGTGACCTCATCACATTTTTTATGGGCATTCCGAACATCAGTAGTGTTTGCTCCTGATTTGGGAATGCACTATAGGATGGTCAGTGTGGCAGGCCAGTGATTTAAATGTTATTTAAATGTAAGTCTTGTACCCAGTGACATTTACATGAACATATTTTACCAGGAATGACAAAAGTTTGGTTATTTTTTTATTTACTCTACTGACATGCTGAATGAAAACAAAATTGATGTTTTAGCACAAGTAGTTTTACTTACCATGGCCAACAACACCAAGGCAGGTACAACACCCATGGTTATGTAGCAGAGCAGCTCTAAAATTTTATACCTTAAATACAAAACAAAAACAAAACATAAAGTTCTGTTGCATTAAGCATCTTTGTCTTGTTTCAGTACAAGAGTCCTTATTTAAATATGGTTCTAGTTTCCATTCCTTAAAGGAGGAACTAAAGTTTTTCTACAGTTGCTTTGGTATATTTCTTGAATTATCCTCGAATTTCTCATACAAATAGCAAAACACTATGGATTACTTGCAAAAGCCAGTCTCTTGCTCAAAATCCTTAGTTCATCTCTCAAAAGTAAATATCTATGTCAATGAACATGTCTGTGTCATCACAAAGTCCTTGTGTCACTGTGTATGGATAAGACATTCAAATTGCTGAGTCATGTTGTCAATATAACAGTGTACACATGAGGGTGTTCTGATGTAAACAATGGTTATAAACTTTATAAAAACTATAACGTTTTTATGATAATTGTTGTAAATTGTGAATTACACTTTAGTGTATTGTTACTGTGATACAGAAAGGAAGAGACCACACTACACAGCACAAAGAAAAACTGTACATGCAATGATGTGGGTACTGCAATGCAGTTTCTGCTTCACCTGACTTGCATGCATCACCTTGTGTACATACTTAAGCCCTTGACATATTTTGACAACATGTTCAATCTTTTTGCATGTAGAGACATGCAATGAACTCGTGCCTAAATTTTGTGAGGGGTAAGACTATCCAACAAAGAATTACAGATTACTTTTTTTGTATGGATGTACTTTGCAAGTTGTTCAAAGAAATGAGAAACTGTCTTTTTAATGTGCACAAGAGACACAATGATGTGAAGCTTGAACACAAAGAAGATTTTTGAGAACAGTTTTGAGAATTTCAGTTCTGATCTGAGAAATGCACAAAAGCAACTGAGAAAAAAACTGTGAGAAAATAAGCTGTAAATGTATTTGTTGTTTAAAAAGTAGTACAAGATCTGTCTGTCAACACCATGCCCTTTGTATAAAAAAAATAAGTGTGAAAAAAACTCTCAAGACCAAAGAATATAATGAGAGATGAGATGACAGCTATGGGTTTCCTAACCTCTCGTGAAAGAAGAAGACGTATGCAGAGCCAACGCACGCCATGATCCACACCAGCCAGCGCATGTGGACAGCCCAGGGCCCCAGCTCTCTTAAGTTGAGCCTGACAAATAAACAACACAACACACCACACATCCCATTAACAAACCCACAATAGAGCCTGGGGACCAGGTTGAGGGCAGCCTAATGCCATTTTAAGGATCCACTTCCAGGACTAACCGTACTTCAACAGCAATCACAAAAGTGGAAACATCGTTATAAGTAATGGATGGGTTTTTTTTTTAATGGTTTTAGGGAAATGAGCAAGACAAAAATAAAATAACACTGCCCGCATGTGGTCTGCATGTGGGATACTATGATGTGGACTGACTGAACATGCATCTGACTCTCACCAGGGGGCATAAGAAGCAGCGATGAAGAAATAGATGGCAATCCGGTCGCACATGTGAAAACGCTGCTCCACGGCCCTGTCACAACAACAAGAACAAAGAGGTTCAGGAGAGCCATGCCAACCTTTCATCAAGCAGGGAAAGGAGGCCTGTTGTTCTTTGCCTCCCCGGCACTCCAGAGAGTCCAAATTAAACAACGACAACAACACAAGGGGTTGTGCATCTCTATATTAGGTAAAAGTGTTGCTTTTGCACAAAAAAAAACATGAAAGTGAAGGAACACTTCCTTGCAAGCATGCAAGATACACACACACTTATACAAACACATACACACCCACATACAGTATATACAAGTTGTGAGCTATTTTCATGTGGGTTTTTTTTTTTTTTTTTGTCTTTTACCTGGTGTCTATGTTGGCTTTATATGTCTGTTTATCTTTCTGTTATTTGGTGTATATGTTGGCTTTATGTGTACATGTACTGTATATGCTTTGTTTTTTTTTTGTTTGTTTGTTTGTTAAAGATAGTGCTGCAGCAAAAGAACTTATATTCAAATAAGGTGATTGTAAATGAAAACACTATCCAAAAATAAAGTAAACAAAAACAGAAAATGAAGGAACCCTTTAAATATATGTCCTCACTTTTCCACCCTTTTCTGTTCCTATAGTTCTTAGTCTAAGTCTCTAGCTTTAGCCTTTGACCTTTTTTGTACTTCAGTCTCTAGTATAAAATCATGTCTAATGTTGACTGATGGTCAAAATGATTGAATAATGGCTTATTCAAATGAGGGGGTTCTGATTCATGCCCTGCCACGTGAGCTACCTTTTGAATTTTGTTGACCAACATCAGCTGTTCCTGCAGACCTGAATAAGTGAATTAGACATGAAATGTCATGTCCAGATGAGTCATTAGACCTGCAGGATGAGTGATGCACAACAACTATTTGGACAGACAGTTGAGGTACATGTAACCCTTTTGGAAGGAGCTTTTGTCTTCTATTGCCACTGGTTTTAGCTTTTTAATGATACTATTTCAGTTTTACAGTAATGTAAGAAATGTAATTCATGAATTTAAAAGTGATTATGTACAACGCCAAAACCTTTTAGATGCCATGTGAAAGTGAAATTAAGAAGACAAACAAATATAGACAAAACAATAATCAGCTTTCCTTCATTAGTGGTGAAGCCCATATTTGAATAGTGCACTTGCATAAGTGTCTGTGTGTGTTAATGTCAAGCACTGGAAATGTTCAAATGTTTCTCTAAATCATGTTCCTATTTTCCACTGCATAGCTGTGCAAAGAAAATTACTTGGTAAGCAGGAACTAAAAGAAAAGACGTCACGCAAAGCTACGTAACCAATAAGAAACATTAAACAAACTATTCCCATTGTTTGCATATATGTGTCAACACTTGCCATGACATCAAAGTCTCATGTAAATAATCGAGCAGGATCTAATGTCCATAGGGGGAAAGGTGTCATCTGACTCCCTCGTTTGTTTTCAGTCAACAAAGAACATGCTGTCAGGCAAAAGTATGTATTTTGGCTTAAATATCACGTAAGCGTATTTGGGAAACTGTTCTGGACACATTTTCTTCAACGAATAAGAGTAATGTAGACAGTAGTAAATCTCCACTTAAAAAGTATATTTTCATTACTGTTATAGCACTGCAAGTACAGTACACAACCACACACACACACACACACACACACACACACACACACACACACACACACACACACACACACACACACACACTCATTAGTACTTATTATCAGTTTGTTGTATATCTAGGGCATTTTATAATGAGTAAGGGGATGTGCATTTGTTACATACTTCCCAGAGGGTGGGAGCAGATTGGTCCAACCTCACTGTTATCTACAAGAAGACACATCACCAGGAATAGCTCTTATCAGATGAAGAAATATTTGGGAAGATACTGTAGGTAGGAGAACATCTGCAAAATGTCCTTATGTAATAACAACAAAAATCCAGGAGCTCTGGCTTAAAAAGACGAACACACTCGTCTTCAGTACGTCTTCAGATCCAACGTATATTTTATATTGCAGCAGACAAACAAGCATGTTTTGACCATTACGTCTTTGTTTGGGTTTGTATCCATTACATCTGTGACAGTTGTTTGTGCTTTTCAGTGTACAAACCTGAGGTGGCTTTTTTTCCAGGATACAGTGTGGAACATAGTGGACATGATGAACAAGCCAGACAGCCCGCTGCCATACATCCATGCTGTCACGGCCTTCCACTGGTCATCTGACTGAAAGTACAGCAGAGTCCCACCCAGGATGCTAGGAATTATCCAAAGCTGAGTGGAGAGAAAGAAAGACAGAGAGAGAGAGAGACAGAGAGAGAGAGAGAGAGAGAGAGAGAGAGAGAGAGAGATGCACATTAGGACATTTCAAGACCTCTCAGCAAGCAGTGAGGGATATGATTATCTGCTCTTTGCATTATCATTTAGCCACAGCACTTTGATTCATCAACTATTGGAAGAAAAAATTAAGTCATCTTCCTTTTTCCGGTAATTAAATCCCTCCCTCAGCTCTGAGGGTCCCTGCAGCACTCAAGCTTTTTTTTTTTTTTTTTTTTTTTTTTACAAATTGGTGGAAACGTTTTTGCATCAGGTCAAGGCGACGCAGAAGACTGATTGACTGGCAAAGCCCGCGGTTCAGATTAAACCTACAGGCCCTCTGTCGGTTCCTTCCGTCCATCTGTCACTCTGCGTACACGAGATCAAATATTCATCTGTCAACGCTCACAGTGCCCCAGGAAGGTTACTGATTTTACCTCCCACTGTGGGTGGGTGGGTTGGTGGGTGGGTGGCAAACATAGCCTAGGCTGTCAGATCACTGGCTCTAATGTAAATGGTGCCTAATGCCTTCAACAGATTCTGCTATCACCCGTGAACAACTGGAGAAGAGATTCTGGAGCAAGAGATAGTTCAGCGTTTACAGTATGTGCACTGACACTCCCAACTCTCCTCAAGAGGGTCTAGGATCGTTCACTCACCCGCAAATTAAGCAAAACAGAGCATCATACTCTCTAGCAGAAAATATGTTAAGATTCCTTTAAATAACCAAAAAAAAAATGCATGGCAACAGAATAGAGGGTGGTATTAGTGCGTTTAGTAAAGAGGTCAGAGAGGATTTCATCTCTTGGTTAGCGCGTGCACTGCGCTGCTGCTTCCATGCTAGCCTGTACTTTGATCAGGCTCACCAGATGTGCTTCTGTAACGAGCAGAGATCAGCCCTGCACAGGATGTTATCCAAACGGCACCACTTCAGTAAGACCACAGGAACACGCTCATAAAAAAGGAAGGGGAGGAATAGTCTCTCGGTGGTGAGAGGTCTATTACTGTAAAAAAAAAAAAAAAAAAAAAAAGGAAGCAAAGATGACACGGACACAGGCAAAGCCACCAGTGCCGTAAGAAAGTGAAGACAACCACACATAACGCTGATGAGTTTGTTGATGCACACCCTTATGTGACAGTTACTGTCTTTAACTGAAAAAAAAAAACAGTGCCCATCCCCTTACGGTTGTAGTTTCTGCCTACAGCAGTCTTCTACAGTTCCGTTTGGTGTTTCAGTTACCCTGTAGACCACAGTAAAAACCCCACACAAAGTACACAGAAAGTGCCACAGAGAGCACTACACCTACCCCATGGGTGGCACAGTTGGCAGCATGTTCGTATTCTGTAGGCTGGTACCGCTTGGTAGGCGGCACTCTACTGTTCATGAATCTAGTAAAAGACAACAAACAGAATGTTCTGAAATTATTTTCCATAAATTTGACATTAAGGCATTGTGAGACAATTTTGGTTTGACCCCCCCCCCCTTTCCATGGTAAATTCTTATATCCATAATTATTTCAACATATAAACAACAAACACATCATCCCCAACATCACACCAGTTTCTTGACTTATAGCTTCCCATGTAGAGCCCTCCCAATCAGATCCCATCCAGATCATTAAAATGGGTTCTGGTGTGGACCTGCGTGCAGCCCCTGGACATCAATCAGTTGGGCTTAGAGAGTAATCACATCGACAGTGGGTGAGGAGCAGAGGACTGCACTAAGCCTTTAGCTGCAATAGCAGCTGCACACAGCAGCACAGCACAGCACAGCTCTCTGACAAGGCTGAATTTAATCCATCAAGCCAGTCTTCTGAAGCACACGTGTGTATGAGTGAGTGAATGTGTGTGTGTGTGTGTGTGTGTGTGTGTGTCTGTTTGAATTTGTCATTCATTTAAGAGGCATGAGCGAAAGAATGGTGTTGAAGGTTACCAACCTGTACGGACGTATCCCTGCCTCACACACAACTAATTGCTAGTCTGACTGGTCCCTGTGGTTTAGTGGGTGATTTGACTTGCATGACTGAGGCCACCAGCAGGGAGAGGCAGTGAATTCCTCTCTGCCATTTAGAGTGCACTTGGTATTTCCGCACTCTGTATCTATACTACATTAAAATGAGACTGGTGTTGTGTGGAAGAACATCAAGGAGAAGGAATAAGCAGGTAGATTTTTAGGATTTGAAAAAAAAGTAAAAATAAATATTTCATTCTTTACACAAGGGGGCATTAAGCTTTTAAAAGAAGCTTCATAAGCTCCTTTTTAGTCTGTGGCACAGCTTCAACATCTTTCTGATCCACATCACGTTATTTAGGAATTACTGGTATTTATACTTGCTTACAGCATTAGCAAACAATCGGTAAGCAGCTAAGTCTACTGTTATCCAGTCTGGAATCTCAGGGTCTTCATGCCACACATAGTGAATGGCCAGCGGACTGCCTGAGCGATGATGTCACGGTATCCATGACAACCGGAGGCTTGGACATTTTCTTTGTATTTGCTACTAACCACACTTCATGTGTGTAATTTAATTAACAGACTCCAATGTTGACCATAGGATTGGAAGCCTTAGGAAATGACAATGGCCAGCTAATGATACATGAAACAACTTTTTGAGCAGTCCTCCCAAATATATAATGGACATATTTTGCATTTAATTCTGTTTGAAAGCATTTTCATTTCTGTAATAAATTATAGGATCACCCAGTCAGAACATTTTAGAATTGGTTATGTGTCAGTGCCCAGGAACATTGCTTAAAATGTTGCACCATGAACCATCACCTTGGCCACCTGGGAGGCTGCAAACGTAGCAGGTTATCTAAATCATTTGATTTTGGAATGATGCTCGTCCATCCCCCAGACTGGTTGTCAGATGATGCAATCTAATCAGTAGTAAATCTGTTCTTTATTCCCCACCAAAAAAAAAACAAGGATTACATAAAGAGTTACCGTATATCTGGGACTGTTATGAAACAGGTTTTCATAAGACATGTCAGTCACTCACTGTCTTCTGTATCTTTTTAAATTGTTTGGGGTGGAGGGTGGCTGTTTTCCTTTTTAACCATTTCAGACTGGCTAGCTGAAAGCCATTGAGCAAAGGTGGCTCTGAGATTCAGCTCACTCCATGGCACGAGACATTAGGCTTTTTATCTGTTAAGGCTCAGGTGTGGGATCCACGCGCTGGCTGAATCCTTCCACAAACACGGTCCAGGTGCCTTTGTGCAGAGCCAGAGTGCGTACATGGCACAGTAATTAAATAAAAACGTCAAGTGAGTTCATGCAGAAGTAGCCCTTAAGTGCTTTGATTTGGAGAGCAGATTTTTCCTTTTTCACACCAATGAGTTGTGTATTCATTTAGCAATCTCTTGAGGGAAACAATCACAAAAGAAAAATCTGACAAATGTTACAATGAAGGACTGGCAGCAGCGGCAACAACAACAACAACAACAACATTAACAACAAAAATAACATGGTAAGAATAGATTCATGATCATGAGGTAAGTCTTGTTCTAGGATTGTAGTTGAGTAGTTATGCTGCATAAATGACAAAGGGGTGATTTGAGTAGCTTGGTGTATGTTACATCCTCCTCCTGCAGTCATATAGGATAAGGGACTGTCTGACATCTGAGGAGATACACTAAGCTTACTGACCCACAAACAACTGCCCACGTACTGCACTTACAGATCTGCGTGGCAGTCCAGCCATTCCCTTCTATAGTGTACTTTACATGCACGCTGCTGCTGGAATGTGCATTACTAAATCTTATGACAATCTACTTAAATATAGTGCTCTCCAACCACAAGGTGTTTTTTGTAAAGAAATAGACTAAATAGCATAAAATGGAAAGACTTAAGGCCTGAACTATCTATCCCTTTGAAAATGACATGATTTCCTCACCAGTGGGTCAACTGCTCAGTGAAGCAGAACAATCTAAATTGTTTATGCCTAGCATGCCTCCATAGTCCGTGTTGGCAAGATGATTCATGTAGAGTCCAGGGCATAAGCCAAAAAACTTTCCCCTCTATTAAATCAAAGGCATGTTTTCCCCAAGTGCTGAACTTTTCAAGTGCAGTGGGATCTGATTGGGAGACGATTTCAACCTTTTGACATGTTAATTCTGGACGGACAGCGGTGGAGGACATGGTACAGATAAGCATTCTAAACATTCAATGGCCGACATCATCAGAACACAACCAAATGAATGTGTATGATATTGCACACTCTGCCGTGGGTTTCATATGAACAGCTCAACATGGTCAGTAGCCATGGAGGACAAAATGTTGTTGCCTCGGGTCATGGGGATCCACTAAAAAGCTTTCACTGCCAACCACCCTCAGAATTTCCCCATTTATCTGCTTAGGTCCACTGCCATTGTAAAAGGGTCCAACTTACAGTCGGCCAATAATATCTGTTGATTAACTTATTACAGAGTGGGCTAATCGCATATGACAGGGGCCAGGCTTGTCTTTCCCATCAAAGCAGGGCTTTAATGAACATGTCCATTCAGATGAATCAGAATGGGGCAGGCCTTCTCAGCTTTGCATGGGTCTGTTGTCTCTGGTCTTGCTCCTCTCTTTCAAAATTCCAAATTATAGACTACAGTACTGATTCAGGGAAGTGCACACATAAAAGAGTGTTCGCACTCAAAGGCATCTTAAGGGCACCAAACCATTAGCTAAAATGAGAGCATTGCACGCAGCTCAAGAAGGAAATGTTCATTAAGTTGACAAATACAAATCACCCAAACACAATGAGAAGTATAAATGGGCAGAATAATTAAGTAAAAGCATCAATGAGGCAAAGCGATAAGCTCACTATAATTCCCCAAAAAGAAGATTAGTTAAACAAATATTACTTAGGCCATATTTGTTGACGAACGTTTCACATTGCTAACAACATGACAACCTATGATGTAGGTAAGCCCCTCAGGCTGGCTAATATGGCCATATGCTTAACCATTCATAATTCATGGAAAAGCTCTGGCAGAGAAGGCTTCAAATCAACAGGTGAGCATTCTGTACCAGCAATGGCGACTGAAACAAACAGGCACTGATGTGAAAAGGATTGGGCTGCTCAAATCCTTCTTGAAGCATTGCATCACCAGTCTCTTGGCTCTCCAGCACTTCCATCTCCAAACAAAAGTGTGGAGTTCAAGTATTGTGTGTGCATGTCTCTGATGACTAAAATAATGCCTGTCTTGTCAGACAGGAAATCCTGTTACTGGCCCACAAACATTTAACCCAAAGTGCTCTGAGGATGTTTTTCTTTCTGCCCACCTCTTAAGAACAATTGCGCAACACTTAGGGTATAAAACTATACACAACAGTGTGTGATTGTTGACTGTTCATAGTTGAACAGAATTATCGTTCATGTTATAGCTTTTAGCATGCGTTTGTTCAAACTTTTGTCCAAACTGACACACAACAACAATTAAGAAAAAATATTAGTGATCATCCTAAAACAATGCTTAGTAATTCACATTATTTCAATAGAATAACAATAGTTGAGTGAAGTGTTTGAATCAAAGAAGGGGCAAAGAAACCCAAGAAATACAGCAAAATTCCATACATAAAGAGGATTTCTAATAGTAAGAGGATTAGACCAGTGGCTTTTTCTTTAAAAGAAAGGATAGATTGTAAACGTGTGCAGGATTATTACATCTTTCTCTAACCCACAGGGAACTACACAACGTGAAAAATATTCATTTAAGCTAATTCTTTAGAAAAGCAAGGCTCCTTTCCAATAACCTATAGCTGTGTGAACCATAGGTATAGAATCTCTATATATGATAGGCCTATCTATGGTGTGTACAGAATAGCAGAAGTTGACCTTTTTGTTAGGATGATTTCATGTTCAGGATATTCGGCAAAATTACATTTCAAGTGGACTGTAGCCAAGGCCTAGCCTACATATTTGGTTGAGGTGTTGTTTTTGCTCTTCTTAGACAAAAAGTACTAATGCGTCTATGTACAGCACCCTCCACAACTGTTTCTATCTCTGTAACAGATGACTCAAACAATGAAGGAAACAATTATCTTTTCAAAATTTATCTTAGTTCCACAATCAAAACAATGAGGAAAAATCCATCCTTTATGGAAAGCAAATTTATTCAGAGAAAAAGCAATGCATCGCAAAGAAATAGGCCTAAATAATTACCACAACTATTGCCATTGGAAGTGACATCCAATAGATCATTCAGAGAGCACATCAGGATGAAAAGCCTTTTTGGGCATTACGTTAGAAAATTTAAAGACCTGGAGCCGGAGCTGCTGCCATTGGGATCTGATGTCCTGTCAAATGGTCTCATGGAGTGAAATATAATAAAAATTGAGCCTTTAAACAACCAGCCCTTATGGGTGGTTTAGGATATCTACACCCTCAAATATACCATGCTTACTGATGAGTAGCCAGTGGTGAACTCTATGTTGCCTATTTAAATTCCACAAGCCCTGGGAATCTTGGAAGGGTGAATGATTACATGAACTCATTTTTTTTTTTTACTAAATTACTGTATTTTAAAATACTACAGTAAGTTCATATCAACAAAATATGGTTGACTGAACAAAACAATTTAAGATCATTTCAGTCCTCTGATCTTAACAGCAAACACAAGAGGCTAAGGTTGCACGAGCAAGGACCAAGACATGTAAGATCTGTAAACAGTTAGCAAAGAATGACTTCAAATCCTCCTTTATTTCCCCACCTCACATTTCATAGGAGAGACCTTGGAGAGTTGTGTTGTGGGCAATGGAGGACTATGCAGAGTGCCAGTAACCCAATTATGGCACTTGTTTTGGTAAAATAGGTATTTCCTTACGCATTGTTCATTGACGTTTCTCTGAATACATTTGCTGATGTTTTTTTTTTTTTTTTTTTTTTAATGTGTGTTTGCAGTCAACTTTACCAGGGGTGCCAATATGTGGAGGGCGCTGTGATAGCCTATGCACCTATGGCACCCCCAGGTAGGCAGGCTACCTCTCTTTCGCGCAAAATCAAAATCTGTCATAATTAAGGATCTAGTTGGTTGCTCGCGGGCCCAAATCAGCAATGCGATTTTGTACTTCATAAACTTCGGTTTGCAAAAATCTTTCTCATAGCTTATAGCCTTGCTCTCGATAACATGCCCACACATTTTGTACTTTCTTTTTACTCCTTTTTAACCCATGCCCATTTTTTGTAAACAAAAGAAAGTGTTTGCTCATCTGCAGTGTATGAAATACATCTTACCTTCCATACTTGGTCTTCTTAAAATCCATACTGCTTGTATTTGAACATTTTATAAGTTGCTCCGTAGCCTGTGCGCGGCAAACCTTACTCCGAGTGTTGTGGCGTCTCAGCTCACGCAAATATTTTGTTGAAATAATATTAAGCACGTGGGGTGTGTAATACTCTCTGTACAAATCCTTGGAAAGAGAGAGAAAGTATTGGAATTGCTGTTGTCTCTACATCCGAAACTGTTCCGTGACCCCTCCTATCCTACGCGCTTGACAGATAACGCGTTTAAATCCCCTCCCCTTCGATATTCAAGTAAACACAGAAATCCTACGAGAAAGCATCGCATAGCCTACATCACAGTTTTGACTGAACTGCCCAAATGCAATCCTTGTTTAAATGGTCATCATTCTCACACTACAAGGCGAAACGACTCCAGATGCTGGATTCATGCACATTAGGCTACTACCTGTAATTAAGGCGCAGTTTGCTCTCGAGGGGAAAAAAATGATGAAAATTCATAACCTCGCACCTTCACTAACCATCTCGCTATAGGTTATAGGCTACCAGAGACACTTATTTTAGGCTACAGCTAAAAACATATTTCGCATACAGTGACTGCTTTGCATGGCAACAGGTCTAGGCATTCCAGTGAAGATCAATTGGCACCCTTCATAGGAAAGGAAACTTGGCATTCAATGAAAGAATAGATTCGTAGGCAACTTAATCAAAAATACAAATCTGTGCCGCATCATATAGCCGACTATTATGACGTGTGGTAGCCTGAGCCTAAAAATGCCTACTTAATTTAAATACAGATAAGGCAAAGATGTTTTAAAACATTTGAAAATTGCCATACAGTCACAGAGCATAGAGCGGTATGCAAAGCCCCCTGCTGGCTACAGTAGCCTATTAAAGTTGAAGAAAACTTTATTAGAGGTTGCCTTCATAAGACCCCTTTTCACTTGGGCTGTTTAGACCTAATAGGTATTTCGTCAAGCCAGCTAGTAGATGGGACTTTTGTCACATGTACATCTTTAAAGAAGATTTTCCTATTTCTAGATATTCTGCATCAAAACTATTTTCATACTGTGTTAATTTCTTTCAATGTTCTGTAGCCTAACACTTTCGTCAATAGGAGCAGTGGGAGCAGTGAGACTGTAAAAGCTAAAGATTGCCTAACTCATTAGAATGAACAATCAACTTTTGTCATTAATTCTTTTTTATGCTTTAGGAGGTGTCCACATAAAATGTAATGTTAAGCTACCTGATTGGCTGCTCAAATTTTCCATTAATCAAGTGATTAGCCTAAAAATAACCTCAAAGTTCGGACTCAGAAAAGCAGTGTGTCGTGCATAACTAGAGTTGCAAAGTTGCAAGAGTGTCGGTGGATAAGGGCACATATGGTTGGGGCACAAGTCCAGGGGCCTTGAGGACGTCGTGTTCCCTTTAAATGCTATAGACCCAAGGCACGTTGCTGTTCTGCGCTTGCGTACGTGGGATGAGCAGCAACAGTCAGTCAAAAACAACAACAACCACGGGAATAAGGGAGGAACGCATGGAACAGTGAAGAATACAGATTACTTGTAAAACAACATCGCTAAGCTCTCATTACGGCTATTTCTACTTCAGCTGTTAGTGTGTAAATGGTGCTGAGCCCATGAACCTGGCGAGTCAGAGCGGGGAGGCCGGCTGCAGCCAGCTTCTCTTCGCCAACTTTAACCAGGACAACACGTAAGGCGAAGCGGGGTAGTGTTTTTAAAGATCGGTGACGTTGCGGCCCATAGTGACAAAGATAATGTCTTATAATGTCCTTTCTGTTGTCATATGTGCTCATTTAAGTGTTTCCAGACAGAAACACACTGTTGAATCCCAGTGTGAACAAGTCCTTGATGCTAACCACATAAGAAAGATTGCAAAACGACTAGCCAGATATGCTAGTTGGCTAGTCTAGTGGGCAGGTTGCCTGGCTAAGTGGCTAGCTAACATTGTGTGGGGACAGCTGTGATGGCTAGCAAGAGTTTCGTGTTTTTTGTTTTGACAGGTTGTTGAAACCATGCTATTACCTAACATTTGAATAGTGTAGACAGCTATATTTAACATTCAGGCATCATGAATAGATTATGTTATTTTTTATTACCATTGACAAGCTTTGTTTTGTCCTATAAGTATAACTAATAGTAGAACGTTGATGTTGATGCCATATTAAACCGTTAGCTAACGTTAGCTAGCGGTAGTTTTAAAGCTATTGCTAACGATGGAAGCCTTAGCTAACATTAGCTGTCTTGGGTAATCTTTGGCATCAGTGTACATCCAAGTATCATTGTTTCAAAACATGCCAGTGTCAGTCATGGTAGCCTTTCCTCACTGAGTGTCATGAGGTTAACTGATAGTATTCAATCTGTTCTGGTTAACCCGCTACTCACTTTATCAAAATAACATCAAAACTCCTGAAAATAAAACATTGGTTCTTTGTAGTTCACATTAGCCAGCTATCCACAGTACTTTAACGTTAGCTTGAGGTTGGGCACGTTTGGGCGAACGCCAACGATATATTAACATTAGCTTTGGTGAAATTAGCGGAAAGTTACAGAAAGAAAGACAACTACCAATGTATGCATTGTTTTCCACTGTGGTTTGGAGTACTGTTGACGTCTATCCTAATGATTTTGCTGTCTGTCAAGCTCATTTACATCCGCTGATGTTAGCGTCAGCGCTACCTAGCGTAGTAACGTTAACCAAAATAACGTTAGCTTATAACGTTATTACTGATCATGTTCTCGTGTAGTGTTTTATATAAATGTAGTTGTACATGATTCGTTCTCTGCTAATTTAAACAAGCAGTGTTATACTCTGTACATATAGGTTCTGAGCAAAATTATCATTAAGTCTGGCTAACTAACGTCAAGTTGTCACCAGTTAGGTATCTGTAGGGAGCTTTAATATAGTCAGAGAAAGCCTTCGAAGGACTTTGGTTAAATGTGTGTTTATTATGTTTGGGTGTGATTGCTTTGAGATTACATAACTGACACTTTCTCTTTCTTTCTCTGACAGGTCCTTGGCTGTTGGTACTAAATCTGGCTACAAGTTTTTCTCATTGTCCACAGTAGACAAATTGGAACAGATTTATGAATGTAGTAAGTGACATTTCCATAATATATGCACGTATTTACTGGCATCAGGAGCAACAATATCACTGATATAAATGTAATTCTGTAAGAAGTTTCCTGTAACAATTCAGTAACAGTACATGCCTCAATGTACATTTTATTAAAACATAATGACATTCTATTTTGTCTCACATAGCCTATGCAGTTTAGCCGGTAACATATGAATTAGAGTTGCCTGCATTATCTTGAAACTGAAGGCACCTCCCAAAAATGCTGGATTGAAGGGTGGAAAAACAAAGTTGTGTTGCAATAAGCCTTCTGCAACTACAGAGTAGGCTATGAGAAGTGTCCAGACCCTAAGTCAACTTCCTTTTCTGGGAGACTCAGGTTATTTTGAGTTTTCAGTATACCCCAGATCCGTCTTTCACTTTCTGTCTCGCACTAGATGTTTTGTCCATCTCCGAACCTTTTAACATTTTCCATGGCCTTTTCACTTTATTAAAGGGACATTATAGAGAACACTGTTACCCCCCCCCCCTCCAGTTGTTTAATGTAGACTATATTGTATAAGAGCAAGAGAAAACCTACTTAATGGTCATGGTTGTGTTGTAGACGGCATAGATCTCTGTTACAATTTTACAACACATCCTAAGCTACAGTTACATAAGCTGTTTTTTCCTTTGCCTCCACAGCTGACACAGAAGATGTGTGCATTGTGGAAAGGCTGTTTTCCAGCAGCCTTGTTGCTATTGTTAGCCTTAAAGCACCCAGAAAATTGAAAGTGTGCCACTTCAAGAAAGGGACTGAGATTTGTAACTACAGCTACTCCAACACTATACTGGCGGTGAAACTGAATAGACAGGTAAAAATTAAACATTTTGTGTGCATTCTCTGTTAATCATAAAACAATATAGAATTCTAACTTAAGAAAGTTAAGTTAGGCAACTTGTTCATGTAAGAGTAAAACTTTTAAAATGTGTTTTAAAACTAGTTTGTTTAACTTCTTTCCTTGTTAGCAAATTGTTCTCAGTATGTTTAAACTTCAATAGATATGAATGTTAATGTATAGTTCTTTGGGATCTTCACAAAAGGGTAGGCCATCCTGCAGTTTGACAAAAATCTTTGTGTGCCAGTATTCGCCTGGATCTGGGGCACAAAGCACCCTTTTACCATGCTGATGTGACTGCTTTTGTACGGTAGCATCACATAGAATTAGATAACAGCAGTTGTGTTCTTGGGAAGTGGATCTGCCAGCATTGATGTTTAATTTCATCTACATCAAAGTATACCTAATTATCAATACTGTTCTTTCACAGAGATTGATAGTATGTCTGGAAGAGTCACTTTATATCCACAATATCAGGGATATGAAAGTACTGCATACGATTCGGGAAACTCCCCCAAATCCCTCAGGTAATGCTTCTCTCTCCATTACATGATCCATTGTGATGTACCGTACATATGTAGGGACTATGCCAATGTGCAAATCCTAACGATGAATTATCATACAGTGTAGGCCTAAGCTTTGGTAAAATTAGTGGAAAGATACATGCAGAAAGCTACAGTATATCACACAGGATGGTCTCAGTCACACCCACACAAATCCGATCATTGTCATTTTCTATACCAACTTCTAATTATTCTATTGACAATTCGTGAAAGTGTGTAAAATTGGTTATTATTTAGTTAATTTAGGCAGGTTATCTTCATCTGCATGGTCTGGTTGTTATCTCCATCACAGGGTTGTGCGCACTCTCCATCAGTAATGATAACTGCTACTTGGCATACCCTGGCAGCGCAACAATAGGAGAGGTTCAAGTCTTTGACACAATCAACCTGGTGAGGTCTTGGTTGTAATATATACAGTACATACCTATTTGTATGTAATACATATGTATTTGAAGAACATGCGTGGAACTTGGCTGTTTTATCTTTACAGAGGGCTGCAAATATGATCCCTGCCCATGATAGTCCCCTTGCTGCTCTTGCCTTCGACGCTAGTGGCACAAAGCTTGCCACTGCCTCAGAAAAGGTATTCTATTGTGGTGTGGTGTGGTGTGGTGTTGTGAGTTGTATCAGATGTACTAAATTTAATGCTGATTGGCAACTGCACCTTCTTAACCTCTTGGGGTTTTTGTTGTTGTCAGGGAACTGTCATTCGCGTGTTCTCCATTCCAGAAGGACAGAAGCTCTTTGAGTTTCGAAGAGGAGTGAAAAGGTATGTTGACCTGTTTTAGGGACTACCGTGATCTTGATGGAGGTTAATTAAATTAATTTTGTGAAATGTCTTCAGCTGTCTTCAGCTTTAATTAAGCTAATACACAAGGACAAACTGTACACTGAAATGCATTGTTCTTTTAAAACCTCAATATGATTCTTATTCAGTGTAAGTGGTGTTAAGCAATTAGTTAACATTGACATTGGTTCAGTCAATACATGCTTTTCACATTAATATCCCATCCCTAATGTACTGTGGTCCCTACCTGTAATGGACTGTGACTGTGGATATTAGAGATATTCCACACAAGTTCTGTAAAAAGACTCCTCTCATTAGACTTAGTGAGCCATATTCTATCTAGTTGTGAATGGAAGAGATATATTCCTCATAAGCTCAGTAAAACAGCTTCTGTTCTTGTCTGACAGATGTGTGAGCATCTGCTCGTTGGCCTTCAGCATGGAGGGACTCTATCTGTCCGCCTCGAGCAACACGGAGACGGTTCACATCTTCAAGCTGGAGACCCAGAGAGAGAAGTGAGCGTGGGCTTGGGTTTCTTCCATGTGGAATGTTTGGCCAGCTTAAATGGGAGCCACTCATAAATAACTTTTCATGTCCTCTGTTTGCCCTAAAACATACACAAAGCCAGATGTGGCGAGTTAGCGCTAGCTTCCTGTCTCTGTAGATGGAAAGTCTAGATGGGCTGTAGATGAGCCCATTTATTTTCAGCGGGAATACACACTTCGCTCTGTCGCTCTGTGATCTTGAAGTATTATGGAGATATTTTTGCATGTTCCCTTTATTTTGTTTAATTTGTTTGTTAGGCCACAGGAAGAGCCTACAACTTGGACAGGGTACTTTGGGAAGGTCCTGATGGCATCCACCACATACCTGCCAGCTCAGGTGACAGAGATGTTCACCCAAGGCCGAGCCTTTGCTACTGTCAGACTGCCATTTTCTGGACACAAGAACATTTGTGCCCTTGCCACGTAAGTGGAAATGTGTTGTTTTCTTCTTTCTTTTTAAATAGGAATGGGAACTTGATGTGCTTGATTGTTATTATTATATTCAATATTTATCACAGAATCCAGAAAATTCCACGTCTTCTGGTGGCAGCTGCAGATGGGTACCTCTACTTGTACAACCTTGATCCACAAGAGGGTGGAGAATGCACACTAATGAAACAGCACAAGTAAAGTTCATAATCACATATACCTCATAATCTTAATCACTGGGCTTTTAGAGTTATTTTACCTTATTTTGGTTATTTTAATTCACTAAAGCTGCTTTTATTACCGCTTTTCAGGTTGGATGGCAGCGCTGAACCGGCCAATGAAATCCTAGAACAGACAGCACATGACCGTCCCCTCGTGGCACAGACCTATAGTGCTGCTGTGGCCAAAGGTAGGCTCACCTCTTCAAAGTCCTGAGTAGACATACACTGTCGACAAGAGAGATATCACATTGCATTGACACCTTTGGCTTGAAGAGGGACCATGCTCCTATTTTAGCTAAACTAGCCTCAATTTAGCATGTTAAAATTCATTGTAGTGGTTGTACAACACTTTACTGGTTACTCAACTTTACTCCATTGGTACTGTATCTGTTTTGAATTTATCTAGCGCCTTTGTGCTGAAATAGTGAATACTATATGTACATTTGTGCCCACGGTCAAATCTCATGATGCTGGGGGAGCTCTTGTATAGAAAAATGCAAGTTCAAACCTAGCATAAGCCAAGAAATCTTCATTGGTTCCGATGCAATTTCCCAGTATCAACCGACAAATGCTTTTGGGAAATTAGGAGAGCTCAGTGAAGAAATGTCCAAATTTGCATAGTATCTCTTTAAAATGTATATGCCTTTTTCTCAGTCCATTGTGTTCCCCAAGCTAAATGAACTCCCATATGTTTACAAATCATCACAGAAAGATACTGCTATTAGCTGTTGATAGTGATCGTCATCAGATATTGTAACAGTCTCTCATGAAGCATTAGACATATTTTATTCATACATTGTGCCAACATAGCAACTACACACTTTTTTTGTGTAATGACTTCATAAAACACAAAGAGAAATGGTTTGCTTATAATTAGTGCTTGTCAATAAATAGCTCTTGTTTACTGTTGATGGCCACACCTGCCATCTGACAGATTCAAATGAGCTGACTAGTTGGAATTCAGGTAGTGTTGTATTTGTCACATTCTGTAACAGAAGGCAAACACAACAGACCATAATCACTTTGTTATGCAAACCATAACATTCATTTCCTCACTTCACAGTAACCGTCACTTCCTCGGTCCCAGAAGCACTAACTGTGATGGTGCATACAGTGCATATAACTCCTACACTGTAATATTGGCAATTGTTGGTTGCTGTCTTCAGAATGGTCTTTGGTCATTTTTGCCCTCAAATTTAGGTTTAGGGGGAAGATTGTGGGGATTAGGGTTGAGGTGGTGCCTTTTAGGCTCTGCTACCTGGAGGTGCGATTGGGGGCAAAAAACACCATTGAGCCTTTAGAACATCCAAAGCAGCGAATCTCACTCTGACCCAGAGTGCGTTTCCCAAAACATAATTGTTTGGCAACGGCCATTTGCATTGAAACCAACAAGTTTATGATAATTAAAAACATCCAGAGAAGATTTTCACAAATGGGTCAAACAAATGGATAACCAAGTGGTAGACTGTAGTTTCAAGATGGCCGCGCAACATGGCAATCACCATTGAATACAGCATTGTAGTGTATATACTGTATAAATGGTGGATTTCAAGTGTACCAGAACACTGTGATATGTTGATGTAAGTAATTATTAATTATTAATAAGGTGAAATCCTAAAATAAAACAATGCACACAATTCAAACAATTTGTTAGCAACAATTTTTTTGCAAACGAGCCCCATTTCTTTAACTAACTTTTTGACATATCAAACACCCTCACACAGCAGACACAAGACTACCATTGCACTATTTACCAACACAATAGAAATACTGGTATTTGTTGGGGTTCGTCTTGGCATTAAGCAACCAACTTAAACTCTTCTTCCTCAACTTGGACAGGTTACTCCGAGGACCAGGGTGCCGTGGGCGGGGCGGGAGTGGAGGACGACATGAACGCCCTGCATTTGGATGAGGAGAACGAGCAGCCTCCCTTGATCCTGGAGACAGACTGAACAACCAACAACGACAGCAACAACAACAACAAAAATAAGTGAGAGCGAAAAGGAGGAGGGTGAGAGCAAGAAAGTGGAGAGGGAGGAGACAGTGGGCCACACCAACTGAGAGACATTTTGGGGGGGGTTTCTGTGGGAGGGGGTTAAGAGAGAGGGGGGGGCTTCCTCTCCTCCTGGGGTGCTGCTAAGGCATATGTGACATGTTGGATGGAAGAAGGAGGGATTAAACAGAAAGGGCATTTTTAAAAAAAATAACAGGCCTAGCTGTAGCCTCATTCTGTCTATTGTTACATATAGATGTTTTTTTTTCCTTCTCCCTTGTGGCTTTTTAAAACAAGCAAAAAAAAAAAATCTGGTGGAATTTCAAAGGCCAGATGTATACATTTAATAATCGAAATCGAAATGAGAAGAAGAAGAAAAAAAAAGAAGAAATAACAAGCTGCAGGTGTTGCGTCCCTTAGCTTTGCATGTACATGTGCCAAGTGTAGGATGTTCTAGAAGACATACAAACAAAAACATTTGCTCTCATGTCGATGGTTTTGATCTGTATGGTGGACTCTTTTTGTCTCTCAAGCCTTGTCAGAAATTAAATGTGATTTGCTTTTTTTTTTTTTTTTTTTTAAATCGAACTGAAAACAGTTGAGTTTGACTCCTCAGCCTGTCCGCACCAGAAAGTGCACAGCGTTCCTGTTATTTCAGAGAGGAATTTCTAGGGTGCGTGTGTGAGTGTGTGCGTGTGACTGAATGCGCCTGTGCTGTGCATCTTCTGTACAGAGCTATAATTATTATTGTCTACCTGAGCAGGGCACCAATGCAATGTGCCGCTACAGAACACTGACCGCCTGACTTAGCATGACCAGTGCTGACCCTGATGGCCTAACAGAAACAGTATTCCCAGACAACTGTTTTTTTTTTTTTTTCCCCCACTCTCTCTCTCTCCCATCTGTGAAGTCAGCAACTACTGATCTTAATCCAAATGGAAAAAAAATACTTAACGCTCTAAACAAAATGAAAGAAAAAGAAAAAGTGCTCAGTCTATTTTTGTTTAGTTCTGTTTTGTTTTTCTGATTTCTTTTTCTACTGTTGCTGAATCTCATTTCAAGCATTAATGAAGTGTGACACTTAGGTGTGATGATTCCCTCATGTTCCCCTAATGTCCCCGCACTGTGCCCACACCGTTTTTTTTTCCTTGTTAACGTTTTATTGCTTGAGTTTTTCAAGGACCTGATGGGAACTTGAATGTGGTTGATTTTCTTTCATTTTTAAGGAGGAGCTGGTACTCCAGCAGATGTGATGGAACATCAGCCATTAGTCGCTATTTTGTTTTCCCAGTGGGAAGTTTTACTTTTTATTTTTTTCGTCCCCTTGAATAATAATAATAATAAAAAAAACACAACTTCAAACCTCCCATCTCCAAGTGAATGATGGCATTTAGTGATAACGATAGTCAGTGGTCAACAAGAACAGGCCTAGCTTTTGAATCTTACCCAGCAGTCATAAATCTCTCTGGAAGTCACCATGCTTTAAATTGATCGTTAAAAGGCTCCGGGAACACGGGAGATCAGAGAGAGTAGTTGGAGCAGAATGAAAAGGCCGGCTTTCGTTGCCCATGTCCGTCACTCTTGCCTCTCTCTCTCTGAGCCGCAGGGCTGACGTTGGTAACCCGCCGACACACTGGGCTCAGACCCCAGGCAGGTTCCCACGAACGTCCCCTTGCACGCTCTCCCAGCTAATAAACAAACATGGGTTTGGGTCACGTAGGCAGTGTGCGAGCCAGAACCACACTGGGTCAAATGAGAACCTTTCGTGTCTCCTGGGCAATGGGAGTCTGTCTTTTACAGGGGCAAAGTCCCCTGGAGGCCCACCTCCCAATGCAGAAGTAATCAGAATGTTTGGAAAGGTTCTAATTTTAGACAGAACAGGAAATTGTGTTTGGGGTGTGTACCCATACAGTTACACACACAACATTTTCCATCAAGACCGCCAGGAAAGAATGTTCAAGTGGAGCACCTTCAGACAAACCCTAGATTTTTATTATTGAGATGTTATTGATGTGCATGAGAAATCTTCAAGCTTGTCTTGGTCTTCTGTTGCCTGAACACACCGCAACGTGATTAATGTAATGACTATCGCCACAACCAATGGACTCTATCGCTCTAAGGCCCTATCATTTGTTTTCTAATGATTTTTGTATAAAATGTGAATTGTTCCATTATAAAGGTCAAATAAATAATCAGTTGAAAGTACTCTTCATGTCTGTGCATGTAGTGACGTGTATGATTGCTAAAAATTATTTAAGCTTACCTTTATATTTTATTACCCAACAAGGTACAGATACTGTATCAACAAATGCAGTCATGATGTCTGGGAGATACGGATGTCAATTATTTCCTCAAAGAAAAAAGCAAAACCAAATCTCCTTTTATTTATTTATTTATTTATTGAAACTGATAACAGTCAGTCAAATTCTGACTTGAACAGAAAGCATTTTATGACCAGCATAGGCTATTACTGACAAGCAGCGTTAATTAACAATCTCTTTTTTTTCTGAAAGCGTGACAGCTTTGCTGTGCCAAATTGGCACTGGTTGATAAAAAAAAAGTTGGCAGAAAAAAACACTTGTTTTATTACTTCATATAGTATTTGTATAAAAAAGCTAACTGAGTACCATTGTGCAGTTCATGGCTTGATATTTACTGAATCTTCAGGTCCTTCATAGCAGACTCAATACTCTGGAATAAGATGTAGGTAATAGGAGATGAAATTAGGTGAAATATATTAAAAAAAACAACAACACCACCAAATTGTAGTGCACAATGTAGATGATCTCAGAAAGATAAAGACATCTTACCTTCACATCCCAAATGGCCATGCCTCCATCCATGCCAGTGGTGCAGAATTTGGCACATTTGACTTTCCCACCTTCCAGAACGGAAATTTGGCTGTGGATGAAAGAGATCAAAGTGTCAGGATCTGTTATACACATTTCAATGTTTTTTAGCTGCGGGTCATGAGATGACTCATTCCAAGGCCTTGGATAAAGGGGACGGAGTAGAAGCTATTGTGTGAGGGACACATGATATGCTTGGCATCAAAGGCAGCGGGAGATGAAGCGTTATTATTTAATCAGAGAATTTCCTTAGTGTGGAAGAAAATAAAGGCTGAAGATCCCTTCAGGGTCACGTATATTCTTTCAATATTGTGATTGAAAGAGATTTTGAGATTGTGACCGACCGGCTTCCACAAAAGTTCAGTTGGGGAAGCCCTTTTCAACCAGAGCTAAATTTGCACCAGTGAGCAAAATGAATCAGTTATCAAAAAAAGTAATTAAACAAAAAACAAAAAAACATATTGAGTTGTATTGAATGCCCCACAAGCTTCAAACAAGTTATGCTAATCCTGTGCAGCACCTGCAGTGTAATTAATGCCTTTGAAAGTGCATCTCTTGCCTGATGCTGTTTTTGTGCAGCGACTCCAGTGCGGCCTCTTTGGCCTCGTTGCCTTTCTTGTCCAGGTTCTGGAAACGCTCCCTGGCACTCAGCCCCTTCTGGACGCTCTGCTTGGGCACGTCCAATTTGCCGCCAAAGGTAATGGCCCCTTTTCCAGCGTCATACACAAACAACACCGGGTAGCAGTCGTGGCCCTGGAAAGAAAATACCACATATAATAGGACAGGACACATTGGAGCTTTTGTTCTCTATCTTTTTTTTTATCCTATCTATTTTTTTAGGGCCTTTTGCCTTTAATTTGATAGGATAGTAGAGACAGTGACAGGAAATGAGTGGGAGAGACCAATGGGTAAGGATCGGGAAATGACCTCGGGTCGGACTCGAACCCTGGGTCCCCGGTCACTTGTTTTTAACATGTTTTGGAGCTAAGGAAGATGCTACTGTACTTACGGCTGCCACAATGCTGTTCTCGGTGATGAAGGTCACGCACAGGAGAGGGAGAGTCTCTGAGGACAGACTGGTGATCCTATAGCAGTCAAAGAAGGTGTGAACAAAGTGGACACACAACACCAACATTATTATTATCCAATATTATTATTAACCAATAAACCACCATACATGTATGTAAGTGTCAGAAGGAAAATCAACCTAAAGCACTGGAAGGGATATAAGAGTCTTGACACCTTCAGGCAAAATCTGTTGAGTTCCAGTTCTTTTTTCTTTTCTTTTTTTTACTTCTATACTATTACTTTAGTAACTTTATACTCTTCTTTTGTGTGTTTTTCAACCCCAAGGTCATCTTCACTGTATAAACCTGCACTCACTGTTACAACTATGATATAACATAACAAAAGTGACAAAGGTGTCATTGTAATGAAGAGATAGAGATGTTCCCTGGTAAACCATGTCAGAGGTTTTGAGAAAGAAAAAAAACACCACTATAGGATAACATTTAGTTACTTTATAGAGACTTGCTCAAAACCACTTCTAGTGCCCTTGGGCCATATGAGTCATGTTGTGGGCTTGTCTGCTTTCAGCTGAACCCACAATGTCTTTGTTTCATCGAATCCATGCTCAACCAGTTCATCCAATAGTAAGGCCAGGGCATATCTTTTTTTTTTTTTTCTTTTTTTTTTTTTTTTATAAAGTTGACCCCAGTGTTATTTTCTTGGTTGCTAAAATGGAAACAAAAATAACATTACTCACACAGCGGTCTTGCCCCCTTCAGCCACAGCCACTGTGCTGTCATGGCTGGCCCAGGCCACTCGGTTTCCACTGTCGGAGAAGCTCACCCCGTGAACCCAACCGGCCGTGCCGCTGGACTCAAACATCACCTCCCCAAAAGGCATCTTGGAGCCCCAAGGGGTAGGCGCAGGCTTCTCTTCCACTTCCTTGATGTAAGCAGAGAAAATTCTAGAAACATAAAAAGAGTTTAGATCAGTTCTCTTAGCCAAACATTGCACTATACAATATTCTGATATTCTGACTATTCATTCTCACATGACATTTTTATTCTTAGAAATACTATGATAGAGAAGACCGATTTAGACAAGAGTAAAATAAGTTAACTAATAATAACATGCAACCAGACTGGCCATTCGTTACAACATCTTGGCGTTAGGCCATTGACATTTAGCACTGGCAGCGCTACAGAAAACCCAACAGCGTGACTGACATTCATACACACCTGCACTTGAAGTCACATGATCCAGCTGCCAGCAGAACATTGTTGGGGTGCCAGTCCAGGCACAGGATAGTGGAGCGAATGGGCTTCTTGATATGCTTGCAAACCCACCTGCACACAGTAACACACACACACACACAATTACATACTGGGAACATTCCTCCATTCACCATGGGAACCAAACACATTTCATGCATCGTTTTGGCACACATTTGTCGTTCTAGGGCAAGCAGGCCAGCTTTTTCACGGTTTGACCGACATTAGTAGACAGTGACTCTGGTCTTTGAAGCCAACAGAATAATGTGGCTCAAGCCCAACGTAGTGAGAACAGCAGGGGACTCGGGAATAAATAACCAAATGTATGCCCCTGTTGCTGTTCTCACATCAGCACACCATATGGGCCCCACATGCACAAATGCCAGTCATCCTTTCAAAAGATGAATTTTAATATCATACCCACATGCATTATTTAAATTATAAAGCTGGTTTTGCAGAGCTAGTCTGTCACATTATCACCACGAGAGAAGATTTGATGGGACTTAATGATGGCACAATATGTTGTCATCATATATTGATGGACAGTATGGCTCACATCATGGAAACAGTTGGTTGAGCTATACTTGAAATCTTGAAAGATTTCTGTGATCATAGCCCGGAGGAGTTTTGAGTACCATAAATACTGAACAGCATCTTTTAGTTTGGGTTTTACCAGAGAAATATCAGGAGCTAAGCAAAGGGACATTTGAGGGATGTTATGAGAAGGCAGACTGTGGCTGTTCAACAGTCACAATCTGTCATTAAAAGGATCCAAATATCCCATAAGAAGATTATACCCGTTTCAGCCTGTGCTTGCTCAGAATCAGATAATACTAGACAACCATTTCCTACATGGAATGGCAATTCCCTCACCAGTCGTTTTCCTGTTCAAAGTAACACACAGAGATGAGGCGAGACCCGCTGCCCACAGCGAACTTGTTCTCTTTGGGGGACCACTTAACGCAGCGGGCGGCACGGTTAATTCTCAGGATGACCAGGGTGGGCTTCCATACGTCCCCTTTCTGGGTCCACACATAGGCGTTACGGTCAGTGCCGCAGGTCACAATTCGGTTGCTTTCCGGGGCCCAGTCAATCCCTGAAAGAAACGGAGGGTAATATATAAAATACAGTATAACACATAAGACATAACATATTAAAATGCACCCCTATTAGCTCAATAAGAGTCAGTACAGCCCTGGTGGTAGAAGGAGGTGAAATTGGGCAATAAAATGGAATTGGCAGTATGATGTTAGGCATAAAATAATTAAATGAATTGGGAACAGCTACATTTGCAATGGCCACATTCATTACAATCAAAGAAAATGGAAGAAAGTGCCTCTACAAAGGGGTGGTAAGAATAATCAGATTACAATTAAAGAGTTCATATGCGAAAGCCTTTAAGTCTATTTGTGATGAACTTATAGTAAATGATTATAAACACATAATAAAAACATAATACAATTTTATGATTGATATTTCTGAAAATGATAGTTTTAGATAGTTTTATTTATGAGCTCTTCATATTGCTTTCTGATTTCTTGTTTTCTTTTAGTGATAGACCTACATTAAACAACATAGTATTGGCACTTATCGCCATTCTATTCATGGTCTGCTGAAAAGGCAGACAGAAAGGTGTCATATTCAATTTATTATGTCCTTATAGTTTTTCTGAACAGAAAGCTTGCCAGGAACATTTCATGAAATGTGCAGTATATTATTTGAAGCAGGCTCCTGAAATGCAGTACTGTATTAGGCCATCTAAATTGTTTGCACAGATATCAGCCATTTCTCAAATTAAGGACCTCTTACCAGTGACTTGACCATTGTGCTCTTTCAGTTCATGAATTTTGCTCCAGCTGTTGCCTGTCTTCTTGTAGATATGAACGTCATGGTTATTTGGACACAAGGCAATCTCTGGATGAAGCAAAGAGAGGAATCCATTGTGTACTTATTGGTGTCATCACATGAGCAAACACAAAAAGAAAGCTGACATTGTATTTTTAGAAAACACAGACTGGTTCCAAAAGACACAAGACCATTTGATCTGCCAGTGTCACTTCAGCAATGCAAAACATCCTCAAGAAAAATGGCCAAAGCTGAATAACTGCCTTGGCCCCTCAATGTTTTATAATTGGTATTCTTGTCATCGACTGATGTGGGTTAATAAGGCCTCTATGTTCTTGCTGCTGCCACACAGTCAGGCCTGCCAGCAGGCGAGAGAGAGAGAGAAGCCCGAGCCTCTCTCGCCTATGTGCTCTGTGGTCGGGTCTGTTCAAGACATCCGACATCAGCAACAGAGCACCATTCATGGTAAAACAGGAAGTCAGGGGAGAATTAGTCACCACTGCTTCTCTCATCAGGCCAGCGAAAAAAGAAGAAGGGGGGGAAACACACACACACACACACACACACACACACACGCACGCACACACACACACACACACACACACACACACACACACACACACACACACACACACACACACACACACACACACACACACACCAGTATGGCGGCTTTGAGTGAGTCACAGAGAAAATTACCATGTCCTTGTGATCGTAAACCTCTGCTTTTAATCATCTAAATGAAGCTCAGTGTGAACATTCTTCAGGTCTAGAGACACAAGACAAAGCAGCGCCTCTAGTCTAACCTAATGAGAGTCCAGTCCACCTTCTCATGGCACAAACTCTATTCTCAGGAGGCTGGGAGGGAGGTGGACTAAGGACACCACCAGTGTACACACAGAGAGTGATTTACACGGAGCAAGTTTACGCAGAAGTTTGAGTTTGAAGCAAAAGGTGGTTGGGTACATTCACAAGCATGTTCCATGTGTGCTACTGAGAATTTATGTAACATGGAAAAAAAAATGAGTCTCAGCAAAAGTCGGTGAATGTACAACTCAGCAGACGGGAAGTCAGCAGCAAAGACATTGAAATACACTGGGCGCCAAGAGGTGGGGGTGTGTGATTCAGAACAAGATGAATGTGCATTTGTGTCTGAGACCCTTTTTTTCCATATACTTTACTATTTTCTATTACGTTTCAACTTTGCACCGGAGGAGCCGAGACTAAAGCTGCCCAGTGGTGTGTTCCATATTTTACACACTGTGTGCCATTATGATTTTTCTCTCTGCAGTACGTGTCGAGTTCCCTTAAAATCACAAACCCTAGACACCCTACTGTACCACTGAAGAGTAGTCTATTTAACTGTAAAGAAAATTCTTTCAGACACCTGGCCTTAAGCCAACAGTTATATTTAACTTCCTATTTATACAAATGATAACATTCCCTCTACCCAGGACACCTTCAAACAAAGGAAGTAAAGAGAAGAACTTCTGCTCATCTCATGAATGCAGCTGCATGAACATAGTTTGTCCTGTCGATATTCTTTTTTTTTTTCTATTTACATTGAGAGACTTGGATATGTGCCGGGTTTGCATGACCCATTTAAGAGTGTTTTTGTTAGTGGTAATAAAGTTGTAAACTAGAGTCAGAGGTACTAAACTCACGGGTCCGGTCTTTGTTCCAGGCATGACAGCTGATTGGTTCCAGCAGGAAGCTGTGGTAAGCCATTGGTGCCACTGACAAGTCAGACTCTGCAAATGAGATGAAGGCTCAGTTTAATGAGGTGGTTCTCTACAGGGGTAAAGCCTCAGTGTCTGATCTCATGGATGACGGATGCTACAGGTCTGAAAGGTGGTGGTGCATGCATGCTGCTGTAGCAACTTCCGCAAAAAGTCTTCTCAAAAAGAGAAGTCGTAAAACAATCATTTTACATTACAATTGATTTGCTTTCTTGTCTTTCTGATTTTAACACTGACTTGTGTTACCTTTTGGTTTGGATAGAATAAATGGTAGAAGGACATGGATTATATATACATCCAGTTTCTTGTTAAATTGAAACCAGACCAGAAAGGAATGTAAAAGCAGACAATGCATACCAGTTCAAAAATGGAAAACACACATAAGACCTTCACAGAGTTGCATTTACGCACCAAAATGTGCCGGGTTTTTTTTTTTCTCTCTTTCTTTTTTAAACACAAATATCAAATTGGTTACATTTTAAAAATGTGACTAAGGCTGTGAAAGGTCATGAAAAACATCTGAAAGATACATTAAATCCAATTTCCCCCAAAGTTTTTTGCCGTTTTGTTGACCAACACCAATGTCATGTTCTCTTTAGTTAGAGAGGTCAGCACCCTGCCTGCGCGCTTTTGTATCTCAGCACCTAAAATTACTTTTCAAGCTGAAATAAACAAAAACATGTGTTATCCTACTTACCCTTGTAACTGAAAAGAGGAGGGGGGAGGTGAAAAAAAAAACACACACTCAGGAGCAGGGGGTCGCCAAGATGTGAACCAGAAGCCCAAGTTCGTGGACTCTGAGCAGTCAACACAAACGCTGGCTTGCCTCTGAATGAACTAAAGTATTTCCTTAGCCGTTTTTCTCTCAGAAAACGGTCCACTTCCCTCTTCCTGCCCTAGACACATAACCACTTCCTTGTGTGGGCGTTTGTCTGCAGGCAAGGAGGGCCCTCAGCCTCAGCTCCCCTGTAACATGACATGCAGCACGGCCGTGGAGAGACATAACTTCAGTGGCATGCCTTTGCAAGGGCTTCCCAGTGAACAGAGGGCTGCAGCCGGAGGCTTCACTGTTTCATTTTTTTACAGGCAGAGCAACAGATTGTGTCTATGCCATCACATGAGATCAGCTGAATAATATTCACTGTCCACTTCCAACAAAGCCACTCCTTTTGTATGGGGATGTCAATTCCCAGTGCTGACGCATTTGCATTTGTTTTTAACAGCATAACCAAACAATATTGTTTTTTTTAAAAAAGAAATTCACACCCACTGTGTTATGACATTTAGTTGTGGATGAAAACATGTTTACAACTTCAAAGAATTGAAATGTCATGCTGTCACACAAACACACACTCACACACACAAAACACAAGGCTATACCCGACAGATGTGGTGTATACTTCATTTATTTCTAGCAGACCATTTACATAAAATTCTCCTTTTAAGTTAACTACTCTTTAGTTCCTCTGGGGTCCCAGAGCACCATGATCAGGAGGTCTCACCGCTGGGGTACCAGCTTTGGCATAGAACTTTTTAAAAACCAAAGATTCTAAACCCTTTTTCCATTAGTGTATTTCCCATTTGAAGGAGTGAATAATATCACAGGTCAGTTCACACAGCCATTCAGTGCTTTGCTTGTTTTGTTTCGCTTTTTTTTTTTTCTTCTTCATTCTTTCATTTTGTAGTGTTTCAGTTAAAAACTTTCAGAAGTGTTATCAAATCTCCTTGTTAGTCTTCAAGCTGTATTGCTTGTGCCGGGGTCATGCTAGCGATCGGAGTGAGCTTGATTACATGATCCGCAGTCCTTGGATGGATGACTCCAGAGTCTGGAACAGAGAGACCAGAGAAGGAAAATGATCACTATTGAGATATCATCAAGATCAATAGTCTGAACAATAGCTAGTGATCTGTGCACAGTGGCTTGTGTACATTTGCTGCTTATTTTGAACGTACCTTGAAATCCCATATGGTCATTGCGCCATCGATTCCAGTAGTGCAGAATTTACGACAATCTCTTTTGTCTCCTTCATATATAGACACTTGGCTAAAAAGACAAAACAAAACATCATTAACCACATTTGTATGCACTGAAGAAATGACAAACTGGTGTTATTAAAATCTGTACTGTTCTACAACAGTAGAGTTACAGTACTATATTTAATTAAGATTTCAAAATTTGGATGAACAGCCAAACAGTGCTAGCTAACTAACTAAGCAACTTTGTTGGTTGCAGTGCAATTTCCCATTGCCTATTAACTATGTTGCTAACTGGTCAGAAACGCTTTTAGAAGCAGATGCTTGAGACAGGAGGTATGTAGTGGAGCTAGTCCGAGTCAGTTGCAGTATCTGTTGTCCTAGTTCCTTAAATTACCTGGAATATACTGACCAAGCACTTCTAAACTCTTGCACTTGCTCTCCTATTAGCAAATGGCACTCCTAGTAGGCACTTACTTGTATTGTGTTGCAGTTTGATTGTTATCCCTCTTTTGTAAGTCGCTTTGGATAAAAGCGTCTGCTAAATGCATAAATGTGAATGTAAATGTAAATGCAGTGTGGTGGCCTTACGTGATGCTGTTCTGGTGCAGGGTCTCCAGGGTGCTGTTGCGATCCTCTGTGGTGGCTCTCTTGTCCATGTTGCGGAAGCGCTCCATGGCGGAGATGTTGCGCTGGATGCTCTGCTTTGGAATGTCCAACTTGGAAATAAAGGTGAGGGCCCCGCCGTCATCGAAACTGAACAGCATTGGGCAGCAGTCATGGCCCTGCAACAGGAGAGGAGGAACAAGGTCAGCATCTCTGTCATGCACAAAAAAATGCTGTCTAACAACCATGCCAATTAAATATCTTTATATATATATATATCTTTAGAAAAGGGGAGAACGGCTGACAAGGTGTTAATGAATGGGGAAGATGGAGTGGAGTAACCCTATGCCAATTTCATTAATTCCATATAACCGTACACCTTGTATACCGTTATCCTTTACTGCATGAATTAACATTAACACACCCTGTCAACCAATCAGAAATCTGTATTCCATTTCTCCAGGTCATCATTTTCTCTAACTTATAATGGACTGTTTAGGCCATCATCAATCAAAGTCACTTAAATCAATCAGTCACTGAAAACAAAAAAGTATCTGCCAAATCCCATAAAAGCAACCATAGTACACATAAGAGAATGTTTACAAGCGCTACAAAATGATCACTTACCGCTGCAACAATGTTGTTCTCGGAAATGAATATCACACTTAGAAGTGCAAGGAATTCTGTCTTCAGTTGGCTTGGTCTGGAGAAAAAAAAAATAAAATAAAAAAATTACAGACAAGCTTTAAAATGCAGGCCTGAGTCAAAATGCTTTCATACCACATCAGAATACCAATTGTGTCAATAACATGTATAGTATCAACATTCTGATTAAATGTGTGTAATGCATAGACGTATACCTATACATGTACTATACATGTACACTACAGGTTTGATAATATTGTGATTAACTCACAACAACATTACAGCGACAGTTGTTGTTACAAACACCACTCACTTACACAGCATGCCATTCATACTTTAGCCACTGTGGATACACAGCATGCCATTCATACTGTGACTGACTAACTGTCAAACCGCTGAGAGAACTGCATCACTTAAGTCTTCCCGTATTCACATTATGACACCCCCACTCCCTCTTTTTTTGAACTCACGTTGAGCTTTTGGTTTGATCCACCACCGTCACAGTGCTGTCATGGCTCACCCAGGCCAGTCTGTTTCCACTGGCAGAGAAGCTTACGCTGTGGACCCATCCTCCACTGCCCATGCCCCCAAACTCTGCCATCACATTCCCAAAAGGCATCTTGGACCCCCACGGTGTTGGTGGAGGTTTCTCATCGACTTCCTTTATGTAGGCTGAGAATACCCTTTGAAAATAAAAAAAGAGATTCATAACCAATATGTACGGTACCACATTTTAAATACCAATGTTCACTTGAATGTTTTTTTACACCACTGTTTAGATAGGTCAAGATGTCTATCGTTTTTTTCAATCACCTGGTCACAGATAAGGGTGATCTATTACCTGCACTTAAAGTCACATGACCCTGCAGCCAGAAGCACATTGTTTGGATGCCAATCTAAACTAAGGACAGTAGAGCGGATAGGCTTCTTGATGTGCTTGCTCACCCACCTGCAAGACGGGCAAAGATAAACATGATCAAATTACCACAACTGACACATTATCACATTATAAATCGCTACATCAATTCTGTTTGAACCACAGTGCTTAAGAGGCAAAATGCATGACAAATGTCACAACGTACCAGTCATTTTCAGACTCAAAGTAGCAAACAGAAATGAGGCGAGCTCCACTGCCTACAGCAAATTTGTTCTCCAGGGGAGACCACTTGACAAAGGTGGCAGCACGGTTGATCCTGAGAATGACAAGAGTGGGCTTCCAAACGCCATCTTTCTGGCTCCACACATATGCGTTACGATCCGCTCCACAGGTGACAATACGGTCACTTTTAGGGGCCCAATCAATGCCTGAAAACAATTTAAGCATGCCATGAAGCATTACATATAATCTCAATTCGTCACATAAATTCTTCCATTAAATTCAATAAATTATTAGTTTGCAAAATACCAACAAAAGGGCAAAACTAACCCACACAGCATAGCCAAAAAATGCTGCTTTTTCAAAATGGCAAGGCCTGACATTTGATTACCTGTGATGTGTCCATTGTGCTCTTTTAATTCATGGGCTTTGACCCATTGGTTTCCACTCTTTTTATATATATGGACTTCGTGATTGTTTGGACTGATGGCAATTTCTGTAAAATATGTATTTATTGTGAGAATTCCCAATGATAAATAAGAAAAGTTGTATAGTTTTGGGAAAGAAAAAAAAATACTTACGGGTCCTATCCCGATTCCAGGCATGACATGTGATGGGCTCCAAAAGAAACTGATGAAGCGACATTGTGGTCAGCTGTCTCAAAGCTCTGTGCAGATGACAAACAAAACAAAATAGCTTTTAATACATTATTTTAAAATGCACAGATAAATGATAATGGCCATTAATGTGTTATCGACCCAATAGCTAGTCAACAAATGCTTTAAAGGGCTAACGTTAGCCAACATAATACAACCGGGCTACAATACGACACCTACCGCATCATGAATGAATATTTCTACCATATATAATGTAGGAGCACATTCATGAACGTAAATAGGATTTTACAATAGATCACAAAACTTGTCTGACAGGTTACCTCTTCAGATTTTCACGGAGTCGCTCTGTTAGCCACCTATCAAGATTAGCAAGCTAGCCAGCTAATTACACATCAATGGGATGAGCCATTTCACCACCACCCACCTGAATCCCAGCAATCTGAGATTCACGGTCAAGTCTCACTCAGAAATGCTTAATTCGGGATGTATTGTACGAGAATATTAACAGCTAAATAACATTGAAAAGAGATTAAATACAAATATTTAAGCTACTAAAGCGTAAGTATGGCTAAAATCGTATTTTACCAAGCTTGCTAAGTGGCTATCTAGCATTAACGTTAGCCGACTTGCCACAACCCTGTCAACTAAGTTAGCCAGGTCTTTTGCAGCATACCAATCATTCCTTTTAAATAATATAATATACATCACATATCCATCACATACACTGAAACTATCAAGAATTATAAACACACAACCGCAACTGAACCTTTAAAATTTCCCTTTTGTTTTTGTCTTGCTAACTAGCTGGCTAGCCTGGTAGCTAGAAAATAAATCCCAACAAAATGCCGGCTTTTTCCGCTCCCTGCTGTTTGATGAAGGCATGACACAGCCCTTGGTTTCTCATATTTAGTTAATTTATAAACTGTACCTTTACACAACTTAAATCTTTAGCTTCTTCTCCTCTTGTGATGGGGACGGACTTGAATTCGCGGACTCTGGACAGTCGACACGAATTCACTCCGACTGCTAACTAGCTAACGTTTCGTTCTGTCAAGGAATCCAGGAAATGGCAACGTCTATGCATTGACCGGTACTCATTGCGCAGGCGTCCACAAATCGAGCTGAAGGCGTGTCCCTTGCAGCTAAGCGAAATCACTACAATCAGTAATCCTTCCTAAAATATCAGACTACCTCACCCTTTGTCACCCTCATTCTCTGTCAGACCAGTTCAACAGGCTTGGTTGGAAGCAGCCTGATAATATTCTGCTTGCAAAGTACGTATAGACTCTGAAAAGACCTAGACTTGTTGCATTTGCAATGACTGATCTGACTCACTGTATCATGCTTAGCCTTGTTTTTTAATAGGCTACTGAACAGGTGGTTGTTTTACAGAATTAATCACTATTGTAGTTAGTGCAGCAGCCTGTAGTGCAGACTGCTAAAATTTTGTAGGTCTATGTTTATTATCAGGGCATATAGCAAAGGGGTTGATTGCCTTCATAACAGAAGTTGAAAATTGTATTTTTTCTTGACTTCATTGGTAAAATTAACAGATTACATTTTTTTTATTATCTGAATGGAAATATATAAATTACCTAAACGAATTAATTTCCAAAAATGGCACCATTACACTTATCCTACTCCCTGCAAAAAGCCTACTGTTCATGTGCACAAGGTGTGACAGTATAACCAATAGCCACCTTGCTTTTTAGTGGAAATGGGCTACAACCCTGAATATTTATTATTTCTTTTTCTTACTTAGAAAAGAAGAGAATGAACACACAATTGTTTGCTCAAGCTTTATTAAGACTACTGGATCTAGGGGAGGCTCCTAACATCTGGTTGACATACAGTGGTGTCCTCTCCATCCTTGATATGAGAGAGCAGCTGTCCTTCCACCAATTTCCAAATTTGAAATGACTTTAACAGAGCTCAATAGAACAAAAAACAAACAAACAAACAAACACTCAAACCACAAAAACATAACACAATTCAAATAAGCGAACACAACTTTGCACATAAATGACAGTGGCACATCCGCATACACACATTTTAAGACTATTAGTGAAGTTTTAAGACATTTGCTTCCACCCCAAGGGGCAAACTTGAGCTTGTTTTAGTCAACTCCACATGGGAAATTAGTGGCTCGGAGTGTATGTCACCCTAGAAGACAAGAAAGACAATTTTGAAAGAAAATGTAAGTGAAGTGAATTGCTCCAGTTATGATGAATGTAGATATTCTGAACAGAGATCTTGATGTGGATATGGAGGGCACTCACCAGCTGTTTGGCCAGAGGGGCTACTCCTCAGAGGAGCCTTTAGAGGAGGATTTGGTGACCTGAACGATCTCCACAGAGGTGAAGCCCTTTCCCACTGAGGCACGGTTCCTGGTGCGCAGCTTGTTCAGGGCCATCTCTGCATTGCCAGCTCTCTCCTCTGCATCATCAAGATCATGCACAGTCTTCCTATATTTGGACAGACTGGTATTGGCTTGCTCCTCCTAAAACAAACCCCACAAATCAGAACATGTATAGTACTGGGCACTGCTTGTTGACAGCCAGGGCTCAAAATTTGGTGCTACGCCCCTGATGTTAATCATGTCTTTGTAAATTGCTTTGGATAAAAGCGTCTGGTAAATGCAATAATGTAAGTGTAAATGTAGTGTTTTCTCAAATTTCATGTCTGTCATATGGTATACACTTACAGCCTCCTCTATTTGCCTCTTGTAACACTTGAGCTTGTTCTGGAGTTTCTCCACAAGCTCCTGCATACGCTCATTGGTCTTGTGATCCTCCTCAGTCTGGAAGATCAACTCCTTCAGACGACGCTCATTCTTACGCAGGACCTTCACTGTCTCAATGTGGCGTTTTGTCTCGCCATCCACTTCTGTCTCCAGTTCTCGGATCTAGGAACACAAAAGAGCAGGTTGTTCAGAGGTTAGTGCTGTCGGCCATTGTGTGTGTGTGTGTGTGTGTGTGTGAATTTTTTGGTGTTTTTATTTGTGTGTGAGTGAAAGTAAATGTGCTCTAAAGTGAAGGAAAAAACAATGAGAGAAATACGTGCAAAAAGAAGGAAACAAAAAGAGATAAGTGCAATGGCAGACCCTTGTCTCCATTTTCTGGATCGTCCTTTTTCCGGCCTTCAAGGCAATCTGCTCTGCCTCCTCCACCTTGAGCTGCAATTCTTTTATGGTGATCTCATTGTTCTTCTTGATTTTTTCCAAATGTGCGGCATGGTCTTGCTCTTGACGGAGCTCCTCTGCCATACGTGTGGCCTGCAAGAGACATTTGGCATTGCCAATTTAATTTGGTCATGATTATATTGTTCAATAGCACTAATAATACTGTCAAAAGTAATTGCAGGATTAAAATGGTTCAGTACTTACATCAGTGATTGCTTTCTTAGCTCTCTCATCAGCAGCACGGAATTCACTGATCAGCTCCTCATTTTCACTCAGGATGCGATTTATGTCAGTCTCCAGTTTGCGCTTTGTGACAGTCAAACTTTGGTTCTGATCAGAAAGAAATATGCATTGTTGATTGTGCAGATCAATCTTTACTAATGAGCTTTCAATAACTTGTCAACCTTTATTTTTCAACTTGGTATCAAAGCAAAAGAAAATATTTTTTTTCCCCCCTTGAAGTAAGAGCGGAAGTCTGTTTGTTGCCACAGTGACTTATAAAAAGAAGAATGTCTCAGACTTTGCAGATTTTCTTCATGAATGTCTTGTATTATTACACTATTTGATGTTGTTGTCAGGGATATCATGACCATTTTAGTAATAACCCTTACCCAGTATGTATTGATTATGACATTACTTTAATCACTCAATTACTTAAAAAACTCAAGCAGCTCTCTTTTATTTATTTATATTTATTTGTTTTACCTGAACACTGAGCTCATTGTGACGCTCAGTGACCTCGATGAACTCCTGCTCCATGATTTTACGGGAGCGCTCGGAGGCCTCCAGTCCGCTGCGGATCTCCTCCATCTCTGTCTGGAGCAGACTGAGACGGCGCTCCTGCAGGGTGTACTGCTCACGCAGCTCCTCATGGTGGCGGGCATCCTCATCCATCTGCATCTGCATATCCTGTCAGGAGCAGAGCAGAGCAGAGACGGACCACCGGGATCAGATAAAGATTTATTAAGTGCCTGAAGTGGCAGATCTGACACTATCTGTCATGTGCCTTATGTGAGTTATTCAAGCCCATTTGAAATGCAGATGAGATGAATTTGTGTTCATCTGTTGTCACCTGACAACAAATGCATTGTTTTTTTGTTTGTGTTTTAAAATGTGCTATATCTGCTGATATACAAAAATACTGCATAAGTGGGATCTGTTGTTTTTTCTCTTTTTTTTTTTGGGGGGGGGGGGGGGGTGTGTGTGTGTGTGGGTGTGTGTGTGTGTGTGTGTGTGTGTGTGTGTGTGTGTGTGTATGTGGGCCCTACTTTGATTTGCTGCTGCAGTTTCTTGAGGGTTTTGACCAGCTCGTTGTTATTCTTATTGGCATGGTCCAGTTGGATCTCCATCTCATTGAGATCGGTCTCCATTTTCTTTTTCATCCTAAGAGCCTCGGCACGACCTTTGGCCTCTGCCTCCAGGCTGGCTTGAAGGGACTCCACAGCACGCTGGTGATTCTTCCTGAGAGACAAAGTCAGACAAAGCAAAATAATGTAAAAAGAAAAAATACTAGCAGGTGTTTATTGGACAGGCGTTGAAAATGTGATGAGAATTACGGGAAGTGTTTAGCTTTCTACAAGTTTGTATAGCTGTATGTATATGTGATCTGGGCTGTCTTCACCAAATATGTGCGTGTTATCATTTTCACCTTGTAATTTCAAACTCCTCCTCTTTCTCATGGATTCGACGGTCAATGTCTGCTTTGACCTGAGCCAGTTCCAGCTGGACGCGAACAACCTTACCCTCTTCAACCTCAGGGGGAAGAATAACAGCAAGACTGCATAATCCGTCTTTCTCATACAGTACTCAATGGCATGCCAAAAGTAATAACTTTATGATTTATGAAAATTGGTCTGGAAATGTGTATTTTTCCAACTAGTAAAAAATTTAACATGAGGTCTGTTCAAGTCTGACTGGCAGCCATCACTTACCTCTAGAGCGGCTTCCGTCTCTTCCAGAGCCATCTGCAGTTCATCCCTCTCAACCTCCAGTTTCTTTCGGGCCTTTTGAAGCTCGTGGACACTCTTTCCTCCCTCGCCAAGCTGCTCCACAAGATCTTTGATCTCCTCTGTGCATAAATTTAGATTTTGTTAGAGAACAGACAGAATAGCAAACCTCCCCTCGCCTACCATTTGTATGTCATCATGTTCCAATTGCATGTGAAAATGTCAGCGCCTCCCACATTCCCTAGACAGCATGTGTGTGTATGTATCTGCGTGTGTGTGTGTGTGTATGATTGTGTTAGTCCCCACCTGTAAGGGTCTTATTGTCCTTTTTCACAGTCTCCAGGTGATCGAGGGACTCCTCGTAGGAGGTCTTGAGCTTGTACACCTCGGTCATGTAGGTGCGGCACTCCTTCTGAGAGGTGTCCAGCTCCAGCTGGAGTTCCTCACACTTCTGGCTCCATTCGGCAATCATCTTGTCAAAGGTGCGCTGTTTCTTGTCAAGAGCCGCAGCAGCTGCATTGGACTACAAGAGGCCCGCAGAGAGACCACACATCTCAGTAGGGGTTCCAATGAAACAGTACAATTTATGAGGCACTGATAGAAGATGGCTATCAGAAGTGTGGTCCTCCAAAGTTGAGAGAGGAAAAGTAACTGTCTTATTTATATTGCATGTAATAAATTTTATTTTATGTTCCATGTAATGCAATAATTCACTCTCTCTCCTTTTACCCGTCATCTGAAGTTGTCTCTCACAGAGTGCTTGGGAGGACTACTTTATTTTCTGACGGTGAATGTTTGAAATGTAAGCTGTACCTTCTCGAGGTCAATAGTGAGGTCCTCCACCTCTCCCTGCAGCCTCTGTTTGACCTTCTCCAGACTGGCTGCGCGGGCCTGGGCTCCTTCGGCAGCCTCCTCAGCCTCCTGCAGCCTGATGGCCAGCTTGCGCCTGAGGAGGAAATGATCAGCCAAAAAATTATGACCAGGACTTATTTTTTTATAGGAGTTATTATTCTTTTAAAAGGTAGCAGTTTTTTAAGTTATTATCTTTGAAAAGCTGCCAGTTACTTTTGGCTTGTAAGTCAGTCCAGTGTTGCATTGCACACTCGATTTGGAAATGTTATTCGTTGCACAACATTTTCATTCAATGTTGAAATGCCATATGACAAGTGCTCACTGAATTGTTACAGAACTATAAAGAGTCCATGCAATAAATATTTATTTATATAGATAAATACATTTACAGCATAAGCTTATGTACGTATACATAATATGCTAGAGATGAAGTAATTGAACTCACTTTGTTTCCTCCAGCTCCTCCGTTTTGTGGATGGCATCAGTTTCATACTTGGTCCTCCAAGTGGTGACATCAGCATTGAGCTTGGAAATGAGACGCTGCATCTCAGATTTGCCCTCCTGCTCTTCCTCCAGCTGCTCTTTGAGCAGGTCTAAGTCATGGCGGGCATTGGCCAACCCAACAACAGCTGCACTGCGAGCCTGGGGATGACACGAGTGACATGATGATGAAACCATAATTACATGATGGCAAGCAGGTAAGCGATGGTGAGGTAAGCCATGCTTGAGTCACCGTGTCAGATTATCAACACTCTTTTCACTGCGTGTGTTCATGTAGATAGGTGCTTTAGTGCAAGGAGATGTGTTTTATATTGTAGCCTATATTATATACAGAACTTTTAGGAGTTGGTGTTATATGATGTATCCACAAAAGACTAAATTGTCAAATAAGAATACTTTCTTATAACGTATTTGACGTCTCTAAGGCTTTATTATTTGACCTCCTGACCTTTTTAGGCTTTATTGTTTTTACCTTTGACTCTTCATCCAGCACCCTCTTGAGCTCATCAACCTGGTTTACCAGTGTTGACCTCAGACGTGTGATCTGGTTGAGTTTACTTTGTGCCTCATCCAGTTCACGACTCAAGTCATTGTTCTCCGCTGCAGAATGAAGCAGTTTATGTTGAGTCAGGTAATCGTAAGACTTGTCAAGATTAATTGTCAAATTAATTGTATTAATGAAAGTTCTGGTCAAGGAGGAAACTTTTATGGTAATCTGAGAATTTTTGTGTTTAAGAATGCAGGGTGTTTACCTGACAGACGGATCTTGTAGGCACTCAGCTCTGCCTGGTTTTTCTCCATATTTGCCAGCTTTGCATTTGCTTCAGCAAGGTTGTCTTCCAGTTTACGCACGTGGGCATCAGAATTCATCTGCATTATCAAAAAAATATAAAATAAAAAATCACATTTAACACTTTTAGATACGTCTATTGGGTTTTTAGTAAGTACAGTATTTACGGTCAAGTACAATAAACAGAAAATTAAACATGAACCCTGTACCTTGGATTTTTGGACTGACTCAATTGAAGCGTTGAGGTCATCAATCTCTGCCTTCATGACCTGTTTGTCCTTCTCCAGCTTGATGCGGACCCTCTGTAGATTCTCTACATGCTCTCCCAGCTCAGCCATTGAATCCGAGTGTTTCTTGCGAAGAGCAGAAGCAGTGGCCTCAGACTGCAGTGCTGCTTCTTCCAGTTCTCGGCGCAGTTTCAGGAGCTCTGCTTCGCGCCTCTTGTTTTGCTCAATCTAAAATTCAATTCAATTCAATTCAATGCAATGCAATGCAATGCAATTCAATTCAATTCAATTCAATTCAATTATATTTGTGCAAGTACAATACAGTTGTCTAGTGGTGGTTTACAGACAGGTGCTTTACAGACAACTCCCTTCTGGTAGTCATATAGGAAGAAACTTTGAGAAGATCAGGACTCAACTCAACTGCCAGGGGCTAAATAAAGCGCAGTACAGTAGACAATAGATAGTAAAAAAGTAGATGAAGCAAATAAAGAAAAAAAGAAAACTACCGATAATTGTCTAAATTTCACCTTTAGGTTCCCTAATCAGATTGATATAACTGAGTTCAGCGTGTCAGTGAGGGTAAGTCAGTATTTTAGTGAGGCACCTGAGCAACAGTTGCACCTCCAGCTTCCTCCAGTCTGTCTCCAAGATCCTCCAGATCTCGAGACAGGTCTGCCCGCTGTTTCTCCACCTGATGAATAAGATAAAAGTCCAGTGAGCACTTGAATAATATACATCTGAGAATGATAAAGCGGTGGAAATGAAATGAATGGAAGCGATTGCTAATGTACCTTGGCTCTTATGGCCCTCTCGGCCTCAAGTTCCTCTTCAAGCTCCTCAATACGAGCCTGTTGATAATAGTGTGTGTCAGCTGGAATAAAGAGACTTAAACGCAGCTTTTCATATTCATATTGCATATTCTATTTCTGTTACCTGGTGCTCTTTGAGCTTTCGGTGTAAAACGGTGCTGAGAGACTGCTCATCCTCCAGTTTAGCATTCATATTGTTTATCTCAAAGTCCCTCCTAAAAGGTTAAGAAGAGACTAGGTTACTAAGCCTTTTCATGTTGTCTGTTTTAACGGTCATGAAATACTGCTTTGATGTAGCTTTGGAGGGATATGCAGATTATATTCAACATACTTTTTGATAACCTCCTCGAGATCAATCTTAGCACGCTCCATTTCATTCAGGTTCTCAATGGTCATTTTGAGATCCCCCTCTGCTTTGCGTCGGGCTTTCTCTACCTCTGCACGGATTTTCTTCTCCTGTTCCCAATTGTCCTCCAGCTAAACAGATAGAATAATTTCAGTGGAGACTGAAGTGCCACGCATGTACAATCAAATACTCAATAATACCTATGTAAGATACAATTACTTAATTTGTTGTTTTTTTATTTTCTACCTCATGCACTTGGGTGGTGAGCTTGCTATTGGTTTTGGTGAGGCTGTTGACTTTATCCTCTTCTGTTTGAAGGTCTTCCAGAGTTTTCTGTCAAAATTTTATCACAGGATTCCATTCTTAGTTTGCAAATGAATTTCACCAAATGCTCTGGCAAAAGCATGAACAACTTGTGACAAACTTTGTCCTTCCCAGCCTCTGTTTTGAAGATGTAAATGTATAAAAGTGGTAATGTCTATTACCTGCTGAAGCTCCTCAAGAGCTTTCCTCTCTTTGTTGAGCTTAGCAATGGTGTCCTCCCTCTGTGTAAGGTCTCCACTTAGACCTCGGACTCTATTGTCCAGAGCCTGAAAAAAACAGAAAACAACAATGTCTTTGTAAGCGAATCAGTCGCTATTATTATTAGTCTAAGGATCTAAAAGGTCTGAGACACATTTCATGGGATTTTGGCTTTTCTGGTTCACTATCAGCCTGTTCTTCACCTTCTTCACCAAAACACATGTGCAGTAAATTATAAAGGGGTTTTAAATCACTGCTGTTATCTCTCACCTGTTTCTCCTTCTCTGACTTAGCCAGAGTGGATTCCAATCCCTCCAGGTCTCGCTTGAGGTCAATGAGCTCTGCTTCCACCTTGCGCTTTTGAGCGGTTATTTGGTTGGCAGTGCTCTCCTCCTCCTCCAGTCTCTCTTTCATATCCTGAATCTGCTCCTCCATGGCCCCCTTTTGTTTCATCAGCTGGCCACAGCGTTCCTCTGCATCACTAGTGTTGTCCTGCTCCTGTAGGGTCAAAGGTCAAAGTGGATTCTTATTATTAATTTTCTCAAATGAACTTACTTCAGGTTGA
Organism: Sardinella longiceps; assembly: GCA_027497455.2. Taxonomy (NCBI): domain Eukaryota; kingdom Metazoa; phylum Chordata; class Actinopteri; order Clupeiformes; family Clupeidae; genus Sardinella; species Sardinella longiceps. Next base: position 8,299,359 of record JAODXP020000015.1, read on the forward strand.
AGCATCATCCATTTGACCATTTGAGCAGTATAAACAGTTTCCTATGTTTCCTACGTATTTGTAATCTTTTTTGGGAAAATTGTGTGTTGTGTCTTTTGTTAAGTGTTAGCTTACAGCAGACAGTGCCAAAGCAAGGTCATTCTTCTCTTGTGAGAGAGTGGCCATTTTGGCTTCAAGGTCCTTCAGTCTCTCCTCCATCTCTGCAACTTTCTCAGTAGCAGCTCGCAACTCTTCCTCTTTGGCCTTCATCATGTCCTCCTGGCGAGCCACCTGGAGCAAAGGCTTCACCTGAAAGAAAATGAGGAGGAGTGCTTGAAGTAACGTAAAAAAAAAAGATTGTTTTGGTGACTGGTACATTAGATTTCATTGTATCTGGACCATTTTGATGTACCTTTGTATAAAGTTTCCACCATCCCCAGTATCGCAGTTGGAGGAACTTTCTCACATTCCGCTGAATTGCCATGAGTGCAATTCTGATATCAAACCAAAGAGGAGGGGGGGAAAAAAAGTTTAATGACACATTTATGAGTTGTTAGCTGATAAATGTTGATGAACCATTCCATTGCCTTCCTCAGTCACACACCTTCTATCAAGCATCTTCTTGAATTCGATTCTCATCAGCGTTCCCCTGAGACGACCCTGCAACATGGTGATGATCTTTGCCAGGCGTTCATCGCGCATGTCCTCAAGCTTAGCCAGAACTCCAGCGCGGAAGAACACCTGTAACACATCAGAGGATGGACAGCCATGTGAGATACCCTCAGATACAGTACTGTAAGAGACAGTACTTTAACCAGGGGTTACAGTGGGGGGAACGCAGGGATATGCAGTTCCGGCGCCTCAGATACATGAAAAATATCATCCCAATCCTCTTCTATACATTTTTCTTTGTTTGTGCCGACACAAAATATGAGAGTTCCCCCTCCTGCCAAATCCCACTTTAACCACTGACTTTAACATCTCTTGTTTCTCTACTACACAGTGGCCTGTGCAGTGGCTTGGTGTACCTTTGTGTGTCCGATTCTGTACTCCATGTTATCCAAACCAACTGAACCCAGAATTAGTTCTGATGCTTTTTTGTTGTCCACAAATCCCTTTGGGATTACGTTGGGGTTCAGGATGTAGTATCTGAAAAAGGATCAGACAGCGAGATTATTTTTGGCGCTGACTAATGCAGTATTCTAATATTGCATCTTTAATATTGAAATTGTTTTGTTCTCAAAGTGTAAATGTGGCAACTACAGAGTGCAGTTCAAGAGCACTATCAACCTCTGTTTAAACTCAGGATACTGCAGCCTGTTTGGAAAGCCTTTTCTACAAATACGGATTCCCTCAAGGACACCATTGCAGGCCAGCTGGTGCAAGATCAGGAAATTGTCACAAACACCTGGGCAGATGAAATGGACACCAATGACCCACTAATACATTATGGCTCAATTACAAATACCATAAGATAAACACATTTCACACAAAAATATACAGTAGGCTATATTCGATTGATGCCCCTACCAGATTGTTTGAACTCATTGGGAACGATGCAGCGGACGAAATGAGGAGCAGTGCTTCGCAGTGTACTCATCAGTTTATTCAGTTGTTCCTGTTGGAAAGCAATGAAATTATTTGATGAAATATGTCAGTTTTGTTTCCCTGTACTTCAGCCTGGCCATGGTGCTTTTGGGCCGCTTTCAGTCAAATGAATCAAACAATCAAATGAAGCTTGATCCAATGGCAGGATCCCAGTATTCCCCGCAAGCAGGAAGCCTTGGACAGCTCTTAACACTCAACTGCCATGGATTAGCATCAGTAGGTTATTGCCAGATAGATTCATGGAAGTTCATTCTGTGAGGCTTCAGGGCCCAGGGCTTACAGGCAGGGCCGTTTCAAGGTACGTAGGGGGCCCCAAGCAAACAGGACATAGGGGCCCTTCACCCCCCGTAAATACTTACATGAACCACATTGTTATAATTTTCAAACATCATCAATATAATTATCTGTATTGTACAGTTGTCTAACTCCAGTTTGAAGTCATTTTTTGTTGATAAACACCACCAACATAACTACTAAAATGATTAAACAGTCAATCTTGGGGGCCCCTTTCAGCCTGGGGCCCCAGGCAATTTCCTGGTTTGCCTGCCTTGTTGCGACGGCCCTGCTTACAGGGACTAATTGAATTCAGCCAATGAAGCTCACCCTGTAGAAATTGGAGACCGTTTGGAAGGAGGCACCCTTCTTTTGCTGCTTCTTGACACCGGCTGCAACCTCCTGCTCTTGGAAGAGAACCGACAACAGAGGCATGGAGGACTTCTGGAAGAGGCCCACCACCGTCTCATTCAGGGGGTCCTTGTTTTTCTCCAGCCAGCCTGCAATGTTGTAGCCCACCTGAGAAGTAGGAAGCATTTTTGAGCATCAAATGAGCTTCAATTATGGATAAGGAGCTTTGTGATGTAGTTGGGTACTTGTGTACACAACTTGCATACTGTAGTTGTGTACTGTATATCCTGTAAATGTACCTAGTGCAAAGTTATCAATCTTTTTATTAACCTCCGCCAAGGAGGTTATGTTTTCAGTCGCGTTGGTTTGTCTGTCTGTTTGTCTGTCTGTCAGCAGGATAACTCGAAAAGTACTGCACGGATTTGGATAAAATTTTCGGACAATGTGTATTTTGGGACAAGCAAGAACTGATTCGATTTTGGTGGCGACCGGTGATCCAGAACATGATCTGGAATTTATATTGTGTCTGTGACCACATTGCCTTGGCGGAGGTCTGCGCTCTCTGAGCGCTTTTCTAGTTTTAAATGTAGCCTATTGCTATTGCAAAGTGATGACAAAAACATGCAGAGTTAGAGAAACTCACAGTGCCAGCGTAATGCACCAGCTCAAAATGAGCCTCGGGTCCCTTCTTCCCCCCTTTTGGCTTCAGGAAGTTGCCTGATTTGCCCAGATGATTGTCATACAGGGCAGCCTTAAAGGTGGCGTCAGTGGCTTTGGGGAACACACACTGCTCTTCCAGAATGGAGAAGATTCCCATTGGCTGTAATCACAGTGATGAGAAACAATATAAACAAATGGTTTCTTTACGTCTCACAATGAACTAATATGTATGCACTCATATGCACTATTATCCTTCAGAATTATCCTGATAGTGAACCTTCTCTAGTAGCTCAATGCAAGCTTGGAGGTCCAGTCCAAAGTCTATGAAGACCCAGTCAATGCCCTCTTTCTTGTATTCTTCCTGTTCCAGGACAAACATGTGATGGTTGAAAAACTGTTGCAGTTTCTCATTGGTGAAGTTGATGCAGAGCTGCTCAAAGCTGTTGAACTGTAAACAAAAAACAGACAATACAAACATTAAATTTATTTATTTGAAAACATGCGCATCAAGACATAACTCATCATCAAAATTACCATGCATGCAAGTCAAGGAAACAAAAGTGAAATTTACCTCAAAGATCTCAAATCCTGCAATGTCCAACACACCGATGAAAAACTGGCGCTGCATTTTGGTGTCCAGGGTCTTGTTGATTCTGAGCACCATCCACTTGAACATTCTGTCGTAGACGGCTTTGGCCAGTGCCCCGATGGAGTAGACACACTGGTCCTGGTTTTGACCTTTGGTCACAAACTCATTCCCAACTTTGACCCGGGGCCTGGTGATTCCCTTCTGCAGATCACCAGAGTTGATTCCCATGAGGTGGGCAACTTTGTCAGCCACTGTAGCACAGGATGAGAAGAATAGAACACAGCAATAGTTACACACAGAGATGATAAAAAACCAGCAGTGTCTTTTTTTTTTGTCTGCCTCGGCTGTCTGATGTGTGCGCACCCTCCGTGGAATCGACGTCAGCCTGCTCCTCCCTCGGCTTCTGCTTGAATTTCATGTTGCCGAAATGCATTATGCCACCTGTCAGCTTATAGACGCTCATTTTCTCCTCAAGAGTAAAGCCGAGCACATCAAAGGCCACCTTTTGAAATCAAGAATTAGAGAAAGAAATATTAGCTGTTTCACTTTGAACAACATTCATGTGAAATCTACAAGCGTGATGCTGTAACAATTCAGAAAACTTAGCTTAGGCAAACTGGAGAGCGACTTACATCGGTGAGCATAAGCTCCTCGCCATCATCCATGTTGTCCACCATGGTGACCCCCTGACAGACCCACACATACTGCTTTGGGTCTTTGACCAACAGTAGTTCCTCTGAAAAGAAGAAGAAGAAGAAAAAAAAACACAAACATAGAAATAAAATATACTGTACATAGAAAAAAGGCAGTGAAACATTCCATTATAAGTAAAACTAGATCTTTGTAATACTATTATGAGAAACATAAGGCTATATAGTTGGATTATTGCTTATCAGGACAGCATACTTGAGTTTATGTAGGTTACATGAGTATTAAAGAAGCCCCAGCGAGAGGATATTGCTCACCGAGCAGCTCAGGTTTCTTTCCTGACAGAAGCTGATAAAAGATGTGATAGCCACGTTCCGCAGCTTGTTGAGAGATCACACGGGACTTCTCCAGCAGATCTAAACGAGACAAATACAGAACATACAATATGGAGATGGATTACAGACAGTAGATATAAGTTCTTGGAACGGACTTGACAGAATCAGTGTTGAACTTACAAGTCTCAATGTCTGCACCAGCCAGCTTTGCTGTTGGCCCAAAGTGGATTCGAATGAATTTGCCCTAGAGAAAGAGTGACAGCTTTATGTTAAGAAACCTTTTCACTATGAAATTTTATAATGCTGGATTGAAGAATGAATAGGATGCCTTACAAATCGAGAGGAATTGTTGTTCCTGGTGGTTTTGGCATTCCCAAAAGCCTCAAGAACAGGATTGGCTTGGATGATTTGATCCTCCAGGGAACCCTGATAACCAAAATGTGTTATATTAATTAATTAGTCTTGTTTAAATCCTAGATTTAAAAAATAGAAAATAGAAAAATAGAAAATAGATTTTAAATATTTATAGGTTTCCTATATCCCTTATTACTTATTGTGCCTCATTTGTATGTGACTAACAGCTTCTGTTAAATGAGTAAATGCAAATTTAAAATAAAGATCACCTTGGAGTCCCCTACTTGCTTGGAGCCAGTGGCCCCCATGTTTGCAAAGTACTGGATAACCTTCTTGGTGTTTTCAGTCTTGCCGGCACCAGATTCTCCACTATGAATAGATTGAAACATTATTAAAATGCAAATGGTCTGCAGACAATTATTTCAGCATTACTGTGTCGTGACCATAATTGATCATACATACGTGATCAGCATAGACTGGTTTTCTTGTTCTGAATTGACATGAGACACGGCAAGGACACAGACATAAATGCATGTTAATGAACAAATGCATTTGCAAGAGGCCTTGTTTCACAAAATGTAAATCAGGATGAATGAATGTAATGCAGGCCTACATATTTATCTCAAACAGACAACAAGTGATGGAATGAAAAATCTCTTACCCATCAACATGTCATGATAAGCATTGTCCGAGATGGAGAAAAGATGAGGAGGAACTTCGTTGCGTTTCTTCCCCTTATACATGTTAGCCACCTTGGCTCCATAAATGGGGAGCCACTTGTAAGGGTTCACAGTCACACAGAACAAACCCGAGTATGTCTGCCAGAGAGGGAAATTCAGAATGTGAACAAATGGCCTTGCAGTTTTCTTATATTAAAACAATGTCGTCAAACTCATTCACAACATTAATTCTTCCATTTTGTTGGTTTTATTCCACAGCAACTGTTTTAAAACGTGAGTAATAATTATGGGTGTGTTTTTTTTAAGAACAGAAAAAAAAAACTTTATTTGGCTTACATAGATTCTCATGTTCACATATCGGGAGCGCAAGTTCTCCAGCACGCTGGCCTCATTTAGGAAAGTCAGGTTGGCCATGTCGTTTGCCTGATAGAACTTGGGTGGATTCATCTGCTGAAGGTCATCCTTCTTCACAGAGACCGTCTGAAAAATCAAACAAGCAAAAAAACAACAAAAAAAACAAACAAAACACATTACCTCAGTTAATGTTCTTTTACTATTATGCTAATATCTTCATGATTTGGTCTAGGACAATAATTATATTACTGTATGTTTAGATTTTTTTATATACTTTGAGTAATAATAATAATAATAATGACATACTGTATTTTTCACAGTCTTGACGGTGACTTTGTCTCCATCATCGGACTGAATCTCGCCAGCGACGAAGGCGTCTTTGTCGTCCTTCGCCCAGCAAGACTTCTTGATGTCATAGGGTTTGTTCATGGCAGCCAGCTTCTCCTTGTCAGTAGGAGCCAGGAATGGCATGGGGTCCACCTCATCCCCGCACTCACCTTTGTATCCACCCGGCATGGTTACGCTTGAAAAACGCAACCTCTACTTCAAAGTTAAAGAGGGGACCCACCAGGAACACTGTACACCTAAACCAAAAGACATGAATTCAATTAAATATTGAGTTCCCTCAAGTTGAACACACACAACAGATTGTGACTATAGGCCACGAGATATTTACCAGTAGTAAGGCAGCGGAGAATCCAGCCGTGATGATGCAGGTGCCCAGGCTCTGGGTGGGCTTTTATATACTTGCAATGAACTCCTGTTATGGTATGAGCAATTAAAGAAGCCATTACCCCAAAGGGTGGAATTATCCTATCTGAGGAAGATCCTCTCATAGCTTGGAGAATAGGGAATTCTACAAGCAGTCTGTGACCTTTTTTGGCAGCCAACAGGACTCTGGTTGCTGTCTGCCATTAAAGTGTTTGTGTTTGGCGATTCTTCAATAAATAGAAAAATTAATGAATGTGAATAAGGTCATGTTGAATAATACATATTTTGGTTTTCACAGCATTAAATTGTTGACACAGATTTCAGTGAGATGAACTACTTTAATTGACCAAATTCTTAGATTTTTTCAAGGTAATCTAAGTGTAGAATAATTGCATTACATGTAATTCTAAAATATATTTAAAATCCTCAATTAAAAATCCCATGCCACAAAAGATATCATTACTGTTTAAAGTTTTATTAACTAGCTCCTAAAAGAAAAAAAAATAACATGATCAGCTGTTGTTGTTTTCCCCTTGGGGAAACTAGCAAGTTGTATGTTCTGTAGTAGCTGATGACAGAGCCTGTTAAACAAAGAACACAGACTCGGATCAAATTGGATTAACTTTCCATTTCACTTACAGACGTTATACTGTTTTTGAACTAATGAGTGTCACTGTGTAGTGTGTAGGGTAGTGGATGATGGTGATTTAGAATTGTTTGGTGATTCCTCTACTTTAATTAATGTATTTTTAATCCTTATTTATGGGTTAGTGTAAATGTCTATGTCTTTGTCCAGCCCAAATTAGAATGATATGCATGTCTGCATGTCTGTATTATACATGTATCTGTATCTTAATGCTTGTGTCCTTGTAGCCTAACAATCAGCAAGAAAGTCGAGGCCATCTGCCTAAATTAACGTACATCAGTTTTATCTGGTAGAATTTCTGTTTACTTTATCAGCAGAAACTTTGTATTCATTGCTATTTTCAGTTAAGAAAGGCACTTAAGACTGTCAGCTGGAGTTGTTCAACACTAAACACTGTCAATTGAAATAGCATTTGCTACAGGCTGTCATGTAATATAAGATGTTTAAAAGCCATTTGCACCATGTCTTTGTCCTTGTAAAATAATTTGATAACTTGTTTGTCTCTCCAGTCTGGTTCGTTAATCCCCTGTACTTAGTGATAACATAACAATATGCCTCAGGAAGGAATGTGTGGAGATACGATCCCATCGTTTAGAGTGGGATCAATCGGGGGAAAAAAAAGCTGTGAACACACTTTAGTCTCCCTTGAGACATAAGAGGTATTCATGACAACTGCACACATCCTTTGACCATCCTAACTTAGCAGTGCCAGTCGCAAAGGCTATATCTGTCCGCTAATGCCTCTGTGGAACAGAACTTCATTGCCTGAGGGACGACACCAGATAATATTACCATTACCACTTGCCAGGTATTGAGTGAAGTTCAGGCACACAGGGGCTGGTGCTACTACACAGAGCAACAGGGAACATTTAGCAGTTTATTTAACCATATGTGTATTATTAGACTATTCATAACTGACATGGATGGGACTTCTCCGGATTTTAAAGGTGACAGTTAATAGGGCCCTATATCTTTGAGATATTTTTTATATTGGCCCATGAATGTAGTTAGTGGTGCCATCAAAATGGAAGAGTTTCTTTTTTTATTTTGTTGGCTTGTTAGTCAAGGTGGTCTAGAGGACACTATAAAAAAGGAACCCAGCACTGAGCTCAATAACTAATGTAGATTGTTCTATATGGCACAATTTGCATTATTGAAAATAAAAGGGTATATATTGTATGTATGTAATTTTGTCTGTTATAGGCTATCTGCTGTGACTCCAGTTGCCGGAACAAATTGAAGGAACAGCCTATAGGCATACTATATACAATGAAATTCTTTTCTGATTATAGCATTTGGTGCAGAACAGTATTCTTTAAAATTGCAAGATAGAATCAGTGTGTAGCTTTTGCTGTAAAGTTACTGACTAACAGACTAGCCATTAACCAAAATATAGTCTGCTTGGCGGTGGTCATAATGAAGAGGGAAAAATTTGATATCCACTCAATGTTGATTATTTAGTAGCTTGCACTTCGTTTTGTTTCCTATGGGTGGCAGTCTTGAGAAACAGAACAGCATGATCTCACATTCTTTGGACCATGTAGGCCTAGCCTACCACAGTTTTAAAGCAACACTGTTATACTACTTTTTGCCACTGTTATATTGGCATAATGGCAGGTATTCCTTTTTGTCAGACAATTTTGGTACCATTTCAAAATTTATTTTAGTGACATAGTCTCATGAATGGCTAGATATGCAGTGTGCAGTAGGCTATGTGGTAGCACCACAAAATATAAATATAACCTAGTGAAGCCTTCAACATGAGGCTATTGTCATTTAACATTGACAAGCATCTTCTAGCAGTGCCAGAAAATGTTTTTGAGGGTTCTATGCCTTAGAAAGGCTAGGTCTAGACAGTTTTTGCAACAAAACCCTAAGTGTTGTTTAGTTAAAGCGGAATTATCCAGATATCGAGATAAAGAGATAGAACTTTTCCATTCAAAAGGAAATTAGAGAAAGTAATCCCTGGATAACGCTTAGCCTAAGGTCTAAACTTAGGAAGCTACTAGGTAGGCTAATCTTAGTAGCTTAATTCCCTACATTAAATATAGGCCTACCTAATCAGCCAATTGCTGTTATTTAATGTTTATATATTCAACATTGTTATCATTTTGATGTTGATAGCCTAGGCTTAATTTGGAATGTTTAGTTCTTGTCAAGGTGTAACAGGATTCAACTAGGCCTATTCCAAGTCACTCATCAGGGGAATAGTCCGCAGAACTATAAATAAACATTAACAAAATAAAACAAAATCTGGTTATCCTATATTATATGAATAGTGTATAGTAGAGCCTTAGAAGGACTTTGTGTATTGTAGGTCCATCAATTGCTAAGATAGAAGAATTTGTAGGCTACCCTGATTCCTTGTTGTGGGTGAGGACTCGGGCACGGTGACGCTTCACAAGTGCGTGCACGTAATGCCGTGTGTGATGTCAGAACGCCTTTGAGCTCGAAAATGTTAGCCCGTGTAGTTAAATCTGGACGCAACGGAGATTTTTGCGAGAAGGAAATAATTCAGTTACATCTCTGAAAAAGATTGTTACGAGGAACACATTTTACATATTTTTCGTTAGTTTCGTGTTTTAAAATAAGTTTGTGTATTGGGTACACCCAAGGAGAAAGTTAGCTCGATTTTTCTCGGAGTGATGTCGAATCCTGGGACTCGAAGGAACGGGTCCAGCATTAAAATTAGACTGACAGGTAAGCTGCCCCTTTAAAATGTATCAAATACTGTATTAACTGACTAATTAAAATCCTATAGTTAGACTGATGTCTTTGACTGGATATTATTTGTCAAAGGAGATTCAATGGTTGTCTCGCTAGAGGAATTGCCGAAAGGGATAACCTAGCACACGGTGAACAGGACAAGGAGCAGCCGAGCTACGTTAGCTATGTTAGCTAGCTTGTTGGTACGGTTGCTACCTTGGTTTCCATGCTAGAGCTAATGAGATGTCAGGCTAGTTAGCCATTGCTTAGCAAGCACAGCATCAACGTTGTTATTTCATGATTATGGCATTGAAGGACTATATCAGCTCACCTGTACATCATATACAACAGCATGCTAAATAAGATGCATTTACGTGATTGTACATCATTTCGCCGTTTATGAAGGAACTGACGTTAGTTCTTTGCCAACCCGGGGGATTTCATTAGGTTTTTACTTGACCAGACAGCCAGCTAGCTGACCAGTTTAGCTTGGAATATCAGGTAACATTGTAAATGGACAGTTAACCGTTAACGTTACATTGTACTTTTTAGGTAACTTGTCCTAGACTTTTTTTACAATGTCAAACATGCTACAGTCACGAAACCTCTCACGTTTAGCCTTTTAACTGCCACTTGTAGTGGTTTATTGTAGGGGCAATAATGCATGTTAATCAGCATTCGGGGCAGGGATTCAACTCGACTCATTCAAAGGCTGTTTGTGTCCCTGTTGGTGAAGGTGTAGATCAGAATCACTTTTCAGGGGTCATGAGACCTTTTCTGTTTTGACTCTGAGTGTCTGTAGAGAATGCATCTTTGAAGAATGTAACTGAAACACCAGAGAGTTCTGAGAGACAAAGTAACGTTACTGTGCAAGAGATCTTTCTCCCTGTCTACTGTAGCCTAATCAATTAGGTTGTGCAGGATTACTTTAAACTAACCAAGTGTATTCCTTCTTTTTAAGTAATATGCAGTTAAAGTAAGCCCTTCTGCTTGAATTTTTACATTACGGGCATGGTTATGACTAGACTGACCTTGGCATCAGTCGATAAAACAAACATATACATTCAAACATGAAACACCATGCACTTCAAACAGTATGGCTATTCATGTTGGTCACTGAAAGGCGACCCAATGCCAACACTTGTCTAGAATCTCAACACTTTGTATGAAGGGCCATTGCAGGGGCTTTGCCTGCCCTTTCTAAGTTAGGCCTAAGCCTCTGCGCTGAAGAGTCTTACATTGCAGTGATCTTGTCTCTAAAGTGTCTATTTGTGTAAAGCTTTCTTTCTCCTTTAATACATACTAGGATAGTGCTTTGTTGTTCAAATGGTTGAGTGGGCCTGTATTGCTGTGTGAAGCATGCTAACAGATGACATAATACAATGCCACCTTGTCCTCACATAGGCTAAACATTCTGAGGTTTCTAAGGCTTGCATGCTTAATGAGTGCATCTGTGTCCCAGTGTTTTACATTGTGTGTGACTGTGTGTCGTTATGGTCACCCCCGAGCCCCTATGCTTATTTACTGCATAATATGTTTGTGTATGTGTGTGTTTGTTTGGGTGTGTGGTGCATGAGAGAGAGATGTCCATCCATGGCCGACACAGACTAGGCCATCGCTTCCAGCTGTGTTCAACCCCCGAAGCACATGAAAGGAATTCTAATTGGCTAAGGAATGTCTGTCTCCTGAAACAATGAGCTAGAGGCCATTCCACTGGATGGGGGCAGGCCAAGCTGTTTAGTCTCTTGCCTACTCTTTTACCTCATCAGTCAAGAACCTTGTCTAAAGAGAACCTGCTGCCAAAGAAACCATCATTTAGCCTGTGGAGCAATTGGGATGAAGTTAATCAGAAGCTGTGTATAAATCTGTGTGTAGTAATGTTGTAGAGTCCCCTTAGTTCCACAATTTGGGAGAACTTGGTTAGAACTTAGGACAGTTTGGTTGAGAAGGCAGTGTTTTCCTGTTCAGGAACATCAGTTTATGTCCCTTGTGTAAATTAATGGAAGTCTTTTGCCCTGGATTCATAAACTCATGGTCTGTTGAGTTAATGGCCTGCTATTTCCTGGAAATAAAAAAAAGCAGTGACCCTTATCCCAATATTGTTGCCAATCCTTGCTATTTTGTGCGAGCCCAGGTTTTTGTGTTTTTGTTTCAAGACAAGCTGAACCCGATGGAATAGACGGACATATTTGCCACTTGGCTTTCCTTTCACATTAATTAGCAATGCACAGACTACAGCAATAACAGAGAGAACTGGTCACAATGCATTGCTTTCCCACCTATCATAAGTTGTTTTTGCGAGAGCACTTGATTGCCCTCTTGATTGCCAACACCAATGTTTCCTTTTGTCAGCTGAAGATTCTCACCCTCTCCCTCCTCCTTTGTTAGCACTTTGCTGGGTTGACTTAACACCTTTTTGGACATGCTGTGTGTGTGTGTGTGTGTGTGTGTGTGTGTGTGTGTGTGTGTGTGTGTGTGTGTGGTGGGTAGGTAGGTGGGGGTGGGCGGTTTGGGCAGAGTGCTGCAGGGGCATTGTGGTGGTTTTGACCTTATCAGTGGAAGTCCTGGAAAATAACTAATGGAGAGCCAGTGTAGAGGGATAAGTACAATGCTTTCTCAGGCCACATTCCACTGAAAAGGGGGTAGATGCCAGAAAGATTGAATTATAGTGTTTTCTGAATTCCTCCCTCTCCATCCCAGACACAAAAAGGACCTGTTTTGCTCGACACAGTCTGGGATTTCGATTTTTACAGTGGCTAGCTAGGGAGGGCAAATGTGCAACGTCTAGGCTAGGTTTTAAATACGTGTGTGTGTGCGTGTGTGTGTGTGTTTGCATGCACGTGTCAGGGGATAAGTGTTGCATTAAGAAAAAGAAGACATTTCCCTTTTCTTTCTTTTTTGGAAGTCTGGAAGAATCGCCAGAATTCCTTGGAACATTGTGCATATTTTTATAATGCTGCTGGCCCTCCCGGTCGGTGGCTGCGAAAAAGGTAGATGTTTCCCACGACGGAGAAGGAAGTCAGGACCCTTACTAGCTCCCCAAAGCAGCTTACTCATAAACAACTGGCGGCTCTAGTGGCTACTCCCCCGGTGCTACTGCTGAAGCATGGCTCTAGCTGTGCCAAGGTCATGTGTCGGGTTCCCAGGGAGGGGAAATGCTGCTGAACTGAACGCTTTGCTTACAGGGCACTGCAGGCGTTGATATCTGCACACACGCTTTTTGGGGGGGAGATGTGTGGGGAGTGGAAGAGGGGGCTCATGAATTGGACATCGTTGTATTAGGCTAGATCTTCAATAGGGGTCCATTGTCCATAATATGTGAAGTAGGGCCTAAACCCCTGTTCTTAACTTAAGGAGACCTCCACCACTGAGAAACTGCTTTCTGTTTCTGCTTTTCGGACTGGGGCCTCATCCATGTATGGGCAACCCAACTGATAGAAAGTGTGTGTTCAGAACAGACACTTTGAGATGGGATGCAAAGGTCGGCCTCATGCTCCTCCAGCCTTTTAAAAGCCTCTCCTAAAACACATGTGGCTGCGAGCGGGGTCCAGCTGTGAGTGATTTCATTAGAGCCGTAAAATTGAAACCTGGAGAGGAAAGCGTGCTCTCCAGCCCTCTCCATTTGCACCGGATCCTAATTGCCCACTCTGTCAAGACCTCTTTCTTTTTTTTTTTCAAGAAAAAAAAAAAATTGTAAATATTTGCGTGACTCGATCTAAGCAGTCAGGGTTTTGTTTGTTAGAACACAGAATTCAGGGGAGAACAGATGTAAAAATGCTGCCCCCTGCCCCCCCAACACACACACACACACACACACACACACACGCACACACCACTTTTGTATTTCTTGCCCTCCCCATCATGCTCAATGGGGTCAGTGTTTGCCAGTGTGTTTACCCTTGGCGTTTTGATCCTTTGTTTGCTGATTTGGAAGTGTTTGGCATTTGGCATCACATGTTTTATAAGACTCTTCAGGGTTTTCTCCCCCTGGGGAACAGGGGGATTAATGGGGCACTTATGCTCATTGTTGCTATGCTAATGAGCCGGGAAAAAGGCCCGGCCTGAACCAAGTGGATTTGAGAGACCCAGAGGCCACGGTCAGCTGCACGTGTGCCTTTTTTTTTTTTTTTTTTTTTTAATCACCTCCTCTCAGAACGCCTCCCTTGTTGTTCATTTGCACTAATATTACCAGTGCACTGTTCACTATTGCAGTGCCTATGTAGGCTACTCCACCCAACCACAGCATCCTTAAATTGCACAACCTCCACAATGCGTGCTGCATACTTACAGTTGTCTTGTGTGAGTGTTCTTATGTGTGCTTGCATTACTGTGTAGGCTATAGTATAAGACTGGATACCTTCATTTCCTTCCTTCCTCAAAGTTAGCCATTTAGGCTAGCCTATCTCTGTCTCACAGTTGGCCAATTGGTTTTCTTCTTTGTCGTATGTCCTCATTTCAATCACTTTGTTTTGGCTTTTAATCTCCACGGTGTCGGTGTGGTTCTCTTTGTTTCCTGTTTTGTTTTTTCCCCAGTCTTTCTTCTCCATTCTTTCTTCTCCTGTGGCAGAAATCTAGTGTGTGTGCAGTGAGGTAACAGGAGCCATATGGTGAAGGCAAAGTGTGTCCTAAAAAGGCTGCCGTAAGTAAGGCAGCTGTGTTTGCCCAGATGTGCAGGCAAGTTGTCGGCCTTGTGCGACTGAGACCTCTGAGCCTCCGCCATGTGATCGCGAAAAGCCACGCTGTTAAAGCTTCTACTTGAAGGGGGCTCTGTCTGTGTGTGTGTGTGTGTGTGTGTGTGTGTGTGTGTGTGTGTGTGTGTGTGTGTGTGTGTCTGTCTGTCTGGGGTGGATTGGATTGGAAGGAGTTTGTTTATTTGTCTAGGTGTACTGATGTACACGCAGTGCATTTGAGTTGAAACAGAGAGTGGTTGCTGAATAGGAGTGTTAAAGTGCAAGGCTGAAAGTGTCCCCTACATGCCCCTGTCGTGAAGATTAAACTGATTTGGCTGAGCCTCCCCCTTTTTTTCTGCTCAATGTCAGAGATGCTTGACATTTTGGTGATGGTGGTACTTATCCAGTACTCCGCTCCAATGACAGTTTGTCTGTCTGTCTGCTTGGCCGCTATTATTAAAGCTATGCATCCATGTGTGTAAAATTTGCGCTGACATATACAGCCAAGAATAGGGTCCTCCTTTATTTTTAATGAATCAATGGGTTTGTTCATGGTACACTTGAGAACAGCCCTATGTTGTTTGCTGTAGCCTAGGCCTATTCCATCTTCAGACACATCATCAGACGTAATTTGCCAATGAGGTATAGGCTGCATTGGGTGTGTTTCTGCGTCAAGGGTAGCCTATACTTCAGACCAGTATGAAGTATTGCACCAGACAGGAATAATGGCATGGCCATAGTACCTTGCCATATGAAGCATGGATAAAAGGCCAGTTTCTTTGGAAAAAAAAAACAAAATAATGAATGACTTGCGTGTGGGACAAATGTCTAAATTGTTTGGAAAACATTTTTTTCCTTAACCCTAAGCAGGTCAATGCACTTCCCTTAGATGAGCGAGCAAGGGGCTCTACAGCCAGGGATCAGAGTATACGGCATAGGGTAGGGGCGGGGGAGTGAGAATGAGAATGCAGGGGGCTGAGGGGAATCCTGCTTATTCAGTAAGGAGCGAGAGCATGAGCCGTTATTGGCTAATCCTCTCAGCGATCCGCACGTCACGTGCAGCCCACTCGCCTACATTTCCGAGCCCCCATCCCACCCTACTCATCCACACACACACACACACACACACACACACACACACACACTGCCAGCTACCCCCACCCTACCGCCTTTCTCCCTCTTTTCTTCTCTGTTGTGCTCTCAGTCATGGGCTCATTTAGAGTTCATCATGCCAGTGTTGGCTGACCTGCATGCTGCGACCACCCTCGATTTTCCTGTGCTAACATGCACTTTGTTAAAGGTTGTCAGCTTTTTGTGATCCACTGTTTGCTGGGCTTGCTTGCGTGCTCCAGTCCACACTACTATTTGACTATTCCACAGCAGCACTACTCGCTCCTCATCGTAAGTTGCTCTCTGATAAAGTCACTCACACACACGATTGTTTGTCCTGTGTGTGAGAGAGCCTTCAGAGAGCCTGGTGCTCTGTCAGCCAACACTGACTACTGCACCTACCACCACTACACTCTCTGTGTCTTTCAAAACACAGAGAACAACATACAGTACAGACAACATGCATACAGCCTGTGGCCTGTGTTCTGTTTCATGAAGTTTCTATGCAGGCGTTAGTGGAACTACAACCGCATGCCTCTGTCCGTCTGGTCCAGAGCCGCACTGTGCTGTAAGGAGAGGTGTGGTGTCTAGCTTAGCTGAGCGTTGGAGGCACATGCTGTTAATTATGCAGTCCGCCGTGACCGCCTACCTCTCCACACTCCGTAAACGGACACTATTGATCAGGGCCAGGCCATTAATCGGCCTGCCCGTGTAAATAGATGCCATTTTTAAGAGCACGCAATCTTTCAGAAAGGAGATGAGAGGGGGAGAGCAAGAGCGCAAAAAAAAGAGGAAGGCAGTTGATGCTCTCTCTCTCTCTCTCTCTCTCTCTCTCTCTCTCTCCCTGTCGTCTCTCTCTCTCGCTTGCTCGTGAGCGTTTCTTGATCATAGATGCGTACTGCGCTCTGGGGAAGCCTATCGAGCTGCATCTCGGCTCGTTGCTGTTGCAGTGAAAAGCGATGTTGCTTCCATGGAGATGCTGTGTGTCTGAGACGCGCACACATAAACATTCATGTCAGATACACCATCTTTTATTCTTAGCAGGTGTTGTTGATCTGCATGCGGAGAAGGTGATTGTCACTGACTGCCTGTTCCATTGCAAAACTGCTGCTTATGATGCCACACTGCGATGCGATGCAATCGGCGCGTGACCGCATTGAATAGTGTAAGATAGAAGCGTGAATTTTTTTTTTTTTTATCACCACAGCTTAATTCCTGTGATAGTAAATCTACTTCCTAAAAGATGAGAATGATTTGCTAACTGCCTAACCATAAACACCACTACCCAGCCTAACGGGTTTTAAGTGCCAGCATAGCAGTGTGTCACAATGGTTCTTTCTGAGCTGAAGGGGTGAAGAAATCTTTGCAAATGTGAGATTTCTTTTTTTTTCCAGTTGCTAAATGTGCCGTAAGTAGTCATGGTCCATGGATTTAAACAGAATTTTGCCACTCTGTTTGCAGCATCGTGTTGCACTTTGAACTTGTGTCCTCGGTAGTTAAAGAGGTAGTAGTGATCATAACATGGTGTGTGTGTGTGTGTGTGTGTGTGTGTGTGTGTGTGTGTGCTTGTGTTTATGTGTGTGTAAATCTCATTAGGGACAGCGGCCCTTAAGAGGTTGAATGCAGAAAACGGCCTTTGCAAATCCCAAATAGCTCTCTGCACTGAACAATGTTTTTTTTTTTTTTTCATGTGACACCACTTGCCTCCCTTCCAGGGCCTTGTGGTGGTCTGATGACTCAATTCACAACAAACATGGCTGCCACAGGAAACCATAACATATTTGGCCATGCTCCGGCCTGGCACCTAACATCATTCGCTGCTGGAAACTAAAGGAAGTGTTGTGGGTATCATGAGTTCCCCACAACACTGGTGAACAGTCAGGAGAATCAAAGAGTCAGTAGTTAGGCTAGAACAGTCAATTGCAGAGTTTCAGTGTCTTCCCTGCGGACTAAACCGTGAGCTTTCTCAGACTTAACTAATGCTGTTTAGCAGGGCCGGTTCTAGGCACAGGCAAACTAGGCAATCGCCTAGGGCACCAAATATTAGGGGGATCACAATACGTTTTCTTCAGTTTTTCGCTTGTATTGCTAGAAAAGAGGGGGCAAAATTCAAATCTGGACTAGGGCAGCGGAAAGGCTAGAACCAGCCCTGCTGTTTAGGGAATGTGTTTGTAAGGCTCTGAGAGCTCATCTTGCTATATTTGCATTTGACACACCACCTTTGATAAAGCCTTTAATTAACAATACTAAATTCACGGTGCCCCCATTTTTTTTACTTTAATATCTCCCAAAACACACTTGAATAGAATACGAAGTTCACACCGTATATGGGAAGATGTATAGGGCAATATCAAGCCTCTGTCTTTTTGAAGTAGCCTACATTTTTGTGCCCTTGGAAAAGCTCAAAACAGGTCTGAGGAGTTGGGAACTGCCACCAGGGGCGAATTCAACAGTCGTAACGTTTTGTAACGTAACAGTTCCCATTCATCCCTATGGTTGACGTAGTAAGCGTTTTGTAACGTTATGTCGTCTTGAAAACGCCACAGATGTCTGCCGATATCGGCCATGCTTCCAAAAAATCTCTCATATTTGTCACGAAGATACTCAAAGATGGCCCTACCACTTTAAGATGGCTGATGTTCTGGCAGTGTGTGCAGCCTATTAGGAGTGGCTTGCTTCTCCAGTGTTTCCCATCACAGCACATTTAATTGTAGACATTTCCCTTTAGCAAGGGCTCAAAAAGGGTAATTCAGATTTCGACAGTGGGACACCACTAAACCCTCACGAACTTATGAGTGAACACATACTTAAGTCTGTAAGGGCGAACATTGAGACTGGGCCAATGACTGTAAACAGAACATCTGTGACCAGATCTGTGATCAGCACAACTACATACAGGAATCAGAGACAAAAAGTAGGCCCACCTAGGTCCATTTTTATCCACTTTTTCCACACACTTACAGACACACACACACACACACACACACACACACACACACACACCTTGTTCCTCATAGACAACAGTTTTCAGCTTCTCGATTTTAGCAGTCTCCACCTCTGAGATGTAGCCTAGGCAAGTCGGTCCTTAGCAGTCTGATTGAATGAAACACTGTGTTCATAAGTTGCTGGAAGTCTAGACCCATTATCCCGCCACAGTAACCACAGCAATCAGACACTGCACTGTGTGCAGATGGGGGAAATCTACAGAGCCGTTCTGCTGGCACGGGCAGAAAGGCTTATTACCAGCCAGACTCTTGTCGTTCAGTAGCACACTACTAACGGTTTGTTTTGCATGCGCTTTAGTCTCTCAGCTGATGAATGGTGGTGTGTGTGTGTGTGTGTGTGTGTGTGTGTGTGTGTGTGTGTGTGTGTGTGTGTGGTTTGCGTTTGTGCTGATATGAGTCCATTTCGTTTGTTTGATCAAGGAAGCCAGACTGAGGCTGTGTTAATGGATCTGTAGTGGATGGCTAAGAGGCTCCACACACACACACACACACACACACACACACACACACACACACACACACACACACACAGAGATATAAACGCACAAAAGACAAGGCTGCCTTTAAACTCTCTTTTAGGCCCACTGTTTTTGTTCCTTGTGTTCTGTATTCTGCTCACGTAATGACCAGTAAATATAAAGCTCATGAAACGGCCTCCCTAATAGAGCTATAACTCTGAAGAATGGTCAGTCGGCATTTATTGTTTGTTTTTCTTTGTCTCCATTTAATGTGGCATAGGTTCATGCTATGAGATAACACACTTACAGTAATTTGCCGGGCATTTGTGAAACAATTGTAAATAGAAGTGTTCTGTTGGACAGATGCTGACTAGGAGAACTTTGAACTGTGTGTGTACAGTAGGCCTATATGTGTGTGTGTGTTTTATTATGGAGAGTATGTCTATTGTGTTTTTGTTTTCCTGGAAGTGTGTGTGTGTGTGTGTGTGTGTGTGTGTGTGTGTACTTACATACAGAAAGCCTTCAAAAACAGGCCGAGTTTATAGTGAGTTCAGAGAGTCTGCCTCCCTCCTGTTCCTGTGGGTGTGCGTGTCTGCAGCCGCCGGCTCATCTGGATTTGGGTTAGAGTTAGACCACTGCAGCTGGGGCTGAGTGGGCACTGGCCAGGCCAGGTCACTCACTCACTCACTCACTCACTCACTGCGGTTCTAGTTAGGACACGCGCAGAACGCATTAGAATGCATTCCTCCTCGCTGCCATAAACAACAAACTCTCTCTGCCGTTACAGCTTTCATGTTTCTTAGATTTATTTATTTATTTATTTTTCTTTCTTTCATTTCTCTGTCTGACACACATACACACTCAAGTGAAGCTGTTTTTATGCATTTAAAAAGACAGACGGCTGGGTCCACGGCTCCAGAAGTAGGCCACACTACTATGTATGCCTCTAACACTGACTCTGATCACTGCTGCTGCCCTATCAGGACGCGAGATCAGAGTCCTTCTACAGTTACCATGGTGTTGCTGCAGCAGCGCTGTACAGTCCCTCCATTGATCTTAAAGAGAGACCTCTACCACCTGCGTCTCCGGTCCTTTCAATAACAAGTGTGTGTGTGTGTCTGTGTGTTAAGACATTGGGTGCATTTTGAGCAGCACAAGTGTGCCGATCTGGCAGATCTCTCTCTGCTGCCCCTGTTCCCCTGTGGCTCTGTTTGTTTGTGTGTGTCTGTGTGTGTGTGTGTGTGTGTGTGTGTGTGTGTGTGTGTCTGTGTTCGGTGAGGGCCGTTGCCCTGCTAGACCACTCCTCCCACCGGCGAAGTGAGACCCCCTATCCCTTCTCCACACCCCTCCTCAGCTCCTGTTGAAGTGCGCACTGGAACCAATTAGCTGCACAGAGAAGAGAGGAGTCCTGACGCCCGGACCGCCCAGCTGAATCCCTCCCGTCTTCTTTCTCTCTTGCTCTCTCTCTCTCTCTCTCTCTCTCTCTCTCTCTCTCTCTCTCTCTCCCCCCTCGCTGTGCGTGTGTGTTCTTCTTCTCTCACAAATATAACCCCCCACCCCCTCTTTGCAAGCTTGCTCACTCTCTCTGTCTCTCATGAGAACATGCTGTTAATAATCTCCTGCATCTTGTTTCTTGCATCAGTGATCTGCTGCTGTTGTACCAGACAAGCACAGAAAAGTAAAGTGGCCACCGCCCTCACTAGTTTCCTCATACACACACACACACACACACACACACACACACACACACACACACACACGCAGGGAGGTGGGTGGAAAAAATGTGGAAACATCACACGATTCTTGTTTAAATATTACATTGATTCAGTTGTACCAAGTGTCATTGAGCTTAGTTTGGCTTATATTCTGTATTTAATATGATGCTTGTAGGGCAATATTATTGTGGAAAGTGGGTAGCATACATTTTTCTATGCTCATGACATTGCTTCTGGCGTAACGTTGATTCTAACAGCGTTGAAGAAGACTTATTTTCTTTCACAACTGAAAAGTTAAGAGCCAAGAAGTTCCCCACACAGACAAGATGGTTGCAGTATATTAATAGTAGGCTATATGTCATAAGCTATGTGGGAATGTGAATGTGAAGAAACACGATGGCCCCAATATAGGGAGGTCTGTGTGTATCATCACTTCTGTGGCAATCGCCGCACACACACACACACACACACACACACACACACACACACACACACACACACACGCTCGGTCTGGCCTGTCTCGTATCAGCTTTGCTATCACCTCTCTGGCAGTTTCGGTGCTGTTTGCTCAACCCCATGATTCATACCCACAGAGAGAGAGAGAGAAAGAGAGAGAGAGAGAGAGCACACCAATACAGGATGTGTTCCTCAAAAACCACCAGCTGACTAATGCCCTACAGCACTGGTTTTTTTTTTTTTTTGCATTCTCTCTGTCTCTCTTTCTGTTTCTCTCTCCGTCTTTCTCTTTTCTTTCTCTCTTTCTCCCTTCATCTAGTTGTCTTCATGTTTTGGATGCAGTCTCTCTTCTTTGAGTTATATTTCTTTAGGTATTCTGTTTCTCTCTCTCTCTCTCTCTCTCTCCACCCCCTTCCTGCCTCCCTCATCTCTGTCACTCTATTGTACTGGCTTTTCACGGCGGTTCCCTCCGCAGAGGTGTGGTTCAGGTTTCCCTTGCCACCGCCGCATGGCCGCTTTACGATCCCAGCTCCAGTGACTCATAGCTGGGGGAAGTCTGCCGCCCTCTCCCCTGCCACTCACACCCACGCCGGTGCTTCCTGGTGTGGCGCGGCAAATCCGCTGGCCGTGATGTGCCCACTGACCTATTGTGTGTGTGTGTGTGTGTGTGTGTGTGTGTGTGTGTGTTGGCATATGCATGCCTAAGGAAATGTCACTTCCACTCATGCACAAGGGGGGGATGCTCTGCTCTCTTTAAGAGCTTCCTCGCTTCCTGACTGACAGAGCCCGTGTGTTGACGGACAGGATGGTGCATTTGTGTGTATAGCTCTTCAGTATATATCTGTTTACACACACTCACACACACACACACACACACACACACACACACACACACATAGACGACGGACGTGTCTTGTCCATGTCAGTGATGCTCAGTGACCTTTTTTTGAAAATGGCTTTGTCTAGTTTTAATCGTAGAGACAGAGCTCTAGACTGTTCCCTGGGACTCGGCGAGTGAGAACAAGGTGAAGATGGAGAGAAGGGGGAGGGGAAAGAAAGGTGGAGGAGAGAGAGAGAGAGCGCAGGAGAGGGAGAGAGAGAGAACGAGAGAGAATGTATTAGAGGTGGGGGAGGACAAGCACCGGAAAAGCTCATGGATATTTCATAGACGCCGGGGGCCTGCCGTGTCGTGTTCCTGCGCTGTATTTGTCTGTGTGAGTGGCACAGAGCTTTAGTGGCGTGTGTGTGTGTGTGTGTGTGTGTGTGTGTGTGTGTTGGGGATCTACTCCTCTTGTCCCCCTCCTGATGTGGTAACGTTAACCTGAGCGCTGCATTAGGGAGTGGTTTCTTGTTACTCATGTGTGAGTGTGCTCATGTGGACACACAGACACACACATGCACAGATACACACACACACACACACACACACACACACACACACACACACACACACACACACACACACACACACACAGTGTAAGTGGGAGTAGCCTGAGATGAGCATCAGCAGGGCTCGCCAGCCTCCAGGCTTGGCTTCATTTGGCCCTGTCATTCAGACAGGAACTGTGGGGCTGATAAGGTCGCGCAGTGCAGCGTTACAGTGACACTGAGATCACCCCCCCCTCCCACACACACACACACACACACACACACACACACACTCAGCGTCTCGGGGCACTCGCATAATCATATCCTCTCTCCAGAGACGCCAATGCTCATTCTGCACACACAGGAAAACACACACACACACACACACACACACACACACACACACACACACACACACACACACACACACACACACGCGTGTATACAGACACCCTACACACGTACGTGAAAAAAAATGCCTTTATACACGCACAATCCATCCTCACATAGTTGATGTAGCCTACACACACACACACACAGGTACATTCTTGCTAGTCACGTGTTGCACCCACATTGCACACAGACAGCTTCCTGTGTTCATTTGCACATAGGCATAAATGCAGTCACACACCCGCACACACACACCCACCCACTCACTCACAATATGATGGCTCACTCGCATTCCTGAAGCAGGTACGAGCAAAGCAATAGTGTCTGAGTCTGGCACTTAACCTTCTGTTCTTTTAGCATTCAAACACTCAAACACACAGACACATAGCCTAGTACACACACACACCTCAGCGGAACCCTGATCTAGGTTTACAGTCTGCATTTTGCTGCCTCTGGGGGAAAGCAAATGAGCAAATAAACATTTTTTCCCCCTCCGTCAGGACTATTTTAAGCTAAAAATAACCCAGCACCTTGGAGAGCCTGGCATCCCCCATACGCATACAAGGCTAGGCTACATGCTCACAGGAGATGCTCTGTTGTTTTGGTCTCCTTCCACCCTAGACTAAAGGCCACCGCACAGTGGTTCCGACACAGTGCTGAGCACTGTGCTTCCAACATTCGATTCCATTGTTTTCAATGCAACCCCGCACACCAGCGCCGAACCCTTCTGCTCTCGATTGTGAATTACGATTCAAGTCTATTTTGTCGGAGCCGCCCATTGACATCCAATGTTAATTTCACAGGCTACTGTGCTAGGTGCTAGGCGAAATTGTCGGATTCAAAAGTGCTCTGCAATGCTGTCAGAGCCGGTGTGCGGCCGGCTTAAACCCTTTGAATGGCTTCTGTCTAGCGCTAGCTGTCAGTTATCTGTCAATCACCCATCTCCTCAGCTGTGTCATGCGTGTGAGTGTTTAGACATGGCCCAGTCTGAGCGACGTTGTTGGGCGCGTGCCGTGGGCTCGTTTAGGGAGGCTTGTCATTGCGAAATAGGACAGGGCTGAGTAAGCGGTGTGGTCCTCAGTTTAGTGGTCTGAGAAGAATCCAGAGGTTTGCTCTTCACACGAAGAGCACACAGCAGCTCTAACCTGAAGGGAAGTCTCTCGTGGAGCTGATGAAGGCTCGGCGAGCAGGCAAATATGAGATGACGCAAAGCCAGCTGTCCAGTCACCTTTATTACCAGTTCCTGAGAAACTGAAAGTGACTTGCAGCTGATTCATATGGAGCACCTCAAAGGACCATTTATTTAAATATTTTTTTAGTTTCTGTTGCACGCCCAAAAGTTTCGTCGGCACACCCATTTTCCAAGTTTGGCCATTTCCTCTTAGAGCCTCTGCGGTTTGGCTGTGCATGTGAACACATCAGGTGCACACGCAGTGATGTGGTGATCATGAGAAACGTGAACAAAACCGTTTTAGCGAGTCCTCTGCACTTTCGCAATTTGTGATCAGACTAATCACCCGATTTATTCAATCAAATCACATCATATGAAAACAGAAGAGGTCAGGGTTTCTGGACATAATGTATTTGTCTGTGGCATGTTATGATCCATCTTAATGTTCTTTTGGTCCTTGCCTTTGGTGTCAGTGATGTCACCACCATGTCCTGTGTAGGCATATGGCTAGACATCAATTTTTTTGGTCAGTCCGAGGAGCAAGGCAAAAAATGCGTCTGCAATGTGTTCTTGGTTAATTGCCTAGCCCTAGGCTATTTACAAGCACACATGGTATTGCTGGCAATCACATGGACTTTCAGCTGTTCTTTTTTTTTTTTTTTCCCCCCCTTTCTTTCAAACTGCTGTTTTTCTTTCCAGCCCCATGCACTCTAATCCGCCTGCCGCTGCGAGTGAGCGCTAAAAGGGTTAACATGGCGGCGGGCGGGCGCTGGGCCGCTGATGAGTGATTTGTGATAACACCATACCAGACTGTTTGGCCTCCGCTCAAAGGGCTTAGCTCAGGAGAGCACGGGCCGGCCCCTAGCCTCAGAAAGCCCTCCAGGCCCCCCAGGCCATAACACGCTGTATCGCGCCACTCCGGGGAGAAAAAAAAATTACACACACACACACACACACACACAGATGCACTCAAAACCTCTGCTTGGCTGTCTGGCCTGGCGTGCTTGTTTATAACCGGCTTCTACAGCGTTGAGGCGCAGTGACGGACTGACCGACAGCCAGACTGTTTTTTTTTTCTTTTTAGAGGTGTGTGTGTGTGTGTGGATGGGGGGGGGGGATGATGATTTCGTGCCATTTCAAAACTATTGTTATTTCCGTGGCAGTGTGTTTCCAGAGTAGTGTCACTCACTCATTCTCCGTCATCGCTGCTTGATGTATGATTGCAGTAGACTGACAGGAAAAGCTTTTTTTTTTTTTTTTTTTTTTCCTCCTTTTTTTTTCTTTTTCAAATAAAATAACAACCTTCCCGTTCCCTGCTCCGTCTGTCCACGAAAGTCAGAGCACAGGAATGTGCAGCCATCTGCTTGCCAGTACAGGAACTTCTTTTCCACTTCCTCTCTCTCTCCCTCTCTCTCTTTCCCTCCCTCTCTCCCTCTCTCTCGCCGCTGCGTTTCATGTGCTTGGCTGTTCCTCCATGCCAGGCCTGCTCTCGTCTCAGAGCGTTTTATGACCGACTCATTACACCGTCTGAAGCCGCAGCCGCACACACACACACACACACACACACACACACACACACACACACACACACATACATACACAGACGTGAATCACTAAAGTACAATTTGCTCTGTCTTCATTCTTCCCCCAAGATCATTAGGGCTTCTTTTTAGAGACTGAACTCTGTCACTACTTTTGAGGTCTGGTGCGCTCAGCGAGCATGTTCAGAAAGGGATGGATTTGTGCAAAGGAAAAGAAGTATGCACTAGGTATGGATGAGAAATTAGCTCACCGGACGTTAGCGATACAGCAAAAAACGAGGGCAGTTTAGATACTTTGTTACACCCTCCCAACCCCCCACCCCCTCCTCTTCCTCCGGCCCTCCCGTGGTCTCTTTTTTCAGAGGACACAGAGGCTTTGTATGCCAACTGGGTCAAAATGACCCAACCATTTAAGCCCTGACCGACCGGCTCTTGACGTGTCTGTGTCTGTGGGTCTGTCCGTCAGACTGTTTGGCCTCATAGCTGTGTGCCTCTCTGCCGACTGGCCCAGTCCTCCTCTAATCTCCCAAAACACTCTGAAAATCCCCAACTTTCATCACAGCCTGGTGCCTGATACGGTAGTCCTCAGAATGAATAAATAAATAATAAAAATGAAATAAATAAATAAAATAAAAGAAGCACAAGGCTCATCTCGCCTTCTTGTACTTCTCCAGCCGCTTCCCCTCCCAGCCCCCAACCCAACCCCCCACACTTTGAGCTGCTGCTTCTTATTCTGGCCTGTTGCCATGGCTACAGATGTGGCTGAGCTTCATCACAGGAAGCTAGTGACATTCCCCTTCCCTCGTGCGAGAGGATCGATGTATCAGAGGAGCTTGAGGAGAAGCGCGCACACACACACACACACACACACACACACACACACACACACACACACACACACACACACACAAGCCCCACCTATTCCTCTTCCTCTGCGTTCTCTCTCTCTTTCCCTCTTCTTCTCCTCTTCTCCTCTCCCCTTTTCTTTCCCTCTCTCTCTCTCTCTCTTCTTGGGCAGCTGTAGTGGCCAGTGGTGGGGTGCACGTGAGGGCACCTTTTGATCAGCCCCTCATTTGGCATGCAGCATCTTGGCCTCCGCAGCGGAAAGGCAGCTGGTTGCCCCAGCAACGCTTATTGGGCTTTGATGGACTGCTTGTGTCTAAGGGGAGAGATTCAGTGCAGGAGTCATTGCCCTCTCATTTGTTCTTTCTCTCGTTTTTTTTGTTCTTTCTTTTTCTCTATTTTTTCTTTTTATGCTATCTTTCTCGTGTGCCCTTCTAGAATACTCCAAGTCTCTCTTGTGATTTAATTCATTCCTTTCCTGTTCGGTCTTCAGCTCTGCATCTCTCTCTATCTCTCTCCCCACACACACCCCTCCTTAGCTTTGCACTACACACCTCTTCTCTCATTTACAAGCTCTTCCTCTCTTTTTGCTCTCTCTCTCTCTCTCTCTCTCTCTCTCTCTCTCTCTCTCTCTCTCTCTCTCTCCCTCTCCTTCCTTTTCGCCCTCCGTTCTCTCTCCCTCTCTCTTTTTTTCGCCCCCCTTCCCCCTCTCTCCCCTCTGCCCTCCTCTCCTCCTCTCCTCTCCATCTCTGTCCTGTGCGTTGGGGCTGGCAGACTCCCACGCATGCCTGGACTGTTCTGCCTTAATGAGCTGCTCCCTTCAGCGCTGTGCCTCTTCTCCTGTACGGGCACGGCACACACACTCACACACACACACATTCACACACAGAGACAGGGGAGCGCTCGGTGTCAGATTCGCCGCAACAGTCACACCACCTGAACGTCACGCACTGCGACCGAATGGCTACGTCGCCAAAAAAAAAAAATACCTTCCTCTCGCTCAGCGTAGTGCAGTCACCCCGAAAGGAGAGCGTCACGTTTGGAACAGTAAAAGAAGAGCAGGTGACTTCTAGAGCGTAATCGCTGCACGCACACAAACCCCCTCAAGCTTCTTTGTGCTTACTGTTGCACCTGCTTGCACAGGGCCATGTTTGGGGCGTCGTTTAATTGTTTCTCGCAGAGCCCACCGTTTAAAAACACTTTTGTAATTGAGTTCCCTAATTATCAGTGGGAAGTTCCAGGCCGAGCCTTGCTCTAGTGAAGCTGCACCTTTTTAAAGAATTAATCATCTCCTTTCCTTTTACATTCTGCCCACGTAGGCTAAGCTATCGTTTAGAATAACCAACAGCGCTTGGGGTTCTCCAAGGGAGAGGGGGCTGGCGAGGCTGTTTTGTCGAGTGTAAACAGTGAGAACCACTGAGGTTATAGCTTAATCAGTCATCGCTGACGTTATAAAGATAGCAGTTGGAGATGGCCCTCACACTAACCCCATCATTTTTTAAAAAGTTCTCTTTTGAAACTTTATTGTATCGCAAATATTGTCATCACTTCCTTCTTCAGTCAGATATAGTCAGATATTTCTCCTGTCTTCTCAGTAAGAGCACACATAGTGCACAGGAGTGTTTGTTTGTTTGTTTGTTTGTTTGTTTTTCTTTCTTGGCATTTATTATGATGAGACAATGAAGATGGACAGGAAGTGAGTGAGTGAGTGGGTGAGACAGAAGTGTTGGATTTGTGAAGTGACTGCAGGTTGGACTTGATCATTGGTTGCCATGGGCACATGCCTGCTTACTTTATGTAGACCCCCCCCCCCCCCTCCTCCCCCTATGCTGACTCATCTGTGTAATCCTCATAAGTGTTGGGGAGACACCTACATTCTCTCTGGAACTGTGCTTTTATGAATGCATTGGCTGAAAGTTGTAAGTTGTAAGGTGTGTGTGTGTGTGTGTGTGTGTGTGTGTGTGTGTGTATACACTTGCTCACACAGCTATTTTATCACAGTTGTAGCAAATTACTATCAGTCTGCCTTTTGTGCCTCCCGAGGTCAGGGACATGTCACAGCTCCAAGCCCATGGTGGCGTTCATGTGTAGTGTGTCAGTGAAATCAGTCTGAGTCTGTAGCAGCCTTAGTGACCACCAAAGATTCTAGACTGGGCACTCTAGAATCTTTTTTGACCACTGCCCTCCACAGGGCCCTCCAGAATGCAAAGGCCCTTCAGCCCCTGCTGTTCCAACTCTCTCCCACATGGGTCAGGAATTCAGAAGGTCTGACCTGCAGTCCTCCTCCTCACTCAAACACTCACTCACTCACCCAGGCATGGCACAGCCACGCATCAATTACGTCACAGTCACGTTCCTCCGTTTTCGTCTGAATGCAAGATTGTTCTTTGTGTCCTTCTGATGCTTCCCCCCCCCAACCACCCTCAATACCACCCATCTTGCTCATCTGGCAATGCATAGTGCCACAGTAAACACAAAGACTTTTATGTGCTTTCATTCGCGCACACACACACACACACACACACACACACACGGAGGGGCGAGCGAGCGACAGAGTGAGTGAGTGAGTGAGTTAGAGACGTGCGGAGAAAGGAGCCGCTGTGATATTAGGAAGTATTCACTGCCTGCATGATTTACTGAGATGGTGCAGCTCAGGGACAGTGCCTATACACCTAATGTTCCCATTGGGACGGGCTGTAGATCAAGGACCCGATCCTGTCAGCTATAGCGATGGGCGCCAAGCTCAGACTTGGCACCGCCAGGCCCCGTGGCTCTGTCTCTCAGTCTGAATAACTCTCTGATCCGACAGCGGAGTGCGCTCTGCGCTGGGGACGTTAATGTCGAAATGGTAGCTTCGCCCATAATCAGATTCAGCTCATGCCTAAACCTGCCTCGAAGAGATGCACAGCGATTGAAATATTGTCACGGTGCTTGTGATGTTAAGTTGGCTAGGCTGGTGTAAAAATTGAAAGACCTGATTGTATTATGATTTGATTTTGTGTCAGTCTCTGATCAATGTTCCTGTCTTCTCTCCTTTTTTTTTTTGCAGTATTATGTGCCAAGAGTCTAGCAAAGAAAGACTTCTTCCGTGAGTACATTTTCCTCTCCATACTCTTTCGATTTTGATGATGATGATGATGATAAAGTGAATAATTTATTACCTCAGCGTATTAAAGATGTGTATTTGAATTAATATGACACTGTCTCAACAAGTTTGTGTGAATAAGCCTCCTAAATTGTGTCAGAGGAATTCAGCAGGAGGTAGCAACACAGTGAACAATTGAAGGGGATGAGGGGGAAAAAAAAAACAACATTTTTCATTTCTTTGGTTTCTATTCCAAATGGAAATACAGTGCACAGAGCCTCGTTGCTTTGCATCAAATGTATTACCCTAGTGAAACTTCAGAATAATGAGCGCATTCCTGATCTCCCCTCTCTCTCGTTCTCCCTATTAGCCTCCCACTCAAGGCTGAGACTCCTTGTAAATTCTTCCCCACTGCCTTACGCACAAGCAGAGCGCATCACTCATTCACAAGCCTGTCGTGCCTTTGGGATTCACTCCACCCACAGGCTGTTTGTTAATGCGCAGTTAATACTGAGAGGGGGCTGAGGTTGGCGCCCTCTCTCTCTCCCCTCCTCTCCTCTCCTACCGTACATGTGAGACTGACCGACTGACTGACTGCCACTTTGGCGAGTGGCACGGTCATGCCCGCCCTCCCCCTCACACACCCACACACACACACACACACACACTGGACACACACAGACCCCGCTTAGTGCCAGACTGTCCTGCCTGCCCGCAGCAGCGGGTGCCAAGCCCTCCGCCCCCCTCCCTCCTTTCCTCCGACACATGACCCACATATGCAGATTACCCTTGATATGAGACTACATCTGCGGCCTACATCCACAAAATGCCCCTTTAGATCCGGGCTGCGGGCATCCATCCACATGACGGAGCTCTGATCACTGTGAGCAGAGAGAGAGAGAGAGAGAGAGAGGCAGAGAGAGAGAGAGAGAGACTCGTGCAACTGCAGAACATGTGAGGCGGGCGATGAGGAGAGGCGCGAGGTTTTGGGAGCGGCGCGCCAAGATTTGAGGGAGATGCCAGGGGCTGTGTACACGGGCCAGGAGAGATTTCCCGGAGAGACAGAATGAAATGACAATAATGAAAAGAAATGATGCCTTGCCCTCTCTCTCTCTCTATCTTAGACTTCTTTCTCTCTCTTCTTTCTCTCTCATTCTCAGTCTTCACTATCCTTTCTTTCTCTCTCTCTCTCTCTCTCTCTCTCTTACTCAGACGAGCACACACACACACTCATGTGCTCACTCGCTCACACTCACAGTCCTTTTCTTTCTCATTTTCTATAGCTCACACACATGCATACACACACACACACACACACACACACACACACACACACACACACACACACACACACACACACACACACACACACACACACACACACACACACACACACTCTCTCTTGCATGTATTTTGCTCTTGTTTCTCTCTCAATCACTCTCTCTCTCTCTCTCTCTCTCTCTCTCTCTCTCTCTCTCTCTCTCTCTCTCATCTCTCCCCTCTCACTCTCTTTCTGTCCCCCTCTATTTCCTGTGGGCACTCAGCTATTGATGCTAGTTCAAATTCCTTTTGATAGACCATTACAGGATATGGGAGCCTCTCAGTACAGATTTCACCCATCCCTTGAAACTTCAAAGTTTGGAAACAATCTTACAGCCTCGCAGCAGAAATCAAATGACTTTTTCAGGAACTTTCTTATACACAGCAGCACTTTAAAGAACCAAAAAAAAAAAGGAATGAGAAGTGAGTGGGGTCGATGAGTTTTGATGAGGTCATTGAGGTGAGGTTTTTTTTTAACAGTGACCCTCACCGGCCTGTGCACTGGATTGAAGAACTATGTAGTTGACTTGACAGTGTACCTTTTCATCCTCTGTTGTTTTTTCTTGTCTTTCTGCGACACGATTCAGGCTCATGTGTTTCTGTCACAGGGTTACCTGACCCTTTCGCCAAAGTCGTCGTCGATGGCTCAGGTCAATGCCACTCCACAGACACAGTCAAGAGCACACTGGACCCCAAGTGGAACCAGCACTATGACCTGTAAGTCCAAAACATGAATCAGCACTGATATATTATTATATGTATGAAATATACAGAACATGTATACCTACATATACCTACATATTAATCCAGGCACACCTCCATATCTGTTAGACCCAGACTGTGGGTGCTGACTCCAGGGCTGTGTCTCAAATCACGCATTTGAGCACTTTGAAGTTCAAACACTTATGTTTCAGTGCATAGCGCCTTCACACTGACAACCACAGTTAAACTACAGTCATCAATCTGATTTAAACAGTGGTTACTTCTGTGACCTCCGCCTACTAGTTGTAAAGCAGTGATCCATTTTGGACAACACTGAACGTCAAAAATGCACACTTTCACAGCAAATACTCAGAGCATACTGTGCACTAAATTGCAGTACACTGATAGAAGTAAGCAATTTAAGACACAGCCTAGGCCTATATTCACTATGCATGCGGATGTAGGCTGGGCTGCATGTATTCATAAGAATGCACGCAGGTGTGATTCAGAGATTAATAGGTTATCATTATAGTTGTAAATAAGCAAATGTAAGGCACACATCATGTTTTTGATTCACTGACACATTTCACAAATTGTTGTTTCCCTTTGTTCATTCATGCTAATTGCTTGAGTGAATGTTGTTTGCTAATAGCTGGTATTAATTTGTTAAATCTGCCAACATCTGAATGATGAGAACAATGTCACACATCATTATTCACTTGTAGCTTATCATTATGCTGTCACTAAGTGTTGTCACACCTCCTGTTTTGTCAGGTACATCGGAAAGACAGACTCCATCACCATCAGCGTGTGGAACCATAAGAAGATCCATAAAAAACAGGGCGCAGGTTTCCTTGGCTGCGTGAGGTTGCTGTCCAATGCCATCAGCCGGCTCAAAGACACTGGCTGTAAGTCCACGTGACCGCCAATCTGAGTAGCATAATATTGTGGTAGTTATTGTTGTTGGGTATCAGTTGTGGTTTATTTTGTCATATCAAACTCTTTGAAGTTCTTTGTTGGCCAGTGGCCACTTGGAGAACTAAAATACTGTACTGTCAGCTCCCCACAAAATAAACATTTAAAGTTTGACATTTCATGGAAAATACCTTGAAAAGAACAAGACTAGAGTTCTTCACCACACTCAGAAGTTTCCAGGTCTTTGACAACAGGCAACCATTCAAGACAGGGTCAGTGTCACGCAGACAAGTCAGAAGTCAAGACTTTCGGACTTTCTATTTGAGGAAAAATAAACACAATGGCACACACATTGTGTCAGGAAATCCATCCACCTCAATGAGTACAAACTCAGAAATATTGAAAATATTCCGACTTATGGATTGTCTGGAATACAGCGTCAGTCCTGCCCTGCTAGAGCTTCCTGCCGAGTGTAACCTCTTTCCTTCCCTGCTCCAAGCTTACCCAAGATGTTATACTGCAATTAAAGCAAGGTTACTGGCTTACCTAGGTAACTTGAAGAGCATCGCGGGTGTAGTAGCTGATCTCATGTCCCTTTTGAAACAAGATGATCAGTTGGATACTCTCAAAGTCACCCACACAAGCCATTAACCTTGGTTTGTATGCAGCATTCTAATTGACATCGTTGTGCTAATTAGCTTGATTAACTAAATTAGGTGTGGCTCATCAAGAGCGTTACTCATGGGTTTAGACAGAGTAATGGAAAAAAAAATGCAGCACAAAGCATATCACTGATTTAAGATTGGCCAGCCCCAGACCCAGCTTTCCCCTCAATCAGAACACAGAGTAATTATTACACCGATTCATTACCGGTACAGTTGAGCTATTCAAGAATGTTAGGTGATTATCCGCTTTGTAGTCACTTGTATGGTCAAACGGAGCAAATGAAGGCCGTCTCGGCTCCTACTGTGGTCTCTTGGCCCATTTACTGCACTTACAGGATGCCAGCATCGCCTCGCCACACAGCGGAACCAAATACATGCATGGGAGTTATGAAATTGTGCTTGTTACCCTGTTTAATGACATACTGTAACTGGATCAGACTCTATAAGCAAATCTGGAATTCCTATACTGAAGAGCACCTAAAAGGACTCATCTTGTAGCACTACATACAACAACATAGCACCTGCCTCTTCCCAACAAACACTGTAACTCTCGAAAATGAGCATCGTTGGTTCTTATCCTTTCGTTTGAAACCAAAGCCTCCTGTATCGGTGAAAATTTAGAATGTTGGTGAAAGTTATAAGAAAAGAACAGCTACTGTAGGGGGAGTGCCATAGTTAAAGATGCCAGACTTGTATCAGGTACCCGTAATATTGATGATGTTTTCTCATGGAATAGTGTGCTATCTCCATTTCCGTGACTGTGGCATTATTAGGTCCATACTCTGAAAGCTGAGCCCTTTGAGTGTGAGCTGAGCTCATTGAACACATTAGAACATCACTGAGTTCGATTTCCTCTATTCTAGAAATTTCGCCCACATTTGTTTTTGTTTGGATAATGCGCCCAGAGCCCTTGTTGCCTGTTAGACATTATTGATTGACCTCTCACACACACACACACACACACATACTCTCACACACACACACACACACACACATACACTCACACACACACACACACACACACAAACCGCAGCCATTTATCTGGCTGGTACAGTGGGGAGAGCGAGACTTTTTTTTTTTTTTTTTTTTCTCCTCCCCTGACCTGAGCTCTGTGGTCAGTTTCTTCTGGTCTGAACACGCTCCCCTCTGCTTCCATTACCCACAGACCAGCGCTTGGACCTGTGCAAACTCAACCCCTCGGACAGCGATGCAGTGCGTGGGCAAATAGTCGGTAAGTGTCCTCCAGTGTCCTCCGCATTAAAACAAGGCCCAGTGTTCATTCACCATCATGCAATGTGCTGCTGCTGCTGCTGCAGCAGTGCTGAAGGAGCAATTTCTGCCTCTCACAGCACTCAATACAACAGAATATGTTGCCTTACAGTGAGCTTGCAGACCAGAGACCGGATTGGCAGTGGGGGGCCAGTGGTGGACTGCAGAGGGCTGTTGGAAAATGAAGGGTAAGTCTGGAGAAACCCCCAACCCCACCCCTCCCACCCTGTTAACTATAAGCACTCTGTGTATGTGCTGCCACCTAATGGTAGCCTGTGGGAGGAGTAAATGCAACCAGTGGTGTATAATGTGTATAATGGTAATCCTTGCTGTCATATACGCCATGCATATACACCTAGTCCTGTAGTTGAAAATGAAATACCACACAGGAATGTGTAATTCACATAAAAGGAGAACAAGGATAGGAAGATTAAAAGTTGGTTAGGATTGGAAAGTTTGTTTGCAGTACTAACCTAGTTATTCATTATTATTCACATTATTCAATCGCAGTGAGATTGAAGATAGTTTTCTCTCTCTCTCTCTCTCTCTCTCTCTCTCTCTCTCTCTCTCTCTCTCTCTCTCTCTCTCTCTCTCTCTCTCTCTCTCTCTCTCTCTCTCTCTCTCTCAGCACGGTGTTTGAGGACTCGGGTCCAGGGCGGCCTCTCAGCTGTTTCATGGAGGAGCCGCTGCCCTACACAGACCCCACTGGGGCAGCCGGCGGGGGCAACTGCCGCGCCCTGGAGTCGCCCAACCAGGAGCAAAGGCTCCAAGCACAACGCGTCCGCAACCAGGACTCCCGGGGCCACGCACACACTCCCCAGAATCGGCCGCACGGCCACCAGACGCCCGAACTGCCCGAGGGTTATGGTGAATTGGGTTTCTATTCATATCATAACAGCTTACCCACACTCAGAATTGCCCTTAAAGTCTGTCAGTTGCATAAACGCTTGACTAAATCCCAGCATTTTAACGTTTACTTTTAAAGAACAACTTTGGGCAATTTCAACAAGAGCTGTATTGCTCAAGCTGCCTGAGACTTGTCAAAACTGAAGACGCCAGAAACTTGGGTCCAGCGAGTATACTGTAGGTTTTCTTGAACAGAGAATAAGCCTTTACAGCTAACCCATGGGGGCAGAACTTTAAACTGTGTGGTGTGTATGACTGCAAATTACCAAAAAAAAAATGCTAAAACGTCGTGTTTCTGCAAGCAGCCACATAAAAACTGTAAACAAGCTGCTGTTTACAGTTTACAGCTACAAAATGTGACTGCTTTGTCTAAAAAGACTCCATTGCACACAACCAAACTGAGCTGTTTTTTTTTTTTTTTAAACACTCACTGAAGTGAGGCAGGAATGGAGGGCCCCTTCCCCTGCGGTCACTTGCTGTCTTATTTGAGTCAGCATGACGATGGCTGCCCACATTGTAGGAGGTAGACAGGCTTCACTACACTCACTCAAAAGCCCACAGACGCCTGCCATGGATCAGACACCACTAGAGCGAATCATAGACCAGAGTAACACTTAATGAACCATGCCTGCAGTACTCTCCAGTCACAACAGCCATCACTTGGGAAGAGAGAAGCAGTAGATTACAGTTCCAAATTCTAAAGATAAGAGTCTGTATTGTCCCATAAGGACAACCTTTCACAGGTTTCTAAATATTCCAAGTCAAGAAGTATACAAAAAATGTGAGCGTCTCACAAAACAAACAAGTGGAGGGAACTACAAGATGACAGAAGCTGGTGCTGATGAGAATGTAAGCTGTCGATGTTGCCGTAGCTGTTGAGGTAGCAGTCTTGGTTCCTGACATTCCTGCATTCCTGACTTTGTGCCCACAGAGCAGAGAACCACGGTGCAGGGCCAGGTCTACTTCCTGCACACACAGACCGGCGTGAGCACCTGGCACGACCCCAGGATACCACGGTACGACCTCTCTTATCCTGCCTAGATTTAGCACCAATCCAAATGAATAACATGCCTCAGTGGTGGTTTGTTTGATTGATTGAGTAGCAAGTGAGCTGGTCCCTGCCACGATTGTTTCAACAAGCCCAAGACTGTGATTTGTGTACTAACAAGTGTCTCTGACCGACTAACGCTGTCATAATCAACAACAACCAACCCCTTAACACTGATCCTTCCCAGTTGTGTTCAGTTCAGTTCAGTTTTTTTTTTTTGTGGAAAGTTGCCAGATCAAAATACGAGAAGGGTGTCACATGAACGTGAGTCATGTCAGACTGGTATGAGAACAGCAGTTCTGTTCTGCTTTTCGCTTTCAATTAGAAGGAAGTGTGAGCCATTTGAGATTAGAGAAGCCCATTGGAAAGAAACGCTGCAAGCTTTGCCTCATCTGTACTTGATGCAGTTAGAAACGCCTTTCTGATGAAGAATGTTATCAGCAATACTAGTATGATAGTCTTGAAAGAAAGTCTCTCTCGGATCAGTGACTGCATGTCAGTGTTTCCCAAATCCTTTGCATCTTAAGTTTTGATGTAGTTTGGACTGCATAAGGATTACTAGAGCAGGCAAGAGTTCTTACTATTTTAAGTGTATTGGGAAGAGGATTTTTTTGGTGAGCTATTTTTTGTGATGTTAGTTTAGGGCTTTTCCGTCACAATTCACAATTTGGTTCTGGAGCTTTCTTAAAGCCAAAGTTTGAGTTTAGCAGTGTCAGGGGTTGTGTTGAGGTTTGTGTGTGTGTGTGTGTGTGTGAGCGAGAGAGAGTGTGTAGGGGGGCAGAGGGAGTGGTTTAGGCAGGCATGAGTGTGTGTGTGTGTGTGTGTGTGTGTGTGTGTGTGTGTGTGTGTGTCTATCTATGTGGGCATATGTGTGTGCGCACATGTGCGCGTACTTTCAGCATTGAGCTGTACTGCTGTGGTTGCCCCCTTCAGGGACCTGAACAGTGTGAGTTGTGAGGACCTGGGCCCCCTGCCCCCTGGCTGGGAGGTCAGAAGCACGGTGTCAGGGAGGATTTATTTTGTGGACCACAATAACCGAACGACACAGTTCACCGACCCCCGGTTACATCACATCATGAGGTAAAGGCTGGATGGCTGTGCGGGTGATGCGTTTTTTTTGTTGTTTTTTTCTTCCTGAACTGGACGCATCACTCTTTTGCTGAGTGAGGTCACTGACCTAGCACCCGTTCCCCCTTTGACAACTTACCTAATCACTATTGAATAATCAACTTTATTGACAACTCTGACTGGTTTTTAATTACTGATTTGAGCTATTTACTTTCAGAAAATTAAAATGTAATGAATGTCTGATCCTTAAAATCCTTAACCATGGTGATTGATAGGAAACACATGACCAATGCATTCAACAATGTTACATTTGAAGTGTGTTTTATTTGTAATGTGCATCACATGTCTAAGATGCCACTTCTCTTTGTGTGTTGTGTACATACGTGTGTGTGTGTGTGTGTGTGTGTGTGTATGTGTGTGTGTCATGCAACTTGTTTGTTGTGTGCCCGTCGTTGTGTGTGTGTGTGTGATGTGCACCACTTTGTGTGTGTGTGTGTGTGTGTGTGTTTGGCCCCTTACAGCCAGCAGTCTCAGGTGAAAGAGTCGACGCAGGCTCTGCCGGTGCAGATGGAGGTCCCGGTGGAGGAGGGCGGCGAAGGTGGCGGCGGTGGGGGTGAGGTGCCGGCGCGCTACGAGAGGGACCTGGTGCAGAAGCTGAAACTACTGCGCCACGAGCTCTCCCTGCAGCAGCCGCAGGCCGGCCACTGCCGCATTGAGGTGTCCCGCGAGGAGATCTTTGAGGTAGACTTCCTCTCTTAACTCTCCTGCGACGTCTCACACAAGTTTCTCTCTTAAGTTTTTTTCAGAAATGATGTTGATAAACTATTCTAGTTTTTTATTTTTTTTATTTTGAGGGGAACAGTGGTACAAATGATGCTGCAGTCTTCCTACATTCAGGGTCCTGATGGAGAGAACACATATAGAGAGACACACACACACACACACATACACACCAAGAACCAGAATACTGAAATTTGCATTCAATTTAGGGTGCATACAGATGTGATTAGGCAGAAGAGTTGGAATATCTTACTTATTGGCATAGAGTTAGCAATATTGTTGATATCTTAATGAGGTTAATGAGGAAGTGGTGTAGTCACATGTAATTCCACAGATATTTAAACAACCCCCTCCTTAAGTAAGAAAGTCTTCATTTTTAATTCTCTTAGAACAGCTGATTGAAATGTTTTTTGTTCAGCCAAAGTTTTAATGAATGTGCATGAAAGGCACAAATGAGCTGGAAGGAAGCCCAGCTACAGAGACACATGCCGAGCCCAGCTACAGAGACACATGCCGAGCCCAGCTACAGAGACACATGCCGAGGAGGCTTCATGAAGCCTTGGGAAATTGATGGAGATGAGATTCCTCTGTTGATTCCTGTAGTCTTCACTCAAGGCTAATGATACTGATGTGCTGACGGAGTGGATCAATACTGTGTCTTAGACTTCTGGTGCATATGTACTGTACTGTATGTGTATACTGTAGGTGTGAGTTGTGAAGAAAACTTCTTGCACACCTCTTTTTCTCGGTCGGGTGCGTTGGAGAAGACCGTATGGTCATGGATTAGTAGCTTGAAAGGAATCCCGCACACTGACCATTACGCAAGCAAAATATTTATTAAAGGTTAAGAAATTACAGCGGAAATTTACCTGATGAAGGTCTAAGACCGAAATGTTGTAATATGAAGGTCTAAGACCGAAACGTTGTAATTTCTTAACCTTTAATAAATATTTTGCTTGCGTAATGGTCAGTGTGCGGGATTCCTTTCAAGCTACTATAGGTGTGAGTTGCCTGCTCTTGAACCTGTTTGGAAGAGTCTCATCACACTGACACTGACACCTCTTCACAGGAGTCGTACAGGCAGATCATGAAGATGAGACCCAAAGACCTGAAGAAGCGGCTGATGGTGAAGTTTCGCGGAGAGGAAGGCCTGGACTACGGTGGAGTGGCCAGGTAAAGAGTGCTATAGACAGGCAAGGATTCTATGCCTGTAGACTCACTGGTTCAACAATGAAAACAAAAACAAAGCTTGATGTTTTGTTCCCAAATAACTTCTGCTATGTTAATTTTTCCCGGGGATGTATT
>JAODXP020000015.1:8344042-8429042 GCA_027497455.2 Sardinella longiceps
GAGGCTGAGAGGTTAGACGGGGGTCACGGCAGCCTGGGACGGTCGGCCCGCCCGCACAGGTGTAGAATCACACGAGGGGGGGGAGGGGAGAGGGAGGGGGAGGACTCGCCCAGCTCTGGCGAGGCAGCTCCATTAATCATCCCTGTGAAAGCCAGCTTATCTGCAGCTCGCTGTGTGCGTGTGTGTCTGTGTGTGTGTGTGTGTGTGTGTGTGTGTGTGTGTGTGTGTGTGTGTGAGAATGTGAATGTGTGAGACACTGTGTCCTCGTGGTGTATGCATGCATGCGTGTGTGTGTGTGCGCATGTGTGTTGTGTGTTTTGTGTCTGTGGGTGGTCTGACAGTGGTCCTTGTCTTTGGTCAGGCTCTATGTAAACTGGCGGTTCATGAGGGGCATCGAGGCCCAGTTCCTGGCCTTGCAGAAGGGGTTCAACGAGCTCATCCCTCAGCATCTACTCAAGCCAT
This sequence comes from Sardinella longiceps, assembly GCA_027497455.2. Lineage (NCBI taxonomy): Eukaryota > Metazoa > Chordata > Actinopteri > Clupeiformes > Clupeidae > Sardinella > Sardinella longiceps. The sequence goes on from JAODXP020000015.1 coordinate 8,344,505, forward strand.
TCGACCACAAGGAGCTGGAGGTAAGGCCCGCACGAAGCCAGTGGATAAACACACTGTATCCGTTCTGTCTGGAATATAGCTTGCGCTCTTGGGCTTTATGACTAATGGCTCTTATTCTGACATCAAATATGTTGGACGCAACTCGTAAATCCCATTAAGTGGCCGATGGAAGGACATGCCAGATTTCCAGCCTCGGGTCTTGAGTCGTAGTACAGCCTCACAGTGTTGCTTAACGTCTTAATTTAAGCGTTTCGGTGCAGGTGTTGAAATTAGAGTCTACTTCCCACTGTCATTGGCCTTCATTATTGGCCGTCTATTTACACTCTGGAGCCTAAATGGAAAGTCCTGGCTGTCACGTCTTTATAGTTAAAGCTTAGTCAAATTGATTCTTGCACCCTTTTCCTCTTTGTTTCACTGTGAAGATTTTGCATATTATTGATTAATTGTTGCATTATTTATTTATTTATTTATTTATTTTTTTTTTTAAACTAAGAACTTTAATGTGCTTGTGCTTTATACATCTCCGTTTATGCTGTATCATTTTATTGTATTATTATCTTGGTTAGAGCTCTCTTGGCATGCAGACTGTCTATCTGGCTTTAAGTTAATTTCCCTCAACGGGATAGTAAAATTTCACTGAACTTGAGCTTGGATGGTGTATTTTGGATAAAAACTCGTAGTCATTGTTTAGCCTGAAATCTGTGTATGTGTGTCTGTGTGTGTGTGTGTGTGTGTGTGTTTGCTTCGCAGCTGATCATCGGCGGCCTGGGCAAGATCGACCTGAGCGACTGGAAGGCAAACACGCGGCTTAAGCACTGCGTGGCCGACAGCAACATTGTGAAGTGGTTCTGGCAGGCGGTGGAGTCATTCGACGAGGAGCGGCGGGGAAGGCTCCTCCAGTTTGTTACCGGCTCCACGCGCGTCCCTCTGCAAGGCTTCAAAGCACTGCAAGGTGGCTAATGCATGGGCCAACATGACCCAAAATACACACACACACAAACACACACACATGCACGCACACCCTGACACAGCACTTACAGAGTTCTGCATATACATAGACGCTCGTCCCCTCATGCAAATATAATTGAAATCTAACTATAAAGGCGGAACTGATCTCCATAGCTTTACTACTTCTAAATCCTTTAAGTGCATCACTGGCAAGGGCTCTTTCCCCAGAGTAAAAACTATTTTTCTCAGGGTAGGTTTTCCTCTTTCAACCGCAATTTCCTTTGCATTTGGAGAAATCGACCCTTTCTCCTTCACAGCAGTGTAAATATATGTCTCCATAGAGTTCTTTTTCTTTGCACACGCACACACAGACACAGACCAAAAACCTGTCTCTGCACACAGACACTTAAATAGACCGTGGATGTTTGCGAACGCAGAAAGTACAACTTGGAACTAACAAACAACATGAGACTTGGACGTTTGCTAATGCAGAAAATACAACTTGGAACTAATGAACGACATGTCAACACGCACACAAGTAGTCACATGCGCAACTCTTTTTATTTTTCCTCAAGGCCTTATGAGATGGCTGGTGCCTGAGCTGATGCAACACAACACAACACAAATAACCACGCTGTCCAGTCTCTGATGCACACCTAGAGCCCCATGTAATTGATTATGCTCAGAAAAGATTTGATTTTGTGAGGGATCACCTTCAGACGGATGCCCATGCAGACAAGAAAAAAAAGAAAAAAAAATACAAACAAGACACCCCCCCCCCTCCCATTTTCAGGCGCACACAGACAAGCTATTTATAACTGACTAAGATCATAGAAAATGAAATTAAAGTGAAGTTCAGACTGCTGCCCAGTCTCTCCCTGGACTAAGAGCTTTTAGTGCCCTCTTCAGCCACAAAGAGGAGCTTCTGTTTTACTCAGAAGAGCAAATGCATTTCCACTCTACTGCTGTTGCGTTGCTTTTAAGCGTACAGTATTCTCCTCTGCATGCTAATGCTAAAGCCTTTGGAGAGTGTTTTCCCGGTAGGCATGGAGTTCTAGAGCTGTAGGATTATTATATTATGTCATGCTATCATTATCTTCAAACTTGAATGCCTATAATTTTGAAGGCCCACAATATTTGACACATCCCAAAACCTGAAAGTGCTCCACTGTGTTATCATGTGAATTTGAAACTGTTTGGTTGTGCCACAAGAACTGTATATTGGCGTGTATCTTGTGGGACAAAACCTATTCAAACATGTTTGATGTATCACAACATTTTTCACCCAGTGCAACTTCATACGATTAGGAGAGAGAGATCACTTTATTTTGATGTGTTATTTAATTATAAACTGGTAGAGATTTTTATAGATTGTTTTATGGAAAATAACAAAAACGACTCTTGATTACCGTATCCTATTTGGTTTCCCTTCTATTACGTTAAGATAACATATACAATATTAAAATCTGCAGCAATACATACACCTGCAGCAATACATACACCACGTACATATAAATATTACCTGATGTTTGATTTTATTGTTGCCCCTTATTTTCCAATATCTTTAAAAACTTGGTATTTATAAACACTACTGGTCACTACATGCACCTCAAACGTAGTCTGAAATGCAAATCCCATTTTATATCCTTTACAAGTTGTGCTGTTCAGGCATTTAAAGTTGATCAGTCCCTTATGTTGCATGATTTGTAAAGTGCTTGTGAACAGTGATGACTAGAATGTATTCTGGAACAGTGGTGACTAGAATGTATTCTGGTAAGGCTCTACAGGTTCTGCAGGCCCAAGACTTTTCACTATCCACTTGATTGATGCCAACACGGACAACCTGCCTAAAGCCCATACATGGTAAGAGAACATCCAGCAATGTGCGGTGGGGAGTCCTCGCCTTAAGCTTACTATCACAGCTATCATCTCAGTATTATTTAAAGCACAGACAGGGCTGGGGCAAATTCAGCAGATTATGGAAAGTGATGGAGCATGGTGGCACCATGGCTGTAATTCTCTTTTAAAGAAAAACAAGTACTGATAAAGACGTATGCGTTTGCAATGCATGCCTGGAGAGACTGGGAGGTGTCGTAAGATTTGTAGGATGGCGTACTGCACATAGCCCCAGACAGTACTAGTGCATGGGAGCTTTTCTGGAAGTGCTTGTGGTGCTGTTTCACTCTACAGATGTTTTTATTATTATTCTTTTCTTTGTCACTCCCACAGCTTCAACCGCATCGATATCCCGCCTTACGAGTCATATGAGAAGCTCTATGAGAAGCTCCTGACTGCCGTAGAAGAGACCTGTGGTTTTGCTGTGGAGTGAAGACCCCCCCACACCTCCCCCTGCCTCCCCATTCTCCAACCTTACCTAGCCCTCACCCACCTTTCTGCACAGTGGCCAGCGGTGACTAACCTACTTAACAACCCCCCCAACCCCATATCCCTCCCCCCTCCCAATGCCCTTACGGACAAGACTGGTGGCTCCTCTCTCCCAATCGAGAGATCCTTTGGCCAGCGTCACCTAAGGCTTAAGTGGATGGACGTCAATACCAAGGGGCCTGGAACTCGTCAGCCCCGTTGGTTGGGGCCCGCCCAGTTTTAGGAGTATTTATTCTGTTGTGTGATTTTTGGGAGTTCATTTTTTTTTTTTTTTTTAATTTTCCTTTCCCACATTGATCATAACATGGTTTCACATGAATGAAAGAAAAAAAAAAGAACAACGAAAATCCGATCCATGTTCTTTTTTTTTAATTCTTTTTTTTCCGTTTGTTTTCTTGAGAAAGGAAACAAAAACAGATGAAAAGCTTGTGAGGTCTTCGTCACTGAAGCGGTGGATTTGGTAGCCTGATTTTGATACTAAGTCGGTCAGCGAAATTGTGCTGCTTTTAGCTGCCATTACCAAATGCTCGCTGGACCCTGGTCCACATGAAGTAGAGGTCAAGTTTTTAGTCAGCATTAGGTAAAGTGTTGTAACAACACAGCCTTGGGCTACAAAACAAATCTACCTATTGCAGTTACATCTTGAAGGAGAAGGCCAGCTCAAGGTCTGACTAGTTGCTATGTAATTACATTCAACACAGAATAATATGATGTCTTCAGGAGCACAGGTTAATTTCTTTCATTAGTTTCTTTCCTGTGTGTCCTTATCAGGATCACATTTTTCCATTTCTGTGGTATTCCGTTTTTTTGTTTTTTTTTTAATCAGTCATTGTACTTTTATGACGTGTTGCATATTTTTTCCACCTTGAAATGATTGACACCATAAAAGCCCCTAATAATGGGTCTCGCTTTCTTTGAGACCCGGTTGATTTGACAGTTAATGCTTCTGTGAACATTGCCTACCAGGTGAAGCACAGCACTGACAGAAGGGGGGCCTGTCCTGAAGTCAGGAGAATAGGAAGACTGTTGGCAGTAATACTCTGCAGAGAGTCGGCGATTTCCTGGTTTCTTTTACGGTCACCGAGAAATAATTTCAGTATTTCCTTTTACACAGAGTATTCCTTCTTATTTCCTCGGAAGTCCGTTAAGAAAACTTTTTTTTTTTTTTTTTAAGAAGGTTACCATGTTTAACCACATTTTAATCATCACAAAAGATGTCTGTGGTGCGCAAGATCTCGCTTTTAGATCACTGTATGATCAATGTATGATGTCCATTAACATCGCCAACCTCTTAATAGGCTCAAGTGGTCCTAAGTTCCATTGTGGAATGAAAGAAAACACAACTCATCCATGTGTCATTAATGTCAGTTGAAAGACAAAATTTTGTTCCTCAGTCATTGATTTCTGGAACAAATTTTTATAGATGTTCATGTTACTGCCATGGTTGTCAAGCATTTACTGTTGTAAAATCTGGTTCACAAAAAAAGTGTACTCAATTGAATAGTTTTTTTTAATTAATATTATTATTATTATGATTATTATTTATGTGCATCTGATTATCACAGATCCACAGCGCAAAGAATGAACATTATACTTTCCATAACTGCATTTTAAACCACTGTCAGAAGTACCATAAGCTTGCCTGTAGCACTTTTCACCGGCACATACAGTTTTTCCCTTTATATTCCTTTCTACAGACAGGAATTTTATCTTTGTTTCTGCTCACATTGTAAAGAAAGGTCTAGGATTTCATCATGTAGTGCTCGTCATGCATGGCACCAGGTTGTTTCTTCATGAATTTGACAAACATTTAAAAAAAAAAAAAAAAAAAAATGAGCCAGCTTAATAGTTTTGTGTTCTGCAACAACACAACCACTTGACCTTTTTTCTTACTTTTTTTTTTCAACTAATTTATTACTATGTAATGTCCTTTAAGTATTGCTGCTATTATCAATATTCCCTACCTTTCAGAAATGGCTGATTACTTGTGAAAGCTGTACACTAATCTACATTGTTTTATTTTTTTTGTTTTGTTTTTTTTTTATGTATGAATCAGAAAAGTATTTAAAACCAGCTGCTGATGAGTCATAAGGTCAGTAGGGTTAGAAGACCTGGGGCCCCAAGACCTGAATCTGGAGCAGCCATTTAGACTGGACCCCGGAGGTCATTCTCATGTTTATGATAAATAAATGCAATAAAAGCAACAGCGACACAATTATATTACTGGTTCTCTCTTAACCTGTGTTGTATTTTACTTTTAACTCTATGAGATTGATCACATATTTTCAGGTCAGGTATATGAAATGTAAAGACTGGGAAATGGTCTTGTCTTTTATGGTCTTTTTTTTTTTTTTCTTTTGAAGATTTTATCCCTTAAATTTACAACGTCTAGGTGTCCGATCTTTGAACCTTAAAGGAAGAATAAATTAAGTTTTTAAAAATAATAAAATAAAAAGAGGTGTTGTTGAAGCAAGGGGTAATGATGAGTGTAGAGTGGACTTTGGCTTGCTCATCACAACTCCATTTCCTCCAAGAAAGCCTTCACCCAGTCATGTGACCATTACATTACAGTGTGTACAATTATTAGGTTCTTTGTTTATTGAATGCAAGAGCAATGTAACTTACTATGTACTAAACATTTCTGAGAAAAAAATGTAAATAAGATTATATTAAAGAAACTAAATTGAAAATATTTAAAAAATTGCTTGTTGCCTTTTTCATTGATCCCTTTTGAAGATTTCTGACAGTTGTTTTTCATGAAGAAAGTGTCTCTCTCTTTTCCTTTTAACCACAAGTGATTTCATATTGGATCTTAAAAATTGTGGCCATAGTCACACATTGTATCGATTTTTAAGGAGCAAACACATGAGTAAAAGTATTTGGCATTGCACACAAGGAAAAAAATCCCAAATGCCATTTCATTTTGAATTGGTCTATATAAGCCATTTTATTCTTATTTACTATCTTCAAAAGGTGAGCTATGGTAGGACGTGTTCTGGAACCGATATTTCACGGCAAAAGGTTCCAGACCAGAGCACGGGGAAAGGGGGGTTATGGAAACTGAAGTCGTCTGCTGATGTTGATGTTATCATCGTTTTTCAGGTTGGCTCTTCAGGCTAAAACTATTGCTGCCTACAAAGAGATGCATGCAGATAGGGCTTTGTGCTGAATATTAACAGTCAGTCTACCATCAAGTTGGTACTGTCGGACGGACCACCGTCATTCACGCACTCACAGACAGGCCCAAACGCGGCGCACAAATGTGCTGCGTAGCATAAAAATAATTGCGCATGCATGGACTGTAAAGCTATGAAAGCTCTGGTGGTCATGCATTTTTGTAATTATACAGAGATTTAATATGTGTCGCTTTGGGAAAATGTAAGTTAAACGCATAACGCTGTTAAACACGAAAAGTTTCCACACAAAATCCAGCGAAAGCCTTGGAACGTTTTGGTACACTTATTAAATGTGGATCTCTTGTATACAATGTGAAGCTATACGGTAACGGATCCAAGGCCAGGAAAAGCACTCGTGCCAGAACTGCCTGTCTAAGCTGCTCCCACATAGGTATTGACAAGCCGAATGCAGAAAAGCTCTTTGAAAAATCTAGCTGTAAGAGCGAATGAATTGTTGGCGTCGACCCAGGCGATGGAATAGGATAGCCCAAGAGTTGGCCAGGGGGTCAAGCGTGTCAGTGCGCTAAGGCAGTGTGCTCTTTGAAGAAACCAAACCCATCTCTAGAAAACTAGTTGCATATTCAAAGCTGTGGTGCTCCTCCAGTAAGTAAATGATGAGCTTTCCTCCCTTTCGTGTTCCTCCCATTTGTGAGAACATTTTGCCTGGAAAAACAGGACGCAGGGAGCTTCCTGACGGGTCTAACACCCTGACACGAGCCTGCATTAATTGGCTCTGGCGTTCTGTCGAGCGGAGAGCGTCGCCAGACCTTTGGTTTGGCTTAAGGGCTTGGTGGAGAATCCGAGCCCCCTCTTCGTCCTCACCGGCTTAATGAAAATGAGATGGTTGAGGTCTCGGTAGTCATTACATTTCGAGGTGGTTTCTTTCCGAAGATCCAAATTAATGCTGACGGCCATGATAAGGCCAACGTCCTTCTGGTCGGGTCTGTGTCATACTTTCCGATAACTCATTCCCCTCCAGTCGTATCATTGCTAGATCGTCTAACAGGCAGGGCGCTCACACGCTGTGGAGCTAGACGGTGATTGTCCTTCTCGAGAGAAGTATGACGAACTCTGTATCAGGAGTGCTTTTTCAGTTGTTTTTATCTCATTTCATCGTCAGGGGCCTACACATCATTGGAAAAGCAGCACTGACATTTCACTGTAATGGTTCTCTGACTCTATAACAGCTGGTCCCCTGCAGTGAAATTAGACAATAGAGAGACATAGAGCAAACATGTACCCTATGAAAGTCAACTAGATTTCAAACTAGTGTATCCTTTCTAAACCTCTGTGGGGCAGTTGATGAATCAGATTTTCTTAGATTGACTGTTGATGACATGGTGTGTTGTGTGGGTGTTGGTGCTGTGCTGTGCTGTCCACTGTCCATGTTTCATCGTGTGTTTCCCTTTACCATCTTAAAGAGATCATAAAGGCAGATAAGTTTTCTTTAGCAGCGTTATCGGGATGTGAACGAAACAGAGCCCTTGATTGTGGGAGAGATTTGAGGATAATGGATTCTGTGTGTGCTCCTGCTAGGCTACACCACCAGTACCTCAGCTGGTGCTCCGGCGGCACATGTCGTCCAACAATTCTAAATTCATTCCTTTTTGAGTGGGGAAAAATTATGTGTCTGGGGATCAAACAGCACCATAGCGATGCTGACATCCTAAGCCAGTTAAATATAAACGCTAATTAAAGGAGCAGTCTGATTTTAATCCAATGAGCTTTTTAGTCAAATTCAGTGAATTGCTCCCAGTGGCTCTAGCTGTCCAGTGTGTGTGTGTGTGTGTGTGTGTGTGTGTGTGTGTGTGTGTGTGGGTGTGAGGCAGGATTCTTGCTCTGTCTTGGGTATCTGTGCACTTGAGACAGACATGGTTGTTCGGACTGAGCTACAAACAATTTGGGAATATCAACATGTTGCCTCTGGAGCGCAGAAAGGGAGGGATGTAACTTCATTGGCTGCAGAGCTGAAATAACAACCATCTGCCAGATTCAAGACACACTAAAGAGACCTACTGTAATCAGAGGATGAGCTTATGTTTGTATAATAAACAGTGATTTGTTTGTTGATGGTTTTGTTACGAGAGCTGTTAGAGAGAAAACTATGCAGGGCCGTGAAGAGAAAGTTTATTTGTTTTACTGATATGTTGCAGGTATGAGAGATAGAGTCCTTGAAGTAGTTCTCATCCTCAAAGCATGATAACATAATGCCATAATTATTAAGAAGTCTGTTTTTGGAAATTCCTGAGTCTGTATCCCATTTTAAGGAATTCTCTGATAGTATCACAGGTTTTGTTTTGTTGGTATAACTATGCATGAACGTGCCTGGAGGTGTTGTATCACAAACAAGCTGCATGCACACTGCATTGGCTCCTGTTAAGACTCGAATATGTTAAAAACATCTGGTGTGGTCTGTATTTAGTCTTATAAGGACATAAATGCTGCACTTAAAAAAGGAGGAATAAATGTGTCAAAGACGGAACAACAGAAAAAAAATAAGATAAAGTCTTTGGGGATGTAGAAAGAAATCCAATTTGCCTTATCCGATCTAAATCAATATGCTCACATAGGCCTATTTGGAATTCTATGTTCAGTAACTGTCTGGTCCGAACAACACTTACCTCAAACATTGAGCCATGTTTTGCAGTTGTGGACCAAAGTGCTTGGTCTTGTGTCTAGTGCCTATTTACTGTTTATGGGTTACAGAGACATGAACCTATTCAAAATGATTGGTCAATGGTCATCTCATCAGAATCACACACACACACACACACACACACACACACACACACACACACACACACACACACACACACACACAAATTTGACTTTACACTAGCTTATCAGACAGTCGATGACGAACAAGATGATCCAGAGCAGGGACCACCTTCCTAATGGATATTAATATTACTCATTAAGATCTAAAAATTATAGTTGTAAATCACTCCCCCCCCCCCCCCTTTTCCTCTCCAGCATTGTTTCAGTACAGGCCTATTCATTCAGCGGCTTGTAAGCAGTTTTATAACAGACTGTAATCACCCCAGTACACTAGCAGCTTTAAGGGGATTGAGCTTTTACAAACTATGTTTATCTTCCTCCAGATAGCAAATTCTTTCAGATGATAATTGCTTGTTCTGGCAAGCAATTTTAGACATTTCTTAAACCTTGACATCATCATTTGTTTGGATTGGCAAAGTGTGTTGTGCCTTTCCATTTGCTTTTGTTTGACACCCCTTCATCATTTTTTTGTCTTAAACTGAGAAATATGTCTTCCTCTGCATATAACCTACGTCCCTGTATTGTTGATTTAAAAGATGAACGAGCACAGATGACAGTAAGTGATTTAGTTTCTGTGACCATTTTAAGATTGTTTAAGTATTTTATTTCTTGTACTGTCTACTGTACTTATGAATGTGGTCAGTTAAGGTATCCTCAGATTTTATTGTAGATCTTTTTTTTTATGACAATTAGAGCTATTTGGTTCTATGATTACAAGGGAAGAAAGATTTCTATCCTGAATGAGCAATTGGTGGAATACATTCTTAATGGTAACCATGATAGTTTGTGTGTGTGTGTGTGTGTGTGTGTGTGTGTGTGTGTGTGTGTGTGTGTGTGTGTGTGTGTGTGTGTGTGTGTGTGTGTGTGTGTGTGTGTGTGTGTGTGTGTGTGTGTGTGTGTGTGTGTGTGTGTGTGTGTGTGTGTGTGTGTGTTCCTGTGTGCGTGCCTCACCAAAACAGAATTAATGTTGTTTTATTGAAGGTAATGAAACATTTTTAAAAATTATTTTATTTAAGATAAGGGCTGTTATGTTCAATGACATCATATTTTGTTTATATTTATTAGCAAACAATTTTTTTTCCAAAGCAGCTTACATAATATTTGTGATTGCTGATGACCAAAACAGAGCACCCTAGAGAAAGCTCAACCCTTCAGTGACACTTCCCACAGGGTTGTGTTTTATTGTTTGAGAGGATCGTTGCCCCCAGTTTGTTCCCAGCTCACAAAATGCTGAGGCGCCACTAGACCTTTGGGCCCCCCAAACATTGATTATGATATTAAAATGTTTTAGAATCCCCCCAGAGAATGGAGAGCTCACAGATACTGTAGTGCAGCATGTTTGCTAAATGTTGCAAAAAGTCTTGCGAGTTGGAAATCACTAGCATCGCTTACACGGCCTTTAACACGTGAGAGTGATTAAGATTTTAATGCTTTATATCAAAAACATGTTTCCAGATTCACCAGCTGAGATTCATCTCAAGGTTGAGTAACCTTACAAACAAACAAAGTATTTTAAATATGCATAACCTGTTTGACTTCCAGTCAGTTTTAGACTACAGTCTCTTTGTGATTTTTTTTTGTTGTTGTTGGTTTTTTTTTTTTTTGGACAATGGCGTATCCACTTATCTCTGTGTTTGAAGTCTTTGGAATTAGCTGATTGCAGACAGAACTCTGTGTCTTTTCAGCCAACATGCATTGCATAACAAGTAATGAAAGTGAAACATCTCTTTCCAGGCCATGAAATAGCAACGCCGTTTTATATGGCAAATGGACATAAATTGGAGGACTTGTTGGCCAAACAAATGCTGAGAATGAAGACAGGTTTATTGGCCACGCAGTTTGACTTTTATACAGGGACTTTATAGACGCACCTCTTACATGTTGGAATCTTGGGAATTAATTTGATGAAGGATATGGAAAAATTGTGACAGGAGCAGAAATTCCTCTGAGGCGTTTTTATGGGACATTTGTCATTCTGCGCCTCAAAAATTCCTGATTCATTGTTCTTTTATATCATTCATCAACTGAATCTATGACTTTTGAATTGAAAATCATTCTCAAGATGTTCCGCACCTGTTTTGAGCAATGTGAAGACACGTTATACCGTTCTGCTGAAGTGCCCATCTGCATGGGAGGAGGTCCAAGAACTGAACATATTTCAGACCTACTCATGGGATCAGTGACAAGATCAAACTATCTGGAGACCAAGAAACCTTTTCTCTTCACTAAATATATTTCACTAAAACAACCAAGAAGACCCTCTGAATCAACAAGACTCCCGAAGTGAGTTATAGTGAAAGCGTGGCAGGAGCTTCAATAAATGCTTCTTGCATAACAGACAGACAAAGTAGCCAAGTTTGAAGTTACTCTGAGTTTAGGGTTGGTCCATTAAAGATGACCAGACCTTCAGGGCTTCATGTCATGAAGAACAGCTAGACGTGCTCGGCATGAAATCCCAAAAGCCCTTGTATGTCTAAAATCATGATGCAGTAGCTATGTTCAGTCAAGGAAAAGATCATGTTTCCTTGAAGCAATATTGCAAGAAAATTGGCTATTTTCTTCTTAAGTAGACCACACAGGTAACTTTTGCTCGTAGGCCAACATTATAACTTCAAATGAATCATCCTAAAATTATTTTTGCCTCCACAGCCGTCACTGTACAGTACACAGACCAAATAATCTATAGTAAAGGTATTTTCTCTCGCGAGTGTCATCTCCGTGGCAAATGCTTATGTTTGTTTTCAAATCTGTGTAAATGCCAAGAATTTATTGTTATTGCCAGACGGAGCCAGAAGTCTTCATTTGTTTTGGAACTTGACATGCTTAATAAAAGATAGTCAAATTTCTGTTATGTACAAAAAAAAACTTTCCACTTGTTAATGTTCTGTGAATTTGACTCTTTTGGATATTAAAGGTGCTTGGTTTTTAACACACACATCATGCTTTTTTCCACTCCTTTTCTTCTGGGAGCTGTCATCTTTGGATCAGGTAATTACATTAATGGAAATGAGTTTTCAGTGGGAACTGGAAAATTCAACTGGGTGACACAATGGCAAAGATAGGAGAATCTGTAATGGTACTTATCCCACTGCTCTACAATCACAACAATCTTTGCAGTCAAGTGTTTTATGCTGAAAAAGCATGAGAAAAAAAAATGTCCAGGAAGTCCTAATCTTCTTCTTCTTCTTGAGATGAAATTACTGCAGTCTGCAGAATAAGAACTACTCAACGTCTTGCTACATATTCTTTAACATCATTGGCCTTAAAAGATTTACCAAAAAAAAAAAAAAGGTTATAAATATATATTGAAACAAAGATGAAAGGCACTGAGACTGGGGCCATTAAAAGTGAGTCTGAAGACTAGTCAGTGACATAAGACTGACTGTACAAAGAGCCTGAAATCCAAGGCTCAAAGAGGGAGAAATGAAGGCAGTCCTGCGCATCTGTCCCCAGCTATGGAGAGTTTTAAGGTCGAGGGACTAGGCCTCATGTTTCCAAATGATGATTTTATAATTAGCGATGTAAGATATAACACCGGATTGAACGGGCAATTAATTGAGTTACTGTGTAATTATTAATTAAAGTCTTTCCGCCCAAGGTCAAGCTGCCGTTCAAAATTTGTTCCAGAGTTTTAAAGTTTCAAGTTTAAATGATATTATAATAATACCCCAACATTAACATAAATGGTTCGAGTCATGCTACAGTTCAATGGATAACATCAATTCATTGTACAGACTTTGTGCTTCAGGAGGAATCCATAAAGACCATTATACTCCACAATGGGCTTATTTCACAAGTACAGATCCACTGGCTTTTTTGCTTGGTCTTTATCTCCTCGGGCATTCATGGCTTTATAGATTTCCGTGTGGGCCCACATGTGTTAGTGATATTGGAAGGTAACTCATTCATATCTAATTTCAGTGATGATATCAATACACTCTGCTGAATGGAGGAGCACACTCGGTTCAGCAACTATCGGTGACTCAGAAACTAACCCAAATAATTTTTATGCCTACCCACGCGTGGAAGCTGAGGTCTGTGTCACCTTTCATAAATCCATGGTACACCTAAAAAGCTTGAGAGAACTGGGAAGCTCGAAAATAGGTATTTGAATTATTAATTTCTTCTGCTCTATTGTTACCTGACCTTTGGGGAGTGGGTAGGGGGGGCATACTGTCGAAGCTTTCAAGTGCTGCATTCTAGAAGAAAAAATAAAATGTTTCCTTTTTGTAGTGAAAGTAAAAGAAAAGTACTGCAAGTTTGACAGAAAACTTAAAAGCCAGGATATGTCTTAAATTATTTATATTATGGTAACCTTTGAAATTTTCCATCAAATCAAATCCTTTATTTTTTCAAGAAAATGTACAAAGGTCAGAGGGGGTGGGAGGAGGAAATCCTCTCTTAAATAGTAATGGCACCTCAAGTCATTTCCCTTAGCTATTTTCTATACATTTTCTCAGTGATTTTCTCCATAAAACTGGTCAGGTATCATAGAGAGATGATTTGTCCACTTGAACACCATAGTCAGCATTCAAATCCAATAATCTGCTTAGTTTGCATTGTATGCAACGGCACTATGTAACTTTGTGCCACTATTTTAGGTATTTCTTTTTTCAGACAATTATCTTTTATTCCACCTTTAAAATATTTTGGATGCTGTCTGGTATTTTGTTGCCCTCAACGGTGCCTTCCAGGCAGCGTAGCCCTCAAGGAGGTTAGGTTTAGAGTAAGGGTTAAGGTATAGCCTTTTAGGTTATGCTGCCTAGAAGGTGTTGTTGGGTAAGGGGCAAAAAACACCATAGAGCATAAAAATATGTATTGGGTGGATAAACATAGGCCTAAGTATTATTGTCACTGGCCAGCCAGGTACAGGATATGCACTGTCAGTTCTGGATGGAGGGTAGGAAACCACCACTAACCAAAATAAATTTGAACAGCATGACATTGCTGACTGTATTGTCATGAAACACCAATTAGAATCTTTTAGCACTGCCAATAAGGCCCTGGAAAGGTTTGGAAAGTTGTGTGTGCTGTTTAGGTAGCAGTCTAGTACCACTACTCTACTCCAAAAACACCATACGAGTAGAAGCTGTACAAATAACAATTTTGGAGAGTTGGGGACTGATGAGAGAGGGGAAAAAAGGTCTTGCAGTAGAAAAATGAAAAGCCACAATACACGTTCTTGATTTGAATCAGGAAGGGAATAAAAACACAATAATCCATGCAATTTAAATACATCTTTAAAGAAAATCACCCAAGATAAAACTGAAGAATTCTACAAAGGCAGAGCCTTAAGCCCCAGTTTTAACAGTTCTGCACTTCAAAAGCACAGGCTAAAACTAAAGCAAAAGGTCAAGAGAGCATGTTTAAGAATTTAAAGGCCCTTACTGGATATGCAAGGTACTGTATGGACTTCTCAAATAAGGGGCTGGATGCTGGATCCTCTCCCAGATCTGGGGGGACCCCAGAGGCCGAAGGGGGGTGGGGGGAGAAAGGAGAGGGTTAAGAGCTCACTAATGTAATCACAGGCCAGACTCTGCAAAGCCATGAATGTTATTAAAACGATTTTTAAATCAACTCAAACAACACTAACTCTGTATAGTAGCAAAAAAATAAAAATAAAATAAATAAAATGGGCCCCTAGTGAGTGAAGCAATAGGCTAGATACATTTGGTTCTCATCAGAACACAGTCAGTGGAGTTCCGCACAATTTGGAGCTGGGGCAACTGCTTGGCTGCTCAAACGGGAATGCAAGAGGTTACAGTAGTCGAGTCTGGAGGAAGTACAAGCACAAACAATTGTCTCCGTGTGTAGAATACCGAACGATAAGACTGATCTAATTTTGTGATATTCCTTTGCTGATAACACACACACACACACAAACACACACACACACATACACACACACACACACACACACTCACACACACACACACACACACACACACACACACACACACACACACACACACACACAAAGAGGTAACAGGTAGTCTGTCACTATAGGAGGGCTCATTTAAAAAAAATGACCTGTGGACCTGCATACTTGTTATTAGGTTCTACTCATCTCCAGTTCTGCTGCGAATTAGAATAAAGTCCAACCCCCTCTTTTGAGTTTGTGACATTTTAATGAGACACAGACCCCGAAGGCCACAAAGTAACCACCCTCTATATCTTATTACTACACACACTCTCCTTTAAGTCCTTGATATCCCTGTCAGCCACCTTCAAAGAAAAGGGAAAGTTGAAAACGCTCCTATCTGCAAGGTTTTCTTTTTCAGATCCCTTGGTTGTTATTCTCCCCACACCACATTATTGTGGGGATGCAGCACGCATTCCGCTATGGATGTGCGGTTGCCAGGTTGCTGTAGAGAAGGCTTACAGAGATGTCATATTTATGGGGGTTTGGGTGAGTGCTTTATAGAACTACTGCATAGACCAGACTAGTGTCACCAATATAATGGGCATCATATTGGGCAATGTGAAGAGCAGGAACTTCAAAGGCTTCTGTTCGACTATGCTTCTGGGTAAACACAAATTCCAGTCCAAATTGGCATGCTGCATCAAATTTGTCCTGGTTTTTGAAGACAATCCTACAGCTGCTGTCACTCTGTCAAGCCTAGATTCACTGACAGCCTCTCTGAGGGTAGAAAGTCATTCAGTTAACAACAAATATTCTCGGGTTACTTCAGAATATCAACATTGATGCACCGTGATACCGTGTTATAATGTCACACCAGGACAGGATGACCAGTAGAAAAACTCAAACTATGCTACAGTGCATACCAAAGACTGGACATGAAACTGGACACTGTGTAGCCTATAATTCCTAATTCTGAGAGCAAATAAAACAAACAGGAAAGACGAAGCATCCTCACTGTTGTGTTTGGCCGTCTTCAGAACAGGATTGTGTGTTCTGTGTTCTGTGCTAACATTCCCAAAACATTAGGCTAACTCAGGAATTTAATTTCTGCATTAGTAGCCTATTTGTCATCTTAAATAAAAAATATGTCTAAGTTTAATTGCTGGAAAATACATATTAATTGGTCTGCGGAAATCATATTTATTGGTAAAGTAGGAAATAAATGTAATATTTGGAAATGTGATGCATGGAAAGTCTTAGGCTTAACAAAAAGGTTTTGAATGGGCTACTGTGCAGCATAAATGTACTGCTGACATTATAGCAGTGGTTACTACTTTGGGCACATACAATGGCCAAATGACATCACCTTGAAGCTCAAACAGAAAACAGTGTGTCTCTGCATGCACTTTGGGTCTGTGGTCTAATTTGCACCTTGCCTGAATATTAAAATGGCCACAATGGAAGTAATTCATCTCTCAAATTGATTTCAATTTGTTGAGTCGGTTTCTGGTTAAATGTGTGTTAATGAAGGACTGCGCAAGGGTAACCCAGTGAGTCTGTGTATGCAAAGCCTATAGGTGAATAAATAAATAAATATAAAAAACATGTTTTTGTCACTGTGCCAAGGAGAAGAAGGACGTCAAAGGTGAATGTGAATCACAGCCTTGGACATGCTGGCAAGCAACACTGGAGAAATCGATGAAGACAGAGACAGAGAGTAGGACTCCTGTTACTACTGAGACGGCACAGCAGTGTAAACAAATCAGTTAGAACTTGAGACTACATTATTATTTCTAAACAAGGACTGGGTCCAGATGCCTCAACCATGCCTGGAAATGCATTCTGCCGGTGGTTTTGGACTCAAGCCGCTGTATTGCCGCGAGTCCAGACTCTTGCATCATCTAATCTCAGTCAAAATTGAAAAATACAATAACTTGTATTGTTTTGTGTGTTTTATCTCATAATGTTACTTACTATCACAGACCAACCCAACCCCACAGCTCTTTGGATTTGAACAAAGAACAGAGTTGGCCCTTGAAAGACCACATAAAAAATACACAGAAAAATACATCTGGATTATCCTTTGTCTCTTTCTGTGTTCAACAGAGACTGTCACTCTCATCAGAGATAACTTGCTTGAATAAACCAACTCAAAGATCATATCTCATGATCTCAGTGATGTTCAAATGTGCGGAAGAAACTAAATGCAGCCTATTTTTCTCAATTGATTGACTTCTCTGTCATTTTCCCTTCGATGCATTTTAGTCAGACTCCTTAGACTGGAAGAAATGCAGTCACTTAATAATGACATTCCTCATTCCATGTGCCTCGATGGCTTCTCTGCAGCAGGCGTGACTGACCTTCTGCGGCTGCTATTTTCTATAAAACGTCACTGCTGGAACTGAGAAGCACATTGAGGCCGCTCTTTTGGCGTGCGTTCTGCACTTCAGGTGTGCGCTATTACGTCTCCATGGAGACATATCTGCTGGGACCCTGTTTGCATGCTGCGCGGATTCTCAGAATTAGATCAAATTTGTCAAGGGAGGAAGCACTTAGGACTCATAGAGCGCTGATGAACATTAATGGACAGGTGCCTATTAAAAGCCTTGACTCAACACCTGTTTAACAACCTGCATGATATACCATGAGTCACGTTCACTGAATCATTTTTGCACTTTTGTTCTTGGCATGATGTTTGGGGGATTTTCACTCTCATTTACCCTATGCCTCTTTTATTATCAGTGTGTAACACCAAATGGGTATAGTGCTCGGTGAAAGTAAATTGATAATATTTAGGCAACATCCTCACTCAGGTATTCTATAGCCCTGGGTTTCTCTATTGTCTACAATCCAGTTGGCTTTGAATGCACTGAACACCTTTAGTAGATCAATCCCCCTGGAGTATAAATTAAAATGTGTATTTTTTCCCTTCTACTTTCCCACTGCTTGGCAAAGTGTGTGGAGTTTGTTTACAAAAAGCTTGGGTGGGTTTGGTAAAATTGCTTTCCCATGTTGCCTGTCATTGATTTATTCCAGTGGCTGCTTTTCTTGATTTGCTCCTGGTCATGTGACTGACATTGGGCCACCCTGGAAGCTAACAAACCTAAACCTGAGATGGCACTTAGGTGAAGAGGGAGTGCTTTGCTTCCAGAGCCAGACAATAAACACATAAGCCTTTCTCATTAAGTTAGAGTGTTCATGGTAATCTGCCTCAGAATTACTTGTTTTTGTCAGAATAACTTCAACAAATTCTTGTCCTTCTCACTTAGACTAACAAATCTGTGGAATGGCAGGCCTTCCTCAATTTTGTGGAGTGCTACCTCAAATCACTCCCGTTTCCATCAAATCAGTTTCTTTAGGCCCACCAACATTCAGTACAATAGTGGATACAAAATACAAATGATTATGTGGCATGCCCCCAGCTCATCTTTCATTCACAGTCAGTAATATTCAGTACAGTCAATCCTACAAGAAGAAAGGGATGGCCACATTTGTGCCACAAAGCATAATAAATGCGAAAATGGAATGATTTGAGTGTTCACCCAGAAGTGCCAACAGGCATCAAGGACACATGCCGTGAGAGCACTTCAGCATGACACCTGCATAATTGCCGATGCAGAGTGCAAAACCCCTAATGCCATAGTGAGATCAGCAGACGGATTTTGCTCAGAATTTTTCGTAGCTGACACAGTGACAGCATCGTATCCGATTATGCAAAGTTGGGCACGACATAGAACGTTGTCTTATGACATACTTCACGACTTGCATTATGTTGTCTGCGGCATTCTGCGGCACCCCAACGAAAAGACTAGCTTGTCTAAATGTTGTGGGGAGTCGTATGACTTTGTTGACAATGACGATAGCGATATGTAGCTTACGACTAACTTATCTTATTATTTGGCCACACTCCTGACCAAGACGCGCAGAAAATCCTAGGTTAAATAATCGTTGGCTATAATGTGACCAGAACAATCGTAAACGACAATGGAGAAAGACAAAAATAATTTATAAAGTAACCCTGCCATAATAGGCGCTAACTGCATGTTACTTTCAATCAGAAAATGGTCCTAAATGTGTCAGCATGGGTGGCTATATAGTACTGAATTATATACAAGGGAATGCATTTCCATGCATGGGTTTTGTACTTCTAACAATCTATTTAAAAAGTCCTCTAGCTCTCTTTTGGCATGGGTATAGCAGTTTCTAAAGGTTTCATTTAACTTGTGTGAACCCCATTTGGTTAAGCAATATTTCTATTTGATAGCGTAAATTTGGAGAATATTACGCATAAGTGCGCGCGCACAAGAGACACACACACGCACGCACATGCACGCACACTCACAGGTGTTCTGTCAGTGAGAGCAGGACTTCTCCGTTGTCTTCTGCAGCTGTTCTGAGCGATCAACTGAGGAGAGTGCTTTAACCTTGGCTACCTAAGCGCGGCAAGCACAAGCGAAAGGAGAGCTGTTGCGCACTGCTGTCCAGAGTGTTGCCACGAAGTTAACTGCAAGGATATTTGGACCAACTTTATTCTTCATATGAGACATAGATTATTTTTCACCTAACCCCACCTTCAAAGCCTCTTTGGAAAGCAAAGATCCATTTTTTGCGCCACTGACTTATTGGATAAGTGAAAGACGACTTGGAGAATTCTACGTGTTTGTCTTGTTTCCGAGAAGAGACGCAGCATTATTGAGGCAATCTTTTTCAGATTTTTTTTTGTATTGTCAGTTCACTTTGATTCTTTGGATTGAATTTTGCTGATTGAACGTCTCCAATCAAATAATTGTTCGCAATTTTTAGTTATGTCAGTACTTTATCTGCAAGGTTATTGCGGAATATTTTTGCGGCTGATTTCCGTTGAGGAGAAGGGCTTTTGTCACACCTTTTTGGTCGCATTCTTAACGTAACGAACATGGGCACAGTGGGACGGCATTCAACAACTCCGTGGACTCTGGAAAACTCGTCCTTAAATGTATTTGTGAACGCATCTCCACCCGTCCCCTTCGCAGAACAATCTGAGTCGTTCAACGATGTCTTCGTAACGTCTGTGATAGGGACGGTACTCACCGTTATGTTTCTGATCGGGGTTGTTGGGAACGTATACACCTTGGTCGTTATGAATATATCTGTCCGCGTAACAGGTTCCATGTATGTCTACATTGTCAACCTGGCTCTGGCGGATCTTCTATATCTTTTTACCATTCCTTTTGTAGTTTGCACATATTTTGCCAAGGACTGGTACTTTGGAGACATTGGATGCCGAATTGTTTTCAGTTTGGACTTTCTCACCATGCACGCCAGCATCTTCATTCTGACTATCATGAGCACGGAGAGGTACCTGGCGGTCGTCAACCCTTTGGATACGTTTGGGAGATCCAGAAGTTACAGGCGAATGGTCACTTGTGTGGTATGGATCGTGTCGTTTCTGCTGGCGCTGCCAACTATGATCATGATAGACCTTAAAACTGGCCTAAACAAAAAAGGTGAAATGAAACGTATGTGCCATCCAACCTGGCAGATCGGTGCCTATAAAGTCTACTTGACAGTTTTGTTTAACACCTGCATTCTGGCTCCTGGATTAATTATTGGCTTTTTGTACCTTAAACTAGCAAGAACTTACTGGGTTTCACAGACCACTGTTGTCACAGCTGAAGGTGTGACCAGTTGCCCCAAGCAGAAGGTACTTTACATGATTTTTAGTATTGTTTTAACTTACTGGGCATGCTTTTTACCATTTTGGTTGTGGCAGTTACTCAGTATATACTACTTTGGAAATGGAATCGCCTCTCCTAGGACAATGGTGTATGTGAACTTTATTGTGACCTGTTTGGCCTACAGTAACAGTTGCATCAATCCATTTCTGTACACACTATTGACAAAGAATTACCAGGAGTATCTGAGAGATCGACAAAAGCGGGGTATGGGATTCAGAAGGAAGTTAAGGCATTCATCACAGAGGTCAGTTTCCTCAGCGAGTCATCAGTTTACCAATACCATGACCCTCACTCCTCAAAACGGTGAACCAGATGCACTAAGCAAACTCTGATAGATACTTTAAAGCCAGTGTTAATCTATTTCTTCTTTCATACCTATATTTGTGGTCTCTTAAAATATAAAATTGTGAAATAGCTGCTGGATGAAACTCACAGAAAAAAAACAAAGAAGTTTTTTCTTAACACGGAATAAAGGTGAAGGTCTATGCGTGTAGTGTATTGGCTTATAGTGGCTGAACATAAATGAGAAATAAGAGATTAAAATGTCTAGAATATATTGGAGCATTAGATCAAATTCAACCAGTTGACAAAAGATATATGTGTACATTGGAAGATTTGGACAGATGGTTTTTGCAGGAATGCCTTTCAACCTCTGTCTTGACAAGCTCTGATGGTATTTTCTCCTGGCAAAAGAAAGAGGAATATATATCTGACTTGGTATTTATTTATATATCGTGGTCTTGTACTCAGTGGTCTGCTCTGGAAAGTGTGTTTTGCTGTAGAAATAAAAGGCAGTTGAAGTATTTGTCTATTTATGGCACAAGCTAAATCCGTTTTGGAGACCAACATACAGGCCATCTCATCTTGCTGTGAATTTGTATTGTTTACCTGATAATGCATTCAAGGAAGGATATTAAGATTATTAATGTCTGATCTAATTTGGTGGTTGCTGTCAATATTTTGATAGAGGTGGCTTTGTGTCATAATTATCTGCTGTATTTTAGAAGTGGTTTAGAAGTGGTTTGAGATTCGTCCATCTCAGTGCTTCACCATGATATTGTAAAATTACTTTGGCAACACATTTAGATGTTTAATGTCAGACTTTTATAAAGAAAGAACGGGGATGAAAAGTATTTGAATGGGTCAAATGTGATTACCTCTGTAAAGTTTTTGTGTATTGTTGATAAAACAAAACACCAGTGTTTTTGTTGTTTTTTTTTACCATGTTTTTTGCTGTATGTGCAGCATTTACATAAGAAATGTAAGTATTCTGTACTTATGTGCATGCATTCATTTTGTGTAATTTCGTTGTTTTGATCTTCCTCTCAGCACAACAGAAAAAAAAAAATTGTACAAATCTCTCAATAAATGTTTACACTATTGCAGTAAGGTAGCATGTGGTGTTTGCTGTTCTTTGAATCCTGACCGGTGATTGAAAAACAATAGTGTTTTTACACTGACTTTTCACCGTGCTCCGGCAACACGCTGACATCACACAATGTGCCTCGTATGCGGTACAGGAAATCACTGTGGCTTAAGACATTATTTTCCGTGTTTTGACCTTGATAGGTAATGTCAATACCGAAACCTTCTTATCTCAGCCACAGCAAGGAGGGATTAGGTAACCCTGTTTTGAGTGTGAGACTGACTGTTTCTCCTCAGCCGCGGCCTGAAATTCTAAGAAGACTCAGTGCTCCTTGCTGGTGACCTGGCCATTTCAGTGGCAGCTGTTTACACAGATGGTGCAATATCCTTACAAGTCAAAGCAGTAGACACGAAAAGAGGGGGGGAAAATTGGTGTACTCCATTTAACTTGAGTCTGAAGAGCACTAAACACACAGTACGTTAATGTTGCCATGAGCCTAGTAAAACGCACAGTACAAATCATTTGTGTGACCAAAAATGCATGGCGTGAAAGGTCTGTGTGAAAAGGTTAAGCTGAAGCGTCTCCAAATGTGTGGTTTCACAGAGAGTGAAATATTTTATTGATGATCAAAATCTCTTAAAAGCACCTCTGGTCCTCGACACTGCTGGAGGTGAACTGCCATGCAATGAGCCATGAAGGCTCTTTCTGAGGTAATTGCAGCCCACTGCATTCTTCAGTTCACGGCTTCAACAGACAGCCTCGGTCTCTTCAGCACGCACTCTTGCTCAATTAAATCTTGCGTTTTGGGAAATGTGTACATAATCAGTATAGCATTTCCCAACCGTGGGCCCTCGGCCAAATTCAGGAAGCCACAATAAGTGAGGCACCAATTTAAACATGGTTAGGTTGTGGGGAGAGCCAGACCTTCATATGCAGACAATGTGTCAGATGTGGCAATCATCACAGGTCAAATTGCGTGTTCGTTTTGGCAGGACATTCCATGGCAGAAGGCCCACATCTCTCTCTCTCTCTCTCTCTCTCTCTCTCTCTCTCTCTCTCTCTCCCTCCTTTCCATCTTTGTCTGTCTCACCCTTGCTCTCTCTCACTCTTTCTCTCTCTCTCCCTTTCTGTCTTTCTCTCACTTACCCTCTCTCCACTCTAACTCCCTCTCAATCATTCACATCCTCTCACCCTCTCAATCACTCACAAGCACATTGTCTCATGTGAAGATGTCCATATGAGCTCCCTGGCTGCCAGCATGGAGCACATGGCAGTTACATTAGCTGACTTTCCTCCTTAGGGACCAAGATCAGCCAGAAGTTGCTTTGTGTCCTCCTCTCAGCCATAAGAGACTCTGAATGCCACTCACACACACACACAGGCAAGGCGTACACACACACACACACACACACACACACACACACACACACACACACAGGCAAGGTATACATACGCACACATGCGCGCATTCACACACACACACACACACACACACACACACACACACACACACACACACACACACAGAGGGCAACATAACAGTCTGGTATTATCCTGGTGGTGGTGTATGAAAGTTGTCGCATTCGGTGTTTGTGTTAGTTTAGCCAAACGTAATGGCATCTTTTGACAACCTTTGGTCACCTGGAATGAGACAGCAGATGTGTGGAAATCTGAGAGCGCGACTCATTGATGACGAACAATCACAGTAGGACTCAGAAGGACAATATAAATTTTTATTGAGGCGAGGATCCGACTTAATCCATAACACCACATGAAATTTCAGTGCACTGGTTTCCCTAAACTGTCATCAAATGAACCAGATGGTGAATTATTGACCTACTTTTTGAGAAGAAGGGGTCTGTGGTATTTTAAATGAGATTTCCACTGTGACACAGTAATATCCAGCAATCTTTCAATCTCCTTAATGAGTCTCAGACAACGAAATAAATAAATAGGTATTCAAGACTGGCAAAGGGACATGCCAACTCTTCCAGTAATAATGTTTGGGAAAATTTTCGTTTCAAGAATCAGGAAACGATAATCTTTAACAGGGCTTAAGCAGCAGCCTTAAATGGCAAAATAATGATTTTAATCGTCTGAAATCTTACTTCACTTTGAAGAAAATGCTTTACTCGGTTGCCGATATAGCAAGGAGTAGTTTACCAAAGGAATCGAAGCAGCAGAAGAATATCTGCTGTGTATTTCTGTTTTGTTTGGTCTTTGAGGGGAAATGACCAGATTTGTAATGGAGATGTTTTTATCGGAATGGGTATGCGAACAACAGCCCCTGCGGGGGGGCGCCTGAATGTCTTGCCATCCCTGCCACTGGAGAGAATCAAATAAAGATTCACTCAAGTGTGCTGCCTAATGCTACTTGGCTTCTTGTGAGGCTGACTTCACTGTTTTTGAATTGAATGCCCCTCCACCCCTACCCCACAAAAAAAGGGCCTTCCAAGAAATGAGACTGACGTCTTCATGCTACAGTATCACAGTTAACAGCACATATCATCGCTTTGGTTAGTCACGCAGTGTCTGCTTTCAGGGAGTTGTGCACTGTGACATCCCAGTCTGAATGAGTTCAGCTGAATTGCAACTGGTTTGCAACTGAAAAGTGTCAATACATTAAAGAAAAGTGAACAAAAGTCGTTAAACAGTAAATGTAAGACCCAGGAGTCTGAATACTGTTTACTTGACAGCTGCAGTTTTCTTCCGTTTTATATCTTTAATTACAGGTGCAGGATTTCATAAAACGGAAGACCACGAGGGCCTGTCACCTTGGAGTGTTAAAAGAGCGCTGTACCTTTGTGTGTTAACTGATGTATTTTCAGACATAATGACAGCAATTAGTACATGGCCAAAATGTTCATGGCATAATTTCAGGGAGAGATAATGACATAATTATATGAAGCAAATTGTTTTTTTTTTTTAATTCCCCACCTGTGGATTATATTTGAGATAAGTCTACAAAAGACTTAGAATAAATGGGATGAATTTGTTCTGACCAAAAAAAAAAAAGGATTTCAAATACAACAGGTAAAATCTGACTACTAATCAAAAACTGGTGTGTTTTTTGTACAGTGTGTACGGATGGGGAGACTTTGAAATTCTTCTTCTGCGGTGTCCAAAGCCTCAAGACAAAACAGATATTCCCTGGATGCACAGCAGGCACCATTCATTTTCCTCGATGTTTCAACCAGGCTTCCCTCAAATACATGTGGTTTTCAATTCACTGACCTACTTCGGGTTAAGTCTACCATTTCAGGTGTCATGGTTGTGGCGAATATGAAAATCCTAAGGGGATATTTGCAGAACTGGCAGGCATTTCGTTGTATTACTGAACATTTTGGTTGTCTCCACAGGAAGGTATTGATGGAGGCTGTGTTGTCCTTGGCATTGATACACCGCAAATGTAGAGGGCAATTACTTTGCCCTAACCAAGACATTCTCTTTGTAGATTCAATAATGACATTTCACAGTTGCCACTGCTGGCAGGTTTTCCAGGCAGGTTGAAACCTAATGCGAGAAACTAATCTATTTAACATTTGCATTGAATCATGCAATATTTAACTCAAAATGGCGGAGAGGGATTGGTCTTTTCGCCTCAAAGAAAAATAATAGTGTGCTTTCACAGCATACAGGCACTCTTTCATAAAGGAGTACAACAGTTTAATCATACTAAGTACTGTACATACATTTTGTATAATGGAGATTTTCTGTCATTGCAATACTGAAGCCAGCTGAATTTAATTCAAATATTATAGGCCTGTCTGGGACCTGGTCTGTGCACACTTCATCATTTGGTGCCTGGCACGGTCAGACTCTGCTTACTCCCCTCCTTGTGACTTTTGTTCCTAGCACACAAGTTTCCAATAAGATTTCTAATAAACAAAAAAATCTTTGTTTAAAACACAGCCACTCACTGCACATTCACTGTGCACACTCTGATTATGATTGTTGGATGAGAGAAATATAAACTGTAATGTCTCTGTGGTGGAAAACTGAAAATTAACCTATAATTAACCTGGCGGTATAATATGCCAAAAATATCTCACATAATCACAGACTGATAATACCGTGTGATGGATCAGACCCACTAGACTAGTGGAGTTTGACCCCTTCAGGCAGAGCTGTTGTCCAGGAGACAAGATGAGCCGACTCTGAGGAAAGCTGTCAATTTTATGGTAACAAAGCAAGATAGTGGTGATCAATGTGTTTCACAATAACATTTCCATTAGACTTGCTTCCTTCAAGAAATCAATGCCTGATTTGACAGGAGGCTGCACATGTGAAAAAGATTTGTGCTGTTGCAAATGTGCATGCAGGGAGGCGTGTGAAAAACAGAATCATATAGCTGAAATGATTTTGCACTAATTAATACTATACTGTGGGAGAGCACATGACTTAATCTATGATAAGGTGAACTGTTGGTAGGCCTAGACTAGGCCCACCACAAAGCATCGAGCGGAATGTTGGAGTTAATCAGAGATAGAAACAGCGACATCTACAGTCGACAACACTGTATGTCTTGTACTGAAACTACATACCCCAAGTCCTCTGTGCGTGTGATGTAAGACGCACGGCTTGTTTTGGCTGTTTGTTTCGATATCCGGCGAGTGGTAGAACAAGAAATGTTGGAGTAGCTAGCTGGCTAGCTAACAGCTGGATATTGTCTTTCGGAGGTAAAAAGATTATTCAAGAAATTATTGTAATACGTGATGACTTTTGCCTCTAGAGATTATGCATGTTCAAGTCAAAATTAGGCCTTGTTTAAAGTTCCTTTGAGCGAGTATGGGACCTCTTGTAGTGTTCATAAAGCTATCGATTAACGTTAGCTAATGTTATGTGTCTGCACTCCCATCAGAAAGCTAACGTTAACTCAGCTAATGCATCGTAAAGGTTCCCTAACGTTAGCTGGCTAGCTACCTGTTTAGCTCGCATCTAATTAACTTAGGGCTTTTTACAAATGTCCTACAAGTCTGGTATCTAGCTGACGGAAGAGAGACATAAAGGTTGGACTCAGATGAGCAGAGGACACCTTCTAACTGAATACTGCCTGCATGAATATAAGACATAATGTTAGGTAACAAGAGAATGCACATCCTCTCTCAAACTAATCAGGTTTATGGTCCGCGCAGGCAGCAAACTCCATGGATATGTAATTAAATGATGACAGTTTTACCAACCAATCAGTAATAGTTCATGCATGTGTAATATAGTTGTCGTGATGCGTTCCGTGCAACATAATTGTAAATCAAGCTTAATGAACGTTATAACGTTAGTTAGCTTTAGCTTATCGTTATCGTTGATTGTTGCAAGAGCGCGTGGCTTTCCAGTTATGATGCTGGCTAGCAGTCTTCTCGGCTGTTTTTCGCGTGGACAAGTCCAGTCGAGTTACTTAAAACATTATTGCCAACTTTCTGACAGCTCTGGAAGTATGGTTTCGAGTGTACTGTACAGTTCAGTACAGAATAATCGAATTTACGAACTTGTACTTATCAAGTATAATAAGTCATTTCACTGCCTCATAATGTTGGATTAAAACGTCAAATTTTGTTTACGCTTGTGCGTCAATGACCTGTCTTTGAAAACCGTAATGGTAGACATTGCCAGACCATTCCCCCTTTTGATTTCTGTTTGAGGATACTCTAGCCACCCCTCGGTCTTGTATGTAACATGATGTGAAATCTGTCTTCATTGTTCAAAAAAGTGTCCTCTGTGTTTACAGGTTCAAAATGTCCATTTGATGGCTGGACATAGCGGACGAGTGCATGCTTGAGGCCGGTGTGATCGAAGCAGTGGAGGTGTCAGGGAGTCAATCTTTGTGGCCATGGCTGATGGAATGAGTGACGATGATGTCATTCACCTAGCCAGTTTCAACACACATCGGAGTCAAGGTATGTAGAATCAACAGCAGATTTGTTATTAGGACCCCCATTTAAAAACGCTGTCAAAATGCGAAATCTGACAACAAGGAATCTTATCACATGTGAGTTCATTGAGCAGACAAAAGGTCAATTCAAGCCATTTAAATTAGACCTTACTTTTGTCCTGATATTGCTGTAGTTCTCAGTCATTGTTTGATAGGTGTATCAGACACAGAGAGCTAGACATTAGATTCCATTTGTTCAATGCCCCACAGGTAGCAGATCACGAAAAAGGACACATGCTACGACCGACTCGGCCATTACAATATCTGATGACTCGGATGATGAGCCGCATGCGGTAGGACCTCGGATTCCAGTTCTGGTCAATGATGAGGATGAAGACGAAGTCAGTATCTTAGAGGTAATGGTAAAGGGATATAGCTACTGGATATACTGGTCTTCATAGAATCCTTAGTAGGAACTTGATTCTTGAGCACTTCCCTATTGTGTGTGTGGCAGACCATGCCCAAGCATAACACTATTCACACAATTTATTTTGTGTACATTTTCTATTTAACTTTTGCCGCTATACACAGCAATTCATCAAATTTTATTTAATGAACCAAGTCATATACCTGCTTTTTTAAATGCAGTTGTGTGTGTTGCAAAAGTCCCCTTTTCAGTGAAAATCTACGCTATTGTCTTTTGGTTGTTAGACCCTTGATTTGTGGAAACAATTGTTTTTTTTTCTCTGTATTCGAATCTGTGACTCACAGAAGTCTGTATGTCATTATTATTTCTCAACAATATTACTTTACACTGTAGCTTAACAGCACCATCAGAACTGCCATTGAACTCCAAATAGCAAGAGACTACTAAGTTATGATGGAACAGTCACTGTAGCTTGTGGCTTCCTTCTAGCTTGCTAGTTACCTTGCTGTAAATTGCTGGCCTTACTGACTGTGTCATGGAAGTCTGGAGGTCATTATTATTTCTCAACAATTTTCCTTTACACTGCAACTTAAAAGCATAAATAAGAAATGCTATTAAACTCCAAATAGCCAGACAATGTTATGATGTTATGTTATGAATGTTACAGTG
This sequence comes from Sardinella longiceps, assembly GCA_027497455.2. NCBI lineage: Eukaryota > Metazoa > Chordata > Actinopteri > Clupeiformes > Clupeidae > Sardinella > Sardinella longiceps. The sequence goes on from JAODXP020000015.1 coordinate 8,373,703, forward strand.
ACTGCTCCTACATGGAGCAGTCACTGTAGCTTGTGGCTTCCTAGCTTGCTAGTTACCTTGCTGTAGCTTGCTGGCCTGACTGACTGTGTCATATTCCGTACTTTTCCACAGCCTCCTGTGCCGCTTGTGAAGCAGCTCATACGACCTGCCGCCAAATGGGGTGGGGAGCCCTCGCAAGGTACGTCCTCCGCCTCGGCCCACGTTCCCGTCGAAATGCCACAAGCCTCAACCGCTCCCCAGCGGACCACGCTCCCCACATCAGGAAACAAAGCCATACACGTCTTGGATGTGGACCGCAATGCTGTACCTTCTACATCTAGAGACTTCAATGCCTTCCCTAGACCTCCCTTGCCTACTAGGAACGCTCAGACCCAGTATGTAGCTCCCGCGCCTGCTGTTCTTTTGGCCCACCAGGCCACCCCGATTGTAGTTCAACCTCTTATTCAGCCTGTTGTTCAACCTGTGCTAAGGCCTTCTGTGATGGCGGGAGGCCATGGGACAGTGGTGGGAGTTGGGCACAGAAGGATTGAGGCTGTCGCTGCTGCTGTGCCACCCATCGCCCTCCCTCAGGAACGACCTGCAGCTGCAGTTGCCATGGCAGCAGCAGCAGCAGCAACAACGACAGCCGCCGTGGCACCTGTAGCAACAGCAGCAGTAGCAGCAGCTGCGGCAGGAGCAGCACCTTGGAATACACACGTGCCGTTAAACCCTGTGGTGATCATCGCACCAAGGGCAGAGCGGGCGGAGGCTAACCCCGGTCAAGCCCGGCCCGCTGAGCCCCCAGCGCAGGTGGACGACGAGAGGCCCGGGCCATCTGTGCCCAGGGAAGGACAGGCGGAGCAGCGACAGCAAAGACATCCAGTCGGTGTTCAGGACCTAGTGAAGGAAGTGGTGAGTTGATGCAGTGTGACTGATATAATAGTGATGCCCGTGTATATTATTTGTGGTGATGCCAGCCACTGTTGCATGTTTTCAGGTTTTCATAAAGTGATAAAAAATTTGGGTCTTAGAAAAATATTCATCCTGCAAATATGATGTACAGAAAAGGTGGTAGATTCCTGAGGTGGCAGTTGCTACTTTCTGAGTGTCTTTTCTGACTTGACACAGAAGAACTGAACGGATATCAAGTAGAACTGTCAATCTACTCTATACCTGTGACCTTATCATTGCTCTTGTTCTTCTCAAGGCATGTTCTTGTAGCCTGACATAGCCCGACCATAATACTGCTGTTCATCCGTATTCATGGTCTGGAGGTTCTTTAACCTGATGCGATTATAGGGCGGAGGGGAGGGCATTCACTTCTGGTTTGAAGCGATTGGACAGCTCGTCTTATCAGCTTCGCTTATTGGCTGGTAGTCTCTCTACCGATGTAAACCCGCCCATGAAGACCGTCCCCAGACCATGGATACGGCTGAACTTTCGTATTATGGGCAGGCTATGTCAGGCTAATGTTCTTGGGCAATTGAATGGGCAATTACTTTTCTAAAAGACGACTCGGTTCTACATGGTTTACGTTTATTCATTTGTTAAGGCCAATTGGCCATCTCAATAGTCTAGGCTACATTATAGGGTCATGTGTTGATACTGAAAATCTGTGTGGACTAGGCTACCTTCTGTATTCTATTGATTAGAAAAGTGATAAAGAATCAAGCCAATAAGCAGATCAATGGCATCAATAATGATAATCCTATCAGTTTCCACCCCTGGTAAAAGTTAGTCAAAAGTGACTAATGCATGAAACTGTCAGAATGCCTGGTCAGATGCCCACAGTCCCCTGGCTGTTTGCCATGTTTGTATTTGTGCCTTTATTTTGTGTGTGTGCGTTTCTGTGTGCACGTAATAGTATCCATGTGCATGTGTTAGTTCATTTTAGCACTTTAAAGCTGGTTATTAGTGTATTAACTTCTTAAGCAGCAGATTGATGATGTATGATTAAAGTCACTGGCTCTTGACATGAGACATGAACAGGAATTTTCTATGATCAAGGACCTCACCCATATTATCTAACTCTACCCCTCCCCTCCCCAGCTCAGGCGTCCGTTTCCCAAAAACATAGTTGCTAACCAGTTAGCAACTTAGTTAGTTGGCAATGGGAAATTGCATTGCAAACAACATAGTTACTAACTTGGTTAGCAACTATGCTTTTGGGAAACGGACACCAGGGGGGTATTCCAAGAAAGCAGATAAATGACAAACCTGGGTAAGTTAAGATGAAAGTAATGGTAAATCTCATAATAGAGGAGCCTGGACTCCTTCTCTTAACTAAACAGCCTGCAGTCTCCTCTATTAGCTGGTTTATGACTTCCTCTAGGTTAACTTATCCAAGTTTATCACTTAACCACCTTCTTGGAATACCCCCCCAGGTCCCATCATTGGCTTGGCTGTCGTTTGTCACAGTCTGTTATGTTTTGCAAAGACAGGAAGTTATTGTCATTATGGAGGTGCCATATGACCTGCCATTGCTTTCGGTGGCTTAACCTCAGTTTCCCCTTTGTGTCTCTTCACATTTGCACACAGGTGGACCTGTTCCCCGATGTGGAGGAAGCCTATTTAACTGACTTGATAGAAAGAAGTGAACTCAAAGATCCCAATACGTAAGCAACAAGAACTTTGGTTTCCTTGTTTTCTTTTTCAAAATTAAAAGGCATTATTCATTTAAGCTAATGGAAAGAACAGCTGACTTTTCCCTTGGTCATGTGTCTTCTTTTTTTCCCCTTGTAGCATATGCAATTTGTTGTTGGAAAATCCTGATTACCCAAGGAAAGAAAACGCTGTCCTGGCACACTCAAGTAGTCTTCTCGAACCAAGTGAAGAGACGCAGGTTTGTGACACAAGGTTTTGCTTTCAGACAAACTCAATTCCCGTCAAGTCAGATGAGCGAGAAAGAAAAGACCTCAGGCAACAAATTAGCTTTGTAAAGTCAGAAAGACGGAACACCTCTGCCAGACGCAGTGAGGAAATTCTTTTTACCATTGTTGCTATTGGTTGATTTCTGTTGTTGCAGCTGCACATGGTTGACGGTAACCGTATCATTGTCATGAGGGTTTGTGGTTTGTTTCACAGGAGAGCGAAAACTACTTTGATTTCTCCAAGCTGAAGCAAGTCAGCCCTTCAATTGTAATGCAGGCCTCAGATATGCTGATGAGAGACTTCCGAATGCTCAGCTGCCAGGACATCAGGTGGACCCTCAACTCCCTCAAAGGACACTATGCAATCACCCGCAAGGTATTCCTGCCAGACGGGCAACTAGATGAATGGATATTTTATTAAACTTGAGGGAAGTGTAGGCATTCAGGAGCTTATATTGCACACACAAAAACAGAGAAGTGCCTCCAACCATTACTAGAAAACCCCACACACAATAGCGAAGAGTGATTCTGTCCGCTCGAGACGATGAAGAGAGCTTTTAATATGATGGAGTATGGGCTGCTGCAGGCTGTGTAATTGTATGCTATGATAAAGCATCTGTTAATGGATGCCATGTTTGCGTTCAGTCATTGATTGGGTTCCGTCCAGAGCCCAGTCCTCCAATTGGACATTGGCCTACACCCACATAGAATCTTACAGCTCCAAGCAACTACTTCTTTGTTGGCGCTGCCAGATAGTGTTCCATTGTGACTTGACGGATGTGCAGTAAGGGATCACTTAAACTTCACACATGACATTATCCTCAGAAGTGTTTATGGCTTAGCACACCATTTCTTAAATTCTCAGCTAGGACAGCTAACTGAGTCCATTCCCTTGTGTCCCATTGCGTTTTCTCTCTTTGTCTCTTTCTGAGGGAAGAAATAGTTAGCTCTCCAAAATGTTCTGTTTGGATATTTGAGGGAACACTAAGTACATGTTAACTCAGCTCAGGTTTCGTCCTTACTGGCATGTATTAAATCTGGTGTTTATTATGTAAAAAAAGGAATATACTTTATATTGGTGTTCATGTCAGTCTTTCAAAATCACATGAGAAGCGTGCACACACACACACACACACACACACACACACACACACACACACAATTATCACTTTGTGTTACAGAAGCCTGGCTGTTATTTACATAAACATCTACTGTATTATTTATTTATTTATTCATTTATTTAATTTAATTAATTAAAATGACATGCACTTTGTAAGAGCTGAAGCCATTGCTTAGCCATAGCCAAATAGATCATGCTTTACATAGCCAAGCTCAATTACCGGTACCTGGGTTTGTCTGCTAGGCTTCTGATAAGTGCAGGGTGTGTCCTGTGAGCCTTTTTGCTCTTGCTTTTTTTGACCTTCATCGGTGGTGAACACTTAGCATGGAATGTAGCTGGCCTTTGCAGTGGCTTTTAAAACTTGTGATATTTATGGACCATTATAACATATTCAGTAGCAGTGGCCCTATAATGGTGGGTGACCTCTTTGCAGTGGGTTTAGAGCACACAGGAGAGGACTTTTGGTCATCAGTTACTTAGATGAATTGTCCAGAGTCAACCGACTAAAAGCCATGTTGCTCAAGGTTGCCATGCGCTGTTGGTAGGACTAGGAGCAAACCGTTTTGGTACAACAGAATACATTTGCAAACCCACCTCAGTTAGTGTTGGCTGCCATTTAGCTGTTCAATGTATATTGCAAACATTCGTATCACATTTTTTCACATTCGTATCGAACAGCACTTTGCAGCTACAGTTTGATTTGCCTTGAGAACACCCCTTTCTAGAGGCCACTGTGTGTGTGTGTGTGTGAGAGCGTGTGTGCGTGTGTGTGCGTGTTTTTTTTTTTTTTTTTTCTCAGTTTCAGTAAAATATTTCTCGAAAAGCAGGTGATTAAATGCATCTCACAACTCTTATGATTTCCTGTTCAAGGCCTTATTTGATGCCCTGAAGAAATGGCAGGAAAATTCCACAGACCTCGCACAGGCAAGAAAGAAACGGAGAGAAACCAACGAGCGACTCTTCATGGACTTCAAGTTTGAGCAGGGTGAGTGTGCATTGCATTTCCCGCTGTGTCTGGGAACACTTCACATGAAGTGCTCCTGGCACGGCTCTGTATTTTCCTCAAAATGACTTGACTTATTTTGTGGTTGTTAGGAATTGGGCAAGGCATTGATTGTATTAACATGGACCTCTCAAGAGTATCCCAAGTGGCCTTAAGGGTACTTGAAGCGCCCTCCCTCTCTTTATGTTTGTGCCATGTAAACATTACATCCACAGACCAAGACAAGCACTAAATCCCTTTTTTAAGCATTTACAGCAGTTGTAGAACTGAAAGAAACCAATACATTACCTGTGTACACCTTAACTAATTAGAACTTAGTAATAAAATCCAGCTATCAGTAACAGGGATGCATTTTTGATGTGCACAGGCAAAAAAAGTAGATCATTTTGTCCTGCATTCATCGTATGACAATTTCAATGAACCATGAATGCAATCAAGGCCTCAAGATGACTGTTTAAATACAATGACCGAACTGACCCTCCCATGTGTTGCCCATGTGTCCTCCTCAGGTGCCTTGAAGCTGGAGAGGCGCATGTACTTTCTAGAGAAGAAGCGCAAGAGCTGGAGCCAGCCAGGGAGGCTAGACCCGTCTCTGACGAAAGAGCTGGAGGCCTACCAACAGAAAGCCAAGGAGATGGCTGAGGTGGGTGAGAAGCCTCGTGGGTGCCTTAGCGATTAGCCCGTTAGCACCTCTTGTTGTTTTGTTGTCAGCGCCTCAGCGGCTCGGCTCCTCCGAACACAACTAAGGAGGGCCTGCGTTGTGTTAGGTTGATTTATCGTTTTGTGCACCGCTAATGGCACGTATGTCAAAGACGAGATGGATACGTTCTGAACCACGACCAAGTATATTCTTTTTTTTTTTTTTTTTTTGAGAATGTCTGGTATTTGTCCTCAGGAAAAATAGAAAACATGTTGCACAAGACGTTGAGACTTATTTGCTCTGTCTGGACGCTCAGCCAAGCCAAGAGAAGTCATTGTTTGTTTTCTCCCCTCCCTCAGCACGAAGATTTCTTACTGGCTTTGCAAGTGAACGAAGAGCAGTACATAAAGGTACGTGTTCAGGCGCTCCTTCGAACCCAGATGAATGATGCTGTAGATCCCTTAGGCGTCAGCCATTGTAAATTACATCACTTGTCCAAGCGTCTGTCTCAATTCATGGATCCTTTGTGTCCTGATTGGCCGATACACACACACGCATGCACACACACACACACACACACACACACACACACACACACACACACACACACACACACACATACACACACATACGCACACACATGCATCACATTAACACAGTTGTAAACATGATGAAAAATGTAGCAAGCAGTCAGACAAATGAGTGAAAATGTGGTAGGGCGGTAAAGTTTGGAAAGGTGAAAAATTCCACCTCTGTATCTTGACTACTCAAACTAATATTGCATCCAGAAAGGAAAGAACTCGGACAATTTATTCCAATGATGAATGTCTTGTGTGTCCCTGCTGTTACAGTGATATGGATTAATGAAACCTCACAAGAACTTCTGAGAATCAAACGACTCGTTTCAAAGATAGCTATGAATTTATTATAATGACAATCCCATGTGTGAGTCGTTTTAAAAGACTGAGGAAATTATAAATAAGTTCCATGTGTAGAATCCTCGTTCGCTCACAGGAACAGTTCGATCAAAGCCAGCGTTTTGTCTAATATTATTTCTATCAACCGTAATACAATCATACTACGTGTACTCAGTTTCTACAGTGAACCTGTGAACATACTTGGCTGCAGAAATGTTAAAGGAGTAGTCCACCTCTTTCTGAAAATTGGTTATGCATTGCATGTCCTTTCCTATTCTGGCAACATCAATTTTACCATTAGTTTAGCATAGGTGCTGGAAAGTAAAGTAGCCAAACACTTGCTATCTGGCAACTTTACATACCAGCGCCTATGCTAAGCTGCAGCTAAAATAAAGCTAAAATAGAGGCTGCTGGACAGGGAAAACGCATACACTGAGTCCAAAATGCTTTCACCCACATATGTAACTTCAGGTAAGAGAGAGAATAACCAATTTTCATAAAGAGGTGGACTATTCTTTTAACACTGGTGCATAACTTGGTTATATGGACAGCTTGAGTGTAAATTGCCAACTACAGTAAATTGGGAATTGGATGCCTAGTCTGTACCTGAACTTCATCTTAATGCTGCTGAAAGCGGGGAACCCAAACACGGCTTTAGTGTTGGAATTAGTGCTGTCAAACGATTCAAAAAATTAATCTGACTAATCACAAAATTTTGCAATGATTAATCGTGATTAATCACTTTTAATCACAACTCATTTCCTCCAGTAAGAATTTGGATGCTAGAGTATGTTGGATCCTTATTCTGTCCTGTAAAGGCCCTCATACTAAAATAGTTGGCTTTGTTCGTCTCAAATGGGGTAATTCACACGTGCTCCCTGCCCCCAAGGATTCCCCAAACATGTTGTTGAACAGTCAGGAGCTAGGCCATAATCTTTGTATAGTTTGACTTGATAGCAGAGCAATTTTCTGTCTGAAATTGAACATAATGCATGCTATGAAATGAATGAGTTAAATTTTTTGTATTAATCACGTGATTAATCTGTTAATTTTGCCAGCACTAGTTAGAATATACATTTTTGTGACAAGATTTTGAATGTGTGTGTGTGTGTGTGTGTGTGTGTGTGTGTGTGTGTGTGCGCGCATGCACTATTGCAGGACGGGCAGCTGATCGAGTGTGGCTGCTGTTGTGGGGAGTTTGCCTTTGAGGAGATGACCCAGTGCACTGATGGCCATCTCTTCTGTAAAGAGTGCCTGGTGAAGTACGCCCAGGAGGCAGTATTTGGCTCAGGGAGGGTAAGTCCTGCCCTCTGATAGGTGTTTGTGTGCCTGTGTCTATTTGTGTATGTGTCTTTGTCTCTCTGTGTGTGTGTGTGTGTGTGTGTGTGTGTGTGAGTGAACGTGTGAGAATGTGTGTGTGTGTGTGTGTGTGTGTGTGTGTGTTTGTGTACCTCTATGTCTGTGTGTATACCTCTGTGTGGTTGTATCGAAGATTCTAGTCAGACAGGGTGTGTAATGGTCCTTCGAGTAGGCTTTAGTAAGCCAAGTATGATCAAGAAAGGCCTCTATGGCTTCATAATCCTTTTATGTATTTTCAACTACTGTTCTTTACTGATTTTTTAACTGCTGTTCTTTAGAGGAACATAAATTTCATAAATTCCGCCAGTATTAAAATGAAAAATTCCATCCCTTTATTTATTGGATGACTGAGATTTTCCTCTTGCCTAAAAGCTCCTTCCACTGAAGTTATGATAAGGCAGTGTTTAAAAACATTACTATAACCAGTTTTACTCAAAATACATATCCTCCTTCTGTCTGTACTTTGTGACAATTAATCTGTGTGTGTGTGTGTGTGTGTCCTTTCAGTCGGAGCTTAGTTGTATGGATGGAAACTGCACGTGTTCCTTCGCTGCAAGCGAGCTCGAGAAGGTTCTACCGGAGAACGTTCTGCTCAAGTACTACGAGCGGCAGGCAGAGGAGGCGGTGGCAGCGACTTGTGGAGACGAGCTGGTCAGGTACAGCAGTAGAACTAATTTCCTCCTGCGGGGAAATATTACTCACAGAACCATTAAGGCTGTCATACACAGGGTTGGCATCATTTGCTTTCTCATTCTTAAATTTACCTGGAACCAGCTGGACTAGTTTGAGGACCATTTTCCCTCTTGTATTTATGAGACTTGAATCGCTTGTTAGAGGCTTATTCCAAATTTACTGCTATTTACCTGAACTATTTTTAGCAGACACTGATGAAATGCTTGTGGTCATTTGTGGTCATTGATTTTAATTGGCTCCCGTCTCGTGCAGATGTCCCTTCTGCAACTTCCCCGCCCTACTGGACAAGGACATCTCACTCTTCAGCTGTCCAAACCCCCGCTGTAGAAAGGTGAGCCACACACACACACACACACACACACACACACACACACACACACACACACACACACAAATGTACACACACACAAATGTACACACACACACAAATGTACACACACACACACACACACACACACACACACACACAGCTGCCAACATGCACAGGGGACAGTCAAAGCGCAATCTAGCATGATCAAGCAAACTGGCATGATCAAGCAAACTGGCATTAAGCCTGGAATTAAGCCTGCAATAAACTGCACTTGTCTCCAGTGTCCACTAGGGGGTACAGTGAGACTGTGCAAAAGCTTATTTAGCATCTGTCCATTACAGGGGGTAAGAAAAAAATGTGAAAAGCATACAGCTATGATGTCCCTGAGTCTATCTGATAGTGGTTTTTGTTTAGTCTAATTGCTGGGAGAGAGAGAGAGAGAGAGAGAGGGAGAGAGAGAGAGAGAGAGGAAGAAGTCGAGGACATCTCTCCATCCATCAATTCGAGTGCTTGTGCAACAGGTTTTGTCAGTGGCTACGTAAACAAGAGCACAAGAGACCACAGCCTTGTGCTAATAAGAGCTTAATCAGGCTCCACATTTGGATTCCTCTGAAGCTTTTTGGAGTTTGAAAGTGTTGTGTGGTTGAAGAGACGGCTTGCTGTAGTCAGGGGCCTCCGTGGTGGTGATGGTGACGCCTCCCTTCCAGTCTCACACACTGAGCTCACAGCACTTGGTCATAAATGGAGAAAATTCCTCACATTATGATGGCATAAGGAATCTGGTGGCGCTGAGGGAAACCAGAACATCACCCCAAAAGGGGGGGTTGGGGGGGGTTGGGTGATATTGTGATGAGGCTCTTTTCTCAGGAATGTGCAATGGGGCCGTCCCTATGTCTGTGAAGCAGTGTGAGTTCTTGTCTGTGTGAGTGTGTGTGTGTGAGTGTGAGGCGGTGTCTGTTCATATGTCAAGTTAATGATTGAGTTTGCTGAGGCCATCGTACTGCCCCAGAATACCCCCCTTCTCCCCACCCCCCACCACCCCTCTTCCCGCCACCCTTGCCTCAGGAGAGCCTAATCAAGTAGGAATGTAGTGGGTGGTTGGCCTACACACACACACACACACACACACACACACACACACACACACACACACACACACACACCCCCTCCCTTCATCCCCCACAGTGTGTCAGGCGCCATCTCTTCCAGTAAAGCCCTGAATCACAAGCCTTATCTTATTTATTTATTACATTCAGAGCTGAAGGGGGGGGGGGCGTTGGGGTTGGGTGAACGTCAAGGACGGACAATGTTTCCTTCTCTTTACAGTACTGTAAGTTTATCATGGTCGGTTACAGTACTTCCACCATCAGGGTGCCAAAGATTAGTCTGAATTTCTCCCTCTCCGTCATTGTTTGGTATTGCCATAATGGGTAGGGTGGGTTTTTATATGTGTGGCCATATATTTATCAATATGTATGAATTTATGTATATGTCTGATTTTATGAAAGTGTTAAGTCAAGTTCCGTCAAAAACACATTGAAATGAATAGGGAATATTTTTAGAATGTTGTCTGTGTTGCTGTGTCTGGTGTAGCCAGTTCCATTGTTTATAATGGAAGCTAACTGTTACAGCAGATAAGTCTTTGACTTAATACGCTCTGTCTGGCCTCCCTGTTAGGCTGGCTGTTGATATGCATCTAAAGCCTAACCGTAACCCTACAATATAATCCAGAGTAGGACCAGTGGAAACTGCGCTGGATGGGCAGTGTGTCTAGGCTCAGGGAGAGGCTGCAGTGAGGGCGGGACACACACACACACACACACACACACACACACACACACACACACACACACACACACATATGAAGTGTCCTTGGGGCGAGAGGGGGAGACATCATGCCGACAAGCTAAATGAGGTGCCAGTGAGGGCGCCAGTCAGAGTTTGTGGTCAAGGGGTGTGTGTGTGTGTGTGTGTGTGTGTGTGTGTGAGAAGGTGGGACAGAGGGAGGGTGGTTGGGTAACAGTGAAATCCATCTGTGTGAAGGTTTTTGTCAAGGGAGTTAACAAGTCCACATTGATATGCACAATGTGATGCGCACACACATGCATAAACACACACACACCACACACACACTTGAAGCCATGCTGCTAGGTGCGGCTGAGGGCAGTGATGCCCTCGAATTATCTTGCCAAGGACAGACTGGGCGAACGCCTCCCCGCCTCCCCTTCCACCGCTTCTGCTGCGTCTGCTGTTGCTGCCACCACCGCCGTTGCTGCTGCTGCTGCTGCTGCTGTTTGAGTTTTGGCTCACCTTCCTCCCCACTGTCTGCCGTCACTGAGAAACAAGACCTGCATGCCTCTGAACTCACATACAATCACTTCCTGAGCTCATTTTAGTTGGGGTTTGGATCAATTAGGCACAGAAAAAAAAAATCCCAAAAAACCCTGAAAACCCCAAATCACATTAGCGAGCTGAATTTTCTGAATTTCCCCCCCATCTCCACCCCACCCCACCTTCCTACTGCTTTGCAATTCTGTTATAGGACAAAGAAGGGGGGGTGAGGGGTGTGGGGGGGGTCCTATTTCGGAACTCATCGATTCATTTGAAGCCTATTTTTTCTCTCCGGGCTCGTAGTGTGCAATTAGAGAACAGTGGTGCCTTCAGTTCTGTCAGGCTGAATCAGCTTTATGCTGCGTGCTCCTCACGCTATGGATGTCAACGCCAGGGCAAATCTGTCTGATGTACAGTACACGGGGCCTCTCCTCTGTCTCTCTCTTTTTGGAAACCCCACTTCTCTCTCTCTCTCTCTCTCTCTCTCTCTCTCTCTCTCTCTCTCTCTCTCTGTCTCTCTCTATCTCTCTCTCTCTCTCTCTGTCTCTCTCTATCTCTCTCTCTTTCTTTCTTTCTTTCTTTCTTTTTTTCTCTCTCTCTCTCTTTCTATATTTCTGTCTTTCTTTGTCTCTATCTCTATTACTCTCATCTGCCCTCTCCTCTTCTTTTTCCATCTCTCTCTCTCTCTTTCTCTCTTTCTCTTTCTCTCTCTCCCTCCCTCCTTTTCCTCCTTGCTCAGACATTTTAATAAGATCTAGGGGTTTGGGTGTTTGGGCCCAGCTGGGAGGTTTCCCTTTAATTGAATTGATTGGAACAGAGCAGGCTTTGTGCGGAGGAAGACAGGCCCTATTGCTGTGTACATTTGTGTGTCTGTCTATGGGAGAGAAATGGAGGGAGAGAGAGAGAAAGAGATAGAGATAGAGATTTTAGGAGGGACAGAAAGACAGATTTGACAAGAGAGAGAGAGAGAAGTTGAGGGCCTCTATAGAGACAGAGAGAGAGAGAGAGAAGTATTTACTCTTCTCTATTTGCTCTCTCCTTTCCTGCTTTTCATCTATCACTCCGCCTGACGTGTCTCTTTATTCCCCCCGTCTTTCCCTGGCTCCTCTGGTCAAGTGTCTTGTCTTGTGCTCTGACCCCGGTGACTCTTCCTCTCCGGCTGAATCAGCTTCATGCTGGATGCTCAACATGCCATGGATGTCAATGTGAGGACAAGTCTGTTTGCTGATGATGAGGCCCTTCTTTCTTTAACCCTCCCGCACCACCTCTGACACACACACACACACACACACACACACACACACACACATATACACACACATATACACACATATATACACACACACACACACACACACACACACACACACACACAGCATTTTTAGGCTCTAATCTGGTGACTGAGAAGACACTCTCTCTCCCCTCATTCTCATCATTCTTTCTCTTTTCTTTCTTTTCTTTTCTCTTTCTGTCATGCAGTCTCTCCCCTGCTTGATCTCCTGGTGTGTGCTAAAGCTGGCATGCCATGTCTCTCTATACCTCTCTGGGCTTAACATCTTATTTCTATCCCCTGTCTGATCTCATATGTGTTTGATTACAGTAAGCCTGTAAGAAAGTAAGGCATCGGTCTCACAAAAGATCACTCAGCTAATCTCCATCTTTATCTTTTGTTCTACTCTCTATCTTCTATCTTTATTCCTTTTCTTGTTCACACCTCACTCACTCACTCTCTCACTCACTCAATCTCTCTCTCTCTCTCTCTCTCTCTCTCTCTCTCTCTCTCTCTCTCTCTCTCTCTCTCTCTCTCTCTCTCTCTCTCGCTCTCTCTTCTTTCTCACTGTATCTTGAGTCTAATGTGTTGACTAAGTAGTCTCTGCTGATCAAACTCTCACACACACATACACATACACACACTCCCCAAACATTAAGCAATGAAGATCATCAGCAGCAGCAGCCGCCAGGTCGTCCTGATGAAACTGAGCTGCAATGGAAAGGCAGCCCGACGGGAGCAGCTGACTCGGGGACGTTGCAATCGCCAAGGCTTTATTAGATTCCCTCCCTACTGCGTTCGCCAAGTTTCCCCCGTTCCCTCCTGCCCCCCCCAATCCTCTTCCCCCTCCACCCCGCCTTCTCTCCACTCCAGTGGGGGATGACAAACGGCGTGTTATGGGAATGAGATAGCAGGCTTGTAAACAGGTGAAGATAGACAAGCACACACTTCATGTCGGTGCGTCAGCGTAGAAGTAGCAGCGCAGAGCAGAGCAGACTTGTGGGACTCGCTGGCTGTAGTTTGTTGTTTTGTTGTTGCCAGCGCGGTCGGTCGGTCACAGACTGTGGAGTTGATTTGACTGCGCTGAAAATGAAACAAACAGGACGGGGCCACGGGCGTAAATCCCATCTCTCTCCCTCTCCCTCTCCCTCTCTCTCTCTCTCTCTCTCTCTCTCTCTCTCTCTCTCTCTCTCTCTCTCTCTCTCTCTCTCTCTCTCTCTCTCTCTCTCTCTCTCTCTCTCTCTCTCTCTCTCTCTCTCTCTCTCTCTCTCTCTCTCTCTCTCTCTCTCTCTCTCTCTCTTATCGGCTGGGTCATAGTGCGGCTCGTGGATTAATGGACTAGTGTGATAGAAAATCCAAACCTAAAATGTTTATCTAGTTCTAGATAGTTCTATTTGGAAACGTGAGATTAGAGACTGGGGTAGGTTTTTTTTATTTTTATTATTATTTTTTTTTTATTGTTGTGGATTTATCTCAAAGAACAGCACTGTCATTATCAATCAGTGAACCAAATAACAAATAACACATCCCTCTTCAGTGCCACAATCCCCACAAGTCTCAGAGCATGATTCTTCGTAATCATGACCGTGATATACTGTACCAGAGACTGTTTAGTATGTGCTGTTCATGTCCGTGTGGCTGAAATGTCAGATAAATGTCATAGGAAGTGATTGGGATGCAGTGTGAAACAGTGAGATGGAAGTGACGGTGCCCTTGAGACAGAGCCAGAAGCAGGTGTGGGAGAAGGAGGAGGAGGAGGAGGATGCACTCCACTCCACTCTTCTGCTCTCATGGAAATGTATTAAAGGCAGTGCCGGGGATCGTCCACTTGGGGGCAGCAGAGCTCCATGTAGGTCACTTCTGCAGGCCCGCCCTTCTGCACAGCTGCTGTTGATTACATGGCACCCCTCTCTCTCTCTCTCTCTCTCTCTCTCTCTCTCTCTCTCTCTCTCTCTCTCTCTCTCTCTCTCTCTCTCTCTCTCTCTCTCTCTCTCTCTCTCTCTCTCTCTCTCTCTCTCTCTATTCCTCCTCTCTTTCTCTTGTTGCTCATGAGGGTCAATAGGAAACGTCTGCTGAAGGGCACGCTCCTCCTCTCTCTCTCTCTCTCTCTGTCTCTCTGTCTGATGGAGCAACATGGAGTCGTCTTATCTGCTTGTGAGGCAGGCCTTTCCTCCTGTCTGCTGTCTGTTTCTTCTCCTTCTCCTCCTCCATCTCTTTCCAGTTCCTTGTGTTTGTATCTGTGTCACAGGACAGGATGGAGAAAGGGGAAAGAGGAGGGTGTGGTGTTGGGGGTCCCTGTGCACTCGTGGCGTGATTTCATAACCCGACCTACTTTCACATCCTCATTCTGTCCCTTTTTTTAAACTTTTTTTTTTTTTTGCATGTTTGCTTTTTTTTATTTCCCCCCACTCTTTCTCTCTCGCTCTCTCTGTCTCTCATCCTATGCCTCACGATAGTGCTGTCTCTGGCATCCCATTTGCTTTGAGAGAGAGAGGGAGTCCGAGAGATATGAGTGGACAGATAGGCTAGCTAGGTCAGAGAGAGAGAGAGAGAGAGAGAGAGAGAGAGAGAGAGAGAGAGAGAGAGAGAGAGAGGGAGAGAGAGGACACTGGTGCCCACAAATTGTTGACCTCCCCGCAAGACTGACTGGTACGGTGAGCAGGGCTTCTACCACATGGTGCTAACATGAATTATTCACACTCACACACACACACACACACACACACACACACACACACACACACACACACACACACACACACACACACACTCACTCTTACCGCCCAGTCACAGTTGTGACCGCTGCTTTCACACATTATGCTGTGGACTTGAGTAGGTGAGCCAGCGGGCACTGGCGGGGGCTCCAGGAATAGAGTGCCCACTGCCCATGCCACACACGCCGCTCCACAGCGCCAGTCCAGATCAGTCCTCACAGCAGTGGGGAGGAGGACTCAGGGGGTCGGCTGCTGATGATGGACACTGGCTGCCAGCGGTGGGTGGGCACTGGGCAACCGCTATCACTGTTTGGTTTGGGTTTGGTGAGGTCGTCTTTGCCACACTGAATCTCATCAGCCGATGCCCCCCCTCGCCCTGCTGTGCCAGTCCCCTGCCCTCTGGTGCTCTGTGCCCATGTGTGTGAATGTATCACAAGTGTGAGGGTTTCAGAGCACAGCAGTGATTCTGCACGTTTCCTCTATTAGATGGAATGACACATGATTACACTGGGGGTGGAAGTGACGAGACGAAAGGGCAGATCACGGCATGGTTAAATAAACCAATATTTCAAAGGCTGTGTATGACACTGTTATTGCTCTACAGCAAAGTGCCTTTGAAGTCGTTTAAAAATCGGTGCTAATAATTCACTCTTTGCAATCCATTTTTATGGGGTGCAAACTCTGAAAACGGCAGCATGTTCTAGTTGTTAAGTTGTCATGTGTATGATAAGGTACTACAACTGCTGATCTCTTATGTGTAAATAAGTTAATTCTTATCTGGGAACAAGTAATTTATCATCCCTATTACTGGTAGTTATGGTGTAGGTGGCCAACAGTGTCAGAAATGGGTAATATTTTAAACTGTTTGTGAACCAGGGAGCAACAAAAAAGTTCAGTTGAACAGTACAGGTAGTTCCGTAACTGTTCAGCGCCAGTGTTCCATGTTTTTCCAGCGGAGCGGAGAGGAGGGGAGGGTTGGGGGCTGGGCTGGGATGTAGCATATAGGGGCCGTGGGTCTTTTCCTCCCCCCCCATCCCCCCCTCGTCTCGTCATCAAGGACGAGGGTCATCCCTCTCGGCGCCCCTTCTTTAGACAAACACAAGAGGCGTTGTTCCAAAGGGGTAACCTGATCCCTCTGTGCTCTCTCTCTCTCTCTCTCTCTCTCTCTCTCTCTCTCTCTCTCTCTCTCTCTCTCTCTCTCTCTCTCTCTCTCTCTCTCTCTCTCTCTCTCGCCCCCTCCCTCTCTCCCCCCTACCCCCTCATCCCTTGCTCCTTCCCTGGCCCACCCCCACCCTCCACTCCTTCCTTCTGGTGGGCATGAATGAGAGTTATATAACTGACACACTTTTTCCGCCTCGCAGCCCCCAGTAAACCCCACCCCCTGGGCTGTGTCTCTCCCGTGATTGGTCGGACCCAGTTCCTTCTGATTTGAAATGTGGTACAGTTCATGTTTGACCCAGTTTCTCTCCCCTCCCCTTCCCTCCCTCCCATTGCCTCGCCTCTCCTCTCCGCTCCCCTCCGCTCTGCTCTGTATTTTCTGAAGTATGCACATTTCAAAGAATGCCATTTTTATGCAGGCCAATCGAGCATGCAAGCATGGTTTTCATTTAGGTCAATGACTTTCACATGTGGCACCCCCCCTTTTTCTCTCTCTGTCCTTTTTTTCATGTTTTTCTCTCTGACTTTTCTCTGGCGTTGCCTCTTTGTTGTGCTCTCTGCAGACTCTCCCTTTTCCATGTTTTTGCACGATCCTGATCCATTTTGAATCAGTGATTTTTGATGCACTGAAGAAGTACACACGATTTTGGTTTCGGCTCACTTTTGGACACCATTCCAGTTGGGGCCTGTACAGTACCTTCATTTGCTGTCATTGGTGGAGTGTTTTAAGGGGCATTATGTCCTAACATGCTTTGCATGCCTTTTCCCTAAACTCCAGACTTTTTTTTCCTTTTCTGTGTTTGCATAAGCAGTACAGTTCTGCCAAGGCACGTTCAGATAGCAATCATAGCGATGCAAATACCCAAGGCACGCTACCTGTGCCAAGCTGTGTGTCTGTCTTATCTAACCCTCATAGAAAACCTCGAGGAAAATGTTTATACTGTGTCTGTGTGCCGTTATGGGTGAAGAATTCCTCACACTGTGCATTAGACCTGTTCAGACAGGCCTCAAATGTTCTATGGGGCTGCCTAGGGTGTGTGTTCGTGTGTGTGTGTGTGTGTGTGTGTGTGTGTGTGTTTCTCATGGCTCTGCTTTTTAAAAAGCATTTCTGGTGAACGTATCAAAAGTTAAATGTCACGTTTTAACCTGATACAGTATATTGGTAGTTGAAATAGTGTGTGTGTGTGTTTTGCATGTGTGTTTGGGTCATGTGGTATGTGGTTGCAGCCACTCTCCATTTTGTGTTTCCTTTATGCATTCCTGGGTACTGGAGGATTTACCAGTTAAGGCACATATAGACACACACACACACACACACACACTCAGACACACCCCTGCATGTCTGTGTGCATTTTTATGTGTATGCATGTTTGCACAAGCTTGCCCTGTAGGTCCGTCTGTCTCCCCACCCACCCCCCCTTGTTTGTCCGTCTGTCCGCCTGTCCACCCACCCACCCCCTCATCTCCCCGGGGGCTGAATCAGGCTCTGCATTCCTCTAGTGCTGATCTGTGCTGTGCTGAGCAGAACAGAGTTCAGACAGCAGCACACCAGAGAGAAGGGCTCAACCTAACCTAACCCAGCCCAATTTAAGCAGCCCAAAAGCAGCCCAGCCTGGCTGGCTGGCTTTCTGGATGGATGGCGCAGTACAGCATTGAGCACAGCACAGCACAGCACAGCGGCACTTAGAGTTCAGCCCAGCCGAGCTGCCTCCCAATCAGACGCGGCGCTCCCTTCTCATTCTCCCTTATAAGGCCTGTTGCAGCTTCCCGCGCCCAGGCTCAGACTGCCTCTCTCTGGGCTCCGTCTGTGGCTGGCTGGCTGGGGGCGGGTGGAGTAGGGTGGATGGATGGATGGATGGAGGGGGTGGGAGTAGGGTGGAGGGTGGAGGGCCTCCACACATCCCCACATGTTTTACACGCAGCTGTTAAACATGGCGAATGAAGGGGGGGGGGCAGGCAGAGTTTACTTGGTTGTTTTTTCCTCTTCTACAGCGTGAGGGTTAATAATGATTAAAAAAAATGGATGCTTGGATTTGCATGGGTATTGAAATATGTAAAGTGGATGTCGTGAGGATAAGTTGCTGCTGTTGCTGTTGTGCTGTTGCAGTGTTTGTGAGAGAGAGAGAGAGAAAGAGAGAGAGAGGCGCCCATCTGTTTTGCTGACAGTGAATGTTCGACGGAAATACCATGAGAACATGTTTTCTGTCTTCCTGTCTCTCTCTCTCTCTCTTTCTCTCACTCTTCTTTTCCAAGCAACTTGTTTTTAATCTCTTGTGTGCCTACCACAATGCCTTGCAGCCTTTACAAGTTGCCAAATATGGACTGACTACCTTGGAAATGGTAAATGAGACACACACACACACACACACACACAGTGAGCTATTTCCTTCGTGGTCAGTGCAGTTCCTGCCCCCCTGGCATTTTTGAGCGAGAGAACCAGAGGGAGAGAGAGCGCTGTGTCGTTTAACGAGTCGTCTGGTTAGTCGGAGAGGTGTGTGCTTGGGTGCCAGCTGCGACACACTTCCTTTTGAGAGGCTGAGACAAGCCGAGTGATTCACGACTCCCCCCGTCCCATGCATTGCTCACACACACACACACACACACACACACACACACACACACACACACACACACACACACACACACACACACACTCACATATATGCACTCACTTACTCTCTTCCTCTAAAAAAAGGTCTCGGAAAATTACCGGCCACTAGAACTTTCCACTTGCTCAGCCTGATACTCTGCTTCCTTGCAAGAGGAACTTTAAGTTCTGAAATGTCGTTTGCCCTTTCACCTCCACGGTGCTCCAAGTAAGCTTGTTTACGGACAGGGTGTTTGATCTCGACAAGGAGCTCTCAGACTTTATTGGACCAGGCCCCCCCCCTTATGGAGTAGAAAAAATTCCAAGGAACCCTTATAATCGTAACACTGATTAAATCATAAAAGATTATATCCATCTTATCGGTTTGATGCTAGATGCTGATTTGTAGTTAAGTTTTTCACAGACCCCCTCGCAATGCCTTGCGGATTCCAGGGGGTCATCAGACCCCAGTTTGAGAACAAATGAATCTAGACTTTTGAATTCAAAAGTTGAAATAGTTTTTGACACAAAAACAGCTGTTTCCATGGGACTTGTAGTCATAGCTACAGGTGGTTTATAAGAGCCCATCTGGGCCTCTATATCCTACGTTACCATGGCACTGGCCCAAAGCCCTTTAGTAAGATCTGACTGTACAGTATTGAGCAAGCCAAGATGTCCCTGGAAAAGTGTGAACACAGAGGTGAGTAAACAGATTCAGGTGTGCATTGGCACCCAGGAGGACAAGGAAGTGTTGGGCAGGAGGCTTCCGTGTACACAGGTCACGCCCTTCAGACGTTGTCCGGGATGCATTACCTGAGCTGTATATTTAGCTTCCCTTGATAGCTAAGGTTCGGGGAGTTGTTGCTTTTTTTGTGTGCATGTAACACAAACTTGTCTCCTGCTAACTGTGATCTGCTAGCTGAGAGATTTGTGGCATGTTGGTTTCCCTTTGTCCTTGGTGGTGGTGACTTCCTTTCTCAACCTCCGCAAGGCAAGCACACCAACCCCAGGCTCACTTCCTTTTAGATCTGCCTCTCTCTGCAATCCTAGCGAATATCATGTGTCTAATCTGCCACTCTAGGCTCATGGAAAACGCTGTGTTTGGTATTTGGCGTTACGCTGGTGAGAAAGTTGGTTGGTTTGGTCGTTGTGTGTGTGTGTGTGTGTGTGTGTGTGTCTGTCTGTTTGTGTGTGTGTGTGTGTGTGTGTGTGTGTGTGTGTGTGTGTGTGTGTCTGTCTGTTTGCGACCTGTTTTAATGAGGAAGTATCTCAGTGTGTCAACAGTCTTCGGTCTGTTTCTCCTTTTGGCAAAATGCGCTGCAGTTGGGAGGCCCAATCACAAGCGAGTCTTCACGCCCATTTTAGGTATGAGCGAAAGAAGGAGGCTTTTGTTCCCTTCTCAGACATAGAGCAACATTTGCAGTGTCAATAGCACTGCAGCATGTTTGATCCTCCCTGCCTGCGCCTTATCATTGTGTGAGGCGTGAGTAGGTGGGTGTGTGCTCTGCTCTGGTGCTCTACCAACCTGCAGATCTCTGTAGGCCCACTAGGGGGCGATAGTTGACCACCCTGACACTGCGCCGCTCCGTTCGCCCTGATCTGCTTCTCTCACTCCCTGCCCTGCCCCTCCCGTCTGCCTAGAGAGCCTTACTGCTGCTGTGCTGCTGAGGCCATTGTCTCGTCCTGCCTGCGAGCACGCATGCCGCATTCATCGCCGGGTGTTTTACAAGTGATTACCATCGCAAATGATGCTGTTTATCAGCTTAAAGTCTGCCATTTTGGCTTCAAATTCTCCCCCAGTTTTGTTCAGTTTGGCAGAATTAGCGCACTTAGCATGAAGCTAATCCAGGCAGGCAGGCGGTCGGTTGCACATCCATTTGCCTGCTTATTGAGGGAGAGAGAGGAGAGTGAGAGGGGCGCCTCTAAAGTTACATGTTCATTTCCTGGACAGAGGTGACCCCCGAGGGGCTGCTGCTGGTGTGTGTTAATCGTCTGAAGAGGGCTTTCTGACTTCATGCCGCCCCATCAGCACACCGCTTGTCATATGTCGGCCTCATAAATATTCATTCTCACTGATTAAATATTAACGCTAGCAGTTTTTAGCGGGGGCTTGTTACCAGGCAACCTTCCCTGGGATTGCAGAGCCTCTTGACTGTGGACAGAGTGTGTGTCTGTGTGTGTGTGTCTGAGTGTGTGTGTGTGTATGTGTCTGAGTGTGAATGTGAATTTGAGTGTGTGTGTGTGTGTGTGTGTGTGTGTGTGTGTGTGTCGTCTCCTAGGTTTCTTTGCAAAAGTCTTTTGGCATATATGTATGATTGTGTGTGTGTGTTTGACGTCTCCCTGGTTCCTTAGTAAAAGGGGTCGACGTGTGTCAGGGTTTGTGCATGTCAGTGGTCTCCTGGGTTTCTGTGGAAAGTGGGTCAAACTGTGTGCATGTGTCTGAGTGTGTGTGCATGTGTGTGTGTGTGTGTGTGTGTGTGTGTGTGTGTGTGTGTGTGTGTGTGTGTGTGTGTGTGTGTGTGTGTGTGAGCGTGCGAGCGAGATCATCTCCAGGGTGTTTGAGTAAGCAGGTTAAGGCTGGGGGGGGGCTGAGTGCACTAAGTGTGGCATGACGTTGCAGCTGCTCCCCGTGCTACAGCACTATAAAAGCTCCCATCTCCCTATCTACTCCAGTTAAACATGTAGCCAAGCGGCTAGCTAGCTCCCTCTAGCTGTGCCTCCTCCTCCTCTTCCTCCTCCTCCTCCTCCTCCTCCTCCTCCTCTCTATCTACTCCAGTTAAACATGTAGCCAAGCGGCTAGCTAGCTCCCTCTAGCTGTGCCTCCTCCTCCTCCTCCTCTCTCTCTCTGCTAGCCTGGAGGTCTGGGGATGTTTAGTGCCATGTGTATATTTTTGGATGAAGGGTTTAACTCAGCCTCCTCCTCTGTGTGTTGCTGGGTTAGCAGAGCTAATGGGTGTGGAAGGAGTTGAGAGTGGGCTATTCTCTTCTTCCCAAAGCTGGGCTGGTCTCGCTTTCTTTTTCTCTCTTTCTCTCTCTCTGTCTTTTTCTCTCTCTCTCTCTCTCTCTCTCTCTCTCTCTCTCTCTCTCTCTCTCTCTCTCTCTCTCTCTGTCTCTCTCTCTCTCATATGTTCTTCCTCCATCTCTCTAACTTTATCTCCCTCTAACTCTCTCTCTCACCCTCTATCTCTCTCTCTCTCTCACCATGCTGCGAAACGAGGAGGCGTACAAGCTTGCCCATTATAGCTCGCTTCGCTTCTCGCCCTGAAGAAGGAGGCAGAGAGAGGGGGTGAAATGGGGAGGGAGAGAGAAAGAGGGTGACAGAGAAGTGAAGAGAAAGGTAGAGAGAGATGGAGAGAAGTGGAGGAAGGGAGAGAGGCAGAGGGGGGGGCGAAATGGGGAGGGAGAGGGAAAGAGGGGGACAGAGAAGTGAAGAGAAAGGTAGAGAGAGAGGGAGGAAGGGAGAGAGAGAGAGGGAGAGGCAGGGAAGAGGGGGAGGCCTGTGCCAAGCAGGGCGGCGGGGACAGATGTCCTCTGCAGTCAGCTGAAAGGCAAAGCATCGTGGGCTGGGCAGGCATGACTAAAATGGAGCAGATGAAAATGCTGTTACTAGGCAACCAGGGTTGAGGTAGCAGGGTTGGGGTGGGGGTGGGGGGAGTATGGGGGGGGGGTGTCAGTGGCTCTTCTGGAGCTCTTGCTTTCAGCATACTGCAGCTGCAGTCTCATTCACACATGCGTGTGGTTAAATCTTGTATTTATAGCTGCTGTGTCTTTATTGAAATGTCAGCTAGCATATATTCATAGCAGAATATAGCTGCATTATGCACAGGGCCAGTGTTAATGCGGAAAGCTAGGCTATTTCAGGCAGCAAACCACCCCGTCTTCTCTCTCTCTCTCTCTCTCTCTCTCTCTCTCTCTCTCTCTCTCTCTCTCTCTCTCTCTCTCTCTCTCTCTCTCTCTCTCTCTCTCTCTCTCTCTCTCTCTCTCTCTCTCTCTCTCTCTCTCTCTCTCTCAAACGCCTCCTCATTCTTTGTCTGAAATGGCTGCCCTATGCTAGGCTTCAGGTGTGGCCACAGCTCTGCTGGGGATGCTGCCTGGCTGGCTGGCTCCGGTCCTCCCATCTAGCCTATTGAGAGGGATATTAAAGGGGCACTTCTGTCCTCTCTGCAGCGGTCTGGCATCCCAGTAGTACCACTCTCATGAGTCCCTCTCTATTAGCCTGCAGGGTGTGGGCTTGACTGGAAGCCCTAATGGCTGATATTATTAATCCCAGATGGTTCACATAGGCTCCACTACTACTATTACTATTACATCTGCCATCTGAGGGATGCGAAGGCAATAAATACACAATATAAGGAAGGCCGGTGTTCCGGTGTGTGTGTGTGCGCAACTTCCGTAGCTGGAATATAATTGTACTGTATACATTCTGTGACCCAGTTGTTTTGTCCACTGAGGTGTTTGTTGCCAACAACAATACCACCAATACCTTGTTAACAAATAGAGTGTGTGTGTGTGTGTGTGTTTGTGTTTTCATAGCTACAATATCTGTTTAGACTTCCTTTGTTGGTTATATGTACTGATGAAGTGTGTGTGCGTGTGTCCGTGTGTGTCACCCTATCTGATTTTCATAGTTGTGACAGTCTTTAACAGCTTTGTACCCAGAATGATATACACAGAAGCAGGTGTGATTATGTGCAAATGTGTGTGCATTCATGTGTCTCATATTGATTTGTGTGTGTGTGTGTCTCTCTCTCTCCCCAGGAGAGCTGCAGGAAGTGCCAGGTGGTGTGGAAGGACCACGTGGGGAAGTCGTGTGAGCAGGTGGTGGAGAGGGACGAGATACGGCTGCGGGTGGCCTTGTGAGTGCCTGTCTCTAAATAATTCAGCCCGCCTAATATTTGGGCTTCTTCTCCGCTATAATGGACCACAAGGGATTTCATTAGCCTCATTAGCATCACATGTGCTGCGTCAGCCGCTCGACTAACGCCCCTGAGGCAACAGTAACACACACACACACACACACACACACACACACACACACACACACCACACACACACACACACACACGCCCAATAGAGCATACGTACACACACACTGCTGTGAACTCCCCTGGAATATCTCCCACACTCATGTTTTGCCTCATACTAAGTTCATTAATATTGCTGAGCTGCCTCTGTTGTATTCCCCATTGGATATCGTTCATGAGAACCAGGTTTCGATAGAAATACCATTGCATTATTTAGCATGAGAAATTTGCACAGCATTTGGTTTATGCAAAGCTGAGTTTTCTCTGTCTTCTATGGCCACACGGCAGTCCTCCACTTCCTGGTCTGAACAGGAAGTGAGCTCGTCGGCATCCTTCCTCTCCATGCGTTTTGGAATGACGAGGCCATGGATAGACCTCACGTCCTGTTTTTCCGTTTGATTCTCTTGACACCTTTTCTGAACTTCCTTCTTCCTTCATAAAACAGGAATCTGAGAATCCCATGCGGTTTCCTTTGCGGTGCAAAAACAGATAGGATATTTAGACACCTGTCCCCAATCAAACTGAATCAACAGGAACGGCCTTAGCCTTTTTTTTTTTTTTCAATTGTACATGTAAACATAAAAGAATGTAAGGAAGTATGTCGATCAGTGCACTGATGACTGTAAATGAAAATTCAAAAGCTGCATATAAGCTACTCTTATAATTCACAAATATGGCTTCTTGCTTTGTGCACAATGTGTTCGAAGAGCGTTCGAAGTGCTGCCAGTCAAATGAACAAATGGATTTTTTTGGATGCTGTCCCTCTTTACTAGATGTTGTTATTCGTATGTACTGTATGTATGCAACAATATAAGATTAGTGTTTCAGTGTGACCTTTTCTGTAATGATCAAATAACATTATCCACTTAATAACATGGCTAATCTTCAATTTCATGTGTGCATTTATTTATTTGTCTGTGTGTGTGTGTGTGTGTGTGTGTGTGTGTGTGTGTGTGTGTCTCTCTGTGTGTGTGTGTGTGTGTGTGTGTGTGCTCTCTCTGTGTGTGTGTGTGGCGAAACGTATAGTGAGGAGAAGATGACGGCGGCGCGTATCCGTAAGTGCCACAAGTGCGGTACGGGCCTGGTGAAGGCGGAGGGCTGCAACCGCATGTCGTGCCGCTGCGGTGCCTTCATGTGCTACCTCTGCCGCCAGCCAATCAACGGCTACAACCACTTCTGCCAGCACGCACGCTCGCCCGGCGCCCCCTGCAGGCACTGCAAGAAGTGCTCCCTCTGGTCCGACCCCACGGTGAGCTGGCCCACGCCACAGCTACACACACACACACACACACAGAGAGAGAGAGAGCTAGCCCACACCACAGCTACACATCCTAATGCACACACACACACACACACACACACACACACACACATACATAGTCTGACCACGCCACAGCTACACATGCTAATACACTCACACACACACACACACACACACACACATACATACACATATATAAAGCTGGCCCACACCACAGCTACACATCCTAATGCTCAGTGCGTATACACATGCACACACACATACATAGAGCCGGCTCATGCTATAGCTACACGTCTTACAGCGCACACACACACACACATACTGTATACACATTAGAGCCGGTCCATGCCACAGCTAAACATGCTAATGCATACACACACATACAGTACATACACACACACAGAGCTGGCCCATACTACGAATGCTAGTGTACACACACACACACACACACACACACACACACACACACACACACACACACACACACACACACACACAAAATACTGCAAATAAGGACATGGAGGTTGCACATACACTTCTGTGCATAAATAAACATACTTAAGAAGTGTTCACAACTGCCTTTTTAGGCCCCCACCCACAGAACACACTGATGTTTTTTTTTTCAGTTAGTTTGTTTTTTCAACCATGCAGTTGAGCCTAGTCCTGTGGTACTGTACTTGTGTATATTCAATATGTGGGCTTTGGGTGAACGTTGTGCAAAGTACACATGGCTCTCATGTACAATATGTACTGTAGACACTTGGACAGAATCCTATGAATTCACAATAAGAGAGATCTGTACACAACAGAAGCAATCTGCATCCAAACATTCCCTGCAGGCTCCTCTGTATGACCCAAAAGCAGAGTACATTTTCCGAATGTCATTTTGTGCTCTCAGACTTATTGATTCTAAAATATTTTGATATCTCACTCATCAGGCATGTCAATCATATATGCAGGCCATCACAACTGTATGTTTGCAATGATTTGGCAATCATATAATCTCAGATCAATCAGAATGTTGCTAGCTGATGCAAAGGTGTAACACAAAAACACATGCAAACTTCAGGATGTGTGATCTAGGTTTGTTGCCTTGCACTTTTGTGTGACAGCAGTTTTCACAAGTACAACGGATGTGCTTTGCGTCTAGATTAGAAGCATGTTAAATTTAGAGAGTTGTGAAGGCCCCTGACACGCTACCTTAGCCTATGTCATTTTAAAAAAAAAAGAAGAAGCCGACCCACTCTGTATGTTTTTTCCTATTTACCATCATACACTGTAGTCTTCACTTTTAGAGTACTGTAAGTACTGCATGTACAATATACCTTCTACCTCGATTTAGCTATTGTATGGTCATCATGACTAACCATTAGCATCACTTTAAAGGTCTATAGAGTCATTTTCTGCCTCTCACCAAATATAACACCCCTCACCTCATAATGGCCTGTGCTTAAGTGTTGTGTTTGTTTTTGAAGTCAACTGGTGATTTGAAATGATCACACGTCTGTAAAATTCTAACTTCTAAGATGAGAGTTGAGTTTCATTGCAGAGGCAGATGTTCACAGAGAACATAATGCTATATTTTAATGATTCTGTTCAGCATTCCAACGGTGAACGTCTGCCCACTTCCCCATTTATTTCTATGATATGAGCGTGAAGATCTGATTCAAACTTCCAAACTTGTAAACTTAGCCCTATGTTTGTAAATCTGAACACACCTCTGGTACAGCAGAGGCATTACTTAAAGTATTTGACATGAATGTTAAAACTGGACGCTTTTTGTTTTGCAGTTAATTAAATAAGATACTAGTACAGACAATGCCAGAGCATAATCTAGTTCATGAGCACAGCCATCTTGAAAATTCTGCTCACACAAACTGAAAAATTGAGTATGACTCCAGGGGTCATGTTCTGACTGTACACAACTTTCTGTTTGGAACTCAGAGAGAAAACTACTTAGCAAAACGCTTCCCAAAACAAGAACAGTACATATGTAACACACCACCACTGCAGTCTTGCGGGCCGGGGCCAGCATGGCCATCACTGAGCTGGATAAGTCTGTATACTCCTCCCCTGTTTGTCCTGACTCTCTGGTTACCCAGCAGGAGCAGAGCAGAGGCTCAGCCTGGCTGGTTATAGCTCAGCACGTCTCTGCTTTCCTGCCTGAGCTCCTCCTCACTTTCGGAGACCTACTTAGGTTATGCCACACGTACAGTACGTAACGTTACGTAACTCCACTGTTAGACAATACCGAGTTGCCTATCTTGGTTTTCCCTAGGAAGCGATCTGGCTGGTGTTCACCGTAATTAGTACACCTGCTGCCTGTCCCAGTTGCTAAGATGTGTTCTCATTAGCTGTTTTTGCACCTTACCCTAAAGTCGCTTTAGGGTTTGTGTGTAGTTTAGCCACTAAAGTGTCCCTAATGGCGTCACAATTAGCCAACCTAATGGTGTCACAATTAGCCAATCAAGCTCAAACAAGCAGTGTTATTAGTAACACATCAGTTAGTCTAAATGAATGCTTTACATTGTGGTATTACAAAGCATGGTCTGTCAGACACACCTGCTAGAATGTGTCATGAAAGCTTATCTGTATCCCACAAGGAATATCTGATGCTATTTACCTGAGCCTCAGTGAGAAGCTCAGACAGATTCTAGAGTTTAAGATTAAGTTCTTTGCATTCAGATCAGAGAAGGATCTTCTGCATGCATTGCTCATGGTCACACATTGTCTGTGACATATTTATCGATTGAACGAAACTTGGTCCTCTGGATTTTGTGCATGCATTGGTCATGGTCGTGCATTGACATATTTATCGATAAATGTTGACATATTTATCGATTGATCAAAACTTTGGTCCTGTGGCGATTTGGTTTTCTTGATTAGTGATTATTGGACTAGTGGTCTGACGAACTTCCCAATTGCACGAGTTCAGGGAGGAAGCTGTTTCTCAGTGTTCAGTATGTTTCTCCCTAGTACCGGTAGTTACAGCATGACATTGCTAATATTTTTAGTATCAGACAACATTAGCATGCTCTAGTAGTGCCCGAAAGACTCTTTGTTTTCCTTTTAGGTTGCTAGTTCAATAGTCTTACAGCAAAAAATGGCACATTATGCCTTTAAGGTCATCGCTCTCGCCTTCAAACATATCACTGAATTAAATCTCATTAGAGTGAACATGGCTGGGCAGGTTATATGTGTCACCCAGTGACTGGTTGAGTCATCTAAAGTGAACACTAGGCCCGATGACATAATCTCTGCTAGCCTAAGCGCTACTCAGTCTTAGGCCGAATCCCAATGTCCCTTCAGTGACTCAACTAGCATGAACTAACTTCATAATTGACTTAATTCATGCTATTGAAGTCTTGGAGGGTCGAGGGGTCTAGGTTGGGGAGGATATTTGGATTCAGTCTTTTGTTTCTGGATCAACACACTCACAATGCCCTAGTCCTCTTGTCAAAAATGATGAAATAAGACGTGCTGATTTGTAAGATGAGGTGTTGATCGAGGCAGCTCTAGCACACAACACCACGGTCAGAGTTGGCTCAGCGTTGGCTGAGTGTTTGTACAGTAAGGCGCTGTTGTGGAGTGGAGTGGTTAATTTTGCTCGGCAGGCCGTGTTCATTAGGGTCTTGGCCCGGCCTCTGTCCCACGGGTGGAGGAGAGAAGCAATTATCATCAGACCAGCAGCACAGGCTAATCACCTGGCACTTAGCATAGTCTCCTCCTGTCTGTCTCTCAACAAGGACAATATAATATGGCCACAAGAGAGAGAGGGGGGTGGGTGGTGTTTGTGGAAATGGATGTGAGTGTCCTTCAGAAGACTGACTAACCACTCAGTAATGATTTAGTGTGTATGTTTTATGATAGAACAGTGTACAGTGGTGTTGTGTGACTGTATCCTTACAGTGGCTGTTGGTTGTTTCTGGGTGTGTATGTTATGTGTGATGTCACTGCTTTTGTATATGTCTTTCAATAGAAACCTAAAAAATCAACTTTCACTTAAATCTCATTCTTCATTATGCTCCTCCCGAATAGGTTTTTCACTAGTGTGGGATGGTGGTGTAATTTTTGCCTTTTTATTCTTGCACTGTATCATTTTGTTCAGCTCCCTAACCCGCCACTTTGTGTCCTTTTTGTTTTCTTTTGTTGTCTGTGTAGGAGGATGACGAGCGCATCATTCAGGAGATCCAAAAGGCAGGCGAGGCCGAGCTCAACAAAAACTCAGGTCAGTGACTCTTCACCTCATCAGGCCAGGCAGGCGGAACAGACAGTCAGTCTGTCTCTCTCTGCAAAGGTTGCCGTGACAAAACCACATTATGCTCAAAAAATAGGTTGAAGGTTACGAGAAACATACAAAGTTTGTTTGAGCAGCTGCTATTATTATAAGGGTAGACTAGTACCAGTAATTATTGTATATAGCCTTCAAAAGTATTTTTTCTTTCAATTGTGTGTGTGTGTGTGTGTGTGTGTGTGTGTGTGTGTGTGTGTGTGTGTGTGTGTATATCTATGTAACTCTTTCAAACTGCTGGTTTCAGCAGTTTTTAAGTTGGTGTTTGTTTTTTTAAGCTCTTAAGGTGTTCCGGACCAACAAACAAATAGACTTGATGTAATTTGACTAGTGGCTAGCCAGGGGAAGTATGTGCTTCATATGAAATTTGATCATTTTGTTTGTTATTTTAGACAACAGGCAAATAACACATTTGGTGGTGCTGGTTTCTAGTTCCCTGTCATGTTCTATTGTGTTATAGCTTTTATTTGTTTAATACTTATTGTCAATATAAAGAACTTTACAGTTTAGCTGCAAGTAACAGATCATATCAGTTGTGCTTTCACCACTGCAACGACACTGCATCAACAAAATGTCTGAATATGGTGTTATACTCACGTCGCTTTGTGGGTGTCTCTCACAAACACCATTCTGTTTTTATCTCACTTTTTTTTTTACTCACACTCTCACCTGCTCATTGTTTTTCCTGTCTGTCTGTCTCTCTCTCTGTCTGTCTGTCTGTCTCTCTCATCAGACACTGCAGGGAAGCGTGTGGGTCCACCTCCGGAACCCATCGCTGCCAAGCGGCCACGCCCAGCTCCAGTCCCGTTACCCAACCCTGTCCCTCCCCCGCCGGTGCAGCCTCCGCTGTTGGTACGGCAGATGATCCTGGGCCCGGGGGGTCCTCAGCGCGGCGTCATCTTCCACCCGCCCATCCCGGCCCCGTACGTGCCCCCCATCCCCAACCTCCCCCCACACATCCCCCGCAACATGCACCTCAACTTCAACCTGCCTATGCACTATGGACCCCATCAGCGCTTCTTTAGGCCTCTATGAGACTTGAGTCCTCTGCCCACCGGTGCGCTTGGCACCTTCAGGGGCTTCCTGTCACTCACTGCTGCCACCCCAGAGGCCCCGGCGTTTGCTTTTTCTAAATGTTTAAAAAGCCCCCTTTGTTTGTTTTTTGTTATTTTTTTCCAAATGCTTTTCATGGAGGGACTGAGAAAGCCTGTTAGGAGAGGCTGGGAGACAAAACACAACCACAAAAAAAAAAGCTGAGTGCCTGTTGGGCCGTTTTTTTGTTACATTGAGTATATTTTTGGAACAAGCACAAACTGTTGAAATGATAGAAAATTAATAAAAACAAACAAAAAAAAAAACAGTTGACAAAAAAATCAATAAAACCTTTCAGTTAGTCTGATTTTGCTGAAATCATTGGGTATTGAAAAAGCTCACCGCAATGTTATGATTGGCAGTTGGGATTGCTATTTTTTGTTTGTCTAGTGTGGGTCTGAAACTGTCTGAATGTGTGTCCTGAATAGGATGTGGTTGGGACTGCGTCGCCTTAGAGGTTTTCTTCCAGGATGCTGCACAAGTAAGAGGAGGGAAAGTGGATTCGCTTTTATCTGGAGCAGAATAAGTGCCTCAAGTCAGAGACACCAGACACCAGACACAATGATGGGCTGTCTGCTTTTCACCAAGAAAATATTATTATTGTTATTATTATTATGCCATTAATATGCCATATTTAGCCCAGATCAGTCACTACCTCGCACATCCTAGACTAACATGCATTTTTGTTCAAATGTTCATTTTTTGTTCATTTTTGTTCTTTTCACTGTTTTAAAAGTGTTTTTTTTCCCAATGTTTTTTTTTTAATTTATCTTTTTTATACCCCCTTCAATCCCAGGGCTTGTTTTGCGATTGTTGTGATGACATTTTAGTGTTGTGGTTTGAATGCTGCGTCTGTTTATCATCGCTCAGAGAGCCATAAACAACACAGACAGCGCCACAGCGCATAACGGCTGACTCATGGCATTCTTTTCACAAGGGCGCAAGAGAACAGTGCTTGGAAGAGGGGCTTGGGGACGGAATTTCGCTGAAGTGCAGGAAAACATCTTTGAGTGGTCGCTTCTTAAGCACCTACCAGATAACACTAGTTCATCCATCATCAGAGGAGGTCTAAAATGGGAAAAAAAATAATAAAATAAAATAAAAATGGATAAATAAAATGAAGCAAAATACTGAATAAACGGTAAACAAAAACATGAATTGGTGCGCACTGCTGTTAAGCTGCTGATTTTTAAACAGGAAAGGTTTGCGTGTACAGATTGCCAAATAGCCACATGCCTGTTTGCTCAGCGTCGCTATTGTTAGCATCTACAGATGCACACGCAAAACATCATGGTTCCTATTTGTAACATTTAGGTTGTTTGTTTATTTATAGGGTTGCAACGAGGCACCATTGTTTCGTGATGCAATAACAATGTGTGCATAATGCATGTTAATGCATCAAGACGTGCCATGGTTCACAAAATATAAAGGTCTATTACAAAATTCTTCTAGGTGTAAAATGCATGTTTTTTTAATGAAAACTTAATAGTACTTTGTGGCTTAGCAGCTTGGGGTGTACGAAAGATGTAAAAAGACATTGTTTAAACGTGCCTATTTGTTCTTTTCCCCCCTTTTATGTTTATAAAGGGGATTTAGAAATAAAATATTTATTTTGGCCTTTTGCAGAAGGAGGAAACAAATGATTTAGATGCCAGTTTGAGTTCAGTTTTGCATTGTTGAATGGGTTCTATCGTGTTTCTATCAAGGCATGAACCCAAATGCAGGTAGTATGCAAAACCACTTGTATGGTGAATATAAAACACTCTAGATATGGGAAGTCCCTTCATCTCCTACTAAGTTGCACCCCTTTTGTGTCCCCTGGACACCCACTCACTCCTGCACTCAGGAATCAAAGACGGCCAGATTAGACTCATTGCCAGTGTGTGGGTGTGATGCTGGGCCATCTCACGGCTCTGAAACATGAGGCTGTTGTGCCCCAGACTGTAGCCACCTTTAGCTGACCTTGTGTGGGTAGTGAGTAGGGTGGGTGGGTGGTTTACTGGCTATACATGGCACAGTTCAATAACTGAGGCTCTAAAACGCTGCTGATCAGCCAATGATCAATGAGGAGCCCGTGCCTGAGGTGCACTTAGTCACGGTTGTGAGTAGACTCCGTTTAGAGTAGCCAGAAGGCTTTGCAGAGTGCCCCTGCTGTAAATACACCATAGCCTCTCTTTTTTATTCATTTGGGCTTGGGGGTAAGAAGAGGGGGGTGGGGTGGGGTTGGGGTTGGGTTTGCGTGAGCTTTTTTGGAAACCACCACAAATGGAGTCCCCCTCCCAAATATGCCACCACCCCTACCCCTACCCCTACCCCCCACCCCCGTGCCCAGCTCTGGGGCCAGCTTGGTGCATTTGCATGGCTGTTTGCCCCTTATGCCTGCATGCACCCCGCCGGGCCCCGACTTTCACACACAGCCCTGGGAGAAAGAACACCCGCTGTTTACCAAGCCCATCCTTCCTCCACCACCTCAGACCCCCAGGCCCCTGGCCACCCTGTCCTCCCATCCCATCCCCTTCCCTACCCCCACCCCCATCCCCACCCCTCCCTTCCCCCTCTCCTCCCCCTGGCACCAGGCCCCTCTGCTGGGCTTTTGTCCACCGCCAGCTTGGGCTATGCAGGGTCTCTGTTTACCATGGTGAAGGCATTTTAGAGTGAATTTGGCTCTTGACCTAACAGCATTGGCTAGTCTTGTTAATGTGACGACAGCTGTCTCCAGTTGGTGCCAGCAAGGATGTTTTTTGTTTTTTTTTCTCGTCTTTTTTTGTCCTCTCCCCTTTGCTTGTTTTAAGACTTGTGTTGTAGTTTCATTATCACTCCGAAAGAGCTGAAGAGTTTTTTTGTTCTCACTGTGTATGTAACACGAGGCTAATGCATTGCCTCTCTTGGAGGACATAATGTTCTCCCTCATTCTTTCCCTTTCACTACTCCATAAGAATGCTCTCCCTAAGGAGGAGGGAGGTATTGCAAGGCTAGACAGTGCAGGTGTGAGCCTGTGGGAGACAGCGTTGATGGGAGGGGGGATGGTGGAGACCACTGAAGCGGAACATGGAAGACTGCTTTTAGTAATAAGCTAATGGTATATGCAAGCTAGCGGCGAACATTACATAATTATAAGAGCAATCACTAAAACAGATGTCTAGGGAAATGGAGGATGTGACGTCCCAGCTTAAGCTCTCTTTTTCACTGATCACTAATATTTGAGCTTTTATTAGTAAAGCTTAAATATAAGTGATCAGTGTGCGGTGATTTTGATCTTTCGCTTGGAGTATACTTAACTGCTTCACCAGCACCTGCACTACTTAAAGCTTGTATACCAGGGACACTTACAAACTTTTAATCTCTCCTTTGTTTTAAGATTCAACCTTCATTGACGGGTATGATGTTACAGTAAGGCCAAAATTTAAGTGGTTCTACCTGCTGACATTTTAAGGTGTCCTTCAAAAACCACAAAAAAGAAAAGGGCTATGTTTCTTCAACTGTGTTGAATACCTCATGCGACTGGGTAAATTGCATTAAATGTATCCTTTTGCTATTTGCTTACAGTAGCACGGCTTAGCAGATGGTCCCGCCTGCAGACGGTACTTTTAAGGTTTCCTTTAAAACCACACCAAAAAAAAAGTAAAGAAAATGGCCCATGTTTCCTCAACTAAAGTGTTGAATACTTCAAATGACAAATCAAAGGTTAATTGCATAAATGTATCCCGGTGTCACACTTTAACCTGTATTTGTTTACAGTTTCGAGGCTTAACAGATGGAACTAGTAGGGCAGCAAGGTGCGGATAAGTCTTTGACCCCGGCAGCTTGCTCTGAAGTCTGGTCGTCGCCATTAAGGCCCGGGTAACCGGATCTAGCCCACATGTCTACCAGCCTAAATCCACCCTAGGCAACCCCTCACACAGGTCACTGATGAAAGGATGGTTTGAACACACCAGTTAGTCCCCTGCAAAAATTATAGGCTGTGAAGCACACACACACTTGATTCCACCTACACACACACACACACACACACACAAAAGCCCCACTAAAGTTAAAATGAGTATTGTGGTATCTCAGTCCAGCCCTCAACTACTTTAGCTCAGAGATAAAGACTGGAGACAAGGCAAATGCTCCTTCCATCATGTTTGATCCAGGGCCTTCACAAGAGGACAGGCAAAGCAGGCAGTGTCCTGGTGGTGGTTTTCAAATAAAACACACATTTTGGCTTTAGGCTAAAATTAGGCAACTGTATGTACAACACAAATAATTATAGTTATGAAATATGCTTGTATATTATAACAATGTTGTTAACAAAGTAGGTGTTTATAGGAGGTGAATTAAAGGGCCCACTAAGTACTTTTAAAAAATGGCCCTGGTTTGATCTACTGTAACTAGTTGGTTGTTTCAGCCCTGTCCTCCTGCTTTGTCTCCATTTAGCATCTGGATGTCTGTCTGACACACAGAGCCTGTGAATAGAGGAGGAGATGGAGTTTGATAGCAAAGAAGGTAGTTCATATCACACCACCCATCACTGCCCGCCTCCTCTTCCTCCTCTACTTGTGTGCAAATGTAACGGAGGCCAGCTAGCTTGTCCGTAGTATGTGTAAATCCTCATCAACCAATTCCATGGGCGCTTCTAACACGCTGAGTTAGAAGCTTGGGCTTTTAGCTCAGTTGGTTAGCGTTCCACTCCCACGCCGGGAGTTTGTAGCTTGCAGGGTGGCGGGTTCGAGACCCGTGTGCGGTGCGGACCGCCACCGGCTACACAAATGCATTCCTCCATCGCCTGTGGCTCTGATTCTTCACAATGGCTTTTTGGCAAGACTGCACAGCGCTGTGGTGTCACAGGGGTTAGTGACGGACATTCCATCCTCCTCTCCTCCTGTGGGATTTCAAGTGAAGTTATATAATCTTAACAATAACACTTCAGTGGCCCATTGCTAAACACTTCCATTGTTTGTTTGCTGTCCTAAGACTGGAGAGGTCTGTGGGGTACTTTTTGTTTGCCAACTGATGCAATTTCTTGTCTTTCATGTTTTCATGAGAGATTAATCATGCAGTCAGCTGTCCACAATTCAGCTGTAAGGCTTTTTTTATTATTATTATAGGATTTGAGGAAGATGTGCCACATCATCTTGTAGACATAAATGATTATGACAGAAAGTGACTTTCTGTGAACCATGAAAATATAGGAAATTCCAAAGGTCTATTTTTTTTTTTTTTTTTTGAAAGTTGGTCTGCAGTGTCACAGGTAGTTCACTGTGGCATATGACAATGAAGTGTCTCTGGAATTTAACTTTAGTAGGGCCATTGTCTGGCGCAGTAGAGTGGGATATATAAGGTCTCTTATCTAAACATCCTGGTCTACTTACTGAGGAAACTGCCAGGCCTGATTTAGCTATGAATGTCCAGCCTTGCATTTCCTCTTTCACACAAGCATTGAATTTGCAATTCATATTATGCTGAAAAGCGCATTTCACTAATTCCTTAGAGACCTACTTTCACACACGCACAAATTTACTTGACATTTTAAGTGCACAACTTCAACACCCTAATAATGAAATTCTCTTGGTGGAACACATCCAAATTATATCTTATCTTTATCACTTGTGTTGGCAAATCTTTTCATTGCTTCCCGACAGCAATGTATGTTACCTCAGATTTCAGACAAGGGTAGAGTGGACGCTCCCTCACCTTAAAGTGCTATGACTTAAGTTGACAAGACACTACAAGCCATGTCTGATACACTGTAATTAGTGAAATACTAAGGGCATTCAAGACATTCAGCAGGTTTTGTATGACATATCCTGCCGATGTAAGCTACAGATTAATAATTTTTGGCACCCTTTCCCTCAAGATGACGCAAATACTTCTGAGCCAAGTACCAACTAAGTGTCTCTGCCACACCCTTAGTCAGACAATCCAGAGAGGCTGTTGAGTGGAGACTCTTGTATACAATATACTGATGCTGTACTGTGATCCCAAAAGCAAAAAGTTGAAAACTACAAACAGGACAGCACAAACCTCCGCTAAGGCATCAGGGTCAGTAACAAATTTCGGATAGTGTTCAGGATCACTGATCACCAACATTATTTACTGTAATCACCTATTTCTTGTCCTAATACCCATGTTGTCTGAAAATTTTGCCCAACTCCATGAAGTACATAATTATGTACTTTACTAGTTATTGCACACAGACAAATACCAACGAAAAACCTAAACTCCTTTGGCAGAGTTAATAAATAAGGATTGCCTTATAAATAGATTCATTTGATTGCCTGCATTGCCTGAGGTCACAATTATAGACCAATTAGGGATGCATACTCTGGCCTCTACTATCACATGGGCCCATGTGTGTAATCACACCCACCCCCTATTGAGGCGACTGAATCATGCTCCACACTCATCCCTTGTCTCTCATCTCCTTTAGCTGTTAAGCTGGACAGCACTCATAAGGTGATGGAGACTTAATGGCCGCCCCCAGGGTGAACCACCCCACTCAGGGGCAAGTCAGAGTCATAAGAGTGTCATCATCTCCGCTTGCTTCACGCCCCCGGGGGGTAGGTGAGGGGGGTGGCGGCAGGGGAGCAGCCGGTCAGCTGCGACTGGACAGGATGTGTATGCCACTTCCTGTCCAGTCTCTCATTCTCTCTCTCTCTCTTGGGAGGTCAAAGGTGAGAGCATGTGACAGCTGAGGATTCGGCCCGTGACCGACTGGATATATGGAGAGAGTGCAGGCGCTTTATTAATCTTGTGAAATCATTTAAAAAGGGGGAGTTGTTGAAACAGGGCTGTGTGCTTGCCAGGGCCCTTTATTTACGCTGCGGAGGATGTTTTGTCTAGATGGAGATATGTGTGCCTCTGTTTGTGTTCATACAGGGGGTCTTTGTTTCTCCCACTGACCATGGCAATTTATAGCATGTTGTGAATGCTACATTTATGTAGAAATCAATGGCCCTTTGAATTTTGCACACATGTCTCAATGTTATCATGCTCGTAACGGCCTGTTATTTTACGGTATTTATCCAGCACTGAGTCCAATGGCGTGACCTCTGGAATGCCTGTTTTGTCTCTGTTTTACATTATGATGTAATCTGTGTCAAATTCCTCCCACCTACCTCCCTCTTTCAACATTGTGAACTAATTCACTGGTAGGCTTAAATTTATTTTTAAAGATTTTACTATGAAGTCTAGTATACTTTATCAAGGAAATGTTGGATCGTTTTGTGGAAAAACATTTTTCTTTTTCCAAAGAATTTTTCCCTTCATTTGCATGGATATCATGTTGTTGAACGCTTTGTGAGAATTAGGCAAATTTCTCTCCCTCAGGTTGAAGAGGCAAATGTATTCAGACAAACAAATTTGTACCACGATTTAGACTTAGACTTGGATAAAAAAAACTTCTGTGCAATGTCAAGGAAACAAAAACCATTCCCTGCAGTTGATGAATGTTCAAGTACTCGAGTAGGCTAACTGCTTTTTTTTAAGAACAGCAGCCATTACCTAAATCCTGTTATCTGTGTTGTTTTGTCTCCTAAATCTTGCCATCTGCATGAGCTGGCTGCTCTTGATCCCCTAGGAGTCACCCCTCAGTCTTCACTGGGCCTGTTGTCATGCCAACCGCAACCCAAGATTCCAACAATGCAGAGGCCAAATGGCTGCAGTTGTTGGAGTGGTCACTGGTTGTTCATTTCCACTCACTGCAAAATCTTATTCTGTAAGTTACTTATGAACCATTTATTTCATTTCCTGTTGTACCTATATAGGCTTATATGTACATTTTTGTCAGTCACAAATTTCTTTTAGGAGCCTTTAAAACATTCCATCACAATAACGACAACAACAAAAAATTTTTCAAGATTTTAGGCCACCAAATGTCATCACCCAGTTGGTATGTAAGGAAAGAACTTGAAAATCCTCATGCATGCGATATATTCATGTAGGGCCTCATAGGAACATGCTGTCAGCCAGTGATGGATGCATCTGTTAGTGCAAACTGCAGAGACCTCTGGGACCATCAACAATTAACCCAGCTGACATCTTTTCCCCTGGCCTGTTTTTGGAGAGCAGCGCAAAGTGGATTAGGGAGCCGTTCTGGTGGCCTTATTGCATTAGCATACTCACATGGAGAGGAAGTGAGAGAGAGAGAGAGAGAGAGAGAGAGAGAGAGAGAGAGAGAGAGAGAGAGAAGGAGCTAGAGGAGTGGTGGGGGTGGCAGTGTATGGATTGGGTGGGTGTGTGAGGGTGCACGGGGAGTGGGTGGTGTGGATAAGTTCATCCCATTCTCCTCACAGCTGCCGTCTTGGCCTTCATCGTCACGCTAAGGCCTGGGCCAGCTAGCTCCTTTGGGTCAGCTTTGGTGTAACCCAAACTTTCTATGGGGAAGATACCTCCTGCTGTAAGAGCTATGCGTGTTAGTCACACACACACACACACACACACACACAGAGAGAGAGAAAGAGAGAGTCGAGATTTGAGTGAATGAGCACACACTGTACTTGTGTTTCAGTGTTAAGTGTTTCAAAGAACTTGGGAAATCCACAGGCAAACTAATTGCAGTCAGCTTACAACTGTACATTTTAATTTTCAAAAATTGTAACAATTTATTTATTCAACAACAATTTAAAAACTTGTAACTACTTAATTTAGCCCATGATCATGGCATAGCGTAGTCCATGACTTGACTAACATGTGGGCGGTTGGCTAACCCATGGGTTAGTTCCATCATGCAAATGGCTGCTGTAACAGCAACATCCAAACCACAAGACAAAGAACTCATTCATGAGTTGGGCATTCACTCACTCAGACCCGCCAGCAGCGAGTCAGAGAGGGCCAGAGGACGAGGAGGAGTGAGCAATTGCTGCTCAAGAAGAAGAAGAAGAAGAAGAAGAAGAAGAAGAAGAAGAAGAAGAAAAGAAGAAGAAAAGAGGGAAAGAAGAAGAAAGAAGAAGAAGAAGAAGAAGAAGAAGAAGAAGAAAAGAGCGAAAGAAGAAGAAGAAGAAAAGAGGGAAAGTATTTTGGAGGCCACATCATGTGGGGAACAGATCGAGTTCCAAAGTAAACGCTGAAGAGTTGAGTCATGGCTTAGACTAGAGAGTTCAGGCTCCTCTTGGTTCTTCAAATCAGGGCAAGGCAAGGCAAGGCAAGGCAAGGCAAGGCAGGCAGCAGGGGAAAAAAGCTCAGAGCCACGAGA
Organism: Sardinella longiceps; assembly: GCA_027497455.2. NCBI lineage: Eukaryota > Metazoa > Chordata > Actinopteri > Clupeiformes > Clupeidae > Sardinella > Sardinella longiceps. The sequence goes on from JAODXP020000015.1 coordinate 8,413,494, forward strand.
GACACAACAAAGGCTGAATGTCTGATCTATCTTTAGCATCCTATACCCTACAGGATGAAGGATTAACATGGATGCATAAATAGGAATAAGGATTATGTCATTAAATCATATTAAGAAAATGTAACAATAAAGGGTTTTAATTCTATTAAACGCAAAAGTTAATAGCATCCATCTTAGGCCTTAACATTTGAGTTGTTATATCGTGACACTTTCAATATCCTCTCCACTGAATACAAAAAAGTATTTTAAAAGTATTTACTGAATGGTTGAATGTCAAAGTAATCAACTAAAGACCCAAGAACCTCACCAGTCTGATTCATATTCAAATGTTTTACTTTATTTCATACTGAATCTCAGCTGTATCCATGGCACAAGGAAAAAAATGACCACAATATCAAAATAATAGAAAAAAATAAGGAAATACTTTTACAAAGTAGAGATGTGGAATGTTTAATGACCATACTGTATATATATATAGGCACAGTCATCATCATCATCATCATACCCTTTTTCCAGACAACAATAATAAAACAGAAATCTCGCATCTTCATCGATTTTCTTCCCATTATTCTAATCGCAGGCTAATAAATCAATCTTGTGCTCAGATAAAGCTGTAAACAGGTAGCAATCATATTATGATCACACCTGCGTCCTCTGCAATGGTATAGTGATGGCGTTTGTATAAAAGAGAAAAGCACCAGTTTGTCAACGATTTGTGTGGAATATTGAAGGGGGGGGGGGGTGCTTTTCTAATCTTGCAGTTGTGGCACCCATGAGGTTAGTTTTGCTGATTAGTGAAAACTAAGGCAGTGCTGAGCCCATGTTTGTCATGCAGTACACTAACGTACCCTCACCAGCTGTGAGAGTGGGAACACATGAAACCTCCTTTTGTTTCCAGTTGTGAACGCTCGACTTCATAAGCTAAGACGGAACAATCAGCGTTCTCTCCCTGCAGTGGATGGTAGTGGTATGCGGTCACGCAAGTTGAGATGATTAATCAGTTGCCTACTTCTTGTCCTGTTTCTTTTTTTCTTTCTTTCATTTACTATTTACAATTCAGATAACAGCGAGTAACGATTATGCAGCTGAAATCATGATAATGTCTGTGCCTTTGAGAAAACGCAAAAAAAAGTTTGGAGATTATTTCAAGTGAATGAAGTGCACATTCCAGGTAAACTCATGCCATTTTTTTTCCAAAAGAAAATGTGTACACACCACTCCTTCTTGACTGGTATGGGTCTGGAAGGATGGTGGATTTCTTTTTGATTTACCATAAATATTGTGTTGAACCTGCAACAACATAACTTCGGAACAATAACGTGAGACCCACAACTACACAGCACATAATGGTAGGGTGACTTTCACTTAGTTTGTTGCAGGGTTGTTTAGAAACATTTACGTTTTCTCCTTTTTCTCCTTCACAACCTCACTCACTTATTATTGAGATGAATTTGAGAGATTCTCCAGTTTATGTTTTTTTTTTCTTTTTCTTTCCCTCCGAGTCATCAATAGCTATAATGGCACAGACAATAACATCCAGTTCATTCTTAATTAGATATTAGCACACTTCCATCTCCCAGTCAGAGAACAGAAGTTTTTTTTTTTTTAAGATGGTCAGCACATTGACCATTCTTCATGTACTGTATCATATCTTTCCAGTGGTTCTTGGGAGGCTACTTCATTTATCTAAGATTCATTAATGGCAAAGACAGAAAAAGAATCACATTTTCTACAAACATTCAAACAGTTAGCACTGGATCAGGCCAGCAACGTTCAGGGCATGTGTGAACTGATCTGGACCACGAGGAGGTGGAGGAGGAGAAGGACGACGAGGAGGAGGAAGGGGGATCAAGGATTGGCTGATCAGGGATGGGGGAGAGAGAGAAGGCATCTTTTTTGAGACTACTGTGCTCTATATATTTATATACAGACACTACTTTAAACTATAGGCCTCCTGGTGAGACGAGGTTACGGAACAGAATTGTGGGTAACGTATTCTCCCTTTTGTTGAATAATCAGCTCTCAGCATACACTGTACTGTACATATGGCGGGAAAGTGTGTGTCCTCAGCCTTGAGGAGGACTTCACACTCTTTCACTGTGAGCCATCATCATCACCCTCCCCAACTACAACAGAAACCAGGATTAGAACCTGGTGTCTCTCCAATTCCATCCAAATGTATTGGGAAATGCATGTTAAAGATAAAGACAAAATGAGAGGCGATAACCTCAAAGTTAAGCAGCAGTTTGAACACTGTGCCCCCCTCCCTCTCCCTCCCCTCCCTCCCTCCCTCCCAACCCCCCACGCCCAATCCCACCCAATTTAGATGTTGAACACTGAGATTGTGAACAACTGGCACATCAGGAGACTACCGCTGGGATTCTTTTTGGCTTTTTGATCCAAGTAGGCTGACTAACGGACAGCTCTGTGAGAATTGCATGGACTTCAGACAGACGGACAAAATCTGAATTTGGCAGAGCAGACACATCCCAGGGATGCTGGAATACTTGTGGGCCTCCATCTTGAAACGAAACCAGTCCTTTTTTAAAGACACCCCCTCACTGAGAGCCAAGCCGGGTCAACCCATCAGTATCACTTTCTCCACCAAAACCAACCCTCTTTTTGTGCACGTTCTTTGAGAGAAAAAAAAAAGTTTTTTTTTTTTAAATGCAAAAAACAGAAGGGAAATTAGACAAAAAAAAAATTACGAAAGCCACAGTGGTAAATTTAAGTGCTTCTAGTATTCCCACATGGTGGAACTGTCCAAGTCATCAGAGTTGGCCTTGAGGACGCCGGCATGATCTCCTCGCAGATATTTGCCCTCAGCCATGGCCTTGATGGCCACTTTGTTGTAATCGCAGAACTCTAACAGGAAGTCAACAGGGGTGTCACTGCTGCTGACCACTGAGGTCTCACTCCCCACCATCCAGTATTTTCCAGTGGAATCTAGTAAGAGAAACAGACATCTTAGTTAACATCTGCATTTAGCCAATAGCTTTCCTACTCAATAACTTGAATAACTCAATGACTGTGGCCCTCCTCAATAACTTGAGAAAACCATGACTGTGGCTTGCACTGTGCTCTATTTTGCCCCGCTGTTGGCTTACAAGAGAACCAGTTCACTCCAAAAGGAACCAAACTGAACGCTTAGTCTACTGTTTGTTCACACCAATAGCTTCTAAAGCGCTAAAATCACCGTAAATAATTCACTTTGTATGGACAAGAGCGATGAAAGCGACTTAAGCAACAAAAGCGACTAGCTGCTAAACTTGGGTGACTAGAGGGACTGAAAAAAAGGTGAAAACCAGTGAACTTTATGCAAATTTATACAAACGTGTTTTGGCGGTACATCTGAACCACTGTGCTGTAATATCAAAGGGCACATCATGAGTGATCAGAGTGATTTGAGCAAACAATTAGCAGCTACTTTTTTGAGCGACAAAAGCGGCTCTTTTAGCTCTCAAATATCAAATATACAGTTAGTCTTGGCATAAAATGGAGCCCTTTAAGCTAGTCAGCCCTTTAGCTTCAGAGCTAGAGAGAAAAGCCAATACGAACCTTGGAGGCTGTAGGCGCCATCCCGAAACTCAAGTCCAAACACATCGTAGGAGGAGCGGTTGGAATCCAGGGTCCCGGTCACCTTCCTGCAGCCGATGAAGCCGTGCTCTCCACGCAGGACGATGATTGGCCTGTTGATCAGCTTCATCAGGAACTCCTCAGTCTGTCCTGCAAAGGGAAACGGACATGTTTAACACTAGCCAACACTGGACACCAATTCACACAAATCACAATGTCTTAAAGGAAAATACCAGAGCTTGCTAAATGTGCTAGTTAGCGAGTGGAACAAAATAATTTGGTACAGCACAGACCGAACGCGAACGCAGAAGCGAACAGGCACTTTACACTGAATCAATGGTACCTGACTGTTGGAAACCGAAAGTAAGATCTGAGGTTACATTGACTCAATATAAAGTGTTTCGTGTTCGGTCTATGCTGTTCGAAATTCTTTCATTTCATGCGAAATATATTGCTGTTAGAAGGCTCGTGCTGCAGGGCTATGCTTAAACTTACTCCGGTATATTCCTTTAAAGATGTCTGTTAATCTAGCAAGCAATGCAGATGCTTCCATCTCAGCGGAGCATTAATCTTATCTAGACACCGAAAACAAATTAATCTTAAGTCTATTAGCACTAATTGCAGCTGAGACCACTTCTCTCACCTGCAGAGTCAATAGTGGCGGCCAACTGCCCATTCTTCTTGGCAGCAACATATTTTCCGTTGGCAGCACGGAGAGTAATTCTCTTCTCACGCCATTCGATGTCGAAATAGCAATTTGCGGTCCTGCGGACAAAAAAAATGTCAATGAGAAGTTTGCCAAGAGTCACAGAGCATGGACTCTAGTCTGAACCAACACAGTTGGATACATGCACTAGCAGTAGCCTTAATCCTATAATACTGTAAAACAATCAGTTGCTTAACTAGCTAATAAATGACAATGGCTGAATCCAGATGCCTCCCCCTCCCACACCCACAAGCCCTAAGCCCTGAATCTTCAAAGACTTTAAACTGGGATGAATCAACATCAGAAATCAGACAGTTTTAGCCCAATGGTGTTTTTTGGCCCCCCAACGGCACCTTCCAGGCAGCACAGCCTAAAAGGCACTACCCTAACCCTAAACTGAGGGGGACTAGTGCCTTGAAGGCACCATTGAGGGCAAAAAAGACCCCAGTTTGAGTGTTGACGGTTCCTGACTCAAGGTTCGTAGATGGTTCTAGACTCACTTGGTGGAGGCGGTGCACTGAAGGCCACCGTTGGCAGTGAGGGTCCAGTACTTCCCAGTGCAGGTCCTGAATGCACACTTCTTAGTGTCCTTGCTGATCTCCATCTGGAAGGTCTCCTGGTCGCCCTCCTCGTCCTGGTTGGCAGACAGATCCATGCCTGGCAGAGGACAGAGAGAGAGGACAGTGTAAGCTTCATCATCATCATCATCATCATCATCATGAGGATTATGTAGCATAAATCCTGCTTATTTAACAAAATCTGGGGAGGAAAAAAAAGGAATACAGTCTTTGATCTGCCTTAGCGACTCTAATTGAGCAAAATAAGTCTCTAAAGCAAGACAAAGTGAGATGGCGAGAGACTGGAAAGGATTAGCGTGGCTTTGACCTCCGGACTCAAACTAGTCGCGCGGGCAACGGGTCGCGTTAAGTGCCAGTAGCACTCACTCGTTTGCCCTTGTGTTGGCACACACCCTGCCAACGCCACAGGGAGGTAATCTCCTCAGGAATGGTGGGCCATCGCACACCAGCCAAGGATGCTCAATGAGACATTTCACTGAAAACATTTTCGCCTGAAGGGGGGTCGATGAAGCTACATCCGTTTCAGCTCAAGTTGACAACAAAACGAATTCATGGCCAACTCGAGCCAAAGCAGAGGGACAGTTGTTTACTATAAAATCAAGTTAAGGCTCCATTATGGGGTGGGTGGCAGCGGTTATGGCAGATAATGTAGGCATAGAGGGAACTAACTGCAAATGAATCACCCATTCATGTCCATATACTGCCCACTACTAAACAGTATATTTAGAGTATGATGTCAGGCGGACCAGACAAAGAATCTTTTCATTTTTTTTCCTTCCCACAGCAAATGGATGTAAAATATGCCTAATGTTATCCCTTCTCTCAATAACAAGATTCCCAAGAGTGGGGAAACCCTGGCACAATGCACTCTAGACCATTAACTTAAAAAAAGAATGTTTTTTTTTTAAAAAAGGGTAAAAGAAGACGCCAACAGAAAATGCAGTAAAATGGCAGTAACCTTTTCACTAGTTTTTTTTTCCTTCTTTCAGTAATCCAACAATCTCAGATGCTCCTTTTTAATCTGTACCACCACTGTGATTGCTTTCATGTGCGTAATTTTCCAAGCTCCTGAAACGTGGAGGCCAACATGCAGTGGTTCAGAATTACCATGCCAGAGCCAGGCCTCGGTAGAGCGGATTGAGTTTCCGCAGAAATATGCAGGGATGAATGAGCAAGGAAAATAAATGGCCAAGATGAGAAACACATGCTCCCCAAACGGTCAATCTGCAGGGGAGAATGACTAAGAAGGTTTAGAGCCAGCTTTAAATCAATCCTGGACACTAGAAGGGAAATAGGCCAAGGGAGAGAAAGAGAGAGAGACAGAGAGAGGGAGAAAGAGGAGCTCTGAGGGAAAAAAAAGTGATCACTTCTCAGTCCATGGCATCTTTTACCCAACGCTTTTAGCTCTTTTTTAGTAAAGCCACCAGCAGCAACACCACCCTAAACCAGGAAACGACACACATACACACGCGCCATCAATTCTCACCCTCCCCCCACTTCAGTTCGCCTATCCCTGGGGGTATTTTTTTGCAGACAGACACCACCGTGTTCCCCCTCGCTATTGCAACTAGGCTAGTAGAGCTGCATGTCATGCAGAATATCATGTCTTAACCGCACTGTTGCAAGGGCAATGATAAAGGTGTAAACCTGGTGACGAGCAGTAGGAGGTAGGCTTTCATATACTGTTGCATGTCCCCTCCTTTGCTCTACTTCAATGCAAATTCAAGTGGAATGCGAATAAATTGAAAGTTTAAAAAGTGACAACACAAATAAGCAATTCTAATCTTGGTGGAGGGCGTCAGTTGGGGGGAGGGCTTATCATGAATATGTTCTCAACAGGGTTTCCCAGGCCAAAAGAAACATAAAAGGGGGCGATGGCTATCTTGCTTTAAAAACCCTTGCTGAGCTCAGAGGAATGAATGACCAACAAACCTTGACTGGCAACTGGCAAGGAAGACTCCCCCCCCTCCCCCTCCTCCAAAAGCAAGCCAGGGGGCACTGATAGGGGGACAGCCATCAGCATAAAGAACTCAAATCCTAATCCTCCAGCCAGACTGATAAATTGGGTGAGGGAAGCCACTGGAGACATACTGGTCTTAAGCACGCTGCTGAATGAATGCCTGCAGAATCCAGGGGTTTTCCCCCTTCTCCATGTGGCGTGTGTGTGTGTGTGTGTGTGTGTGTGTGTGTGTGTGTGTGTGTGTGTGTGTGTGTGTGTGTGTGTGTGTGTTTGAGTGAGTGATTTTGTGTCTGTTTGAGTGAGTGATTTTGTGTCTGTGTTTGAGAGTGTGATTGTGTGTGTGCGCGTGTGTGTTTAAGAGAGTGATTGTGTGTGTATTTGTGTGTGAGAGCGTGATTATGTGCGTGTGTGTGTGTGTGTGTGTGTGTTTGAGAGAGTGATTGTGTGCATGTGTGTGTGTGTGATGGTCTGTAGGCCGGCCTGCTTGCCAGCATGTGTTCCTGCTTGCTCGCTTGCTAGCCTGCCTTCCTCCCTCCCTCCCTCCCCGCTTCCCTGCCTCCTCTGGCCGGCGAGACCCCTATTGTTCGGTGGTGGAGCTATGGAGGCTGCTGAGCAAAGCAGCTGGGGTGCCGCATGAGGAGGAGGAGGAGGAGGCGAGGACAGATCACTCTGCCTTTGTTCTCCTTCGACCACGCCACCCTCCGCAGGCGCATGCATGCATGCGAGCAAGCAAGCAACCCACCCCCCAGCCTCCTCCTCCCTGCCTGCCTGCCTGCCTGCTCCCCTTCTTTTCTCTCCCCCTCTTCTCTCTCTCTCCCCTCTTCTCTCTCTCTTTTATCACTCCCAGTAACAATCTCAGGCCATTCACTCGACCCTACAAAATGCTCAACAAGAATCCAGGCACATGCTTCAAAAGACTGAGGGGGCGAGAGAGAGAGAGAGAGAGAGAGAAAAAAAAAATCTCCCTTTCAGCAAAGCCACTGAATTCAATTTGCTGTTGAGTATTACAGAGGTGAAAAAAAACACATTGTATTGCTCTAGATTCATCCTAATGTGATTGCATACAACTGGTGATTAGGCCATATTTGGACAAAACACGGTGTGGGGCTGATCATGAAGCTGAAAAGGGGAGGGGCAGAGATTATCTTGTGAAATACTGATTATATCATCCCATCCAGATGCCCACCCACCCCCCTTTCAAAATAAAAACACAATGCTGAGGGCATATGCTTCTCTCTTAGCCAATACGTAAACACGAGAAACACAGCAAAAAAAAGGCCTGAGGTCCAAGGCTTGGTCAAAATCGCAAACATGAATGCAAGTGAGGGGCCTAATGAAAAAACAAAGGCCGCTACACACACACACGACTGAATCTTCTTTCTCCCCCATTTCTATTTGGACCTGCAGGCAGAGGGAGAGAGAGACAGAGAGGGAGAGAGAGACACACACCACGTGCCATGGCCAACACCAGGGCTTTTGGCACCCATCCAGCACACTGGCACAGAAAAGCCCTGCACATCCCCTGCATGTCAGCCAGGGATGAGATTTCAGCATCTTTGTCTGCAGCACTGCAGTGTGCCGCAAAGAAAAGAGGGGGAAAAAACAAAAAGGGAAAGAAAAGCAAACATTCACTAGCACAGCTTTGGGTACTGACTCTTTAAAATAGAGTCTTGTTCTGGTAAAAACATCCCAAATACCAGGAGGAGGTCAAATGTCTGCAGTGATGAGTGCCAGGTAACCTTAAGGGGCCTTTTTGTCCTTTTAAAAAAAAGATTGATGGCATAAATCACAGGGCAAGACAGCAGAGAAATATTTTGCTGCTTCAGAGGATGGATTTTGACTCAGATCTAATAGAAGACAGAGTTACATTCTTGCACACATTTTTTCCCCTGAACCATTCTCTTGGGCTTTACAGTAATGGGCTGATTCACTTATAATTCAATTAGAGGATGCCGGCAACTTCACAATGGGGCAACAGTAGCCGGCAAGTGGCCTAGAAATCAAATTCACAGTTATGTGTTCCAGCGTGTCTTGTAGGTCAGACGTAAAAATCAATGTCATATCGTTTTCAGGTGATCTATACTGAATAAGGTTATGTTGAGGGCCAGAGAAGAGAACCATTTCATTGAATTGTCACACTGCAATTCAAAATGGAGACTAGCCTCTCCCCAATACCCTCTCTGCTTCAAAATGGTTCTCCTCTCTCCACATCTGTGAAATGATGGGGTTCACATACTTGAATGGCTTAAAGGAAGCCTTGGAGTGGTGTGGAATCTTGTTTTATGCCTGACAATAATTACAAACGCAGCAGATCCACCCATGGCCACACAGGGACCACAGAGAGAAAAGGATGGGTGTATGCATTTGGGTCTGACCTCCATGTGGCATACATTTCCTTTAAATGACATGAGGAGATAATAGGCTACATAGGCTAGTTTTATTTATTAAAGGTTATAAGAGGTTCATTGCTTTTGTGAAGCACTGGCATTAGAAGTCTTTTGTTTTACACTCACATGAGCAAATCAATTAACCTACAACTGCAGCGGTGATTTGCTAGTCTCGCTGGCACGCACTGAATTTATGGCCACACTTTGATAACGCGCCTGTAAAGTGCTTACCTTGTCTAGTAGATACGTTCCTGTCATTGCCTGCGGTGAGCACCACTTGAGGATGGCTCTGCTCCAGGACAAAAAGCTCGTCTTTCCCAACCTTGGAGCTCTTGCCGGACTTCATGGTTCCGCTGGGACCAGAGGGAGCGAGGTATTTCCCTCCACAGTCTCTGAACGCCACCTTTCCAGACCTGAACTCCAACGTGTATCCAGTGGTCTTGTCAGGCTTTAGCGACAGACTTCCATCATTCGTCAGGAACCGGTTGTCGGATGTCTGCAGGTGGTACCTCTGGTCCTGGAAGACCAAGGTGATCAGAGAATCGACGCCCCAAGGAACATCTCTGTCAATGGCAATCTCGTCTTGCTTGGAGCTCAGGTGAGCGTACCTCTTCCTTGTCAAGCTGAAGATGTTGACCTGGGGGTGCATGGCAATGTGGACACTCCATTTTTCTGCAATGGAGATGGTTTGGGCAAAGCAGGTAATTCTGTCCTCGGTGCCTCCCAGATAACGCTTGTGAGGTTCAGACTGCAGGGACCAGCGCCCATCATCATGTGCAGTGATAACAAACCCACAATCAGCGGTCGGGCTCTCACTCTCACCTGTGACGTTGCCATCTTTGTCTGCTGCAATGTACCGTCCGAGGTGGCTTTTCAGAAAGAAAATGTTGGAATCATCACCGTTCTGCTCCAGTGTCCAGATCTGCTTCTTCTTCATGCTGGTCGCTGAGGCATTGATCTTGAAGCCGAACGTCTCGGCTGTGAGATATTTGTTCCCACAATTGATGAGCCCAAACTGAATTTTGAGCATGTCGCTGGTTCCGTTTGCCGTCATGGTGATTTGTTTTGGTGGAAGAGAGGATGCTCGTTAGGCTTCGTTGGAGTGAAAAGGGGGGGATGTTTCTGTTCTCGCACTGTGGATGGAATAATGCCCGAGTGGTCTCTTTGTTTGGGGGGAGCGTGCGCGCCCTGTTCTGAAGCCTCTCTCAGCGCGAGCTTGAAGCCACAGCTGCCGCTTTTATACAGATGAATGATGTCAGGCAGTCTGCCCCGCCCCCGTGTAGAAGTGAATCTCAAAAAACCTTAGCCATCATAGCTCTATATGTAAATGCCAATTAATTTGAAAAGTCAAGACCACCATAAACGCTGTCCAATTTATGTCAGCAAGGCACAGTTGCCCCCATATTGCGCAGTGTATTGATTTTATGCGCGAATGTAATAAACCAAGATCAATTCTGGTGTGTGATTGGAATTAGGGCATTCAGGCAGAAGTTGTAATTACAGTAATCCACTCTGATCCACCATTTTCATAACACACATATCCAGTAGCTGAACATTGATGCTTAAGATCTTTTTGACTTGTAGATGAGCCCCACTTTCCTCGCCACTGGAGAGGATGAGGAAACAGGAGTGAGTGTGTTTGTCCTCACAAAGATCTATTCATAGTTTGAACATGCAGATCAGAGGTTCAGGAAGACAGAGTCAAATAAACAGTGAGTCAGGCCAAATAATATTGGCATGACAAAGACACAAACATCCCTTGAAACCTGGGTTTGATACCTTGCCTGCTTAAACCCTCTTTAATTGATACTCTTGGAATGTTTAGGTGAGGAATTCTTACCCTACACTGAAAGGTTGCCAGACTCAGGAAGTAAACATTACAGTTGAGAATGTATTGCATTCTAAGTAAATTACATTTAATTACCATCTTTTCATCAGGACAAATGGTCATCTTTGTTCACCAAAATGCTAAAATACTAATCTACTTATTTGTTCTTTCACACAGACAATTATCATGTAAACATGACAATTGGGGACAGTCTAATTGAAGAATCCTATCTATGTGACCCTTATCTGTTCCTTTCTCTCCAAGTGGGCCCCCCCAGGGTGCTTGGCATCTATGCATTGGAGTAGGTCTGGTGTCAGGGCAAACAGAGAGATAGTGTTTTGGGGATTAAGGACAACAACAAGCCTACAGCACCAGGTCATTCCAGGGGAACCCCTAGCTGCTTGTTCCTGAATGCCAGCATGTACAGTCATAGTTAGCTAGACCTACAGCAGCAGTACTGTAGTTTACAATGCAAGCTCTGATGTGTTGGAGTCTCTGATGTGTTGGAACTCTTGGCAACAGTTGGGATAGTTTCTGCCTGAGTTGTACTAAATGTGCAATACAGAGGCTGTAATTGCAGGTTATTTAGTGTCATAATCAGATCTGAGAGACAGCTTTTGCAAGGGCGGTGGCATGTGAAAAAAAAAGTGTGTGTGTGTGTGTGTGTGTGTGTGTGTGTGTCTATGTGCAATTGTGTTTGGGAGAGTATGTTTTTGTGTGTGTTTATCCCTTGCGTGCTTGTGGTGTGTGCAAGAGAGACAGTCTTTAGTTCCCCAGTCTATTATAACTGAACTCACCCTCCTCTGCACATATGCATGCTATCTCCCATTCCAGATGGTGAGCTCTTTTGTTGGAAATGAACGGTCATGCTTTTGTATTGTAGTGGATATGAGATACAGTACATGTTCACACCATAGCCATAGCCATGCACATTTTTATTAATCATCTGCAGTGAATGCACACACATCAGTCTCATCATTTGTTGAAGATGCACACATATTGGTATAGGTAAAGAGATTGTGTGGATAGTACACTGACTCGCACTTCATTTTAGTTTCATCCTGTATTTTACCCCCCAAAGAAGACAGTTATTTGAAACCTATTCCCATCAATCGGCTTCTTCTGAGGTAGACAGATAGGGAGGGAGTGAAGGAGGGCGGGAGAGAGAGAGGCTATCTTTGTTCACACCCTGCAAAGCTACAGCGGTTGCCATGGTGATGGCATTCTATCTCTTCCAGAGCGGAGGGGGGGAAAAAAACCCACACCGGCTTTGCTGCAGACATGAGCCGAACACATTCAGATGAAACCCTCTTTCATCTTGATTCTCCCCCCCCATGAAATAATTCCAATATTTGCATTAGAGACAGTGATTCCTGGAGAGCATTTGCATGCCTGACATATTCAGTTCTTTTAAAATATGTTAATCATGGAATTTTAATGGTGTCTCCGAGGAATTTCAACATTTAATTTTCAGTAAGCTGGTACAGTATATGACGTTTTTTTTTTTGTTTATGTTTATCTCTCCAAATTTCCCTTACGGGATCAAAAGAGGATAGATTATTATTAGCTAACTATTATTATCTAAATGCAATGGTGATGGTGTGATGGGTGTGATGGCTGTAGTAGATACAGTTGTGTATGTGGAAGCAGGGGTTTTGGTTGACCTGCAGGCAGTGTATAGATGCTGTGCCAGACTGGGCTGAGGTGTTACTGATTTGTCACACACCAGATGGCTAAAGGAAAGAGCATGCAAGTGCATGTTGTGTGTGTGTGTGTGTGTGTTTGTGTGTCTTCACACTTGCACTGACATTTAAATCCTCTCACAGTTAGCCATGGTGCAGATTAACCAATGAAAATCTTTTAATTTCTTTGTCGCTCAATCTCCCTCTCTCTCTTGCTCTCTCATTTTGTCTCTCTCTCTCTCTCTTTTTCTCTATCTGTCTACCTTTCTATTGATCGACTTATCTGTTTTTCTAGCTATCTGTCTCCATCTCTCTCCCCGTCTCAGCACCCGCTGTTCTGGCTGCGTGTGGACGTGTGGAGAAGGAGATGCAGTGTCATGCGTTTCGTTTCGATGGGATGGCTGACTGGAGCTGCCGCAGCACTGCGTCAGGACAGCCAATCAGCAACCAGACGCCGTCTGAGCAGATGCAGACGCCGCCAACCCCCCTATCACCCCCCCAGCCCCCAACTCCCTCCATCCTGCTTCAACTCACCCTACACACCTCGGCACATCAGCCAATCAGGCTTCAGTGATGTGGGCCGGGCGAGACCCGGAGAAGCAGAGGCGAGGCGCCACCCCCCTCCCCCACTCCAGCGCCTCCACCACAGCAGCAGCGGTGGCAGTAGCAGAGGCAGCAGTAGCAGCAGCAGTAGTGAGAACAATCCCAGGGTTTGTCCTCATAGCAGAGCCTTGACTAATGGTTGATAATGTCAGCATCTTGTTTACGACAGGGTGGGCACAACAACATCACAGTCCTCTTCAAAATAACTCAAGCCCCCCTAGCCATGCAAAGCCATTAACTATTGAGAGTATCGGAATCAGTATGTACGTATGTCTTATTATTTTCATAGCCATAGGCAGTTTAGGTCCTTAGGCTAGCGCTTACTCTACTGTCTGGCCACATGACTTGACTCTTTCTATTTCATTCTGTTCCTGCTGTTCCCGTCGTTAGAACTAGAAAATGATGGTATTGGGTTGTTTTGATGCTAACACTCTTCTGTCCCTACATCTTCTTTTTCTTTCTTTCTTTCTTTCTTTCTTTCTTTCTTTCTTCTCTATCTTACCACATAGGCACTTGTCATGGTCTGATTCAGTGTGGTCCATGTCAACTAGGATGGCCAATGCCATCTTCTGTCCACCTGGAGCTGTACTTATAGTCAGGCAGTCAGTCTAGTTAGAGCTGCTGTTGAATCTTTATGTGAAGCATGCTGTCTCCCCCATGATGCGCATCATTGTAAATAAAAACTCTGTTCCTGATTTTCCTAATCACCGTCTGACTTGGTCTCCTGCTCTACTGACCTACTGACTAACCTATGAATTGCTATAACTATACCGAAATAGTTACAAGCTTGAACTAATTGACTACATGCATGACAACGCAACTTCATGTGACATGTTATCTGTTCCAGGTCAAGGACCATTATGTTTTGCCTCCCCTCCAACACTCACCCCCACCAAACAGCTGAGATGGTACTGTCCACCAACGCACGCCATGAAGCTATCCTCAGACAGCCTTTGCTGTGTATGATTCACATCCTGTCTCTTCTGTTCCCTGAGAGCTCCAACCCTTCCTGCATGTGTGTGTGTGTGTGTGTGTGTGTGTGTGTGTGTGTGTGTGTGTGTGAATAAATATGACAACGGCTCCCTCTACGACGCCCATCCCCTGCCCCCTATGCCAGTTAACGTGATCCTCTCTTCGCGGCTGATGGTAATTGTCAGTAATAGCCTATAAACATTTACGTTTCATTGACCCCAGCCACTGTGTGAGTGTGTGTCAGCATACACTCTTCACTGAGAAAGTCAGAGAGAGAGAGGGGGGAGACAAAACTCATCTAGATTTAGTGTTTGTTTCTGCCTTGCTGGCACATTATTTAGTGGGGAGCTACTCCAAGCTTTTGATGTTTGTTTGACTTCTTTGACCCACTAACCTAAACTCACCTAAGAGCTTTTGAGCAAGACATATGTGCCAGACACACTTCCCCGCATATACAGCAACTCCTGAGAGAGAATGAACTCCCTGAACTACCCCTCCCCCCCTCCACCACCACCATCACCACGACCATCATCATCAATCCATATAAAATATTTACAAGTTCTATTTTCAGTACCTGCCTTACTACGTCATCAGTTACCCTTGGCTAACTAACTTTTAAAAAGTCTCTCTCTCTCTCTCTCTCTCTCTCTCTCTCCAAACTGCACTTTCTCCTCCCTGAGGTCTTCCCATCCACAGACTTAGGATCTTTTCCGCTGACTGGTTGTCTCCTGCATGGTTGCATCTCCACAGAGCTGGGGCCCGGCTGACAGAGCGGCGTGTCTGTTGGGGTGGGCTCCACTGATTGACCTATATATCTCTCTTCCTTTGTAGGTCATTCAGCTGTACCGATGCTCGCCTCCAGTGAAACACAATTAGCAGCATCAACAGCTACGGTACCGAAATGTGACTAAGTATTCAGTGGATGCTTTGTTTCGTTCTCTGAAGTTAATGACTTCCATATCCTCTGGTTTTCTGTTGGAGAGACATGTTGTTGTTGTTATTGCAGTCTCGTCCTAAAAGGGGCCTAGCTGATGGTAGGTGGCAGGAGGGACGCATAGCATCCTTGGCCCGAGACCAGCGACAGATTAGTCGTTAAATTCAAATAGGAACTCTCTCCATCGCTGGGAATTAGTACTTTGTTTCTAAATCTCCTTACATCGCTGCTTGGCCTCCACTGGCAGCATGAAATGATTAAAAGAAAGAGGCTTGCTTGCGGACCAGATGTGTGTGACTGCACTGCAGACAAATCCCAAACTC
>JAODXP020000015.1:8434042-8439042 GCA_027497455.2 Sardinella longiceps
ATGCTGGGGACATAGATGTGGCAATGCAGTATTAATGTATCCTCCATTACAGCACAGTCGGAGTCGGTTGCCTACTGAATACCAGGGAGAGCATTGACAAGCTCAGGTTTCAGCAATATTGTGATTGAATTTGTGTTTGTGTTCATGTGCAGGTTATTATGGCTGAGGAGAGGAGCGCCTTTCAGAGTTGGGCTTGGAACACATTAGTGCTTTGTGTGTGTTTATGGTGGAGACTGGAGAGTATTAACCCAGGACGGAGTGTCCAAATGCAGCCAGGCTTCCAGGAAGCTGTGCTATTGCAGGGCAGGATGAATGAAATGAACCTCTTTATAACTGGGATGTGGCAGTGTTTTAAATGGACTGTATTTATATAGCACTTTTCTACTCCTACGAGCACTCAAAGCGCTTTACAATGTATACCTCACATTCACCCATTCACACACCGGTGGCAGAGGCAACCATGCAAGGCACCAACCTGCTCACCGGGAGCAATCTGGGGTTAGGCATCTTGCTCAAGGATGCCTCGATGAGGTCAGGCGGAGAGGGGCTCGAACCTCTCTCTCTCTCTCTCTCTCTCTCTCTCTCTCTCTCTCTCTCTCTCTCTTTCTCTCTCTCTTGCTCTCTGTTTTGTTTGATATTGCTTTGGTCTTTTGGGTGTTTGTCCTTCTAGGGTCTAGGTTCATTACTATGGGTCGTATGATCGTAAAAGGATGAAAGCACTTTAGTGCAAGTTCTACGAGGAAGATTCTAAGAACACATACTCATTACTCCCGTCCAATCATCTCTCGCCACTTACTTTACAATAACTTGTCTAACATACCTGTCTAATGTACCTGTCTGGCTGCTTCAGGTGCTGACACATTCATGTCCTCATCTCCCTCCCCCCACCACCACTAGTTTGGTCCCTTCTCTAGGTCTACATGTTTCATGGCCCAGACCGATGATGAGGCCTATGTCAAAGACTTTTACTTGATTAAGATATTTTCATATTTTTCATTTTGCTTATTCTGTGATTCTATCAAATTATTGAATTATATTGAGTCTTTATGTTAGAACTCTAATTTAGATTGAACACAGACTGCCAAGCCTTCCTTCAATGCACCATTATTTAGTTAAGAGCAGGGTCTTAGAGGATGACCCTTTGGGGGAACCTAGTGATGGACTATCAGCCAACCATCAGTCAAATAGACATTTACTCAATAAACTGAAACATATTAATGATTGTCAACTAATAAATTGGTGAATTTGACCATCATGAGTAGCACGTTATTTGAAGGTACCGTCATAAGACTGACATGACACAATGACATTGTCAAGAATCGTTCATAAACTTTATAAACCTGTCATGACTTCTGACAAACCCTAACCCTAAACCTAACCCTAACCATGACAAATACCGGGTGACAATTAATGACAGAAGTCATGACAGGTGTATAAAGTTTATGACAGATTCATAACAACGTCATGTCATAGTTAATGACAGTGTCATGTTAGTCTTATGACGGTACCTTCAAATAAAGTGTAACCCAAATGGACATAAAACTTTTATTAAAAATATGGGAAGAAAAACACAACATACAAGTATCCATGGAGATATCTAGCATGGAGATAATGACTGAGAGTACAGCACAATAAATAAACAAATAAAAAGTTAAAACATGACAGTTGACCCTAAGACTGGGTTCAACAAAGACAGTCATGCCATCCCCCCTGATAAAGGCTGGGCTAAATGAAACACCTGGTCTGGTAGTCTGTTGAGTGGGAGTGGGAGTGGGCAAAGGGAGGGAATCTGGGTGGGCCAACCAACCATCAGCTATGGTGCGGTTTGCCGGTGCTGAAGGACAAAAGTGGATGCAGGTTTTGCTCGTGGGATTGTGGTGGGGGAGCGTCTGCGTTTGATCTCTCGTCGGTTCGGATGGGAGTAGCAGTCAATCTATCTAAATGACCTCCACCTCCTCTGACACCCCCTCCTCCACACACACACACACACACACACACACACACACACACACACACACACACACACACACACACACACACACACACACATACACACGCACACACACACACACACACACACAGACACACACACACGCACGCACACACACACACACACACACACACACACACACACACACATACACACACACACACACACACACACACACACACACACACACACACACACACACACACACACACACACACACACACACACACACAGACATGAAAGACTTGATGAAGATTAGGAAGGATCCCATATGGAGTAAAGGGAGTAATTAGTCACAGAAAAAGAGAGGCGGAGAATCAGAGGTTAATGGCAAAAACACAGGATTAGTGTAATTATATCTCCTCTTGGTTTGGTTGTGGTGGGCCACAGAGAGTATCAGATGTCTGCTGAGTATGTAAATCATTTGAGTTGTTGTCCTGTATGTGCATTGACTATCTTCTCTGTTAAAGCCTTGCTAGGAACATCTGTAAACAGTCTTTGTGTATATTCAAGAATTTCCCTAATTTTCCATAAAATGTAAATGAAAAAAATGTTGTGTTTTGTAATGTGACAATAACACCTTTCGGTACTGTTGTGTAGTGTAGTCCATCCCATTCCATAACATTTCTGAAAATTTGTAACTTCATGGTACTTTTATGAAAATATATTAAGAAACTGAAATAGAAAATAGCCTGGCCTGTGCTGACTGAATGCAGAACAGGGCAGTAAAACTGCCATCATTTTCTGTGGTAATCCCCATAATCATGACACTAATTTCTCACATATAGGGATCAAATTCAGCGCAGATGATCCTAGATTTGCCGCATTCAGCAGGTCTGCCGGATACCAGAAAGAGGAGCTCACAGGATCAAAGCGAATTAAGCGTGGAACGGCACAAAACACAGCTCTGTTCTACTGACCTTGCTCTCATCTTACATGCTTCTCACACAGCCCATTGATCTGTGTTTAGAAAGTGATTCACACACACACACACACACACACACACACACACACACACACACACACACACACACACACACACACACACACACACACACACTCAGAGGCAGTTCTTCAGCGAGGAAGACGATAGGCCAACCTTGAGGATGAGCTGCAGCTGATGATACAGCCAGGGCTAGGCTGTGTGTTCTGTGTCCAAGACCAAGGTCAGTGTGTGCCAACACCACAGTGTCCCACAGTTCAGTGTGTTTAACCCCAGAGTGGTGAGAACCAAAGGCACTTGTTTGGATTCCCACCAGGGTTCTACAATCATGTCAATATTTTCCCACCTTGAGAGTTGTCGTGACCCTCATCAACCAGTGATTTGACTGGACCAGTGAGATTTTTTGTTTGTTGTTATTGTTGTTGCCAATGCTAATGGTTTCTGAGCATGATACTGATGTGAGCAATGCTGAATTCAGTGCAGTAAAAATAATATGTAAATGGGAATTTATAACTTCATAGCCTAATTTATAGCGTTTATAACCAGTAAGACTGTGTGGGGTCGTGTGAACCGACCTTGGCAAAAAACAGATGGGTGAGATAGATATTAGATTATTAGATATAAACCTTACTGAACTGACACATACAGTCCTTGTCAGTCTATCCAACATAAACTACACTTAACAGTAAAGGCATCAGTGTCGGTTGACTCTGTTATTGACAGCATCCGTCTTAAAGTGTCAATATTTGGGAATATCCTGTCAAAATCTATTAAATCTAAATAGCTATAAATGATGAAATGAATAATGTTTAAACTGTCTCTCTATCTGCACTGCAACATGATTTCCTCCATTTTTAAAACTTCTCTTTTTTGCAGTGAATGTGCTCACAGAGAGCTCTACAGCTCCACCTACTGATTAAATATTGGAATTGCACTGTCTGGAATGACCTCATGTCTAATAGCCTAGGAGTCTGTAGGAAGCCCACGTGTTTAGCCTACATGTGGCAGCCATATCTGATGCAAAGACCTGCTATTTCTTGTAATTATTAGTGAAAGTTATAGGCTATAAAATCGTAAAATACAAGACTGGACACAAACGCCAGCTTACATTCCAGGAACATAAATGGTGCTCTTGTGAGACTAGTTTATATGACACAGTGATTGTTTGCATATATTTTCATCCTCTCTGTATGCGTATAATAAACCCATGTGTGTTCTCTCTCTCTCTCTCTACCCACCCCCATCATGCATTCATTCCCCCCAGATGCCTCTGATCAACACCAGTGGCTACTGCCTCCTCCTCTTCCTCTACTTCCTCCTCCTCCTCCTCCCATCATCCCTCTATCTGCCCCCTGCCTCCCCAACACAGACACACACACACACACACACACACAACACACACACACACACACACACACACACACATACATACAGACACCCCCAACTCTCTCTCTCTCACACACACACACACACACATACAGACACCCCCAACACACACACACACACACACAGACCAGCCCTCCATCACACAATCAAACACACACACACACACAGACATCCCCCCCACCCCCACCCCACACACACCCCTCCTACTGCCCCACACAGCTTTTCTTATTACCCCTCCTCCTCTGTCTTCCATTACCTACTGCCCACACAGCTCCTTGTGCTACCCCCTCACCCTCCTCCCTCCCTGGCTCTATTGCCCCACACAGCTCTGTGTGGTCAATAAGGTATTTTACATGCTAATGGTATGCTTCCCTCACAGACAAAGAGATGGAGCCCCCTGCTGAGGCCCCTGTCTTTCAAATCACTCATTCAGCCCTTAAAAAAGAAGCCTGTGTGTGTGTGTGTGTGTGTGTGTGTGTGTGTGTGTGTGTGTGTGTGTGTGTGTGTGTGTGTGTGTGTGCACGGCCAGCTGTTTGCCTGCGCTGTCAATACACACATGTGATGTGTGAGAAGTTTACTAGGTTCACAGATGAGTTAAGAAAGAGTCTTAAGGAAAGCTTTATGATGGAGATAATTGGCCTGCCTAGTCCATTGATGAATGAACCATCATAAAGAAATCAA
>JAODXP020000015.1:8444042-8466542 GCA_027497455.2 Sardinella longiceps
CACACACACACACACACACACACACACACACACACACACACACACACACACACACACACACACACACACACCAGAGGAAATGGGATCTGTCATGAGCAGGAGGAACAGACACAGAGCAACAGTTCCTGCAAAAAGAAAAACTTCTGATTTTAACCCTTTTTTATGTGACCCAAAAAAATAAGGAAAAGCTCACCACCCTCACCGCTTTGAAAAAAAAAAACACAGGAAGCTTACAGTATGTTTGAATAGATCAAGTGATAGTGAGAATGCAAATGTATATGACATACACACACCTTTCTGCTCCAATTCCTTTTTGGTCTATTAGTCTGGTCTGCAGGTAAATGCTGTCTCAGCATGCTGATAATAAATGTCCTTTTGTGGTAATACAATGTTCTTCTTATCAGTCCAGTAAAAGCAGTACTACTATTGTACAGTATATAAGCTCCTCCATTCATAGGAAGGCAAAGGTCATATTAAAAAGGAAGTGAGCAGGTCTATCTTTAAGTGGGTGTGTTGTAAAACAGAAAAAGCCCCCTATACAGATAATGGTTCATTAAACATCATAAACTTCAACATGGACAATCTTTTCCCCACAAACCACAGTGACCTCCCCCTGAAACAACCCTGATTATAGTGATCGAGCAAATCAAGGGGCTCGCCCCAATTTAATACTGTTCAGTGTAGTCTATTGTGAGTCACGGCAATAGCACAAAGAGTGGACTTCTTCTCATGGAGAGACAAATGCCATTCCTGCCTGAGAAACACAAACATGCACAGACAAGAGCTTCATTCCACAGTGTTCAAACAGAGGAGAAAATGAACGTCTGCAGGCCCTGAAGACATCACATCAGCTAGGCCTATTTGTTTCGTATCTTAAAGCATTTTGTGGATTTCTCCTTCATTGTCTGTCTGTCTGTCTGTTTGGCTGGCTACAGAAACTCTGCAAAGGCAGACATGCCGAATCCCTAAAAATGTGTCTGGCGTGATTCCATACAAGCATCCGGTGTTATCTGATCCAGGCTGATGGATTTCAATCAATCCATCTCTAAGGAATGCTATGGTCTGAACTCCCAATGGACCAACACCATGGTATTCAGTATCTTCTCATGTTGTGTAAATGTAACTTTGCAACTCTTCTGCTGTGGTAAAATGAACTTCCATGCAGCATTTCCTACTGCATGCAGGCCATTGTACTACATGCGGATGTGCTCTGAACAGAGGAGGCATCCCTTTTCCTCAAGTCTACGTGAATGAGACTGTATTGTTCACATGGCCACAATAACAAGCTGGGGGATACATACATAGCAACACTGGACACACACACACACACACACACACACACACACACACACACACACACACACACACACCAAAAAAACAGAACCCTCCTGTATGCACCACTATGCGTGCAACAATGACACTTCCTGTTGTAATTCTCCTAACAGGAAGTTCAGCACAAGCTAAAAAAGCCGAAAGCAAGCCCCCGGCCCGCTACAACACAGAGTCTGAAAAAAGGTCCTTAAAAACCACAAGACATCATAAATGAGCTTTTGTGTGCGACTGCCTGTGCTCCCGCAGCTAAAAGCCCTATAAACAAGCTGTGTGGAGCGGAATGGAGCTCAGGCAAGGGACGGGCAGGCTAGCACGCGCGCGAGAGAGAGAAAGAACACGCCTCCGTGATAGCGACAGGCAGGCAGGCAGGCAGCAGGCAGTAGGCTACCACACAGTAGGCTGACTGCGCTGTGAATGGACTGCAGGCTTTTGATGACTAAGTTTGGCAATCACTACCTGCTCATTCACTCCATATATGGAGCCTGACAGACAAGAAGTGAAGAGGCGTTCCCAGCCCTAAAGGCCTTGTGAGAGAAGCAATTGTTTTGCCATCTAAACAGTGTAAGGAGGAGACTGGGGAGGGGGGGGGGTAGTTTGGGTGGCAGAGGAAGTCATGATGCAAGTATCATGTATGAGTATATTCAGGACATGTAATTGTTTGAGTCTGTAATTGTTTGAATGTGTGTGTGTGTGTGTGTGTGTGTGTGTGTGTGTGTGTGTGTGCCCTGCAAAGGGGGTGTGTACCGTCTGTCAGCTTGCTATGAGGGAGCCTAAAGGAATCTCATAGTCTACTCTAGGTTTTGGTAGAGTGGCTGTGAATAAGTTAATCGACTATGACATGAAGGGTGAGGACTAATATCACTAGCAGGGCTGATGACACAAGGCAGCACAGCAGCACGACCCGAGACAAACAGACTATCAGCCATCAGTCACTGCCACAAAGAGACGCACATGAGCAGACCTCTAGCCTAGCTGTCAGGGCTGACTATATAAGGCTAAGACTTTGTTGTCATCACAACCACTTCCCTCTTGTTGACATCGTTCAGGGTTTAAAGGGATCTCAATGAAACTAAACCATAGCTGCACGTTAAAAAACATGCGTGCGTGCGATTAACCGGCCTAAGAAACAACAGGAGTTTAGTCTCAGGGAAGTACCGGGACTTTTACATCAGTGGTCAGTCAGTCATACAACTTCTTGGGAAAAAAAAGACAAACAACAAACCAAAGTTTGGAAAGTTTAGAGAAAAACTGGTGAAAAAGGGGAGGAATAAGTTCAAAACAACAACAAAACAACAAGAGTTTTTTAGTTTAACCAATAGGGAGAAGTGAAAAATCTTCTTTGCTACACACATTCCCTTCGGTATCTCAGCAATCACTACTTCATTCATTTGACCGTGGCAGTTTCAATCTGATTTCCTTGAGAAAGTCCCATGTGACAGGGCCCTTGAATTCTTGACATTGTTACCATGTGACACACTTAAAGATTTCCTTTTATGGTGGTTGCTGTTACATCGACCAAGAGGGCGAGGCCTCTAGTAACCAAAGTGCACAAACGGTTTAAAGCTAAGCCCTTAAGGAAAATAAATATGAAGATAGACAGTAGAAAATAGCCAAGACAAACAAACAGTTATTTACTTAGGCAAGACTGCTGCATTTGCCCCGTAGTTTAGAGTTTAAAAGTTGTGCTTTCTTCAGTGAGTACTTTTCATATATCGGCCAAAACTAATCATTTGTCACTGGTTAACCACAGACCAACACATTGTCACTACAGCTTTAAAAGCACAACATCACAAGTATTTCCAGCATGTACGACTTGTAAGTGTCACATCCAGCAAGACTTCGTGCTCTTACGTAAGATCTCCTGAGGTGCAACCAAAGGTTACTCCATGATTCAAACATCCTGACACTCCCAAATAACAGTCTATGGAAAACTCACAAACTGAACACACACACAAGATAGGAAATCTTGTAGTGACTAAGTATTCAGTGACTAAAGAATCTGCCTCTACATCACTTTTGTTTCATAAACTACAAATTTCTGCTTTTGCAGTGATTGAACAAAACAAATGAACAATGCCATGTCCCGAATGAGACACGAGGTCATCGTTCTGGGGAGGTGCAGGAGTTGAAGTTAGGGTTAGCTTGTCCACATGGTTTGTTTTCCTTTGTTGTTTTCTTTTCTCACCCCAGTGATAAGAGACAGCAGGTTTACTGAGAAGCATGTTGCACTAGGAGCAGTCAGCACTAGCATGCCACACTGAGCTGTACATTCCTGGGTTGGCTTAGCTTGCTCTGGGGCTAAAATGCCTGAATGTGATTTCCTGTGTGGACTCGCTGAAGAAATAGGCATCCCTCAGATATTCAGTTCCTGTTGAAAAATGCGTGGGTCATTCCCTTATTTGGCAACCAAAGTTGGCCTGTAGCTTGCAACCACATATCTCAACGATTTGCTGAGAGATTGTGAATTTTGAAAGGCCAACCAACTTTGGGCTTCATACTGTAGGGGTTTGTCAAAAGGTGTAAGTCGTACAAGAGCAAAATAAATAATAGCAAAATAATGTAAGTGTAAGGCAAAATAAATAATGTAATATAATGTCATGTCATAAATAAATCTAAAAACCCTTTATTTTAGACTTGTTGAAATAAAGTGCCCGTTCACACATTAAAAAATTATAGTGTCAATAGCCAGTCCCTTTCCCGTGGACTACATAATCATGTTTTCAGCAAGAGATTTCCAAATATAGCCCGCAACCAAATATTGATACTGGAACTGCGCCTTAAAGGCTGAAGTGGTTCCCAACCCAGCTGACTCAAAAGGAGCAGCGTAAGAAGTGACACACCTTAGAACTAACCCTGAGCCTTCACTACAAAATTCATTTCATTGTGATCCAATGTAATTACGTCTTATAGGAACTAGTCAATACCGGAAGTGCAGGTTCACTGGTTCATTTGTTGTTAGTCAATTGGGCAGCCATACAGGTTCTGACTGGTAAAACTTGTAAAAAAAAATTCTAAGTTCCCTTCAGAGCCCCCAGAGAAACACACACACAAATGCTTGCATAGCATCAACGTAAGGTTATGACTAACAATGGGATTATGTTTCTTTTTTTTTTTTTTTCATTTTCTCTGATCTGGATTGGAGTCTTAGCCAGGCATACAGCTCATGTGTGAATTAACAGGGGGCTTTGGCCTAGATACACTTGTGGAGTTACACACTAAACATCTAGCTGAGGATAGGATGGCCTCGATCTCAGGGAAAAAAAAAATATATATGGAGAATTAATGATCAGACTCAAGTATAATGCCTGCACCAAAAGCTCCTGTGTATGTGTGATTGAGTTAATGGCTTCTGTCTGGTTGTGGGCTTCTGCAATAACGTGCTTTCTCCCTCTTGTCTGCACTTACTCAACTTCCTGTGGCTGTGCATGCGCTAAGAAGGCTGCTTGGCACAGTAATCTCTCTCCCCATGCTGATTCGAAGGCCGTGTGGTGTGAGCAAGCAAGCAAGCAAGCAGTGAGGACGTGCTAGTCTGATTCACTCCCTCGAGCCAATCCCCTGCACACTGTGCGTGCACAGCCCTCCCCTCCCCTCCACCTTGCACTGGACAGTGCGGACAGATGGTGGCGGACAGATTAGTAAGCCCAGGTTTATGGGTTAAAAAAGCAGATATCCCCCGTCTTGGAAACTGTGCCACTGGGACTGGGATGGGCCTATTTCATACCTTGGCTCATGTAGTCTGGTTTGTATGTATATGTGTCTGTATACAGGGCCGGCTCTAGGCTTAGACAAACTAGGCAATCGCCTAGGGCACCAAAGGGGGCATTGTGATACATTACTTTTTCACTTGTATATCTAGCAAAATTCAAATCTGGCCTAGGGCAGCGGAAAGGCTAGAACTGGTCCTGTTTGTATGTAGGCACAATATGTACAAGATACTCTAGATTTTCTACTGTATGAATAAACACCTGCTGAAAAAACTGTTTGGTTGTCCCCAACAGACTCTGTCTTGATAGCTGATTGATGTTTTTGATGAGAAAAGTATTTCGGATGAACGCTCTATGTAAGCATCTTTCACCACAGATGCGTAACTGTGCCAGAATGACACTCACTCGGCTGCTGTCTTCCTGTCTGGCTCAACCATTTCTATGAATCTCATCTCATGATGTGCTAACTTGCTAAGCCACTGCCAAGGAGAAGAGAGAGAGGGAGGGTTATTTCGGTTCCAGTTAGAGGCCTCTGTCAACCCAGCCCCAGCGGGACGCTAATAAGCTACTGATCTCCATTGATCTCTCTTCACGGACAGACCTAGGCACCCACCACTCTCTCAGGGCCTACAGTATGTCAAACAGGCACCCTGACTGTCATTTGAAGCAGAGAGAGAGAGCGCGATTGAGAGAGAGAGAGAGAGAGAGCGAGAGTCAGAAGTGAGAAAGTGTTGAGTGGTCACATGCTCTAGTATATCACAGAGGTGATGAGTCTAAAATCAGCCACTGTCACCTTAGCAGGGTGCCAGCAATCAACGGACAGAACGGAGTCAAGTAGGTGACGGACATCTGTTGACAGCCCTCTCTCCGCACCATGTAAATCTCAAGCACCATAAATGGCACAAGCAAGCCTATCGGCCTGTGACAGCAGCTCCACAGGGGAGGAAGTGAAGCCACCACACAGAAGCACACTGAACATAGTCACTACTCTACTTTGGGGGCCAAGTTACATGAATGAGGAACTCTTTTCTCTTTTTTTTTCAGTCAGGTCCATTTCCTGTTTTAGGGCTTGTTCAAATCTAGCACTGCTATGCTCATAAATGGGCAGAACGCCGCTATACATGCTGACTATTTTACGGAAGATTTTAGGGCTCTCTCTTTCATAATGAACACCAGTAATTGCCTTTTTAGGGCGTTGACCACCCAGGAGTTGGATAAAACTTAACAAGGGGTAAATTGACAGTGTTTTTATTGATATGTCTGTTGCTTTATCTGGCTGCCATGGACATCCTTAGATTCATGTCAATAATCATAAACCATGCATGATAAACAATATCTCACAACAGAATTTGGTACTTTGGAAAACCAGCCCAGCAAAGGCTTTATCGTTATGTTTGACAAGTCAAATCTCTGTTTCTGAAGACAACATGTGAATACAGTATCTGTTAGACTCCATCAACCACACACTGACATACATTGCTACGTATGTGTGTTCTGGTGTAATCATCATTGCATGTAATCATCATTGCATGTTCACGACTGGTGTGACTGTCCTAGAGAGGGGACTAGGCTAAAGGATATGGATCCTTTTAAACCCTCAGTTGTGGGCTAATCCAATCTGTCCACTAAGAGGCCATTTGGAAGATTCTGCCATTGCTGCTGCCATCTGACTCACACAGGCAACCTCAAACTACAGCCAGAGTTCATGCCCACTTACAAAAAAAAAAAACAAAAACAAAAAAAAAGACAAATAAAAAAACACATAAATGGCTTAAAGTTGGAGATCAATGCGTTTTTGGATTGTGGACGATGGTTAATCAATGCTCCATTTTGCCATTGCTAGGAGGAGTAGAGTGCATTAGACTGGATTCGAGGGGCGGGTGGTGGATAGGATGGGTTGAGGCCAGTGGCTTTGCCGGACTTCAAGAGGGAGCGTCTGGCAAGCATTCCAAAGGGACGAGGGAGTGGGGGTGGGGAGGTAGGTAGGGGGAAGGCAGGGAGCGACGGGGTGTGTCTCTGGGTAATCCTCACAAAGGCCTGAGAGAGAGCAGGCAGGCTGGCTAGTTTCTGTCCAGCTCGAGAGAATTGGCCAACAAGAGAAATGAGGAGGGTGCCAAACACACACAAGTCTTTTTCACTGGGCTGCCACTCCAACTGCTCCTAATTATGTCAGTGCTCATTTTGCAAAAGCGGACAATGATGAAGAACAGAGGACTGAAATATACTCAGGATGTGTTTACTTCTTTGTATTGTTTATCTGAATTGTTGAAATGCTGATATATAGGGGAAAGTTGAAGCTGGACCGTTTCTGGTGTTTTGTAATTTCATGACAATCCAGTCTAACCGGAAACACTAAGAAGGCCTAAATTAGGCTACATCATTTACAAGGGAAATCATGTACGCTCCACATCTGACAACAAACACACACACACACACACACACACACACTCACCATTCCAATGACAAAGCCTTCTCCATGATTCTTAACTAACTACAATATTACTTACTTACAGACAGAGTCATAGATTTTGATGAATTGAAAAGCATCTCCTAAATGGATGGAGGGGGAATGAATGATCAACCCCCAACAATATCATTGAAACGGGATGGGACCCCTGGGGGAACAACAGCCCTAAAAAGACACATCTGTTGTAACATGACCCTAAACCAGTCTAACTAATCTAACCAAAGAATGTGTCAATCAAAATGGTATCTATCACAATGGAGAGCACATGCCACAGAAACATCTAAAACAAGTCAAACCGAATAATCATGACTTTGCAAAGGCATTTTCCAATATTTTATAGGAGTATATTGTGTGTGTGTGTGTGTGTGTGTGTGTGTTCACTGAAAGGGCTGGGGGGAGGGTAGTTTAATTTCCATGGCTACAACAGTACCACATCCTTTGGAGGATAGGCTGCACTGAAACTGTGTCATAGGGTTTGCTTGCTCGCTGAAACATTCTTTGACACCACCACATAGGCTAGCATATTGCTCATCTGCAAACTACTGCAGCCAGTCTGGTATCTGACTGTAGCCACTGCTCCTGCCCCACTCTGTATAATGGCCTGTCTACCTTGTATTTTTATTATACAAATACAACTACAACCATTGTCATTTCCACTGGTCATTTCGGGAGAGAAAGAGAGCGAGAAGAACATTTAAAAAGACTCTATAAACACCTTTCTGGATCTTCAGTACTGAGTTGATTTAAAGAGACACTGGTATTAGACATCTGCAGTAACAAAACAAGAAAGAATGTTCTTATGTTTATCGGTTGTCACGTACGTCATAAATCAACAAAGTGAAGATTCGGGAACTGGAAGAATCTGTGTTACCTCAGTGTGATAGCATTTATGCACAATAGGGACAGGACATAAAGTGCTGGGGATATGTGAGGCTATATGATGTCCTTGATGACAGTAAATTACACCATAAGGTCACTTCAATATTATAGCCATTAATCGAAGATAAGCAGTCTGTCCTCATCAGCTGTTTGTGTTTATAGTAGGCTCGTATGAGCTGACACATGCTGTGACTTAGGTCCATGTGTTCATAGCTTAAATATTAACCATGCAGGCTCACATGCACAGGGCACAGTCGTAAATTTGGTACCTATCACACAGCTTGTCAGCATTCATAACACAACAACCTCTGTACCGCCCTCCCCTCCCCTTCCCCACCCCACCCCACCCCACTCACCTAACCCCAACCTGTGCTGCTGCCATCAAACTGTAAATTGTTATGTCGTTGTTCAGTATGTCTTACGTAATACAGAAACTCTGACTAAAATAAGGGAAAATCACACATCACATAAAACATATTACTGTCACTTATATTTCAGTGTTGCTGACTAGCCTAACTGCAGGGACAAACCATGAATTACAGGCATAGCCTTCTGCTAAGGAGAGTGTGAGAGTGAAAGTAGCTCATTCCAAGTAACCTACCCTGCCATTCCATAGAATTTCTTCAACAATTATAACTAGTTCCACTGACAGCACCGTGCACACAACACAAATAGGCTGAAACCAACCTGCCAATGTAACTGTCATTTTAAATCTTTGTCTGGTAGTTTGGTACTTCCCTCATTGGTAGCCTACTTCCCTCACTGCCTTGACTGTCAATCTGAAGCCAACCAGATTGGAGCATTATTTTGACAGTGATCAGTTCTGATCAGTTGTCCAAATGTAGCCTGCTTTATGTTTTTGGTAAATATTACAGAGTTGATGTGCTGCTATTCATGACACAGTCACAGGTCCAGAATACAAGCCGGTGTTGCTGGCACACTGGTCATTCAACTCTTCACACAGCAACAATAGTTTGCAGCCAGACCCCCACTGATAGGGTCATAACGTTATCAGTTATGCTACAAGAAATCTTAGGAGGTGCACAGCATAGATGCAGCTCAATAACAAATTCATTCATAATTCATTCTTTTATGTATTTGATATTTGACTAGGCCTATGTAGTGACACTCCGGATAATACACTATGTATGTCATTATTTTACAAGTGTGGTGTATGAGCCTCATCAAGATTAAGCTAATTGCAAGTAACATCAGTAACAAAAAAATCTATGGATACATTATGCGACAAGTTAGGTTAAAAGTGCATTGAATAGCAAGTGTTTCTTTGCAACCATTCAGCAGCCCATTTACAGCCTTTGTTTTGACCAGTTTCATGGACCGATTAATGCCGCGATTATGCTTTGTTTTCGACATCTGGTCGGCATCGCTTTATATTTCAAGTAAACAACGTGCAAATGTATGTTAGCTAATTCCATTAGCTTGGGCTAGGCCTCAGAATTTGTCTTATTTTGCTCACGCCTGCTTCCCTCTCTCACTCTCAAGTTGCAAGCAAGTGTAGCAATGTGCACGCGACACGCCGGGTGTGTGACGCTGAACCAATCAGATCGTTTAGATCCGAAAGTTTACCTTTTATGGCTAGAGCCGGGCAGCCGGCTGCGTATAAAACACAGCCCTCAGCATTCAACAGCTCACTTTGAGCTCCTCCACACGCAGCTCGTGCGGGATATCATCAGCCTGTAACATTTTCACCTAAACCGGCAAAAGCCCCCCAAACCCAAGGTAAGTCTTCAGACTGGTTAATAGTTTTCTCATGGTTCTGAATACACAACAAGCCTTTTGTAATTTTCTTGGCTTGAGATTTATTTACACATGAATGAGAATTTGGAAAGTAATTGATCTTGCATTATCTGGTTGAAGTTTTTTCTTGAGTAATGGAATATAAGAACAGCATTTGTGTCTGTGCATAATTGCATGATTTATGACTAACAATGTTTGAAATGTGCAAGTGTGGTAACATTAGCTGGTCGTGAAATGTGTGACGACGTGATTAGGGCAAACTTGGCTCAGTGAAATTAATGGTAGCTACTTGACGCCAAGACTGGTTTTATTTACCTTAGACATCATGTTTCCTTTCTTCTCTATGCGGAAAAATAGTTCTTGATTGCTGGTTTTGTCATTTTATTGGTAACCACCACGCGGGGTTCTTTGTGCCTGTGCTGCAGCTGGGTGTGACCTACTTTGCGATATAGCTTATGGTCAACCAACTGTCCTTCAAGCTTATGCATATAGATATGAGGTCATTGGAATTACTAGGTCACTGTTCCTTCATTTCTTGTATAGGGAGGCAGTTTATTCCAAAGATTAAGCACTTATTTATGTCTTGGTTGGTGAGTGCCGGCCGGTGTCTGGTTTGAATTTCTGCCAGCTCACGTCAGATGGTCGGAATTGTGCAAGTTCATGGGAGGAATAACGTTATATAAAATAACATCTCATATTAAGGTGTGGTCACCAAGTTGACAAAAGCTTAAACATAATTGAATATCTTGGTGCATACGCTGCAGTGGACATCATGAGTTTATTCAATCACAATGTCAACTGCTTGGGTCGTTAAGGTTAATGTAGTTTAATAATTTTGTATCCTTGATCAGTATTACAGGTTTAGTTATTAACCTATATGAGGTTGGAAGTAATTTAGCAAATTCGACAGCATGGCAAATGGTTACTGAAAAACGGGCAGTTGCCTGTGACGCACCAATAAAGTCTTTCTTTTTGCCGGAATTCGGGTTTGGTGTCAGGAGAGGAGGGAGGGCGTTATGAAACTTACATTCGTGGGCTTTAGGGAGTGGCCGAGGGCATGATGAATGTCGAAATCTGTTCCTTTTACTGAACCCCTTTGCTCTGGCTACATGCCACTCTCCCGGCAGCCGCAAAGCTGCTCAAACCGTTGCCTTTTATGGTAATAATGAGAGAATGCAGAGGGACTTCCTTTGTCTCGCCTATCTCTAAAGCATTGTTCGGTACTGTCGCCACCTAGCGGCGAAGTGAAAAATGTGCAGCACGGAACAGGAAATGGAAGTGACTATGCCATGTGGCGCTGAACCAATGACTAATGGCTGACTTTTTTCCGCTTTTACAGTTTCGCCATGGAAGATGAAATTGCCGCACTTGTTGTTGACAACGGATCCGGTATGTGCAAAGCCGGATTTGCTGGAGATGATGCTCCCCGTGCTGTCTTCCCATCCATCGTTGGTCGCCCAAGGCATCAGGTGGGTTACCGTTTCATTAAAGATTTAATTAGTAATTGCTAATTTATTATTAGGAATTCTATGGATTTTAATATGTTAATACTGATCTATATTTTTCTTGCTTGTCTACAGGGTGTGATGGTTGGTATGGGACAGAAGGACAGCTACGTCGGTGACGAGGCCCAGAGCAAGAGAGGTATCCTGACTCTGAAGTACCCCATCGAGCACGGTATTGTCACCAACTGGGACGACATGGAGAAGATCTGGCATCACACCTTCTACAACGAGCTGCGTGTTGCCCCCGAGGAGCACCCCGTCCTGCTTACTGAGGCCCCCCTGAACCCCAAAGCCAACAGAGAAAAGATGACACAGGTATGTTATGCTCTGCTTCTCTGTATCTACACAAACTCTCAATCTTTCTGTTCTATTCACCATTGTACCTTCATCCCTTTTAAACCTCCTTTAGGTTCTTTCGCTTCCATCCTGAGTTTCTTCTTTTCCTGGAACCTGCAGGTCTTTACCTTGTGTGCCCTGCCCCCTCCCTCCCCTCCTTCCTTTCTCCCCCTTCCTGGTTTCTTTCCTGCACTTTGTGTTCAGTTTTCTCTGCACTGGTCTTGATGACTAATGACTACTGCATGGTTTGGTACATATTATAAAGGTGTGACCATGCATTGCAAATGTAATACAAATTAATAATCAACTCTACTCCTTCTGTTTTGCAGATCATGTTCGAGACCTTCAACACCCCCGCCATGTACGTCGCCATCCAGGCTGTGCTGTCCCTGTATGCCTCTGGTCGTACCACTGGTATTGTGATGGACTCCGGTGATGGTGTTACCCACACTGTGCCCATCTATGAAGGCTATGCCCTGCCCCACGCTATCCTCCGTCTGGACCTGGCTGGCCGTGACCTGACTGACTACCTCATGAAGATCCTGACTGAGAGGGGCTACAGCTTCACCACCACAGCTGAGAGGGAAATCGTGCGTGACATCAAGGAGAAGCTGTGCTACGTCGCCCTCGACTTCGAGCAGGAGATGGGTACCGCTGCCTCCTCCTCCTCCCTGGAGAAGAGCTACGAGCTGCCTGACGGACAGGTCATCACCATCGGAAACGAGAGGTTCAGGTGCCCCGAGGCCCTCTTCCAGCCTTCCTTCCTGGGTAAGTTGGAGTGTCTGACATGATGTGGCACACATAAGCCTCTTTGACAACCTCTTTGGCCAAAGTGGGTGCACAAAGACTATTTGATCTAATGGCATCTCTATTTGTTCTCCCTAGGTATGGAATCTTGCGGTATCCACGAGACCACCTTCAACTCCATCATGAAGTGTGACGTCGACATCCGTAAGGACCTGTATGCCAACACTGTGCTGTCTGGAGGTACCACCATGTACCCCGGCATCGCCGACAGAATGCAGAAGGAGATCACATCCCTGGCCCCCAGCACAATGAAAATCAAGGTGGGCATTACTCTTTGCTTTTGCACCCCTCTAGGAACCAAATGTGCACTTGTGTCATTCACAGTCGTTTTAAAGGACTTGTTGACCTGACCAACTCTTTTCTATGTCTTCTGCAGATCATTGCCCCACCCGAGCGTAAATACTCTGTCTGGATCGGAGGCTCCATCCTGGCCTCCCTGTCCACCTTCCAGCAGATGTGGATCAGCAAGCAGGAGTACGATGAGTCCGGGCCTTCCATTGTCCACCGTAAATGCTTCTAAACAGACTGTTACCACTTCACGCCGACTCGTACTGCGCAGAGAAACCTGAAACGACAACATTGGCATGGCTTTTGTTATTTTTGGAGCTTGACTCAGGATCTAAAAACTGGAACGGTGAAGGTGACGGCAATGTTTTTTGGCAAATAAGCATCCCCGAAGTTCTACAATGCATCCGAGGACTTAAAATGTACATTTTTTTTTTTTCTTTTTTCTTTTTAGTCATTCCAAATGTTTGTTAAATGCATTGTTCAGAAACTTATTTGCCTCTATGAAGGCTGCCCAGTGTTTGGGAGCATACTTAACATTGTAGTATTGCTTGTATGTAAATTATGTAACGGATACAATGTCTGGGTTTTTGTACTTTCAGCCTTAAAAAAAAAAAAAAAAAATCTTGGTCCTTTTTTTTCCTTTTTGTTATGCAAAACAGAGCTTTACCTTTATTTCAAGACGTAAAGGTTACCATTCCCCTGGGCATATGTACAAGTTGTTAGGGACCGTGGCGGTGCCAGACATTTGGTGGGGCCAACCTGTACACTGACTAATTCCAATAAAGTGCACATGTGTAAGACCTGTTAAAAACTTCTCCTTTTGTTTCTTTGATGTGGGTGGTGGTCTCCTGAACATGTCTACAGACTTGTTATTTTAGAGCTCCAGCCCTTGGTAGTTTCAACAACACATTGGATTTCTATAGCGCCTTTCTAGACACCCAAAGCGCTTCACAGTTGAGGGGGACCTCACTGACCACCACCAGTGTGTAGCACCCACCCATCAAAGCATCAGAGGCACATACAGTAGTCTTGTCAGAACAGATGCAAAATAATTGATTACAATGCTGCATGGCATTTAACTCAAGCTTTAAGTCAAGATCCAGTACAAGCCAGTAAATAACCACATTTTTGGCAAGTATCTTGAGATTGATTCTAGCTGATCACTTATTGATTCATGATCTCTTCACTGGCAAACTACATGCATTGCCTCAAGGCCCCCTTGCAAGGATCAGGGTAAATTGAAAGCGAGAAAAGCATTAGAAAGGTAACCTGCATCTCTAAACCCAGGCTAGGCTCAACTGAGAAATACTTACCTCATGAATAGCAATGCATAGCATTGAACAAACACATCTTTCCCACAGATAGACAGCACTTAAATACACTCATTTGTAAAACCAGATTTTGTGTCAGATTTGCTGAATCTACCCTTTCCTTATTGGTAATGGACTCATGGGGTATCCTTATTCACACTGATTGTCCCATCACATAATGGCTAAAAATCAAAACCTTGATGGACTACACATGGCACATGTCAAAAATCTAAAAGTTCACTAGCCATCAACCCTGTGCCTATTAACAGAACACACTAGCATGTTCTGAATTCCTCAGGTGGCCAAAGTGACAAAATGTCTCATATTAGGCTACTATTTTGTCTGAAATCTACTGGTAGGCCTACAACCCAAAGAATCAACATGCCGGCCAGCAACACAGTCAGTGCAGTCAATGATCTCTATTTCTTCACACCTAAAATGTAATACAAGCTGGATGTTTTCAGAGAGAAAAAAACTCACAATTCCAGGCAAGTTCTGATTCTAAGAGGGCCTATGAATTTACACTCACTGCAGCTTCTTTTTATACTCACAGATACACAGCAATTGAGCCTATGAGAAAAGATTCCTTACATTATAAAAAAAGTTATCCTTCATATTGCAGTCATTATGGCTGATGTTTTCCCAGGTGCTTATAAGTCCAACAAAGTGCTTACTGTAGCTCCTTGCGTTTCAACCTGTCCTAAGCACTTACTGTATGTGAATGAGAAATAGCCTGTTTATGATGCACGTAGCCTAAGACATGCTCTGACCATGGTAAAATATTTAATTGAAATCTTTCTCATTGCCATTGCCTGACTGAACTTTTTATGAGTTTTCCCCATAAAAAGTGAATGTAAAGTGGCAGAGTGAGTCGCCTGATATGAAAATACTCTATAATGCATTAAGCGCCGCCTGCAGAGGCAGAGGCGAGGTCCTCAGACAAGGCTGATACGTGTGAACATCTGTCTAATTCCATGCTCTCCTCCAGTGCGTCTGAAGCTTAACTCGGGGGACACACTTGCCAGACTGATGTCATTTCTTCAAAGTTAACAGCTGCAGGCACTGCAGGGTGCGTGCGCTTGATATCTCTCACGAGGAGCGATGAAATGGCACTATTTTGGATGATCACGGTCACCGAGAGCTGTAATGACATCATGGTAACGACTTCATCTTGCACTGTGAATACAGGATTGCAGTATCTCCATTTTCTTGTGTATCTCTGAAAATTAGGATCTTTGAAAGGAGAGACACGACCTGGAATGAGAAGCATAAAAAGATGAGCATTTTCCTCAGTTTACATTGTGATTGATGTACAGCCATAGTCATATGTCGGTACATGCCACATAATAGTAGCCTACATATTTTTCTTTCCCCAATGTCCAATAACCCTCCTCCCCATCCCCACCCTATCCCCAAACACACACATGCCATCTCCATCAAAGGCAGGTATAGTGGTGTCCAGTGTCCAGTGTAGTGGTGGCTAACCGCAAGCAAACACAGTTTACTCAACTCTCAAATTTTGGGAAATATTCAATTCAATTCAATCCAATTAAATTTTATTTGTAGAGCGCTCAAATACAGTGCATTGTCTCACGGCGCTTTCCATAAATAGAGCTTCCCCACCTTTTAATAAGGTTTATGCCTCAAAAACCTTAACATTGTCAAATCCAACTACATTATCCTCATTTAGAAATACCACAGCAATGATATTCAACATCATCAAACACCAATGTTCACATATGGAAGCAAACGCAATTTCACATCTTCAATGTATGTATGTGACAGTAAGCATCCTTGATTTCACTACCCCCTCCCCACACTCAGAACTTTTCCAACTATCTAGTTCTGGTCAGTGTACAGTAGATGGCGCCATAGTGCCATCTTTAGCCCACCACCGTCATCACGCCACGCCACTGTCTTACATCCCAAGACCTTGAAGTCTGCCTTGTGCGAAGATCCCAGAATCTACGGCAACATCCTCCCAAGATTTATATATTATCCCCGAGCTCCCCAAGGAGCACATGAAACGCTCCCTAACTCCAGCGCAAGACGAGTGGAATGCAGTGACAAAATGGAATGTGTTTCCTTTCTCTTGCTCTCCACAGAGTGTACTAATAAGTGTGTGTGTTGTCTTTGGTAAAAAAAATCTTTGCAAGTAGGGGTCCCTGGTTGGATTCCTGTTTATATGCGAGGAGAGATGGGTGCCCTAGTTGCATATGATTTACAAGTCGCCGCACTGTGCTGTCTGACAGCACTTGATGAAATATGATCAAGAGATTGTTCCTGCTGAGGCCTTCTGGGGAGGGGTTGCTCATACACCTGTGTTTATCATTCTCTCTCTCTCTCTCTCTCTCTCTCTCTCTCTCTCTCTCTCTCTCTCTCTCTCTCTCTCTCTCTCTCCCTCTCTCTCTCTCTCTCTCTCTCTCTCTGTGTGTGTGTGTGTGTGTGTGTGTGTGTGTGTGTGTGTGTGTGTGTGTGTGTGTGTGTATCCGCTGGTGGCTGATGTGTGGGCAATTTTGTGTGTGTGTGTGTGTGTGTGTGTGTGTGTGTGTGTGTGTGTGTGTGTGTGTGTGTGTGTGTGTGTGTGTGTGTGTGTGTGTGTGTGAAACAGAAGGAGAGAATGAGAGAGCACAAGTGGGAATGACTGAGAGAATAAAATTGAATAATAACCCCTGAATTAACAATGTGCTCAACAAAGGAGCCAATTATTTTGGTTATAATTATCATGCTTGCAATTCTATTATCATCAGAGGCCACTCAGGCAGAAATTAGAACCTTATCTTCATTAAAAAGAACTTGACGTATATATGTGTTCTGTCAGAGCCTTGAATATGCTCAAACCACAACACGCTTACATTATCCAGCCCAAATCTATTCTCTACCTTCAAAAGCACAAATACCTGCATTGAATATAAATTAGAATCATATGGTAAATGCAAATGCAAATGGCTAATTTACTCCTGAAGAGTCACTGATTTCCATATAAAGTCTGAAATATATGCAGTTGCCTTACTACAAAGTAAAAGCATGCACACACCCACACATATACATGTACACACACATTCAAACACATGCATGCCTGAGGCAATTGTCCCCCCAATCAGCACAACAGCCCTTTGATTGTGTTTTAGTAAGACATTCTTTCCAAAGAGAACAGAAAGATGATGTACCCTTTACACACATACATACACAGACAAATCCATATGCATTCTGTGACTAATAAGATCTTGTCACGCAAGAGCAGAAATGGGGTTATCTTGTACCAACCATAATGGATTCAAGCCACAGCCGTAACCACTACAGATAGAAAGTGAAGCAAATGCTTTGCTTGTGTCTAAGATATTAATAGTGAGATATACAACATGTTCTGATTAACATAACTGGCTGTGTGATTGCTTTCTGGGCTTCAGTGAATCTCTCTCTCTCTCTCTCTCTCTCTCTCTCTCTCTCTCTCTCTCTCTCTCTCTCTCTCTCTCTCTGCATTCAGTAAATTTAGAAGGGGAAAGGTAGCAGAGTGAGAATAGAAAGAATGTGAGAGGAAGAGGTGTCTAATGAAAAAAAACAGAGACTCAGAGAGACAGCGAGAGAGAGGAGAGAGAGAGAGAGAGAGAGAGAGAGAGAGAGAGAGAGAGAGAGAGAGAGAGAGAGAATAAGGGATATGAGGAGGATAGATGTGCTCTTATATTTCCAAAATGAGAGTGGCTACTGTGCCATTAAAGCCTCTGTATTATGGCAAGGGCTTCTGGACCCTGGTGGTGTAATGAGGACTGGAGGTCTCGGAGCAATTTTGTGGGGCACAGCGTTCTGACAGAGTGTGAGCTAGAGTCCGTGTCTTTCCTCCACCCCCAAGACTTCAGCAGGTCCCCCTGGCCAACCTAATGGCACTCTGGCAATCCGACTGGATGAGCTCACCCTGGACAAGGGGATACGGTCTACAGACAGCAACTGCCTCATCATATACTGTATATATGTATGTTTGCATGTATGTACATGTATGTATGTATGTATGTATGTATGTATGTATGTATGTATGTATGCAAGTATGAAAGCATGTATTTATGTATGAATGCATTTATCTATCTGTTTTTCTAAACAGATGTATTATTTCTTGCTTTCCAATTATTTCTTTCTCTATTTGTTCTCCAATGGACATCTTTCTGTCTTCCTCTCAATCTCCCCTCCATATGAGCTAATCCACATTATGACTCATCACATGACATCAGGAGCCCCCTCACTCCCAAACGCCCCACAGCTCATTCCGCTGTCCCCGGTGAGAATCCATCTATGACATCACACGATGAAGGTCAAAGGTCGCAAGCTCCAGTGTTCCAGTGAGAGAATTAAACATCATGCTGTTGAGAGACTAATAATGGTGGATTATCACGGGGCGTCTCGTTCACTCACATTCCATAAGGACGAAACCTCCGTTTTTTTCCGCTTAAATTTCTGTGATTGCCGGGCCTGGAGACTGGAGATAGCGGCTCACGACTGGCCGCTGATAATGGGCCTCGGAGGCCCCTGCTTGTGTGCGCATGCACCCATTGTTTTATGCGTCTCTCACTGTTTTTTGTCGGAATGATGCTGAAGCAAGTTTTGGTTGCAATAAAAGATAAAAGATTCACAGAGAAAACACAGTCAGCGGGCAGCATAATTTAAGATGTTTATTTTTTATTAAATTCCTCAGCATAAAAGGCTCCACGGGCCTCAATTCCTCATACGGCACAGCTTGACGTCGATGAAATTTCTCTTCGTTTCTCTAAATGTTGTTATAGACTTCCCATGCTAGCATAGACAATTACAGTTTTTTTTTCCTCTCTCTCTCTCTCTCTCTCTCTCTCTCTCTCTCTCCCTTGTGCAAATGTAAATCACTTTATTTAAAAGGATCATTAGAGAACTGGGAAGGAAGGAAATTGAAAAAGATTTTGTCTGCCATTATGGATGAGCTTGTGAAGGCAAACCTCACACAGTCTTGCACATGATCCTGCCTAAAATAACGCTGCAGACAGAAGAGAGAGAACTAAATGATCAGCTGAGGAGAAAATAAGAGATGCGTCGGAAATCGGAGCCAAGCTCGAGGAGCTTCTTCTTCTTTGTCACACACACACACTGTGCGGTGGCACGTAACTCTGCGCCATGCAAGATTAATAAATCCCACAAATGAAGCAATCCTTTTGATTCCCCCCTATTCAATATGCTTGCATATCATAGATTTTTCCCCCCCCAGCCCATTATAGGAATCCCATACGACGTCTTTTTTCATCTGCTGTCACATTCATCATTACCTGTCATTACTCAAAGCCTGTCTGTGTAACCCTTGCTCGTCCTTGGATGATGTATACTGCTGATATCTGTTGGCAGTGTGGAAGGGGTCTGAGAAGAAGATGCAATCCCTGCTCTTCTATCTGCATCAAATAACTTTTTGTTGTTGTTGTTGTGTTGTTGTTGTTGTTGTTTTTGGCAACGGTATGCAAGGTGAATCAACAGACACACACAGTGACACACAGAGTCAGGGGTTTAGAGGACTGAGAAACAGTGGGACTTGGCAGGTGGCAGAGCAAGACTGTAAACTGTAACTGTGTGAGAGCAAGGGGATTATGGCCTTATTATTTTCTTTTCAGAGAAGGGCAAGACATCCCTCGTCATCTTTGCTGATGGTTTGGGCACCACAGTCCTGCTACAAAAGCCCTGCTCAAAAACAAGTAGGCTTATATGTGAAGTTTTATGTTTGATAGTAGGCTACAAGCTTTCCTGTGTCATTAAAGTCATCTTACATCTGCATTTATGTAGACCTTTGCTACACTCCAGAAAATTCAAGCCTTTTGAGGCTTTTACTTTGGAGAATTCCCTGCTGTCCCCTCACAGGGCATGTGTGGACGGATAAGCCCAGAACTTTTGAATCCGCCATTTTAATCCAAGAGGTTGGCAGATGGGTTCACTTCAGTGAGTCTAAAATCTTGCCAAGCATCTCCAGTTGCTTGTGTGTGAAGCAGGGGCATAGCAACAAATTCAGGGGGCCCTATGGATGACAAGCAGTGTCCATGGGAACCCCTCACCACCTGGAATACAATTCCAGAATCCAAGGGCCATCGCCCCACTTTGGGCCCTCATATCACCCCCCCCCCCCCCCCCCCCCCCCCACAGATCTGGTGTGAAGCATGTGTGTGGTGTGTTGTACGAAGGTTCAGACAAAAAAAAAATGGAAGATCATAGTTTAGTAAAGCATTATACTTTACAATCCAGGGAGAACTACAGTATATGGTCAAGTTTTATTGCTTTCCCTCAGACCTGCATTTAAATGGGCTTGCCTTAAATGACAAGCAGTGTCATAACATTAGCAAGCACAACAATGCTAGATTTCAGTAAATACATTTGTCTGTTATCTCGCCTTGACACTGAGTGATTCGGTAAGGTATGATCCAGAATTTTATTCACCGTTATGACAAGATGCAATTGGCATTTGACATTTTATTTGTGCTTTCTAGCTGCATTGACAGGCAAAGCTCAGTTCCTATACTGATGTGTCACTGGGAGAGAGAGTCTCTATTTTCCTGTTCTACCGAAGCTGAAGCTGGAGGCAAGAGGCACAAGGCAAACATCATTCCGGTGAGTCACTGTGCTTTCATGGAGCACCGTTTGCTCTTGTTTGTCCAGGGAGCTCCCACATCCAAAAGACATACACTCCCCTTCCTTCCCTTACATGTCAATGATGACTTAATATTGGCTACCCTCTCCTTGCTCCATGCTTTTTACTTTGCTTTTAAAGTCTATTAGAGTGTGTCAGATGGATAGGAAAGATGAATGAGTGTATGTGTGTGTTTGTTGTGTCATTTGTATGTCTCTATGTGTGTGTGTGTGTGTGTGTGTGTTTATATCTATGTGTATATGTGTGTGTGTGTGTGTGTGTGTGTGTGTGTGTGTGTGTGTGTGTGTGTGAGTGTGTGTGTGTTTATATCTATGTGTATGTGTGTGTGTGTGTGTGCGCGTGCGTGTTTGTACAAAGACAGGGATGCAGAAGGAGTGGAGTGTGCAGGGTTTAAGCGCGGAGCTTGTCTTGTCAGCGACCTCTGGGTGCCTCTGTGAGTGCCAGTCAGCCGTACGCCACGCCGCATCTGTCTCCACCGCTCTCTACTGCCTGCACTC
Organism: Sardinella longiceps; assembly: GCA_027497455.2. Lineage (NCBI taxonomy): Eukaryota > Metazoa > Chordata > Actinopteri > Clupeiformes > Clupeidae > Sardinella > Sardinella longiceps. The sequence continues at coordinate 8,465,569 of JAODXP020000015.1, forward strand.
AGGCTGCGGGGGTGATGGACTCTATTTGCACACAAACACGGATCAGGGAAGAGGGCGGCAGAGCCATGCTTTTAAAAGCACCGCCAAGGACGTTTTCTTTTTTCTTTTCTTTTTTTTTTCTCTACAGCACATTTACCGAATCAGACTTTTGGAAAGGAGAAAAGAGTGAGAAAGAGAGCTCTTCTGAGAAAAATAGCGGTGTTCTGCTCTTGGGAGAGAGAGAGAGAGAGAGAAAGGAGAACGTTTTACTTCGGTGCCCTCTTTCAAGGCTCAGGTCACCTGCTTCTTTGTAGTCTCGGTCTTTCAGCTTACCTTGAGCAGCAGAAAATGACAGTGCAGGAACCGACTGGCGAGAGGAATGGGGATATTTATTTATTTATTTATTTATTCATTCATTCATTCATTTATTTAGAGTCCAGAGATTGAGCAAGCACTCACAAAAGCATCTGATTATCATCTCAGTCTTCCAGGCATCAGTCTCCCAAAAGCATAGTTGCTAACCAGTTAGCGACTTAGTTAGTTGGCAATGGGTTGGCAAGTAGCTTACTATGCTACTATACTTTTGGGAGACAGACGCCAGGGCTCTGTGGCTGGGGTGATTGTGTGTTGTGGGTCCTGCAAAATGGAGGAAGAAAGATGAAAGACTGGGCCAACAGGAAGAGAGGATGAGAGAAGGGATGGAAAAAGGGATGAGAGAAGGGTTGTGGAGATAAGTGGAGGACAGAAGAGGAGGTGAGAGAGATGAAGGAAGAAGAGAGAGAGAGAGATAAAAGGGGGGAGAGACTGATACAGGAGAGAAGGGGAAAAAAGAAGGGAGCAAATGGTACTGACAGCTAGGGGAGAGGAAGAGAAAACATGTATGGAGGAGTGCAAATCCAATAATTGCCAGGGCTAATGTCTGACGGTACTCATCTTTTTTTTCTTCTTCTTCTTTTTTTTTTGTCTGTGCATAAAGAATGTCTTTGACCTCGGCT
>JAODXP020000015.1:8471542-8579042 GCA_027497455.2 Sardinella longiceps
ACACACACACACACACACACACTCAAACTCAAACACACACACACGTACACACACACACACACTCAAACTCAAACACACACACACGTACACACACACACACACACACACACACACACACACACACACACACACACACACACACACACACACACACCTGTGAAGAAAAGTGCTGAGCGATACCTCTGGCTTTTCTCTTCATATTTTCTTCTCCATGCGTCACCCCCTGGCACACTGCTGAGCTTTTGTCATCTCTCTATTCTAATTCAACACAAGGGCTCCTCCAGATGCCTAATACATATTAATGCTTTGAAATTAGTTTAGCGTGCAGTGCAGTCCATGACATTAATACAATTTCATGCAGGTAAAACAGCAGAGACAGATGAGAGAGTGGGGACAGTGTTGCAGAGATGCAGAGTATCACTTCACAACAGACCAGGGCTCGTCTTATGCAAGCAGAACCAGGCCCAGAGTGATCACACAGAGTCCAGGTCAAATCGCTATGGAACAGTTGTACTGATATGTTACTGAGAGATGTAGAAGGTTAGGTGCCATCACCGTGAACAAATTGTCTGTGTATCGATGGCAGGGGCGAATGCAAAGCAAATATGAATTCCCTGGTCTGCTCTGAAGAAGAAGAGATAGAAGAAAACATTGGTGCCGCTTCACTGCAGATTTCATTATGAAGTCCAGAGATAAGGTCAATTATTGGGAGTAAAATATACTGATTCCGTGTCGACTGAAATCTACCGTGGCGGCTGACTCCCCCTCAAAACTCTGGCCTTTTCTTTTCTTTTTTCTTTTTTTTTTTTTGCTGCGATTCTACAGTAAAAGCCGTATTCATTTCATCATAACATTCTCACATCATCCCTTAACCGCCTAAACGGGCCATTGAAGAGGTCGTTTATGGCTTTCAAGCGATGCCACAGCATTTTTCATTCTGACTGCCATTATACTTGAGATGACACACACACACACACACACACACACACACACACACACACACACACACACACACACTGCAAGTGTTAGCCATGCAGCCGGTGGTGTCTGGTTGCTCCCACAGTGAGCTCTCTGAGGCGCTATACGAGTATGACAGCTGGGAGGGAGAGGAGAAGGAAGACTGAGGCTGGGTTGTCGCTAATGTAGCCAAGGATGTAGGATATTGGAACAACAAGGTAAATGGGTCTCTTGTGAAATGGGCTCCATTGCACATGTGTACATACTCTGAGTATACTCTAGTGTATGTTCTATGTTTTTTTCTCTCTCTCTCTCTCCTCTCTCTCTCTCTCTCTCTTTGTCGGTTTCTGTCGTTCCTAGTCCTTCTCACTTCTTTATCCCAGTGCGGTTTCACACCTTCAGATTGCCTTAATGACAGGGTGCTGATTGCAGTTCCCTCGAGGTCGCCATGGAAATTGGGACCTCTCCGTCAGGCTCTCTAGGGCCTGGGTGCTGTGCAAGAAGAGAGAGAGAGAGAGAGAGAGAGAGAGAGAGAGAGAGAGAGAGAGAGAGAGAGAGAGGTGATGAAAGGAGTGGTGGATGTGGTCAGTCACAACACGAGGCATAGGCACCATGCCGCCTCTCTCTCTCTCTCTCTCTCTCTCTCTCTCTCTCTCTCTCTCTCTCTCTCTCTCTCTCTCGCACACGTGCTGCTGTGGCCAAAGGAGGGCTGAGCTGAGGGCCCTGCTTGGCCAACAAATCCTGGGGGGTTCCTGACAGGATGGAGGAGGAGGAATATGGGTTGTGACAAAGCCCAAGCCATGGGCTCCTTCATGGGCATGACAGAGAGGAGAGGCCCCATGGCATAGCAGCAGAGCCCTGGCTGCTCTCGTCCCCTCAGCTACCGAAAGCAATAAAGGACGGAAGGTTCTGGACCAAAGTGGACATGAAAGAAAGCGAGTAAACAACGGAGAAGGGAGAGAGAGAGACAGAGAGAGAGAGAGAGAGAGAGAGAGAGAGAGAGAGAGAGAGAGAGAGAGAGAGAGAGAGAGAGTAGGCACACTTTCTCCATCACCTTATGATCACTTAAGCAAAACATCTCAGCCTGGAGGGTCAAATAACGGGTGTCATAGCATAAAAAAAAACCAGCCTTTCCTCCACGCGGGCTATCATTTCAGCGTTAGAGCATTTTCAATCTCGCTTTGATGAGATGTATAGCTGCCAGAGAATGCTTGTTTTGATCAGCAATCATTTTCATGGCCCATAAAAATCACTGAAGTATGCACAAGTGTGAAATAGAAGGACACTTGGCAATGTAACAAGCCCAAAGAGACCATTCTAAAAAAAAAAGGGACAGGAATGGAGATGGGGTGGTTGGCAGTCATGGTAAACTAGGGCAAACAAAATGTGTTGCCGTTGTGGGGATGAGATAATAGACAATAAAGCTGCAAGAGATTCTTTCTGTCCAACAGGAGTTTAATCGTAACATGGGTGCAATATCTACTCTTCAAACACTCTCACCTTTCCCAGGGTTACTCTACAAAAACTAAAATAGCACGAAGAGACAAAGAGCGTTGTAGAGGTGCCCCAAGGAGACAATGAGCACATCCGTAATAGAGAACGAAGTGAGCGTCTAAAACAGCCTTTGGCTTAATAAGATCAAGAGAAAATGAGAAGGAGGGAGAGAAAGATCTATTAGAGACGAAGAATCAGACAGAGAGAGAGAGAGAGAGAGAGAGAGAGAGAGAGAGGCAGTCTAGTGTGTGAAGTGAAAGAATTCCTCCCCCTTCCTCCAAATCCTATCAGACCACAGGATTTAATTGTTCCGCGCACCATTTCGTTAAACGTGCATTTCCACCTGTACAACTCCAGCATCATTTGTCAAGATGGACGTCCATGAATATTACATGATTGCCCCCACTTCTATTTCTGTGCCATTAGCATAATGATGCAGCAGGCTGGCTGTTGTGTGCAGGCAGCTATGCTAACATAGCACAAGGAAGCAGAGGGGGGTGGGGTGGCAAACAAAGTCATCTGAACATAGATGCAAGAGTGTGTTTACTGAAGGAATTAATTGCTTTCATGAACATCAACACTACTATGCCTCATCTCTTTTTAGAGCAACAGCATTACTCTCCAACACATCCCCCTGAAAAAAAATATATATATACACACCCCTATACACACAAACACACACACACACACACAGAAACACTTCTCTCTTTCTTTCTCTCCGTCTAATGTGAGTAGGTGTGCCGTGTATAAATATGTGCTTCCCCTGAGCAAACACATCTTGTTGGCTGATGTCGTTTTGCCACTCAGTGGGAGCCCTTGATTACCAGGGGCACATTACCCTGCTGCTCGCTAAGGCTTTTGCAGCACAGCTTGAGCCACATTTTTTTGTATTTATTCAAATGTAATTCCCAATTCCATGATCATTTACAGATGACACATCCAGAATCGTTTCCAAATTGTACAGCGACCATGAATATTAACTTCTTTATTGGAACGCTTCCCGAGTCCAAAAAACCACGAGCATGAAAAATTCAAAGGCATTTTCCCAAGGATTAGCCTATATTTTAGTGCATTCACGCACACACACACACACACACACACACACACACACACACACACACACACACACACACACAAAGAGCGAGTGGCTTTAGGGGAGATGTAACTGGGCAACGGTACAGGGTGTTTCTCCAGGGATGAACATGTTTATGGTGACTTTAGGTTCCCTGCAAGGGCCTCCTCTTGCTTTGGCACTTTGTATTAATGACTGGCAGAGACATAAAAGCGCTTTATGCCCAGGAGTGTTGTTGGGTGTGTTTGAACTTCCTCTGAGTCAGAAGAAGAAACATCAAAGGACACAAGTCAAACATATCTGTTTGGTGGCACAAAAAAATGGACTGCTGCATGTCTTCAAACAAAACAAAACAAAAAAAACAAGAAAATGTGCTGCACAACTATTGCCAAGGAGAAACACTGCCCTACCCATCCCTCCAAAATGGAATATTTTCAGTGTGTTTAAGTTCATTACAAACAAAAAGCTTGCCTCTCAGGACAGATGGGTTCTAATGTAGCACAACACAAACTCACACAAAATGGCCACCCAGTCACTTCCTATTAACAGCACAATGAAACAGCTGTTTGCGTTCATTTTAAAGGCATTGTTATCTCATGACTTATCTTATGAATCTCAAACGTTCCTTAGTGCTCATTTGTTATAAGTGGATTTTATGAGAATGGATGAAGTTTAGCTGAATATGCAGGATACATTATGTCAGTAATAAAATTAAAGGGGTGTGTGAGTGAGGGGGCTACCATTAGATTAATTTATGCAAATGGTATTCCATCAAAAGCGAAATCAGAGAGGAACCAAATCAAATCTCATCTCAGTGAGGTTTTTTTGTCAGCATTGAACAAGCAAGCTGTGCTGGCAATGGAAGGCAAGAGGGTTTGTTTGAGAACCTGAATGTGCAATCAAACGGTCACTCAGGTAGTCTGATCTGTGATAACACAAGGGCCCTTTCACTCTCTCTTCACTGCATTTGGGCACCTTTTCACAGGGGACGTACAGTTCTGCTGAGTTAGACACGCATAGGTCTGGTCATTTTGTAAACGACCTCAATGCTCTCTCTCTCTCTCTATATATATAGATATATCTGGACCCCTCCCTATAAAGGCTAGGTATTAGTCCGGTTGGGTGTATTAAATTGTGTGTACATTGACTAGACATGTTTTGCAATCATTTGGAAAGGGGGTGATTAATTTTTCACCTCAAGGAGTAAGTTAAGGCAGTGAAGGTAAACACGAGTCCTGTGGTCAGCTTGATGGTAAACTGAATTTCCCCCTCATTTTTCATAAACACCTCATTCATACAAACTTCCAGCATTTTAGAGCACAATGATGAGAGGTAGGCTCATTTAGCATTTGACCAAAAAAAAACAAACAACTAATAGTTTCTCTGATTTAGAAAAGGCCTTGGAAGTCTGCAAGATAATCTCAAACCATTCAGAATATGAATCACTTTGTTTGACTTTTCAAATACAGGAAGAGATAAAGTCTCATCTTTTAAACTATTAATATTGACAGAAACAGAAGGCTGGCCTTATCATTCTTACAGATTCATTTCTGCTAGAACATCCTTCTTATAACCTCAACCCATGGTTGCCTGGCAGCCCACAGACAAAAATAAGACTATGATGCTACTTTGCTATGAATCTCCATCCATTGTAATGGTAATGTTTTTATGACTACGGCCACAAATCAGAGCACAGAACAAAACAAAAATGAGAAGTCTTACAGAACAAATGGACTTAGCCTGTAATCTAAATGTTCTTTAGAACATAAAATAGTCATTTTCCTCGCCCATCAGGTTGATGTATAGACCGAAAACAATATGGAGGCAAATGGCTTCCCACCACCATTCATCCATCTTAGACAACGTTTGGAGAAATGATGGGCCACCATCAGGAATATGATGTCATTCTGCCATATTGTTTTGTTACTACACTTGCATTCTGAAATAATGATGATGAATATCTTCAAATATGCCTGCTGCTGGGCTACTGCTTGAACTTAACCAAAGATTCTAGAGTGGAGCACAGTAGAATCTTTGAAGTCAACTACGCCCATCTACCCTAGAACTCTAGACGTACCCCTATATAGTCTGGCGTGTCAGGCTAACGCCCATCCCTTCCACTGACAAAATCCCAATGCCCACCATGTGAGAACCATGAATGTTTCTGAAAGTCGAGGAAGCATGCTTGGAAGGCTGCTTTTTCGAATATTCCACATCATTGTGTGGCTGTTCCAATGTCAAGGATATTTCTAAATTCTGTCAAGGACAGAGTCCGTAGATTTTCCAAGGATTCACTGGTAGAACCTCCTCTCCGAAGTGTAAGACGAGTGTTCTACAAAGGAAGCATCCTCGACTTTGAGTGTTATACCAAGTCAGCAACTTTGTTGGTTCCAATGCAATACCCCATTGCCAAAAACATGTAGCCTAGATATCTAGACATACTAGCGGCAGCAAATAAATTTGCTCAGCCTGTACATTCCAATGATATAGGATGGCCTGCCAGGCTAAAAAACATGTTGCAAACTGGTGAAATACACCCAAGTTGGCTGTCCAATTGAATTGGGACTAAAATGGTCTTTTAAACAGACCCATAGCTGGCTGCAAGGGTGAACACAGGGAATTTAGTAATTTTGGTGTCACCTCTCAGCCTGGGTAAATTGTAGCCAAACACTAGCCTACTTCAACGCTCATTATGTGTGGTTGCACAAAGACTGAGGGCATTCCTCTTCAGTCACTTTAATTTGCTCTGAGTGAATAGTGGCCATTGACAGGTACCATAAAAACCTCATTGTAATAACACCCACCGCGACATGACAGGCTTGTAAAGTTTAGTAGCCTACCTGCATGGCAATGGTGGTACACGGTGACAAATAGTTATTTTTGTGCGTGTCATGAGACATCACAACAGCGAAACAGCCTGCCTATTTCCAAACACTGCAAGCTTTTCTACTCTTTTGGGAATGCAGTTTTTAAGTAGGCTTACTACATCATTATCTTGAAGGTAAACATGAACCTTCCAATGTTCAGGCAAAACAAGATGCAAGATGCAAACTTAACCCAAGGATTACTTTGAGGCTTTGTGGAATGCATGGTGGGCTATGTACAGTACACAATAAAGATATTTTACTATTTAAATACAAAAATTGCCTTTGATTTGGTGACCATAAAGAGACGAATATCAGCCAGTCATAGTGTTTTTATCTGTTTATTGTTGAACTAGAAAATATTGAAAAGAATCTAAAAGAAAACACAGATAAAACTGGATGCTGCTGTTAAAAAACAATTATGTGAACTACACACAGGTAAACAGCCATAGTTTATGTATGTTTTCAGATTTTTAAAAAATTTATTCTTTCTTTTTTTGTTTTTACAAGATTAAATGTGTGTACAAAGTATATTCATAGTTGTCTCCCCCTCTCACATAAAGGACCATTTACAAAACCTTGATGCTTTTTAAAATGTCAAAATAATCTTTTTTTTTTCTTTTTCAAATTTGTAACAGGACCTAACTGATGCAGAGGACAAGCAAAGACCAGTGAAGGACCAGCCTCCAGACTGCATCCTTCTTTCTCACACACTCGCTCGCTCGCTCTTTTTCCCCTCTTTCCCCCCCACACATGGAACACTTTCTACCCATTCCTAGCAGCTACCTCACAGAAACCAATTTCAGCAGTATTGCACATAAAGCATGTAGGACGATTGTTCTGAGGGGGGGTGAGGGGCGGGGATTATAACCAGGAGGGGGGAAAAAAATAAAATAAAATAAAAATTAATAGGACCTCAACGAAGATGGGAGAATAAAATTTACAAAAGAAAGGAAGATGGAGGGACAGAGTGAACTTGAATCCCGATTATAAATAAACGCCATTCAGAGAGTGACTAACACTAGTCTCTCTGTTAGCAATACCGGTCAATGTCTCTCATGAGCCAGTGCATAAACATAAACATAAACGCTGCCATCCTTTTGACTACTGTGTTAAACCCACGCTCTGCTTTTGAGTGTGTAAGCACACACACACACATAGATGAAGACACATAACAGGCAGGTGAATGTTATCATGTTCGAGACGTTTTAGTGTACTGTCCGCCTGCTAGACCTCCTTCATACAATATGTGTTATTCTTTCAGGGTGACTCAGTGTTGTCAGTCATGGGCAGCCAATTGGAGGCAGAAAGGAGGGGGGGCAACTATGCCATGCCCATCAGCCTAATGACCAGCAGAGGTCGCTGTTTCATACCCATGGTAGGTTAAAAATTGGCCCTGGATGAGATGAAGAGAAAATGAGCAGGCAAGTGTTTATTGCCAAAAGTGACTCTACTACGGTCAAGGGCGCAAAACAGGCAAAATACATATTCGTGATTGCTTTGATTGTTCTGCTCATCATTGCTTTAGCTTAAACATGTGCATACAAAAAATGTGTCAAAAAGTGCTTTACGTCAACACAACTCAGTAAACTTTTTTTTTTTTTTTTCCTGGAGGGGCACATACTGTACATCAAATAGTTCAATATACACATATAGGCTACCTTGTGAAATCCCAACCTGGACTCAAAGTGTAAATGGTGTTAGATGATGAATACTTGATTGCCGTGGCACTAGATTCTGAACTGATGGGTTATTTGGCACCATTCAAGGCGGCTTTGGGTCCATTTCACAACACTTAAAAATGTACCAAGCCAGTTGTACAGAGAGAATGCTTATACTATATATTCTACATCAAAACAACATATAACGCTTAACATGTTCAAGAAACATGTTAAAACCTATTGAATATCAACAAGAAATAATCTCTTTAAGAGAGACAGGGCAACCAGCATACAGTATTATGAAACAAGTGAAAAAGATATCTTAACTCAGATCTACCTAAAGACTTCTACATACATAATAGTGTCAAACTATTTCTACAATATAAAGTTCAGAAATACTGAGGACGGATGACACCTGCCTCCAGGTACTGGATTGCATGTTGCTAGTGTCATTTCCCTTTTTGCCTTCTCTCAAAACAAATCTAAACAAATCAATTTTAAAAAGACAAAAAGGAAAAGTGAAAAAGTGAAAAATGAATTGGATATGTATGGCAACGGTTTTAAGGACAGGGTTAACATTCAAAGCACAACATTCAGTGATGAAGATGAAAGAGAATACATGTGTGGCCTCCATGCTTACAAAGAAAAAAAAAATAATCAGGCGGACCAAAACATGATCAATGGAAAGCATGAAATCCTCAATTTTACAGGGAGGTAGCAAAGAATGTGGCATTGGAGAAATTTGGCTACGCTAAATCATGCTAAATCATGGCTGATGTCTACAAAATGTAAACAAACTAGATGAAAAAAAAAGACAGATGAAACCTCTTAATTCAGCTATAACTCGAAGCATGCCATGCCAGTCTTGCGCATCATCTTTGAGAAATGACAGCAATTCTTTTCTGAAATCTTTGCGTTATGGACTTTGTACATTTGAATCTCAGACAAAAAACATCATTATTCACCACTAACCAGGCACATTTACATGAACCAATGCCCAGTTTAACTGGACGCATATTATATAGATATATATATAAAAAAAGAAAAATAACATTCAACTTTCTCTTTTCCACTATCATAACATTAGGCACAAATATGCAATGGATTACCTAAAAATAAACCAGCACAATTAACATAGTTAAGAAAATAAAGAGCTCTCCATGCTGAGAAATATTTGACATCAGAACAAGGCCCCCCTCCCCTTTTAAAAAACAAAACAAAACAAAAAAATATTCTAATACATTTGATTGGTCTTGACTAGTAAAGCAGCAAATAAATAACCTGGTCCTTACAGCATCGAAGGGCCTCTGGTGATGGATGGCCTGCTCTTTGGAATACAATATTCAAATCGATGGGCACTAGTCACAATGAGCAACATTCAACAATAACTTTTAAAAAAACACGGCACAGTCGCCAACAGGGACCAAAGTTAAGGCCAGTAAGAGCATACCACACAAACATACGCACAGACCGGAATAAGCTTAGTTGCCGTGGTGAACTCATATGAGTAGAAGTGCTCTAGGATGTGCACAGGTGAAAGGAAATCAAATGACTCTAGAAGCTTCTAGAAGCTTGAATTACACTCACAGCCACTATCGTGCAACTGATTTTTTCCCCCCTCTGTTCTTTGTTCATGCCATAAAAGCCATGTCAGTTATAGCAAAGTGCTTCCATGAATACAACGTTAATTGCTTTCTTTTGTTGGCTTGAGAAGGAGCAAAGAAAGGGACAAAGATTGAAAAAAAAAAGGAACGGAACAGAACAAGCAAAGAGAAGCCGGAGGAAATTAAAAATTATGTACAACCCTTCAGCTAGGGCCAGGAGGCCATGATAAAGAGAGCATGACGTACGCAAGTGCCTGAACTGGTGTCGCTCAGTCAAAATGTCTCCCTGACCCAAGTCGTCCGCCATGGACGACGGCTGCAACATCCAATACCCTACACATCACACATCCTTCGCACTTGCTCTTGGGGAAGTGGGGGGAGAGGGGGGGTGTCAAGGGAAGTCTGTCTTGCGCAAGGCCAAGGGATGAGCTTAAGTGCTTTCTGTTGTAAAACTGCAGTACTGTCAACTAGTAGGTGCTGAATACTGTCACTGACTCCACCAAACCCCCATTGTGTTTCAATTGTAGCCATAAAAGTACACGTATACAATACTACAGCATGTCAAAATGGACCGTGTAGTGGGCAGCTGAGTTTAGATATACAGTAACGACTTATCCTAAAAACTCTGAGTTCCTGATTTCTCCGTCCCTCTCTCTTGCTCTCTCTCTCTCTTTTTTAAATTGCTCTCATTTTAGAATTTTGTTCACAGTTTATTAAAGCTTTATTTTCATCTTTTACCTTTTTAAAAATGTAATTTCACATAAATCTATGGTACATGAAAATAAAATGTGTTTTGTCTACATATATATATATATATATGTATTTATATATACTATGTATAGCAGTGTGTATGTAGTATTTACAGACAAAAATCTATACAAGCTTTGCTGCGATCCCTTCTGCTCCAAAACAACCAATGACTCATCGGTGGTGAAGAGCTTTTTTGACTCGCTGCCTTCAGGAAACGCTTGTGTAAATGTTGGGTATAGATCTCTTGGGCAGCTCGTAGGAAAACTGACTCACACTTTCCAGTGAATAAACAGAGTGATGAGGGGAAAAAAATCTAAAATTTAGCTAGATCTCGAGCAAACCACCCCAAAAACCACTCAGTGTCTGCCGATGCAGGGGTGTCGTGATTGGAGAGAGCAAAAAGGTATCCATCTTAAATTGTCAGTCGTTCCCCTGGCCTTTCATGTTTTCCTGACTCCTTTCAAAATCAGGTTGTTGCTGCTGCTTCTTGCTTGACAATCTGGAGCGTTAGCAGAGTTCCCAGTCGCCATGCCCTGTAGTCTCTGCTCTGACAGCGGACAGGAGAGGGTCTGTCCGATTCCATTAAGTCACACGTGCACACACTAACATACATACACACACACACAGACACAGCCTTCCTCTTCGGGAATTTCCGCCATGGCGTCACAGAGAGGTCAGCCGACAACATGGAGGCCTGGGCAGAGATGTCACGTCTGTCTTGCCGGGGCTGGCTGGAGAGCCGTGCATGACGAGGCTTGTCAGGACTGATCACGCTCTCCATGGGCTGCTCCGCGAGCACCCGGATGTGTTCGGGATTGGCCAAACCCCCTCCCCTCCCTCCGCCGCCCCCAACCTTACGGCTCCTCCATCTGCGCCAGCCGCGGCCCTTGAGAATGTGTCCCATGGGAGTAGTGTCACCTCCATTTTGAGTAGTGCTGGTGATGTCTGGAGACGTGGGGACGGGATGGGCTCAGCTGTGCACACGCAGTTGACCTTACAGACGTTCCCCCAAAACACACACACACACACAGACGCACTTAGTCCTCTCCCTCTGCACGTCAATGGCACATTTCATTCTACACACACACACAAGCACACTTCCTTATTCTCTCTGTGCCCTCCCAAAGAATTCACACGGAAAAAGACTCTCCCAAAAGACTTAACGGCTTTTCTGTTCTTTCATTTGCCTTGTTATGTACTCCAAAGTCTGAACGGAAACGCACTGTGCTCCATTAAACAGGGTTAAAAATATCCTCCCAATTAGCTGTCCCAAGACCCTGGCCCTGGGTTCAATACAGACACATGGTGAGCTGCCACTGACTCCAAAACGCACAAGCGTAATGGAAGTCTTTGAATTACCAAAAAAAAAAAAAAAAGAGAGAGAAAAAAGTCTGAAGGCATCCAATTTGGGAGAAAGCCACCAGTCAAATCCAGTGAAATAATTTTCGGTCGTGTCTCTTCACTCCACTCTCCACGGAAGGCAGTGCGCTAACACCTCTCTTTTTTTCTTCCCTCTTCCCCCCTTTCTCTCTCTCTCTTTCTGTCTCTCTCTCTCGCTCATCGATGCTTTTCACACACACTCTTCTCACTCATCCAAGCTTTACACAGATCATGGAGGAGAATTGAAGAGTAACGGTGACGGTTAAAGCACCTGCTCAGCCCTTGTTAAAAAAGATCTGTGTATGACTTCCGGCCGCTCACTGCTGCAGCCAGTCACGCTGAGGTTTGAGTGCCCAGAGAGAGAGAGATCAAGATCGAGAGAGTTTGATGGAGAGCAAAGTAGCGGGGGTCAGACTGAGTGAAGGAATCGTGTGTGTGTGTGTCTGTCTCCGTGTGTGTGTGTGTGTGTGTGAAAGTGACAGCGAGAAAGACGCCGATCGATAGCCGCAGCTCAGCAGATGACGGGCACGCCGTCGGTGTTGAAGATCATGCCTGTGGTGGGCTCATAGGTGCCGGCCAGGTAATAGAGGTCCTCGCTGTCCTGGTATTTCTTGGTCTTGATCATCTGCTCGTACTGCTCCAGGCTGACAACCAGACACTTGTGGGAGATGGTCTGCACGTCGTTCTCGTCAATGTGCGAAGACTGGTAGAGGGCTCGCTGTGAAGGAGAAGGGGGGAAAAAAAACACACAACATAAGGTTAGAAATCTCTTTCTCTCTAGTCTAGCACAAAGGAATATGTTTGTGTGAGTGAGTGTGTCTGTGTGCGAGAGAAAGAGTGAGAGAGAGAGAGAGAGAGAGAGAGAGAGAGAGAGAGAGAGTGAGTGTGTGTGTGTGTGAGTGTGTGAGAGAGAGAGAGGGCTCAAGCACATGCTCAACAAGCATGTGTGTGTCTGCTATTGTTGAGAGTGCGAGACAGGTGCTACAGGAGCAGAAATTCTCACCTCCATGAAGTCTTTCCTCTGGCTGGATGCTTGCAGGGCAGCGGGAAGACTCCTTCCAGACATCTGATCCCAGTTCTGTCAAGAGAAGTTAACATGGGGTCTGTGAGCAGCATGCTGGAGCTGAGGCTACAGATGCACAGTGCACACGGGCTATGGGGAAACAGTGACAGAGAAATCGCCACGCTTCCTGGACATGACCCGAATAACTCAAGCCTGAGTCTGTGCAGAGCAACCACACTCCTCACTCGCACTGAATTTTAATCAACATGTCCCTCCTATCACACACACACACACACACACACACACACACACACACACACACACACACACACACACACACACACACACACACACACACACACACACACATAATTCGGCTTTCCAATAGAGAAACAAATTATGTAAATATATATGTACATATGAAAGGCTAACCTTCTTGTCGTTGAGCTTCTTGCCAGGGTTGGTCTCCTCGGGGTGGTAGAACCATTTGACGCGGACCACCATGTTGTTGCCCCAGGACTCCCACATGCTCTGAATGTGTCCGATAAAGGGCAGGTTGGGGCGGCCAGCCGAGAGGAACACGGCGCAGTCGCCGATGCGGATCATTTCCTTGCCACGCACGATCGCCTTGTAGAACAGCTTTTTCGCCTTCCCCTTCATTCCGCGTCTCTGTAGAGACAAGACAAGGACGACCATGAGTACACAGACCCATGACAACTCAACAACGGAAGCACCATGTTGCAATTTCTTTGCCAGTATTCAATAGACCGATATGCCCAAACATATCCAAACAGCAAATGCTGATGGCGATACTTCTCTGTATTTCATAAATACAAAGGAAAAAGTTATTACAGTACACAAGTAATCTACAGTTGAAGGACAAGAACAAACACTATTGTGGGAGCGTTTACGTTTAACAAACGAACTTAACAAATGTTTGCACCTCTCGCTCCACTGTTACCCTCTCTGGTATTACATTATATTATGGAACGGAGTGGACTCGCACTCAGGAGAAAAAATATCCACAAGTTCGTTTTAAACCACTGCATTTTAGTATTTTTTCATGTTTTTACAATTTTTAGAGGCACAACCACGCAAAAAAAGTGCAATCAAGTGCAGAGTGCTGTGCAAACGTTTCAGTCCATGACTATCCTCAGTGCAAAAAAAAAAAACCCCAGCACTCTGCACTTTATTGCACTTTTTTGCACATTGTGGTGCCTCTAAAAATTGTAAAAACGTGAAAAAATACTAAAATACAGTGGTTTAAACTAACTTGTGGAGATTTTTTTCTCCTGGGTGCGAGTCCACCCCGTTCCATAACTATAATAATACTTTGACTAACGCACCTGAGAACTCCTAAGAGGACCTAATACAAGTGTGCAGCTCTCCTTTGTGCATTTTGGATTACCTTATATTATAAAATTAAATTAGCTCAGGTAGATTTATCAGCTTATCATTCACCTCACTCTCCCGTGCCCTGTGCTAGGATGTGCAGTTATCTCATATGATGAGATGATGAGATAAGATGAGATCATATTAGGAGATAACTGCCCCACAAGGTGAAACAAAGTTCTTTAAAACTACCACACAAACACAAGATGCCTACTACCTAGCCCCAGTTTCTAATGGGTGCTCCTTGTACTGTCTGCATAGTGCCGCGAGAGAATTGTATTGTAAGAGGTGGTTTACAAATAAATTTGAATTGAATTGAATTGAATTGAATATAACTGATGTTGGTAAGAATGGTTTGTAACAATGGCCTCTTACCTGAGTAGGTTTCCCAAACCACTTCCAGAGTTGGCGGGCTGGCAGGAAGGCTGAGATCTTGGGCCGGTTCTCTACGGACGGCAGCCTCTGGCGTTTGGCCAGCTCCTTGGTGGTGGGCAGGTGGATGCCCTCGCGCCTCTTGGGCCGGCCGCTCCCCTGCTGCTTCAGCTTCTGGGACTTGGACTGCCTGGGCCGCTGCTGGGCCTGCTGCTGCTGAGCCTGAGCTTGGGCCTGGCCCCTCTGCTCCTGTTTCCGAGCCTTGGTGCTCTGGCCCTGCGCCTCCTCATTGGGCACCTCCTGCTTCTCCTTCACCTCCTGCTGATTCTGCTGCTGCTGCTGGGAGGTCTCCTGCATGGCAGCTGTGGTGGTCTGGGAGGTTTGAGCGATGGCGGATGCCTCCTCGTCCGAGCTGCACGACTCCTCCTCTTCTTCTTCCTCTTCCTCTTCTTCCTCTTCGTCGTCGGTGGTGGATGAGGAGGAGGATGAGGAGGAGGAGTTGGAGCCGGCGGAGGAGGAAGAGCTGCTGCTGGATGAGCTGGAGGAGTTGGAGGTGTTGGAGGAGACGGGGCTGGAGGCGCGCGAGCTGTTGGAGCTGTTGCTCTCCGGTTTTGCCACGGTGGCCGCCACTGTAGCCGCCTTCGGCGCCTTCTTGTCTTTCTTAGCGGCGGCGGTGGTCGTGCTAGCGGCTGGCGATCTCGTCTCGTCTTCGGCCTCCGACTCCGAGCTGCTGCTGCTACTGCTGCTGCTGCTGGCCGACTCATCTTCCTGCCCGATGCCTTTCGGAGCCGCCTCTCCAGAGCTTTTGGCTTTAACCAGGCCCTCGCTAGCGCCGCTGCTACCGCCACCGCCTGCCTTGCGCACGCTGTACGCGGATGAACCCTCTACCTTTGCCATCTCTGCATCAGGAGCACCCTTGGGCTTGGTGGTGTTGTTTTTCTCACCGGTGTTAGCAATAATAGTGTTGTTGTGGGCTGGAGATGAGGAGGATGTGGTGGTGGAGCTGTTGTTGTTGTTGATGTTTGGGATGTTGTTGTTATTGTTGTTGTTGCTCGTGGCTGAGGTGGTAGTGGTGGTGGTCACCGTAGTGTAGCCCACGCCCAACACGGCCTTGTTCTCCCTCTTGGAGAGATTCTGCCCCTCCATCATCATGAGCGCCTTGGTTTTCTTGGTCTTGGGCGACATCACCCCCTCGTGATCCAGCTTGATGAGGATCTCGGCCTGCGGCTGCTTCCGCTGAGCTTTGGTGCCGAACACCGCCGGCTCGGTCATCTCTTCGCTTTTCCTCGGACGCTTTATCGGCTTCACCTTCCCGATGCTGATGCTGCCGCCGCTACTGCTGGCCTCTTTGCTGGACATGAACGCGGCCAGGGAAGTGGACGGGTCGTTGTAAAGATCCACGGAGAGAACTTTCCCATAAATCGGTGTAGTGTAGACGGACTGTGGCGGGCGCGCCTTGGCTAAGGGCTTGACTCCCACCGACTTCTTCTGGCTCTCGCTCGGCTGGGCGGAGAGTGCGGGCGCCATGTTGGCAGCGGCAGCGATAACGTTGCTAGACTGGATCTTCTTAGCGGGCCGGGGACCAGGGCTGGGCCGCGGGGCCGCCAGAACCTTCTCCTTGGCTGGAGGAGGAACTGATGCGTCAGCAGGCTTTTCATGCTCCTTTGGAGCCACTTCAGGATCTGGAAATGGAACACAGATAGCGTTTGAGCTTTTTATTTTTTTTTAATATGACAGAGTGGAAAAAAGAGAACTTTAATGGAATGCTCTGAAAGCCAAACCATCCCTCTTCCTCTGGCAGTCCCGTATTTCACTCCCCAAACCCACGGAATGGAAAAATTATTTAATATCTATAAAACCAATTCACGTTTGGCTTCCCAGAGCAACTTTACAAGAATGTCAGTATGTACAGCTGCTAGTTTTTCCACCGTCATGGGGAGTGCTGAACATATTCGTGAAGTCTAGTATCGATGTCAATTTAACTGCTCCAGTACAGCTCCAATAGGGCGTTGCTGTTAAAACGGGAATGTGAAATTACCCGGCTTGGGCTTGGGTTTTCTCCCCCGGCCGCGGCTCTTCGAGGTCGTTTCCTCTGAGGGCTTGATGCCTGTTTCTTTACTCTCCGGAACATCCTTGCTGGTCTTGCGACCGCGCCGCTTAGTGCAGGCTACGAGCAAGGCTGGAGACGGCTCCGCACCTGAGGAAAAAATAATGCTATGTCAGAATGCAGCTTACAATAGAACTGTTTTAATTACATACCCATTTGGCAAGGGAAGTAACCATGTCCTTGATATTATAATTTAACTAGTCACAAAAATCTAGTCAGAACCTAATGCAAATCTGTCATTTATAAAAAGGACCTTATTTTGAGGTAAAATATGAAAATAGAACAAGGTATTGAAGTGAACAAAATGATCTTCAATGTCAAAAACTTTAAAAGACATAAGACATGCCATATTTGGTTGTGGAAAAGCTAACCGCACAAGTTCTGGCATCCTAATATCTGTGGTTGAAGTCACAAATCAGAGCAAATAGTCATAAATGGAGGCACAGAGTGGCAAGTATTCATGTTTAAATTAGCAAGCCGCAAATCTTAGAACTGTACTCCACTGTACAAAAATTCCCCTCAGTGAATCCATCCCTAAGCTTCAGGAATCAAAAAAGGAGGGCAAAAAAAAAAAGAAAAAGAAAAAAAGTTGAACTTGAGAAGTAGATCCAAATAAAGCACATGTGCATGAAGTACAAACCGCATTTACTTTGCCATCCTTGCTGAGGTTACAGCCATTAATCTTCAGTAATTTTTACATTTTTTGCCATTCAGCATTCATATTTGTTCCCCTCCCCGCCCATCCTTTTGTAGGGTCATTAAGTTTGTCCTTGACGGCTTGCCGTCTGGGATACTTACACTGGATCTTGTAATCGGGGGGAAGCAGCCGGATGTGCGACAGGGGGATTCGGCCCGTGTCTCCGTCGTCAAACTCCACCGTTATCAGGTCGTCCGCTTCGTCCATGTCGGAAGTCCCTGGAGGCAGATAAATGGGAGAGGGATTGATGTACGAGTAACAACGTTCCTGAGTGAGCATGTATGTCGCTGGCGAGATGCAGCCGGGCGAAACAGAAACCACCTTCATGGGAAGGAAGGTAAATCTGCGAAACGGCGGAGGCAAGTAATGGCTTTTTCTCTGTGGCCAGGGATGGATGACTAAGGAGCCGGGGAGTTTGGACATAGGGACTCTTTATCCTCCCTGGCAGGACAAGAGCACGGGAAGCTGCTACTGGTGGCCTGCCTGCCTGCCTTCCCCCCACTAAGAGAGCTTTTGACAGGCCTCCAACTGACTCCCCCTGCGTCCGAGGGAGGGAAAATAAATAAAAATAAAAGAGAGAGCGAGAGAGAGTCCCGCATGAAGCAAAACCACATCATGATCAACATCCCTTCCCCCGCCCGCCTCCTCCTCTGCTCCCATCCCCAGCCACTGGGCTCCCTCTTTGCTTGGCAACACTTCTAGGCCTCGGCTAAAAGCTTTAGATTATGGGCAAATTAAAAGCCCGCCCGGAGGCAAACAAATGTTCCTTCAACGTTGAAAGTCGGCATTGAAATTTTAACGGCTACACTGGCTTGCATTAAGAGAGAGCTTTCTTTTTCTTTTTTTTTTTTTTGCTTGGTCAAACGCGGACCAAGGCTCATACATAATTTGGACGCAGTACTTTAGAGCTTGAAGCGGCGAAATTGCGGGTCATGGGAGGAAATGGACCTTACCTCGGACGACGGTGCCAGGGTACAAGCAGCGGTACTGTTGGCTCCAGTAGGCGGCGATACGGGTCCCCTGGGGCAGGTAGCGCACAGATGGGGGCTTCACATCAATAATCTGGAGCCCGGGAAAGAAGACACCGCAAGCATAGATTCAGTTAGTTAACTTGATATTGTTACACACTAATCTACTAAAGTGCACTTGAAAAAAAATGTTTTATTTATATTTTTTGGATGCATGTAGAGGAATTAACATAATAGGAAAAATTTGGGTTAGTGACCTCATAGGCTAGTTACTGACTTTAAAGGGACTTTCTTTACTTATAATCAGCCCATAAGAGACTGAGGAAGGCGGAGTTGACTTTGGCAGACTGGGACTTCCTACGGTACATTAACGGTGGCCGAACTACCGCTAACTGCCTAAATCAACAACTTACAAAAGAGGGAGGGGGAAAAAAAATAACAAAAAACAGGCGAAGCAGAAACATGCACGACTCAACACAGCAGGGTAAAGTGCAAAAGATGCAGTATGTTCAAGAGCACCCGGGACCTGTTAACAGAGACAAGTATCTGTGCAGACTGCACAGAGAGGCAGATAGACAGAGAGAGAGGGGAAAAGAGAGAGAGAGAGAGAGAGAGAGAGAGAGAGAGAGAGAGAGAGAGAGAGAGAGAGAGAGAGAGAGAGAGAGAGAGAGAGAGAGAGATAGCGGGAGAAAGAAAACAAGAGAGACAGAGAGAGTGGGAAAAAAGAAGGGGTAGCTTGCCCCATGGCAAATCAGCCTGCTCTTGGCTCTATGGCTGAACAAGCAAGGCAGTGTGTTTAAATAAGCAAGAATGAGAAAAGGGAAGTCACAACTCACCGCCTCCTGTAGAAGCTGTTCCAGGCAGTAGATGTGAGGCCTGTTCCCCCTCTCTCCCTCCACCACCACACTGTATCTGGAACACACAAACACACACATATATATATTAAAGCACAAATATATAATACACAAAACTTAAAGCAATATACCGGAGTAAGTTTAAGCATAGCCCTGCTGCACGAGCCTTCTAACAGCAATATATTTCGCATGAAATGAAAGATTTTCGAACAGCACAGACCTAACGCGAACGTGAAATACTTTACATTGACCCAATGTAACCTCAGATCTTACTTTCGGTTTCCAACAGTCAGGTCCCATTGATTGAGTGTAAAGTGCCTGTTCGCTTCTGCGTTCGCGTTCGGTCTGTGCTGTACCAAATTATTTTGTTCCACTCGCTAACTAGCGCATTTAGCAAGCT
Organism: Sardinella longiceps; assembly: GCA_027497455.2. Classification (NCBI taxonomy): domain Eukaryota; kingdom Metazoa; phylum Chordata; class Actinopteri; order Clupeiformes; family Clupeidae; genus Sardinella; species Sardinella longiceps. The sequence continues at coordinate 8,491,118 of JAODXP020000015.1, forward strand.
CTTTCAACAGGGCTATGTTTGAATTCACTCCGGTACTCTCCTTTAACAATGAGCACAAAATGAGCACGAAATATGCACACAAAATATGCACTCCATTGCCACCAGTGAAAGTTGGAGTGACATTTCTTCATAGGCTTCATAGGTTAGGAGCATTACTGCATGCCTTAGCGAGCCCCCCCCCCCCCCCCCCTCCAATCCATCATTGGTGAAGGGAAGAGAGGGATAACCTGGGTGCTGCTAAGGCCGCCTGAGGAGTAGAGAAGGACAGGAGTCCTCTGAGGATCGAGCCCTGGCTTTGAACAAGCCTTTATGAAGGCTTCACACTCTAAGGAGACGGCTAGGCTCTCACAGGGAGCTGTGCTCTTACAATGCTCCTGTCCCTAGAGAGAGAGCTGGATATGGAGCGGTGCTCTCCTTTCTTATACACTCACACACACACACACACACTCTCACTCACTCACTCACTCACTCACTCACTCACTCACTCACTCACTCACTCACTCACTCACTCACACACACACACACACACACACACACACACACACACACACACACACACACAGTTCATTTGCTCTGATGACTGCATTATTGCTTTTAGTGTCATGGGACAGTGGCTGGCGGTTTATGTGACAGAAGAAGCTCCATGTTCACGCCAATGAAGCAATCAAACTGTTCTTGGATCAGTAGTTTTCCAGCAGCGTCTTTATAAATATGGAAAATAAATATTTTCTTCATCTTGGAAGAGGCGGTGGAAACAATGCAGAATGTTTTGTTTTGGAATGGAGATCTCATCTCTCGTTGACCTTTCCACTCTTAAAGACCACGGAAAATATCTTTGCTGTTACCAAGCAGCGAGAGATAGAAAAAGAAAAAGAAAAAAAGAGAAAGAGAAAGAAAAGAGGTTGGTTGGTTCTATATTAAGGCGAGCCTCCATTTTTCTTCCCCAAAAGTAATGTGTCCAGGCATATTAATAAGCTCCATCTTTGAGAGTCATTATGCTGAGGCCGACGTCTGTGTTAATGTGTTTTTAGGCACAGGGAAGGGAGACGGAGTCTCAGTGCTGGAGTGTGTGGGATGGGCCTCGAGCGGCAAACAAACGACCTGTGCTCTCTCAACCCCCATCCGCAATCACACACACACACACACACACACACACACACACACACACACACAAACATTAATCGTGCAAATATAATATACTGTTGGGGGAATATGCAAGTGTGCATTAGAGGACAGAGAAGGAAGGAAAGAGAGAGAGAGAGAGAGAGAGAGAGAGAGAGAGAGAGAGAGAGAGAGAGAGAGAGAGAGAGAGAGAGAGATAGAGAAATAGAGAGCTTGTGAGTTTCTGTGTCTGTGTGTCAGTGTGATTGTAATTTTCTGTGAGAGTATATGTCTGTGTGCGTGCACGGCTGTGTGTGTGTGTGTGTGTGTGACCATGTGTATGTGACCGTGTGTGTGTGTGACCATGTGTATGTGACCGTGTGTGTGTGTGTGTGTGTGTGTGTGTGTGCGCCCTCTACCAGTGAAAGCCCTGAGGGCAGCCGCGTGACCCATTTCATCTGGATTCATGAATGGGGTGCTGCAGCAAAAGCACAGACCCAAGCACAGCTGTCAACCTTGTCTGTCACTCAGTGGCAAGCCCATTACTGTGACACTAGCTGCTGAGGCTGGAGCCTAGGTGTGTGTGTGTGTGTGTGTGTGTGTGTGTGTGTGTGTGTGTGTGTGTGTGTAAGTAATTTACCCCCCCCCCCAGCCCCCCTCCCATACACCTTTAACACTTCCTCATCCTGCACCAGCAGCTGCACTAACCCCGCCCCCAAACCCACACACACACACACACACACACACACACACACACACACACACACACACACACACACACACACTCTTTATTTGCCTGGGGGTGCAGGTCCCTGTTGGGAGCAGGGTGTTGGGCTGGACTGCATCTTCTGGTTAAATTCAGGCTGGCTTCCCCCCCCCCAAGAGGGACAACACATCTCACCAGCCAACTAGCGCCACACCCCAGCAAGAATCCAAATCAACACTCCAGACAGGGGGGCTGGTCGGTCGAGTCAGTCAAGCTAATGCTACGAGAATGCTACTACGAGTACATAACCAACAAACTTTTACAGCACAAGCAAGCCGCCACTCATTCCGTTTGTTATGTGCTTGGTTGTTTGTTTGGCGTTTCTTTATTCGCTGTGGTAAACATCTGTGGCTAGTAAACCTAGAGTGTGAATTGTGTCAAGAGTGCCTTTTTTAAAAAAAAGGAGGAGAGCTGTAGCTATATTGTTATTCACTGTACTTAGCAATTCAAATGACCCTCCGAAATAAGACTTGCTGGTTTTAAAAAATGCAGCTGCATAAATTGGTGATAAAAAATGCTGAGCTCTTCTGAGGGAGAAAGAAGGAGTGAGAGAGAGAGAGAGAGAGAGAGAGAGAGAGAGAGAGAGAGAGAGAGAGAGAGAGAGAGAGATGTGGTAATGTAGAAATGTGCTGCAAGTGCAATGGCTAAAAATGCATAAGATGAGTGCCCGCCTGATTTCGCGCAGCAGTTTCGTCGACACAAAGGAATCTTTGATTACACGCAAAATTGAGGCACATTTTTAAAAAGAGTGAGGGAGAAAAAAAGAAGTGAGGGAGAGAGAATGAATGAATGAGTGAGTGAGTGAATGAGTGTGACTGAGTGAGGTATAGGACAGACAAGCACAAGAAAAATGTGCTGTTTTCACAAGAAGGAGGAAAGAAAAGCGTTAAAAAAAAAAAAAAAAAAACAAAAAAAAAAAAAAAAATGCTGTGCTCCCAAACTCAATTAAGAAGGGACTACATAAATAAAAAATGGAAGTGCAGTGAGGGGTGGAGAGAAAAAGCTTCAAATGATTTTCCCATTACCCATAAATAATGGGGCCGCTCCATTAGTATGCCCTTCACGTATTACGCATGACAATGGGCCTTCGCCAGAGGACCCTTTTCTTAGCCTGCCACACAAACAGTAGGAGAAGAGGAGAGTAGGGGTGTGTGTGTGTGTGTGTGTGTGTGTGTGTGTGTGTTGGGGGGGTGTTCCTTCAGTGGTCAGGAGAATGGGGTACTTCCTCAGCCGTTCCCAGGATTCCACTTGTCTCATTCCAGGCCCACTGGCTGTTTTAAATCTCTGGCCTTTGGAGACGGAGAAATCTGCGTGTGTGTGAAATCTGTGTGTGTGTGTGTGTGTGTGTGTATTTTGGAGAATCGCATACTATACTGTAGTCTGTGTGTACACTGTATATGATTTTTTTTGTACATTGTGTGTGTAACTGTGTATACATGTGTGTATATGTGTGTGTGTGTGTGTGTATCGTGTGTGTATACATGTGAGTGTGTGTGTGTATGTGCATGTGTCAACGACAGAGGGGGATGGGGGGGGGGGGATGCGTGGTGTTTGTTTGAGGGGGGGTGTGCCTCGCCTAGGCAGCTAACTCCCACGCAGACAGGATGGCTCTCTAATGAAGCCAGGGGACATAAACAACTACACAATACACACAACTACACACGCGTGCGTGGGGACATAAACAACTACACAATACACACAACTAACTGAGTGCCCCCGAATGGATTTCCAATCTCGGGATGTATTTAAAATGTCGTGTCGCACAAGCTGCGGCGGAATTAGATTTTCGGAGGGGTGCGGCGCGGTGCGGCGCACGGACAACAAGCTTGCTGTTCCAGTCAGCCTCTTCATGTTAACGCCTCTCTTTCGCTCCCAGTGAGGCAATCCCTCGCTCACACACTCACTCACTCGTCCTCTTCCTCCGTCCCTCTCCTTCGCCATCTCTTTCGCCATCAACCTTTTTCCATCTCTCGCTCTCTTCCCTCCCTTCCTCCTCTCTTCCTTCCCTCTCCGTTCCTCCCGTCTGTGCTTTCTCTCTCTCTCTCTCTCTTGCTTTTTTCTTTTCATATTCTCTCGTTCCCTCCCTGTCCACGTCTCTCTCCTTCTCTCTCTCTCTCTCTCTCCCTCCCTCTCTGCCGTCAGCAGGGGTATTAAATCTCCTCACCAGCAGTTCTTGCTGTCATACTAAACCTCGTGCCTTGAAGCACAGGAGTAAAGGCCTGGGAATCAAACACACCCCGTACAAAGGCACCTTCCTCAGCAGGCGAAGGGGAGAATATTTTTAGTCCATTACACAGAGAGTGAGGGGAAAAGTGAGAGAGAGAGAGAGAGAGAGAGAGAGAGAGAGAGAGAGAGAGAGAGAGAGAGAGAGAGGAGAATGAAATATGAGAGAACAAATAGCAGGCTAACTCATTTCACACACCAAACCATAGATGGACGGAGTGTGTGTGTGTGTGTGTGTGCGTGTGTGTGTGTGTGTGTGTGTGTACGGGGGGTAGTAGCTCATAAACAACACCCTATGCCTCGAGAGTGTCACTTAAGAGTGAAGTACTTCACCGTGACCCTGCCCTGTTCTCAAAAACAATTCAAAAAGAACAGGAGAGTATGTGTATGTGTGTGCATGTCCATATATATGCAGTTATAAATATATAGCCATGTTTGAGTGGGGATGTGTGAATATGCATTTCCTGATTTCCCACCTTTGGCAACTCAAGCCCTTGCATGACAGGAGAGGAGAGAGAAAAGGAGAGTAGAGGAGGAGGGCGTAAGGGGGTTGGAGAGTAGCGAGGTGTGTGTGTGTATGTGTGTGTGTGTGTGTGTGTGTGTGTGTGTGTGTGTGTGTGTGTGTGTGTGTGTGTGTCAGAGCGAGAGAGGGGAGTGGAGTGGGGGGTGGGGGGGGGGTGGTATGTGAGATTGTGGTGGGAGGATAAATGAATTGCAACGGGGAGCTTCAATCAAGGCTAATACTGGAGTGAAAATTGATCAGTGCAGCAGATAGGGTTTTCTGCACTGCATGCTAAATACAAGCCTGCCTGCGGACGCCAAAGGGCTGCTTTTCTAATAGAGCTAAAATGGAGGACACGTTGTCTTCTTGCAGAGGGGTGGAGGTAGGAGTGGGGTGGGGTGTGTGTGTGTGTGTGTGTGTGTGTGTGTGTGTGTGTGTGTGTGTGTGGGGCAGGAGAGGCATCAGAGAAACACTCCCATTAAAGCCTTCCTAGTCAGATGAGTCTGCAGTTTGATAGTTTGTCTCTCAGCTTTTAGCTCCTGAAATGAGATTAGGCTCTGTCGAAAGAACTGAGCAAGACATACAAGCCACAGTGCTCCCCAATAAACCGCAAACACGGCTAATCCATATGTATGAAGCCCGTGCAGCCTTCAGCTCAGGGGATAGAGAGCGAGTGCGTGCGGAAGGGAGAGAAGGGGAGAGAGAGAGAGAGAGAGAGAGAGAGAGAGAGAGAGAGAGAGAGAGAGAGAGAGAGAGAGAGCATTAAAAGAAGTTTTACATCAATAAATCTGCCGTTTGCTTTCCCAATGATGAACTCCAAGTGTTTCAGATCAGGCAACACAGCAAGGAACCCCCCCCCCTTCCCACACACACACACACACACACACACACAGCCAATGTAGCCAGTTTGAAAGACTTTATCTGCTTGATCTCTTGATTGAGCCTGCATTCATCCCAATAGAAAGAAAGCCCTGCTAACCTCACACCAATGGCAGCTATACAGCTGGGCCTTCAATCTCATCAGTGGACAGGGATAAACAGAGACCAGCATAAGCACAGGAGAGGAACTCAGGAGAGGGAGAACGAGAGAGAGAGAGAGAGAGAGAGAGAGAGAGAGAGAGAGAGAGAGAGAGAGAGGGAGAGAGGAGAGAGAGAGAGAGAGAGAGAGGGAGAGAGAGAGGGAGAGAGAGAGAGAGAGAGAGAGAGAGAGAGAGAGAGAGAGAGAGAGAGAGTGAGAGGGAGAGGTGAAGCCAGACAACAATAGGGGAGAGGGAGAGAGGGAGAAAGCGAGAAAGAAAGAGACAGAGAAGAGAGGGAGTGAGAGAGAGAGGAATTTAAGGACGGAGGAGTGGAGGCTTACATGTCTGGGGAGTGGACGGTGTTGACGTGGCCGGCGTAGAGCAGCTTATCGTCCATGGGGATGAGGACCCGCAGGCCGTCCTGCAGCTCGTCCTTGTCGATGACGCAGTTGCGCGGGGCTGCAAAAGAAAGAAAGTACATTTGAAAAAAAGAAAAGAAAAGAAAAAAAAAGGCGTGATCTTTATTGCAGATGTCCTGAAACACTAACTCTTCCCCATCCTTTCTGAGGTATCGATGACACTGTCCAGATGCCACTGACGCAACTGTTACCATAGTGGTAAAGGCAGGTAAACCTGGAAGCTTCAGGGTTCTGGGTTCTGAGAAGCCGAGCAAGAACGCACCAGTTTCAAAGGATCTGGAAACCTTAACCCCACCATCTCAGAAGCGTGACCCACACAGGCGAACACTGAGCTCTGTAATCACGGGGAACCAAGCTCGGCAAAATGGCCGATTGAATGGCAGACAAGAACTCTGTAGAGAAACGCAACGCCGCCGCCGTCGTTCACCCCTGGCATATGGATGCAATCAGGCCGTGTCAAACAAATCTCCACATTTTCTTTCTTTCTTTTTTTTAAAAAGTGCTAGATTAAGATAAGCTGCGGGGGTGAGAGCGCTCTCCTCTCGCTTCCTACGTCACTCAAGAAGAATGTGTTTTATTGGCGTGAGTGAGGGGGGAAAATGGCGACTAATTTAGCCATCAAAAGGCATTATGAGCTCAGACAAGGAGAGGAAACTTACAAAGCAGCTGCAATATCTGGCTGACAGCGCAGCGCAGGCAGGCAGGCAGGCAGGCCAGGGTGTATGAAGGAGAGAAGAGGAGAGGAGAGCGTGCATTTTATGAGCTGCCGCGAGTGGAGCGGAGTGGAGTTTATGCATTTGTATATCAATGCAAGCTGAACTGTTTAGTTATGAGCAAGGAACTTGGCTATATATGTGCATTTGAAAGGTTGCAGTCCTATTCAAGTGTCGAGTCGTATTTGTATATTGCTGTGAATGCTCGAGTGCTTTTTTGACGATTAGTGAATGTGTTGTGTATATATATGCTTGTGTGTGAGTGTGTGTGTGTGTGTGTTTGTGTGTGTGCGTGTGTAAGTAAATTCTTATGTATACATTTGTAGGTGTTGATGTGACGAATTCTGTGTGTATGTGAATGAGCGTGTGTGTGTGTGTGTGTGTGTGTGTGTGTGTGTGTGTGTGTGTGTGTGTGTGTGTGACCCTCACCAGGTGTGCAGGGCCTCTCGGGCTGGGCTGTGTTGACAGATACGTTCTCGTCCTCAGAGAAGCTGCTGTCCTGGTTAGGCTCGAAGTCCTCGTCAGCGGCCATGCTCTCCATCAGCCTGCTGACGGCGCCGCCCTTTCCACAGCGCACCTGCTGGGAGGACACAAGAGAGCCTTATACTTCACCGCCACCACACTCATCCTTCAAAGGCCACGCACACACACACACACACACCACAGAAACACATACATACACACACACGCACACACACACAGAAACACATACATACATACATACACACACACACGCACGCACGCGCGCACACACACACACACACACACCACAGACACTCTCTCTCACACAGACACACACACACACCACAGAAATACATACACCACAAACACACATACATGTACATACACACTATCACTCACTCACTCACTCTCTCTCTCGCTCTCTCTCTCTCATAGACACACAGACTCACACACACACACACACACACACACACACACACACACACACACACACACACACACACAGATATACCAGATAGCAAACACTGATGCGGCTGCCTTGGTGTGATTCTCAGGATGAATCGCGGCGGTGCTTACGCAGCAAGAATTGATTCTGGGCGAAACCCATTTAGATGAGTGACAAGTTGGGTGGCTTGTGCAAAAGCAGGATCCATCTATGAAATGCCACAGGACCCTGGGGAGCTTCAACCGCGCACAGACTACTATTACTGCTTTATATGTATGTGTGTGTGTGTGCACATCTATGTGCATGTATTTGAATGAGTGTGTATATGTGTGTGTGTGTGTGTGTGTGTGTGTGTGTGTGCATGTATTTGAATGAGTGTGTGCATGTCTCTGTGTGTGTGTGTGTGTGTGTGTGTGTGTGTGTGTGTGTATCATTAGAACAAGTGATTCCTGCACTAAAAGGAGAATGCGGTTGGCTTCATTCTGCCATGAATAATAAATGTGAAGGCCAATGAAGGAAGAAAGAAACAAACACAAACACAAACACAAACACAAATGAACGGGGGAGAGAATGGAGAATGCACCTCAGTGTGGGCTGTGGGCACGGAACAGCAGTAGATGGATGGAGCAGAACGTCCTTTCCTTAATTGAGCAACCCCCACCCCCACCTCCCCCCCTCCCACTGGGTCTCGCACACTAATTAGGGAACGCACTCTCTCCATACACACACCCCTCCGATGTCGACCCCCCCGCCACCCCAACACACACACACACACACACACACACACACACACACACACACACACACACACCTTGACCTCCACTGCCTCCATCGACTGCGGCTTCCTCAATCAGGTGTGTCTGTGGTATTGTGAGCAGGCCTTCGATGCACAGGATGGGGTTGGACAGGGGCGGTGGGCTGGGCTTGAGGGTGGGGGTTGGGGGGTGGGAGTGGGTGTGTTTAACGGCTGGCTGGCTCTAATGCATGGCTATTCCCAACAGGGTGTGATGGGGGATGGGGAGGAGGGGGAGCCTTAGGACTGCCAGGTAACATTATTCTAATGCCTTCGTACTCAGACACATGCTCCCTCCCTACCATCCCCCTCCACACACACACACACACACACACACACACACACACACACACACACACACACACACACACACACGCACACGCATACATACATTCTTTAGATCGCTTCCACTCCCCCACCCCTTAAATGAATAGCCTCACAAAATGGCAGCTAGGTGCAGCCTTTAAAATATTTATCGCCTGGGCAGGGCAGTGGCTCCCTTGTGCCATTTAAAAAAGAAAAAAGAAAAAAAAAAAACACAACTGGGAAGACTCCACCCTCCCTTATGTCTTATGAAACTGCCAATGCCCTATTTATGCAGTTCAAGGCAGTCCGTGGCGCATGGATGTTGCTAGCGGAGATAAATAAGTGATTCAATTCCATCAACGCTAGTCGGCTACGGCCGGCGAGGTTAATGGGTGTTGCCGTGGTTACCTCTCTGGGCTTGGGCTTGACCTTGGCCTTGCGTCCGGGGCTAACGGGCAGCGTGGAAACAGAAGCGGCGGGGGTGTTCTCCACATGCGAGCTGGACAGCTGTGAAGGTGCTGCTGCACACGCCTGGCTTTCCTTGCTCTTCTTCTTCTGTCACAAACAACAACAACAACAACAACAACAACAACAACAACATCAACCAAAACAATACGGCAAATATGCTTTCTAAACTTTTACAATAGAAAAGAAAACAAAACAAAAAGAAAAGAAAAACAGGATGACTGAGCCGCATTGCTCTGGGTCCTGTGACTAAGAGAGGAGCGGAACTAACACTGTTGAAGCCACCTGTGCAATGAGACACGTGTTTTTCTTTTCTTTTTTTCCCCCCTCTCTCTCTCTCTCTCTCTCTCTCTCTCTCTCTCTCCCCCCGCCCGGATGTTTTCCATCGCATGATATGAGGAAATGGACGTTAATGGGTGTTCATGTAGCGAGCACTATAAAAAGGTGCGATGAGCGTGGGGAGGGGAAGGGGAAGAGGAAAGGCAAACTCTAGTTAATTGAGGCCTGGCAAGCCCCAATCATCCTTTTGTGTCCAACAACATGACATACGCAGCGGGGGGCCTCCTTGTCCTACAAATGTACCAAGACACCTGCTGCTGGAAAAAGCACTCAGGCTGGCTCCCCCACACTTGGCAAACAGCGACTCAAATAGACGTTGTCGATAAAAGCATGGAGGGGGGCGGGGACGGGGCCTGTCATGCCTTCGTGGAGATAGAATCCAGGGTGGGACGCGGCGAACACGTCAACTTCTAAAATCTCTTGCCAAATACAAGTAGTATGTTTTTTTGCGGGAAAAAAAAGGTTCAGCTTAAAGCGAAGAACACCACTGATCCTGACTCCATAATTGACTGTTTGGGTGTTTTGCAGGCCGCCAAAATACTTCTCGTAATTGCAAAACTTACACGTAATTGCCATTCTTTACACAGGAGGGAGAAATGAGCACTGGAGCACACAGATGTTTTGCTTAGCTTCAGCTTCAAAACTAAAAAGGTGCAACATGCACCATTGACATTCCTTCTTCCTTAAAATCTATTACATAAACATAGTACAGTTACTGTAATAAAGCCTACTTGATACAGAGATGTTCTTCATATAATAAAGAATCCTAATGACCACCCTTAGCCCTAATCCCTGAATGAAGACTTAATTAGCATGAATCTCTCTCCTGATTAATTAATTAGTGAAGTCTTTGAGGGTTCTTGGGAAGGACGTACAGTAATTGGGATTCATCAATGGACTATCTTTTTTATGATCCCTGTCCCAGGTCAAATAGTGCATAATAAAATTATACTCATATGTAGATGTATCATGCATACCTTGTTGAGGTCCTTCATGTCCTTAGGCTTATTGATCTCCTTGGGGCTCTGGGGGTTGGATTTGGGGGGGCGGCCAGGTTTAGGGGTGAGGGAGGGTGGGGGCTTGTTGTTGTTGTTGTTGGTGGTGGTGTTGGGGGGCAAGATAGGATTGGCCAGGGCGGCATCGTGGAGGAAGATGCGCTCGCTGCGTCTCCGTGTCCACCGGTCGTCGTCACTCCCGTCAGCCCCGAAGTCTAGACTGAAGTCCCTCGGAGATTTGACCTTCTTGGGCTTCCGTCCGCGCTTGCTGGGGCTTGACTCTTCCCGCACCACGCTGGCCGGGGGCAGCAGGGGGAGCTCCGGAGCAGAGCGCTTGCCCTGGAGCAGGGAGGGGAACTTCTTCCGGATCTTTCCGTCGTTCTCCGAGTCGGTGAAATCAAAGTCAGGCCCTGGGGGGTGTAGAGGGGTGGAGGGCGGATTAACAAACAAACACTCGGTTTACCAACTTGCTCGACCAAGAACATTTTTGTTTGCACGTCTTCAAAACATGGTGAACACACCAACCTCACAAGAGTCACATCTGCACCGAGACCCACACAACCACACACACATACACACACACACACACACACACACACACACACACACACACACACACACACACACACACACACACACACACACACACACACACACACAGACACACACACACACATGTGTAACCATAACACAAACCCAGGGGATTTACACATGCCTTTCCTGCATACCTATTCATTCACCCAAACGCGACAGACACAGACAGACATGACAGCACACCAGGGACCAAACCCCTGGGTCTCCTGCGGCCGCCCTCCCCACCCCACCCCACCCCACCCCACCTCACCCCTCCCTGCCCCACCAGCCAATCAGAAACGCCTGACGCCCTAATGTGCACTTAAAACCATAAGTAGAGCCAGATGGCCGAGTGGAATTCTCCACTGATGCTATTTGGATGCACTTTGAACCGCGGGGTCTGGAGGGCCTTTAATTGGGGAGGTCTTGCTTACTCACTCCCTCCCTCCCTCCCTCCCTCAATCGCTCGCTCGCTCACCGCCTGGCTTGGCTTTGGTTCGTTTGGTGGTAGCGGCTGTGTTTCTCTCTCTCTCTCTCCCTCTCTCCCTCCCTCCCTCTCTCTCTCTTTCTATCTTTCTCTCAATCGCTCCTGGTGGGTCTGGCACTGCCACAGGGTTTGGTCTGCTCACTGCAGGGTGTCCGGGCCTGGATCACACACTCACCACACTGTTCCATCACGACCCCAGAGGGGGGGGGGTTAAGGGGAGATGGGGAGGAGTGAGTGTATGTGTGTGTGATATGAGGTCTGCTGGGTGGAGCGGAGCAGAGCAGCAGGCCCCTGGTCGCGCACACACACACACACACACACACACACACACACACACACACACACACACACACACACACACACACACACAGGAAACAGATGTGCCGAGTGGGTAATGACACTCCAGTCTCCAGGTGGTGCGAAACTGATGTGTGCCTACATTCAATAACGCTCCTGCCGAGTGCCCATTCAGAGCACAATGTGTTTTCATCCGCCAAGCACCTTTTCAATTTTCTCCCCTCCTCTCTCTCTCTCTCTCCCTAACCTCTGTCTGTCTAGATCCATCTTGGTGCTCTCTCTCTCTCTCTCTCTCTCTCTCTCTCTCAGTCACACAGTCTGTCATGCACAGACTCTAAGCAGCGGTGTGAAGGGGTGCCCCAAGACCAGGGCAATGACAGTGTATCACGGAGAACTACTTCATTTCAACTAGCCTCGCTGACATTATGCATCTTATGGCCAATGGCCCATATATCAGAGGAACAGAATATTACTATATATCTGAATGATAACACATCACACCTACACGAGAAGCTACAAACACAGCATGACAAAGCATGGCATAGAATGGCGTGATGAACAAGTCATCCCTTGACTTGTGCAGCTTGAGTCTATAAACTTCTACTTGTCTATTGAACGTATACTACCACATGTCTGTATGTTGAAGGCATGGAGTGTTAACATCTACCACAGGCAAATTCCTTGTGTTTAAGATAAGGTCCTTTATTCATCCCAAAAAACAACTCATTGTTGTTTTGGAAGTACACATGGCCAGTAAACTCATTCTGATTCTCATCAACTCGAGAACACACACACACACACACACACACCAAAATTTAATTTGAAATTTAAGTAGATCTTTCCTCACATTTATAACACCACGAAAATGGTATATGAAATTATATTTTATATGGAATATGAGGGTTTGTTTGTTCAGCTGTAGAAGTTACAAACGAGGTAACTTCCATAAGAGTGGAATTACCCTGTGCCATTATTACAACACTGGAATTGCCCAAAGTGTCAGAGCCCCAACACAGTCAGGAAATGCCCAACGTGTCAGAACTACAACACAGGAAATGCCCAACGTGTCAGAACTACAACACAGGAAATGCCCAACGTGTCAGAACTACAACACAGGAAATGCCCAACGTGTCAGAAGCCAAAAGTGTCATGATCTCCCTCTTACCCAGAAGGCTTTGCCTCTCCTGTTTCTTCTTAGCCTTGTCCTTGGCCTCCAGCTGGATCAGGGACAGGGGGCTGCTGATCACCGGGCTTGGGATGGCGCTGGCGGCAAAGCGAGCCAGTAGCCCGAGCCCGCTCTCCTCGAAGGAGGAAGAGCACAACCCGTCGCTCTCGTCCAGTTCGTATTCGTAGTCCTCTTCCTCATAGTCTTCCTCATCATACTCATCCCTATCTGTGAGATACTCTGCATGAAAGAGAGGAGAGAGAGATCTGTTAAAAGATGTTTTTGTGATTTTTTTTTTTTTAAGGGTAAAGAGATGTAAATGCAACCATGTGAATATGGTTTGAGTTTTAACAATCACACACGTGCTGTTGACTTCAGTACCCTTGGGTATTAGTGCCCTATCACGTCTCGGTAGTTAGAAAACGATGTACTCTACTCCTCATACTAAATGCATTCTCAAGCTGAATAAATGGCATGCTTTATTTAAAAAGAAATATATAAAAAAATAAAAAAATAAAACACAAAATGAATGCATTCCTTTGGCACATCTTTTTATAGGATTTCACATTAACCCAAAAGTGGACTGAGTAGCTTGGGGGGGGGGAGCTAAAAAAAAAAAGAAAAAAAAAAATGGCTTCACTACTGTTGTTATGAATAACGAGACCGGTCTGTCATTCATCATTCTGACACCTCGTGGAGAGGGTGGGTGTGCGGCTTCGCAGCTTCCCCGCTTCCCGTCCGCCAGGCCGCTCTAATCTAGCTGCACGGGGGCCAAGTCTGCCTAGATTAAGGAGGGTTCCAGTACAAATACAGTACGTGGGCACCCACCCACCCACCCACAGCTACACAAGATTACTGGAACGGGGGACAAAGCTGAGCTTTATTTCGCCAGCGATACTGCAAGCAGGGTGGGCCGAGACTCATCAATACAGCTTTTTAAACTTAAGGAGCTTGTTTTTTTTTTCTCTAACGGGGGGAGATGTGGGGGGGGGACAAGTGGTGGAGGTGTTTTAGGGAAAGCTTAATTTAATTCAGCATGTCCTCCTTATGCATTTTCTCCTTCCCTTGCAAAAAGGGAGGATGGGGGGAGGGGGGGTGGATTCAGGGCGAAAGGGGGTTGGATGTAAACGATTTCCCCGTTTAAGCCAGACTAAACACGACTGGCTCAGGAGAGAAGAGAGCTGCCCGATCCTGATTCTGCTGAACGAGCGGGACGGGACGGGATGGTGTGGTGGTGAAAAGAGGTGCGTTAAAAAAAGATGTGGAAATACGAAAAGCCCACAGCACCACCGAAAAAAGTCTGCCTGACTAGCATGCAGAAGTGAACACATATCCCTGACTAAGACAGTCATCAATTATTAACGCATCCTCCAGCGAGGAGATTGTCCGACTGATACCACCGATAAAACAGAACAGTGGATTCTCAAGGACTTAATGTAAGACAGTAGGTACCCATGTGAAAAATAAACGTAAAATGAATTAATAAAATTGAATAAACAAACAAATAAATAATAAAAAATAAAACACCTCCTCTTTTTGTTCGCTTTCATTGAAGAAAAAAAAAAAAAAGCTGAGGGACACAGTTAACAGACAAGGATAGAGGACAGAGACAAAGATGTTAGCAGTGCAGTTAGGATTGGAGGAAGCCGTGGTGAGCTGGTTAACACATATGACGTTATGAGGCGCTAAAGCAGCAGACAAGCTCGGCTTGTGTCGGCATGTGTACAAGAGCTCAAGTAAGGGATTCCCATTTGGAATTGGACTTCACAAAATAAAAATAAAAAACAAACCAACAAACAAGAAATAAATACAAATACGTCAAAGTCAACCGCAGGCAGGTGTTGAGGGTGGAAGCAAGCGAGGGGAAGGGGGGTGGGCACACAAAGCGGGCTCAGTGGGATGCCTCTGAAGTCCCATGGTGCACCTGCAGGATTCGACGCCTGGTATGCTCTCTGACTCAGGGGTCAGGCTTGGCCTCTGTAGCCATGGTTATATCATCAGCTTTCTTGCACCTCTATGGGCTTATTTCACACCTGAACATTATGCTCACCTGGCAACCCTGTTATATCCGAGCCAATACTATTGATCTACACTACACCACCATTACTATCAGCGTTCTGTTAGAGCTGAACCAATGGGTGAATCTCAATGTGTCTCCTAACCCTCCTAGAACCCTACAAGACTTAACTGGCTTGAATTGACTTCATTATTGACTATTTGCCAATTAAGTTGATGAGGGTTCAGGTGTCCGTTTCCCAAAGGCATAGTTGCTAAGTACAGTATGTTAGTAACTCTTTTGGTTGCGATGGAATTTCCCATTGCCAACTAACTAAGTTGCTTACTGGTTAGCAACTATGCTCTTGGGAAACATATGCCTATGGGAAACGTAGGGGGTACACAAATGGGGACGTAGCCAATAGCCTACTCTACATGACTTTCACCACCACCATCATGTTAAACTGCTCTACCAGACTGAGAACTTAATGCAACAATCACGCAAGAACCAAGGAGACAACCATACTTTATATTAACTGAATACAATTCCCATCATCATAAAATAGCTAGCGGTGCTAGAAGAACATTGCAAATTCTGCTGACATTATGTGGGTGCTAACCTGGTACCCACCAACGTCAGCGGAATTTGTAATCTTCTTCTGTCACCTTTATAGAAACAGACCAGCTGATATTGAATAACCATATGTGTCCACCACTAGGGAAAACATCTGTATCTGGTTCAGTGCGATTAACCATTAAATGCCATCTTCCAGACTTTAACTGTCAGTTAAACAAAATATGTTCCATTCTACAAAAATCTTCCAAAGACTGTAAATGCCATTTACACGTATATGGATGACAAAGAATCTCAACAAGTGGAAACGCCAGGAAACAGCTCATGTCAACACAAAACTATGCATTAAAATTCACCATTTAAGTATGATCATAAAAAAATACAACTAGATTCATACCAGAGCTCTTCGTTCACTTTGTACACATACCAAGCAAAGACATAACCATGGCTTTTTCAGGCGCTCTTTTACCTCAAAATAGCTTTCAATTGGTAAGAACCAACCAAAACCGAATTAATAACAAACAAAAAACAAAACAAAACAAAAAAAGCCATGACATTCCAAAATGTATTTGTTGTTATTGACGTTTAGCAACCAAATTGGGCTTCAAAATATTTGTAAACAAACAAGAAGCAGCAGATTAATTCAGGTCACAACAAAATAAAACAAACAAAACAAAAAACAAAACAAAACAAAAAAATAAATCAAAAAAGGGACGGTGATGTCCTACTTACAGAACAATGCCCATGGCTCAGGTGACATGGGAGAGACTGAGCTCACGTTGTGTGGATGGCAGGGCTGATTGACAGGCTGTCTGGCTGGCTGCAAAGAGTCCCAGCCAAAAGCCAAGCTTAGGCGTCTGTTTGAGAGGTTGCAGCAGGACAAGCAAATGCATAGACAGACCGAGACACATTCAGAAGCATCATGGGTAGGAGAAGGTCAGGGGGCTGTGGGGTTGGGGTTTGGGTTGGGGTAAGGGGGTGTGGTGAAGAGGTCAAAGGTCAGAGGCGGAGACATGGCCAAGCAGCTGCGGGAGGGGAGGAGGAGCAAGAGGGGGGAGGAGGAGGAGAAAGCGAGCAAGTCTAGAGAAGCTAGGTTATTCATTATTATTGTGGTGTGGTTCATTTAGTAAGCAACCCCATTTTCCAAATATCCCAGCAGGCCTCCTGAAATATGGCTCATTTTTCACAGACCATATATTCCAAATCACCTGGACTCCAGCTATGTAGGACTGAGCTGAGAAAGAATAAAAGACTAGCCGCTGCAACTCCTTTTACAGATCTCCATTACACAGTGGTACTAAAGGAGATATACACATTATTAGACCCATCGAAAGGCCCATAGCTGAGATGTAGTTGGTTGTTTTCCATAAAGCCAAGAGTAAATAACTGGCTTGTGGAGATGTGTCTTAGGCTTGCCTCGTCTCTAAATGCTGTCCTTGAATTATAGAAATGTGAAACCTCTTTGGCCATTTTGGACCATAATGAATCACACAAGGTATTTATTTCCAAATCTCAAATACTGTAGGCAGGCCAGCTTTTGCTATGGGGATATTTGAATAACAGAGCATGTGTGTAGCAATGTGTAAAATGCTGCATTCTAAAAGTCTAGATAGAGATGTAAGCAAGAGAGACAAAGACCACAGTTTTTTTCTCTTTCAATAAAAAAGAAATCAGCATGTTTAATAAAGCTTGGGTACCAAACTGCAATACAATTGATCAAACAAATTTCCACAAAGCCACACATTTTTTCCAGTCACAATGCCAATTATGTCTTAGAAATGCCAGACATAACTATTTAAAAAAAAAAATGATTTAAAAAGAACGCAAGCTTTAAAAATAGCAAGGACTCCAACAAGAGCCAATAATATTATATACAAGCATAACACAAGGCTTTTGGATGACTGTGCTGCCTGAATCTAAAGAAGCATTCTCTAGACACACATCAGCAAAGCCAGCAGTGATGACTGCGGAAAGCAAAAACAAAAGCAAAACAAAAAAAAGGCAACAACAAAAAAAATATATATAGCAATAAAAACGGAGAGAGAGTTACGAGGATAGCTGCCATCTCTCTAATTCTGTGCATAGTGTAGTATAGGGTCGTTTTGTTTTTTATTTGTTTGTTTCATTTGTAGTGTTTTCGTTCAGTAACCTTGGTCGAACGAGTCTTCTGAGGAGCTGACGCCCGCCTCCTGCAGCAGCATTGCAAAGTGCTTGTGTTTCCGGTCTTTGGCCGCCTGCTTGGCTTTGAGGGTTGCCGGCGAGGCGCAGGCCCTCTTTGACGACGGGCGCTTCTTCTTGGACGGAGTGCTGGACATGCCTGGCATGGTGTGGCGGGAACTGCTGGGTCGGCCCAGCAAGGAGCGTGGAGGCCAGCCATCCTTAAGGGAGTCGTCCTCCTCGGAATCAGTGTCTGCATCGAGAAGTAACAACGGAAACAAAATTAGGAAATGGCAGACCCAGAATCAATCAAACCAAACAGAGGCAATAACAAAAGTTCAGAGACAGATAGTCAAGAGTTCTCTCCACCAAAAATGAGAAGAAAAAAATAAAATTGTTAAACCAGCTAAGAGAGTACTGTACATGTTAATTACGGTACTGAGATTCTCAAGTTGAATTTTACATAAAGGTTCACATCCACATTCGGTGGAATGAGCCTTCTGACCCAATCATAATTAAAATTTACATCCAGTCAAGCCAAGCCAAACCCATCCCCCCCAACAGTCATTATCTCCCAAGATTCAGGAGCCCAATTAGCATGGCCGATATGGTAATCAATGGCATCTCCCTGGAATCAGCCATTCTTATTACTGCTCTAGCGTCTCCGCATAAAACTTTAATGACTTACACATGATGCCATTTGAATGCAAAGCACTCGCTGCAAAGACTACACACCACACCAGGGCCTACAGTACACAGTATGCATGGTGGCTGATTTGAAGCTAGTCACTGCTGGCTAAAATCTGGACATGAATTCTCATCTCCAAGAGATGGCCAAGCAGGTGTTGGGTTGCGATCATCGTTCTCGTACTTACTGTTGGAGAAGCTGCTGAGCTCGGACCTCGCCGGGGAGTATGACACCTTCGTCCGAGATCTTCCTTTGATGCTCGCCGCCTCGGGGGTTTTTGTTTTGCCGCCCGTTTTGCTTTTACCTCCTTTGGACGAGGACTTGTGCACGAAGGCTGAGCTGTGGTCTTTGGACAGGCCCGACTTGCCGGGCCGTCCCGCCGCCCGGGCGTCCGCATCCGAGAGCGCCGGCCGTTTGCTACCGCCGCCACCGCTGCCGCCCCCGCCGCTAGCCCTAGACTTCCCTGAGGAGGAGGTGTCTGTAAACCTACAGGAGGACTTGGTGAATTTACCCAGTTTAGTGAGTGACAAGGCCTTGTCCAGCTTGGTAGCCAGCTGCTCCTGCTCGCTCACTCGGCCCTTTTTATGAGCCTTTTTAGGCACCTGTTTGCAAAAAAGAAAAATGGAATACACATGTTATTTTTCACAGAACTTTAACTGGAAGATCATTCTGATAAGAGAATGGAGGGAAAAGTGAAAAAGAGGAGGAGAAGATAGAGAGATGGATAAATCAGAAGATGAGAAGAAGCCCTTGTCTTGTTCTCTTGCATATGACCATGGTTGGAAATAATGGCTGAATTCCAATGTCCACCCTAAGCCCAAAACCCTCAAAGACTTACTGAGGGTTTCTCAAAGTCGAGGAAGCATGCTTGGAAGGCTGCTTTTTCAAGCATTCCACATCATTGTCAGTCGCCAAGTACTGTTCCAAAGTCAAGCATCCTTCTAAATTCTAGCAAGGACAGAGGCCTTTGTTCATAGATTTTTCATGGATGCACTGATGGAACCTCCTTTTTGAGGTGTACGGCTTCCAAGGCTAGTGTGCTACCTAGGAAGCATTCTCGACTTTGAGAAACACTCACTGTATGTAGAATGAGTCTGCCTTGTGATTGGCCAGTTCATGCCAGTTAAGTCTTTGAGGAGGCTTAGGGCTTAGGGTTTAGGGTGGACACTAGGATTCAGCTAATGGCTACTTGAAGAAGCTCCTCGTTTTCCTTCCTCATACTGACCTCATGGGAGAAACTTGAGGAGGCTTCCGGGTCATTCCAGCTCTTGTGCTTCCTCTTGCCCCTCATGGCTCCGTCGTCCAGCTCCTCGTCTTCATCCCGACTGGACATGCGGAACCGCTTCCTCAGGACTTCGCCGCTTTCAGAGTCCTCGGAGTAAAGCAACCCTTTGCTCATCCTGTGAAAGCAAAACAAAAGATGAAATTGCCATAATTACACGTCACATCAAATTCTACTTCACATCACATTCATCAAAACACTCGCCACAATTCCCAACACAGACTCAGACGTTATCACATATTATATTTTGATGCTGATGATCAAACCAGGCAGATAAGGTTGCTCAAAATGGTATTTTGTAGGCACTGCACTGAGAGACTGACCTTTTATAGTAAGGAACCACTAAAGTGCTAAATGTGGTCTCAAGGTGTTTCCCTCCTGCAGAGCTCAACAACCAGAGCAGAGCAAAAGCTTTCAGCTAGCCTAGCCTAGCACTAGCTGTACAGTAGCACTTCTCTAGATATACAAGAGCATATTTCTTTTCATATTTATATTATAGCTCTGCCTTTTGGGAAGCCCTGCTGCCTCAAACAGTATTTGCCCAAAGTAGCAGACCCTTCACTTGAAACAAGTTTATTTCAGGGCTGTATTTTGATTGGTATGTATGTATTGGTATGGCATGTTGCCATGTTACTCAAGGTATGACCTTCAATGTTACCTCTTCTGCTCTTACAATGAAGGGGGGCTGGTGGTGATGGTGAGTGGAGGGGGGGTACGAGATATGAATAGATGACATGAATGCTGGAGGGCACAATGCAGAACAGCAGAAGGTCATGGGGACACACTCACTTTGGGCACTTGTTGTCCGGCTTGCTGGTGGTCCTCTGGGGTGAGAGTGCGAGGAGGCCGTGTTTGCGTTTGCGAGGCCTGCCTGGCCCACGCCGGCCCATGCTCCTGTTCCCTTCCTCCTGCTGCTGCTGCTGTTGTTGTTGCTGTTGTTGGAGCAGCTGCTGTTGCTGCTGCTGCTGCTGCTTCTCCTGTTGCAGCTGCTTCTCCCTATTAACCCAACCAAACACAGATCCCAGATCAGTTTACAGAGCAAATCAAACAGAAGGGAATGATCGGTGTTAGCAGCTTCCCTGCTTTTAGTTCATAATTTAGACGTTATTACTTCACTATGAATCTGTATGTAGTACTGCTTAGTCTCGGTATCTGTTGTTAATGTTATGTCATGTGTGGTGTATGAGTGTTTCTCTAAGTCGAGAATGCTTCCTAGGTAGCACACTTGCCTTGGAAGTCGTACACTTAAAAAACGAGGTTCCATCAGTGCATCCTTGAAAAATCTATGAGCAAAGGCCTCTGTCCTTGCTAGATTTTAGAAGGATGCTTGACATTGGAACAGTACTTGGCGACAGACAATGGTGTGGAATGCTCGAAAAAGCAGCCTTCCAAGCATGCTTCGTCGACTTTGAGAAACACTCTACATGTATCTATTGTTTTGGTTGTCTTTGTCTTGGTTGCATTTTGTCTTCCTACTTGTTTGCAATATATAAATAAATAAATAAATAAATAAATAAATAATAAACTTTAGACATCAATCATTTATTAAGAGGGGAGTGCATCTTGGGAGATTGTTTAGGTAGCCAAACTGAGCCTCTCTCAAAGAAGAGCTTCTCTCAAAGAGATGGGCTTCGGATCATTTGAGGGTCAAATGTGATGTTTTTAAGTGGGCCCAAAAACAGCTGGGTGATGCTGTGAGAGGGCAGTGGGAACTCACTGGCTGTCCTTCCACCTCTGCAGTTTGACCAGCTCCCGCTGTTTGTCCTTGTAGCGCCTCTGCAGCTCAGCCAGCCGGATGCGGTACTCCACCTCCATGGCATCAATGGCCTCCAGCGACGCTTTGGAATACATCTACGGCAGAGAGAGAGAGAGAGAGAGGGAAAGAGGGAGAGGGAGAGGGAGAGAGAGGCAGTTTAAGAAAAGTGTCCTGTTCATCAGCTATTTTCTCAGCATTTTCATCTGCGCGCCGAAGCAGGGATGACAAGCCATTTTCTCACTAACAAGAGGCGAGGAATTGTGTCAGATTTGAGATCCGACTGTTAGATCCGCAAGGCACCATTCTAGCTTACCCGGGAAAAAAAGGGAAAAAAAGAAAAAAAGAAAAAAAAGAGACAAGAAAAACATCTTTTCAGGCGCTGGTAAGAGCAGTCAACAGGAGCGCTCCAAAGAGCCTCAAATTGCCCGTTCCAGCCATTTTCACAAATGTGTGCAGTGACTCAAGTTCGGCAGGGGTCACCCGTCCCCTCTGCGAGTGCCCTTTTTAAGATACAAACCCGCACACGCACAGCCATGTGCTTAGTCACACTTGCAGTGATAATGAAACCCTCCTGTGCATTTTAAAGAGCAGGCCAGAGTCTCCCTTTTGAAAGGGAGGAGAACAACTTCAAAAGGATAACATTTAAAACACATCAACAAACATTATGATAACAATAACAATGACGGGAGATTTTCTTTGGAGGACAGGGGTGAATGGCTGGGCTGGATAGGGGATTGAGATTGCGAGAGAGAGAGAGAGAGAGAGAGAGAGAGAGAGAGAGAGAGAGAGAGAGAAAGAGAAAGAGAGAGAGAGAGAGAAAGAGAAAGAGAGAGAGAGAGAGAGAGAGAGAGAGAGAGAGAGAGAGACAGAGAAAGGGAAAGAGAGAGAGAGAGAGGACAAAGGAAAAGACTGCTGAAAAAAAATGAGAAGGAGAAGGAACAAAAGAAAGAAAGTAAGTCATTACAGGCTCATCCTTCTTTTGCCTCCAGCTGTACTGCTTGTTTGGGTCGAGTTCTCTGGCGAGTTGGATGTGGGACTGGCTCTCGATGGCCTCTAGAAGAATCTGCCTGCTGGCCTCCAGGAGAGTGTCCAGGGCGAGCAAGTCCAGGCTTGCGGCGGCCGCTGCTGCAACACAAAAGAAGCCGCTCAATCAATAAGCAACACTAATTGCAGTCAGCCAAAGACACGAGGGCCATAGGCAGACCTAAAGGCTCTCCTGCGGCGTGACACAGCCATAAATACAGGCCTATGCTGTGCCTCAGACACTTAAATAGATTACGGAGGCAGTGGAGGAAAGGGGGAAAGAGAGAGGAGGGAGGGAGGAGGTGGAGAGTGAGGTGTATGTGTGTGTGTGTGTGTGTGTGTGGCGGCACAGTTGCCTTCTCTTTAAATCTCCTTATTTCTCTAAGAGCTACATGAAGGGTGCTGCACGCACAATGAGGGCGCGTCACCCGCATGCTGTTCATCACCGCGTGGAGGACTACTGAAGCGCTTTCTCCCTCTCTCTCTCCCTCTCTCATTCTCTTACCCTTTCCCCCGCTCCCTCGCTCTCCAACAGGAATCATCCACTCTACTGCCCTCCTTCCCTCCCTCTCCCTCTCCCTCGCTTCTCGAGCGGGAATCGTCTTCTACACTGTAAGATTCACATTTCACTACACGCGGCGCCGAGTGAGTGAACGCCCCGCCGTGACAACACCCAATTTCTGCATCTCTATATTTTTCTTTTCAACAAGCCGCGCACGTCAAGCACTATGGGAGCCCAAAGTGCTCGGTATTCTGCGAGCACTATGAAGAGAGTCCTTAATCTGACTGCAAATACACCACCCCTTACACAACAAAACCACTGAATAGAAACTCCTAACAGAGAAACACATACATAGAGAACAATACGGAGTCTTTTATTCTCCATTACTGTTATGTTAACCAGCCTCAGCATTTGTACATTACGTTCAGTACAGTCACTCCCACAGTACAGTACCTGTAGCAACACTACAGCAACTCAATCGGAACTCTTTACTCAATACTAATATCGGAAAACTTTATTCAATGCTAATATTTATTCTAATATTCTCATATACTAATATTTATTCAGTGGTATTTAGATAAGGGATGAAAAGTAAAGGGTACGTATAAGAGAACAACTAAAGTCAGTCAGATCTCGTGGCTATGATCTCAATGGCCGTTTCCTCTGACTTACTCTGTGTCGGGTCGTCTTGGCGACGCTCCATCTCCAGCTCGGCCAATTGGCTGAGCAGGGCCATGCCCTCCAGGGCCGACGACTCCAGGGGGGACACGACGGTGGGGACGGACAGGGAGCCGGCTTGTGGCAGCTCGCTGGCGGCCACCAGGGCGATCATGCCCGCCATGGGGTCCTCTGGGAGGATGGTGAGGGTGGGGGCACACGGTGGGAGTGGGAGTGGGAGTGGGAGAGGGAGGGAGACGGGGAGGGTTGGATGAGGGGGCACAGGGGACGGGTGTGCGGGGAACAGATTGTCAGATTGCTGGGGCTCGTCGTCTGGACACACAGACGGAGAGGATGTGGAAACAGACGCAGACACAGACACAGACACAGGCGTGGGCTCCCGTGGCTCGAGGGCCAAGCTGAGCTGCTCCTGTGCTGGGACGGCTTCTTCGATTGGACGGACCAGTTCCGACTCCGCTGGACGGGCCTCTGGTGGGACTGCGGAGGGCTGGAAGGACGAGTCCGCCAGGCTGATGTATCCCTCCGGAACCTCCAGCTTGGGTCGGCCATCGGGAACCGGCCCGACCTTAGGGATGGGATAGATCTGGGCGCAGTCATACGACGAGGACTGTGCCGATTCCATTTTGATCGCTCTGCAATCCTTGGTGGTCTCCAGATGCTCTTCCATTCTAGACAGGCCCACCATGGCAGAAGTTCGATCTTGTCCCTCCAGACACGCAGACACACCACTGGAGATGTGCTCCTCCGTGCAAACGGTGGCTGCGACCGCGACCGCTGCCGTCCCGGCATGTCGTAGAGCCGCTAGCCCCTCGTGGCTACTGAGACCCTCCTTGCAGTCTTCCAGCTCGGGCTCTTGCTTGGGGGAGGCGCCGTGGCTTTTCTTCCCCGTCGACTCGATCTTCTCTCTGGAGGCCTGGAGCGGCTCCACCACCACCGGAGAGCACAGGTGCCGAGGTTTGACATCGGCGGAGACGGCGACAGCAGAGGAGGAGGAAGAGGAGGAAGAGGAAGAAGAGACGGCGAGGTGGTCGCAGGGCTCGGCTGGGAGAGGCACGTCCGGGGCCAGGCCATCAGCGTCGGCAGCGGCGGCAGGTTGGAGGAGGTAGGGGTAGTGGCTGGCGAAGGGGGCGGCTAGGGCTTGGTAGGGGTATCCAGGAGGAATTTCTGTCAAGAAGGAAAGGTAGATACAGAGGGTTAAAAAAAGACAGCATGAGAGAGAGAGAGAGAGAGAGAGAGAGAGAGAGAGAGAGAGAGAGAGAGAGAGAGAGAGAGAGAGAGAGAGAGAGGGAGAGAGAGAGAGGGAGAGAGAGAGAGGAAGAGAGAAAGAAAGAGAGAGAGGGGGTTGGAGAGGGATAGAGAGAGAGAGAAAGAAAGAAAGAAAGAAAGAAAGAAAGAAAGAACGAAAGAAAGAAAGAAAGAAAGAAAGAAAGAAAGAGAGAAAGAAAGAGAGAGAGAGAGAGAGAGAGAGAGAGAGAGAGAGAGAGAGAGAGAGAGAGAGAGAGAGAGAGAGAGAGAGAGAGAGAGAGAGAGAGTGGCAGACAGCAGAGAGCTTAGTTCCCTGTGACAGAGTGACAAAGTGATTAATCGCCCATGTGCACTTCAGGACGGAGGCTTTATGAAACTTTCATGAGCCAAGTGGCCCTCAGTGAAGGCATCCCAAAAGCCCAAGAATCACACACACACACACACACACACACACACACACACACTTTTTTTGAACATTCACTGGAGAGTTCCTCCAAAAACACACACCCACTCAAAAAAGACAGATAAACAAGATCACAGATACAGAAATATAGAGTTATTCATCTAAATTCAGACAGTACCATACATTTTTTGCCATTTACAAACGACACACACACAAACAAACACACACACACAGAGTGTACAGAAAGAAGAGCAAGGGAGAGGGAGAACGACAGCAAGAGAGCAAGAAAAAGAGAATGACAGAATGAGAGAGAGAGAGAGAGAGAGAGAGAGAGAGAGAGAGAGAGAGAGAGAGAGAGAGAGAGAGAGAGAGAGAGAGAGAGAGAGAGAGAGAGAGAGAGAATCAGAGAGGCGCTAGAAATCTGTCAGGGGACTAGTGGCAAAAAGTGCTGCTTTGGTAAGAAGTCTCTATCGCAAGCAAAGTGGCAGCTGGTAATCCCAGATGTGCGGGTCTATTTGCAGCATACTCATTAAGGCTGAAGCACAGCCCAGCACAACACAGCACAGCCCAGCACAGCCCAGCACAGCACAGCACAGCCCAGCCCAGCCCTGTTCGCTCTGACATGAAGAATGGGCATCTAAGCAGCCGCGCCTGCTGTCCTGTACCAATCCCCAGGTCCCTGCCCAACATGCTCTTCAGATTTGTTACCCCGCAAGATCAATAGCCTGAGCAGGAACAATGAACGCTTTTGATGTGCTGTGTAGTTTTTAATTACGAGCTATATGCAGATTTATACCATTGTTAATTAAAAAGCTGCGTGCATCCAAAACATATGCATCAATCATAGACTTTGATGTGTTATAATAATAATAATTATAATTACAATAATAATATTCTGGCGTCTCTAAAGTTATTCCCAAGCACTGACTACTAAAGATGACCCAAGTCATCAGTGTTTACATTACACTCCCAAGTCCCAACTATTAATAGCACACTGCTTACACTTTCAAAAAACAAAGAAGAAGAAAAGTGCCTGAAATGTAATGAAAACAACATGATTGAAGCCTGAACTCTTAAGTTTCCCCACTTCTCCTAATGTCAATGAAAACACACGTCAGCAGCTGTTTCAGCTCCCAACAGACTGGACCCCTCATCTCATCTCCTCTTAGTCACAGGGCCACTGCATCTCCAGAAAGCCTGATAGGACTCCTATTAGCTGATGCAAACTGGAGCAACAGCTTGAGTTCTACACAAAACTATTGAATAGATTTAGCCACTTATGTCAATCATTATAAGGCATTATAAATGCCCATATTACCCTTCATTAATGCGCTTACGATGCTTTATAGATACTGACTTTAAATCTTTAATTCTGTTAGTCCTAAACGTGACACCTACAGAATATAACCAATCAGATATATTATTATATATATATATATATATATATATATATATATATATATACATACATATATATATATATACTGTAGTATATTAGGCACCTGCCAACAAGAGATTTTGCTAGAATGATTTCATCAGATAGCGATGACAGCCTTAAAATGTGTTATTTTGAAATGTCTACTAGCAAACTGAATGCCCATCTCAGTTATGGCAGAGAATGAGAGAGTAAGAAAAGAATCAGAGAGAGAGAAAGAAGGAAAAAGAGAAAGAAAGAGAAAGATAGGAAGAGGGAGAGAGAGAGCGAGGGATGGAGAAAGAGAGAGAGAAATCAAGAGAGAGAGAGCGAGCTTACCTGGATACATAGATTGGAAAGGCACCGAGGCCTGTTTCTGCAGCTCCAGTCCCTCCTTCTCAGCCACCTCCACATTCTCCTCTTTGGGCCTGATGGGTGAGGGGGGCGGCGGGGAGGCCGAGGCGGGGCTAGGGGGGTGCGGGGCAGGGGTGGACGGGTGCGAGTAGGACTGTGGAGGGAGCGGCTTCTCAGCCTTGGGGTGCTGTTGCTCCTCGGTCTTGAGTGCCGTGACCGAGGGGGACGGGAGCGGGGCGATGGGCAGCGGCGTGAGCGCCTTGCTGAAGGAGGAAGTGGAGGGCGTGGGGGAGCGGGGCGGTGGCGGCTTGCGGGGGTGCAGCGGTGGAGCGGAGACGGCCGAGAGGCCCGTTTTGTGGGTCCCATCGCCGCCGCCTCTCTTGTCCGCTTTGTCCTCCATGTCGGCCCTCTGTTCACTGGCCTTTAGCCTCTCCTGTGGGCGGACAGAAAGCTCGGGTCATAAGGGCTAATACAGCCTCCACTAGCCCTCAGATGTAGCCTGGCATAGCCCGCCCATAATACGAATGTTCATCTGTATCCATGGTCTGGGGATTGTCTTCTGGGGCGGGTTTACATCGGTAGAGAGACAACCGGACAATAAGCGAAGCTGATCAGACAAGCTGTCCAATCGTTTCAAACCGCGTCCGGTTAAAGAAATTCCAGACCACGAATACGGATGAACAGCAGTGTTATGGTCAGGCTATGTCAGGCTACCTCAGATGTATCTGGAAGTCAGATTTCCCCCCCATCCCCCCTCCCCTCCACCCCCCTAGAGAGGATTCTAAACACAGCCAGGAAAAACTAGCATGTTCAATCGTCCTCACAGATTTAGCCAACAACAAAAAATTAGGCGTATAACAACAAACGTGCGGTTCGTCCTCGCTGCTTCTCAAAAGCTCTGGATATTCACTCCGAAAGGAAAAAGCCCATCAAAGACACAGGCAGCAGCAGGGTGCCACCTTAGCATCTCCATAAACCCCCAACAGAGAGCGTTTTAGCAGAAGTCTGGCACAGGGTACGGGGAGTGTGTGTGTGTGTGTGTGTGTGTGTGTGTGTTCACAACTGTGTGTGTGTGTGTGCGTGTGTGTGTGTACATGTGTGTGTGTGCGTGTGTGTGTGTGTGTGTGTGTGTGTGTGTGTGTGTGTGTGTGTGTGTGTGTGTGTGTGTGTGTGTGTGTTGTAAAAGCAGAGCGGAGGGAGGGCTGGGCCATACAGACTCAGCATGAATGCAGTTTTTGCATTCTTTTTCTTCTTCCTTTTCTCTATTTTTCAATCCATAGTACCTAGTGAATACTGTGCTTGAGTAAAGTGACAGGAGGAAAACTAGACACTCAGCAGAATTTCCTTTTTTCTGCCAACTCTTGTGGGCTGTTTAGTGTGTTTGCTTAAGTATGTACAATGTAGTCTGCAGTATGGATGTTGTAATGTTTTGTGGTTATGCTTTTAATGGTTATGCTGTTAACATTTGATTTTTGTTATTACTATTACAAAAATGTGTTATTACAATCATCCTTCAAGTCCATCAAGTTGCCCTTAAAGGAATACTATGTAACTTTTCACCACTATTTGAGAGATCCTGGAACGACATTTTGTTCTGAGCCATCAGCCAAATTGAATGGGATAGTTGTATTAGTTGCGTTGTCACTATGCAACTAATAGTTGTATTAGTTGCATAGTGATCCTCTAACGCTCATGTGTGCGGTGCAGTGCGGTCCTCCTCACCACGAGCTGTGCGTTCCTCTGCATCTCCATGACCTGTGCGGCCTGCTGCTGGATCATATAGAGCTCCTGCTGGCGGACGAGCTGCTGGTGGGAGAGCAGCTGGAGCTGGTGGGCGTGCTGGAGAGAGCTGCCCGTCGGAGGGTACAGCGCCGGCCACAGAGACGGACTCCGCTCCATCAACTCAGCGGCAGCTACGGGAGAAGAGGGTGATGGAGGGAACACGACAGGGTCAGTAAGGGTCAGAGACATGCTCAGTATCTGCCTCCACCCCTCCTTTGACCAAAAATACTGTAGGTCTAAATTTTCATTTATCCCACAAAACAAGCAATTTAGGCACTAAATGAGTTTAAGTGAAGTAGTCAGTTAGGCAACTGGCCTGGGTACATCCATGTGTTATGTGCTAGTGTGAGAAGGAAGAATGTCTATGTTGTCTGTTTACTGTCTGATATGCTGTCTGTGTCATTACTTCGTGGTGTGGTGTACTGTAAAAGTGTGTAAGTGCCTGTAAAGGTGATTGTGCTTGCTCAGCTAACTGCCCCACGGGGATAATAAATGTATCTACTACAGAATGCTATAGGGAGTTTCTACATGTAGTGGGTGGTGTACATGTACTTATTAAATGATGGTGAATAAATTGCGAAATTAAAGCATGCAACTGCTACAGTCAATACTTGACTAGGTAAGAAAAGCCACAACATATTAAAGACCTATGGGTGGTACAGTGCAAGTTGTAGACCCTGCATATGGATATAAAGAATACAAAAACTGACCCATATATAGAGGAGGCTAAAGGAAGCATGTATGTTGTGATAAGACCTCTCATTTGAGGACATCCAGACATGAAAATGTACTGTATGCATAAACTCTCAAGAGTCAAGATTGTCTTTCTATGACATTTCATTATACATGTACAAGGGAGTAAAATTATTGTTGCATCTTGTTGCATTCTTGAGAATGCAATGTTACAATTCCAGCTCTTACAGAAAAATCTGCAGAAAAGAAATCTCTCTCTTGCTCTCTCTCTCTCTCTTAACTGGTGAACATACCATAATGGGACAGATGCTCCGCAGGAATGACAATCAGCTGGCCGGACTGGGGATCACGAGCGAACTGGTACGGGGCCGGGATGGAGCCCGGCATTGCAGGAGGGTAGCCAGGGGACAAGCCCTGGTGCAGGGAAGGGGGTGGCAGGCCTACATGGATAAAACAAAAATAAATAAATAAATAAATAAAAAACCCAGAGAACTAACTGTTAGATGACCAGAACAGCATTCCTACTCAAAGCCTTGAATTGATGGTCCATTTGCTTTGCGACTGAGGCGGTTTTGGCAGCTGCTCTCTGCTCTCCCCCTGTAATGCCGTAATGCCACCTCTGTACTTTAAGTGGAACAGCTTTTTCATCCGCTGTGCCAGGAAAGCAAAGGAAGCCCTTTTGAACTTGTGTGCTAGGCTAGGGCATTCTTGTTTTGGGAGTGCTGTCTAGACTGCAATCTCAGTGTCAGGGAATCACGAAGGGACCGCATTGGTTTGTGCTGTTATTTTTGGATGAGGAACATGTGCAGACCATGACTTGTTTTTTTTTGTTGTTTTTTTCCTTTTTCTTTTTTTTTTTTGCTGTCTGGGGCAGGCAGTTGGGACATTCTTAGAAGCAGAGTTGGAATAGAACTGGCAGACCAGCAGACACACATCAGACAGGCCCACAGAGACGAATCAGAGGAAATGAAGCCACCGCGTAACACTGCAAACACGGCAAACACATTTCAGCGCCGATCCCAATCTCGAGGAGAGACGAATTATAACACAGTAAAAAACAGCAAGGCGGTGAGGAAAACCAGCCAAGCGAAACAAAAACAGACAAACAGACAAACAAACAAACAAACAAACAAACAAACCAACCAACCAACCATCACTACGCAAAATCCCACAACATTCTACAGGAGAAAAATAATAATATAACCTTGATGCGTCCCAGAAAGTACAACTGACGCTGAGAAAACGCTGAGAGGTCTCTTATTCCTTACCATAATGGGAGCCGGGCAGCCAGACGGACGGAGCGCCGGAGCGGGGCAGCCAGTGGTGGGAGGCCAGGTGGGAGGCAGGGTCTCCAGGCCAGCGCCCTGTTCCAGCCAGGGCAGGCCCGCCGGTCACCACCAGGTTGGGGTTGAGTCCACTGGCCGACACCATTGGGGGGTGCATCTGCGTGTACTCGGCCAGCTCCTTACTCTCCCTGCCAATGGAGTAATGTGGGGTGGGGTTGGGGGGTGAGAACCATTAGGAAACAGTTACACAGAATAATGAGGCTTTCTCCTGTCACTTTGTCTATTTATTTATTTATTTATTTTTAAACTCAGGACAAATTAGACGCATAACCCAGCAACCAGAGGATCAAAGTCTTAAAAACAAAAAGTAAATAGATTTTTTTCCCCCACCAATTTTTTTTTTTTTTTTTTGCATAATGTAAGCATGCTACTGCCTGGGAATGAGGCCAAAGTTCGTAGTACCCTGTAGCTGTCGGTGTAATTGCTACTCAAGCCAAGTGAAAAATCCCATGCTCCCTTTTGCCAGCTGACCACTGCTAATTACCAGGCCCTTCATTAACGATCACACTGCCGAGTTATTTTTATATTTTTTATTTTTCAGGAGCGGTGGCATCTGGAACCCTGGCTGCTGCGGCATTGCTTTTTAAGCGACTTGTGGCATGTAAAGGCGTGACTAAAGACACGAGGCACTAATTCTCGTTCGGTTCACGCGGCCATCCATCCAGTGTTATGCAGTGGGAGCAAAAACTGAGGCCGAGCCCCTGCTGCGAGAGCCAGTCTCTTTTATATGTAGCAATTTCCACAGTGGGGAAGGCCAGGCTTTTTCTGCCACTCTAAATGAGTGCAACACTTTGAAAATAGACTCCCATGAGCATGAGGAAAGTACCCATAAATCCATCTGGTCCTTAAAGAAACCCACGCTGCGAGAGAGACCAATAAAAAAACATGCCCTGTTAAGCCAATGACGAGCCAGAAGAAGGGGAGTCGAGCTGCTTTTTTGCGAAAGCGGGGAGCGGAAGTGCTCACAGCCCTCGGCAGTAAACTTAAAAACATTTTCATAACGAGGTGCAATTAATTACACACGCTCTCCGTCATTTTTTTTTCCAATCTTGGCCAACTCTGAAGGCAGAAAGACAAATTCAAATCCATTTCGGGGCAAAAATAATCTCTGGATTTTTGGCAAGTAGTCCTACTGCCGCTGCTGCTGCTGCTGCCGATTCTGCTGCTTGGATGTGGGCCTGGCGTGGTACCGTATATCTCGTTCAGCTCCGTGAGCGCTTTTTGCTGGTAGCTTATGAGAACTGTGAGTTACTTTAATGAGTAACCTTCAAAGGACAAACATCCTATCCTTTAACGGCTCTTATCGCCAGCTTCCACATAACTGCAGGGGGAGAAAAATCAATCTTGGCCATGGAGCTGTGCAGGCCTGCTCCTCCCTATGTCTCCAAGAGAGGATTGGGGATGGACTCTGTTCTTTTTTAACCAATTTTCACCCAACGCAACATTAAAAAAAATGAAACCCTAAAACTAAAAATGCAACAGCCACCACCAAAGACTTCAAAGGGTTTGAATATGAGAGAATGACAATGAATATAAAAATGCAGAATATGTTGTACGTTGTATTAGGTTACATCTTACAGCCTTCATCTAGCTACAACTTAATGGTTATAATGTGGGAGGAAAAAAAACACTTTCAGTAGGTGGTAGAAAATGACACGCAATCTAATCTGCAACTCACCGCAAGGCAGTGCCAACTCTATAGGGCTATAAAACAGCAATGTAATATGCTATGATCGATACATTACAATTCATGAAATGCCATGTGAACAGCCGTCACAATAAGATCTCCAGCCTCAACACACATGCACTGAACACATAGCAAGGGAATGACGAGGGAAATACATACAGTATGTACAGAATGATACATTGCTGGAGTTGTAGTGAATTGTATTTTTGGGTCATTGGCTGACCATGTGTTATTAATTGAGCTATGTTAAAAACTCACCTCAAAACCTTTTCTTGGTCTCGTTCGAGACGACCAGTCAGGATGCGATCGTCACGGTGACGTGTGCGCTCATCCCCTCTCTCGTCCTCAGCGTGACCTGAGCCTGTGAGCGGTAAGAGATAGAGAAGGTGAGGTCTCAGGTTTCAGGTGCAGGGGAAGGGGGTGTGTGGGGTTGGGGGGTGGGGGTGGGGACATGTTGGAAAGGCACAGGTGGTTTGCATGAAGCCTCTATTGTGAACTCTGGAATTCTGGCCTATAAATCACATTCATTTGAGAGAGTCATTCAAAGGAATGTGGCTTCGGCCGACCCAACCTACATTTTAAGCACCATAACCTCAGACAACAACAAGACAGCAGAGTGTGTATATTACAGAGACGGCGGCCATGTTTTCGGCATGACGGCACATATTAACAGGCCTCAGTGGCGTGTTATTCCATTTCTGGTGCCTTCTGTGCTCTGTGCTCACTCTACTCCCCAGCAAGACTTCAAAAGGGGTCTGGACTGTGCCCGGGTGTCAGAATGTGTTTGCATTTCTCCGTGAGCACAGCCCACAGTCTAAAGATAGCCACTGCTCTTAGTGACAGAGCTTATCAGTCAATGGACTGATTCAGTTTGCACAAGTCAAGTGGGATGAGTTAACACAACACGGACATTAGCAACCCCCCACCGCCCCGCAACAAAGGCCGATGACAGACACATCAAATTGACTGTATGGTTTTGTTTTGCTGCAGGGCTTCGGTCAGCGCTAAGCTAGATCTAGTAAAAAAAATATGCCTTGAATGAAACAGCAGTTTGTAATAACGCCACCACCATAATATCTGACTAACCCACTTCAAATCACATTTACGTCCAGCATCCCGTTTGTCAATACGTCAGGAGGGGGGAAAAAAACGATGAAACGTGTACGTACAACAATGGTCAATATGCTCTTTAAAGGCAGGAGGGGGTCCACATGAAAATAGGCAGCAGGAGTAAATGTCACGGTGAAGAGTACAGGGTCGTGGTTCACAGGAGAGAAAGATGCAACCAGGTCCCCTCAGTCATTTTTATGAGTGTATTGAACCCTTCAGTATTGACAGCGGGCACTGGCTAGCTAGAGGAGGAGGAGGAGGAATGTGCTCCCGCCTGGCAACCCTCAGAGGGCCACGCGAGGAGCACACTGATCTCGGACGCGCTCCAGAGACAGAGGTTTTTCACACTCGTTTCCAAGGTTACTGAAATCCAGTCCTGCAAAACGCTATCCATCAGCCATCAGAGGAGGAGGAGGAAAGGGGGTGGGGGGTAGTGGTGGTGGGGGGGGGGGCATTAGAAGGAGAACACCCAAAACAAACATGAGAAGAACAGTCCATAGAAAAGAAAAAAAAAGAAAAGAAAAGAAAAGAAAAAACGCTTCGCTCTCTATTTTGCTTTGTTTTTTTTTTCTCTCGCCGGACACATTTATGATTTCGGAACGTGCCCGCGGTTCAAAAAGGGGGCTGGTGTTATTACTACAATCCCTGCGCACACAGAAGGAAATAAATTAATGCCTCGCCCCTCGCTCCGTCAAGGCTGATTCTATTGCTTAGCAACAAACCTAAAGTCCTATTAGAATTCCGCTCTTGTTTGGAGCTTTTAGTTCTGCTCTGTAAATTACATTTATAATGCAGGAAGGCAGGCAGGCAGGCAGGCAGCGATCGTCTTAGTCAGAAAAAAGGCTTACCACACACACACACACACACACACACACACACACACACACAGCCCTATACTGGCAGGCCCTACTGTAGGAAAAGCTCCCTGACGAGACCTTAGCCATCTCTTTTACATAAAGTCCCTCCAGCAGCTTGACAGTAAACAGAGGGGAATCTCTGGTCTTAAGCTGGTGGCTTCTCTCTGCCACATAATCAAGGTAAAAGAAAAAGGTCACAAAAGACATTTCATTACTAAGACACTGAAACCTAGAGGACAGGTTTTTCAGAAGCATAATTGAACCTGCAAAATCTTATGCAATAAACCAACTTCAATATCAAGTGTCCAATATCAAACATTCTTTATTCTATTCCTAGAGAAAACTGTACACTGTTAAAATGTTATGTGAAGCCAAACTGAATTGTGTGGAAAAAACAAACAAACAAACAAACAAACAAATAAACAAGTAAATAAATATAATATAATGAAGCGAAGCAAAGGTGACTTACTTTTGATGCCTCCGACAGGGATGGGCCGCTCGCGGTCCCCTGGTCCTGAGCTGGGCTTGCTGCTGTTGTCCCGCTGCCTCGCCACGGCAACGGCGATGCCCACAGGTGGGTGCCGTACTTCCACCTCCCCCTGAGCGCTGCTCCCACCTCCCCCTCCTCCCGCTCCTCCTGCACCCATGTCTCTGCCGAAGGACTTGGCGCTGTCGGGCCTCTCCGGGTCCCTCTTGAGCTGCTTGCCGGGCTGCAGAGGAGGAGGCAGGTGCTGCACCTTGGGGTTGTGTCCGTGTCCGTGCCCGTGCCCGTGGGTGTGTCCGTGTCCAGCCTCCAGCTTCATGCTGCCGAGACCCCCGAACGGACTCCTGCCCCCGACGGAGGGTGAAGACGAGGAGGAAGAGGAGGAAGGGTGCCTGGAGCCTGGCTCGCCAGGAAAGTTTCCACTATACTTGATGAGGCTCTGCATGGCCGACACCTCCGCCCCGGGATGAGCATCCGCCGGCGGTGGCTGGAGGCCCTCAGGGCTGTTTCCGCTGCCCGGCGGCGGGGCCCGGTGGTGGTGGTGGTGGTGGTGCTGGAGGCCGGAGGGGTCGAGGTACATTCGCTTGCCTCCGTCCTCTTCCCCCCGTGGGGGGCCCGTGTGTCCGTGATGGGCGGCCAGAGCAGCCATGTGGCTGGTGGCGTAGTTGCCCATGTCGAAAGGTTTCCATTTGGGCTCGCTGGAGGCAAAGCCCTTTAGAGCGTGCGGATCTGGGTGCATTGCGGCTGGGTCCATCCCCGGGAACGGGTGAGCGGGTCGGTGAGCGGTCCGCTCTCGTTCTCGTTCCCGTTCCCTCTCCTGGCTCCGGCTCTCCGCCTCCAGGCCCATTTTGATTGGGTGTCTGGGATAGTCCCGGGCGTCGGGGCTGTGCCTGGATTTGCTAGTGCACATGTCGGAGGGCGGGGGTCGTTTTATGGCGAAACCGTTTGACCTTATGACTGAGCCCTCCTCCCTCAAGAGGTCTCTCTTGTAGTCCGAGTGAGGAGGGGACTCGTTTCTGACCAAGGGCCGTCCGTGGTCAATGTGTGTCCGGTCGACATGCGTCCGGTCAACCAGTGGCACTGATCTGTAGACATCCCTTTCCCGTTCTCGCTCTCTTTCCCTCTCTCGTTCTCTGTCTTTCTCTCGCTCTCGCTCTCGTTCTCTTTCTCGCTCCCTCTCCCTTTCTCTCTCCCTCTCCCTTTCCCGCTCTCTCTCCCTGCTTTTGTCGTTTTTATTGTCTCGGGCTTGCGAGGCAATCTGGATGGGTCCTTTCCTCTCGTCGTAAACCTCGACAGAAGGCACATACGTGGGAGCGATCACTCTGTGTTCTTTTCCTGGCTCCTTGGGGCTGGAGTAGAAGGGGTACAGGCCGGGCGGCATGTGGTGAGGGGGAGGGTAGGTGCCAGAAGACACCAGCCGGGGAGGCAGGTGGGACAGGGGGCTCTGTAGGGATGAGGGGATGGCGTAAGACACGTGCAAGGGCCCTCCCGGAGCGCCCGATGACGACGACGAGTCGCCACACCGCTTCTGCCGGTCCGCCTGGCTGCCAAGGTGGCTGCTGCCGCCGGGCCGAGCGTTTTCGTCGTCACGGGGACCCCGGTCTCGGTCGAGATCACCGCTCGGACACTGGGCCGAGGAACTGCCCTGCCCGCTCCCGCTATCGCCGCCACCGCTCCTGCAGTTGCTGAGCGACGACGTTTGTAGCGGGTGCTTGGGCTTGACGTCGGGGGGCGTGCTCGGCGCAAACGGATGCTGGTGGAAGGCTGGCCACATGTGTTCCATGCCGCCCTTTCCGAGACGCTCCGAGCCGGACAGAGGCCGTCGCTCCCGCTCGTCCTCCATCTTGACATCCTGTGTCAAGTCCACTACGCTGTGCGGACGAGGCTCCTCTCTAGACCGATCACGCTCGCGTTCCCGTTCCCGTTCTCTGTCTCTTTCACGTTCACGCTCTCGCTCCCTTTCCCGATCCCGCCTCTGCAGGGGGGTACCCAGCTCGATCTTGAAGGCCTTCTCCTTCCCCATGTCCCTCTCTCTCTCCCTCTCCCGTTCCCTCTCCCGCTCCCTCTCCCTCAGTGGGTCCCTCAGGCTTTTGTGGGCAGGCAGGGGCTCCTTCTCCCTGGACAGGGAGCTGGAGAGGTGGGCCCCAGGGCTGCGGGAGAGGCTGGCCTGGGAGTGCAAAGAGGGCTGCCCCACATGAGTAGGCAGGTAGAAGCCTTCTGCAAGAGGGAGAGACGGACAGAATTACAGCCTGGTTACAGCTCAGTATTAGTCATTTGAATAAGATAAGATACTTTATTTATCATCATCATTACACATACATGTAATGAGATTAAGAGTGCATCACTGAAAAAACAAACATGCATGCTGAAAAAGTTTCCTCATATATAATATAAATATAATTAAATAAGAGTTTGCTTTGATCCCAATGTTTACTCTATGCACTAAGCTGTGAACTCCTGTGAAAAAATTTAACTGGCATGAATCAACTTGACTGAGCTCCTGAGGTTAGTGATTCAGCCACTGAGGTTGAGCAGTTTCCCAGGAAATTGGCAAAAATACACCAAGTCACTTTTTGTCTGGAAAGCTGCTTGATGCCGTTACTGCTGTTAGTCGACACAAAGGGAACAACAGTCAACAGTGACCAGCAGTCAACCAAGTCTGTTTCTACCGTGTAGGTGGCAATGCAAGAGCCTTTTATAATCAGTTAACAGAAAAATAAATCTGACTACGGAATACCTCATTTATCAAATAAAATAGAGGACAAAAAAAAAAAAAAAAAAAAAGACAGAAAAACCACAACTCCCACACACACGCAGCAACCAAGCCAACTGCCCACACATGCTCTTCACATGGGTTGTTAAACACAAAGTGCTGGTTTTGTCTCCAAGCACCGAGTATAAACAAAAGCTTAGCGTTACACATTGGTGTGGGTTGCTACAGTACCTGCACGGATTGGCATATCAAGCAAAGTCAGTTGTAATCAATAAGAGTTCCCGACCCTTTCCTGGAAATCATAGCGTGCAAGAATGCTTTGGAGGAGAGAGAGAAAGAGAAAGAGAAACGATGGCAAACCTTTTTGTGAGTCAAAGAGTGCGTGCTGGCCCAGCTGTGGGTGTTCCATATGGCCCACGGGAATGTAGGGGCTGGTGAGCAAACTGCCAGGCAGATGTGGATAACCTGAGGGGAGAAGAGCAGCTTTTGTCAGCCATTTTGTTTTGTTTGTTGTTGTTGTTGTTGCTGATTTTTTGTCACTCACTCACTCACTCACATCAGCTCCATCTTTACTTGAAAAAAAAAGAAGCACATACATGGTTTTAAGAGTTCATTTCTGCTATTTATGGTCACTTTTAGCAACACTTCATGCACTCATCCAAACACAACAAGTCCACAAAAATGTAATCTGGTATCAGCTCATGAATTGCCTTTGGGCCTGGAGCCTTGCGTGGCATGCATGCTGCTGGAATCATAAAACTGAATTATGGAGTAGCAGCTCAGGATGGGGGGAAATATTTTTCTCTCGTATGACAGCCGGTCACCAGGGAGTGTCCATCCTCACGTACACAAAGTCATGAATTTTATCAAAAGATTTCGCCAAGGCTGGAGCACACATGCATGGATGCTTGCACACACTCGCTCGGCTCGAAACTATTCACAACTATTCATTTTAACAGGAACCGCAAATCAATGGAGGTACTTAAGACTTTCCGAGCTTGTTGTAGTCAGTCCCTTAATAAAAGACAAATAACTGACTGGAATAATCTTTCATCTGCTTCGCTTTGTGTGTTTCAGTGGAATCTTCCACCACATGATGTAGGTGCCCTGTGCTCTCCCTGGCATAACCTCCAGGCTCCTAATTGGGTAAAAGGTTTGACTCCTATCCTGTTGGAGCCCAGACTGTGCACCATGGGGTGGGGCGCTCTGGATAGATGCTTTGATGGGGAAATACTGGAGGGAGTTGGGAAGTAAAAAAAAAAAAAAAAAAAAAAAAAGCAAAAACAAAATAAAAACAAAAGCAGGACTGAGTGTGAGCCAGAGAGCAAGAGAAGAATGAAAGAGAAAGAGAAAGAGAGAGAGAGAGAGAGAGAGAGAGCACCGATCCGACCTGTTGGTGTATGGATTGAGAAACTTTGGCCAAGGGGAGGAAAAAGGAGAGGGGAAGGAGTCAGTCACTCGGGCCCGAGGCGATGGCTGAACCCCCCGTGACTTCGGCCTCCCGAGCGAGGCGACGACTGACAAATGAAATGTTTGTTTTCAAAGCCGCCGCCATCTCAAGCATGCAATTATTCAGAACACTCGCAGGCGTGTCAGACGAGTTTAGCGGTTTTAGCCAAAAGGTCACAAGATGACAGTCACGACTCAGCCAACGAATCCACCCCTTTTTAAAGAGACACAAGAACATTTCACCACCACCACACACACACACACACACACACACACACACCTCCTGTGAAAACTAACTAATAATGTATAACTACAACACACTATCAAGAGAGACAGACAGACAGGTGCGCCTGGGCAGCCTTTGTTTGTTCAGATGAAGGACTATAGCAGGCTTTACAAAATGCATTTAATGAGTTTGGAGTCGGGGAGGCGATTCAGCCCCGGGGCCGGGGGCATAATGAATGGGAAAGGTCAAACAGCCATCGCATCCCTCTGGCTGCCATGGTAATGGGCTCAAGTGCTTCGCCACTCCTTAAGGCTTCCATTCAACCCCCGACGTCGCCAGATCAGTCCAGGACAGAGGTTAATTTCAGATTTTACTGCTTGTAGCAAATAAATAATTCACATCTACACCAGGCATAAAAGTGGACTCAAAAAAAAAAAAAAAAAAAAAAAAAACACTCCATAGTAAAAATCCATGTGTAAAAATGTTAACATGAATATTTTAAAACAGCACTTCAACATTCATTTTGTTTTTTTTTTTCTTTCTAAAATGAAATAATGCAGTGCATGGAAAAAAGCGGATATTTAAGTGCACAGAGCGAGTCTCAAAACATCATGAGAGATTAGTGTCTGACAGTGCAGGGCAATTAAAATTGAAGCCGCATCAGCCAATATGGATTAGAGCAGGAGTCACGGGGTTGTCAATGAAAGGGCAGCGCACCGGTGTTTAGAAAGATAATACAGCCAAGGTGCTGCGGAGACCAAAGGTCAAGGGTCACATGATCTTAATGACTGCCGCCCACCACAGGAGCACTGAAAGGGGATTTGCTTGCCCTGGAGTTTTCAAGAACCACGCGGGAGACCATAGACTAGGCAGCCAAATAACAATAATGAAAAACATGCTCTAAAAGGACAGACAGACAGACAGACAGACAGACAGACAGACAGACAGACAGACAGAGAGAGAGAGAGAGAGAGAGAGAGAGAGAGAGAGAGAGAGAGAGAGAGAGAGAGAGAGAGAGAGAGAAAGAAGAGACAGACAGACAGACAGAGACAGACAGACCGACAGACAGACAGACAGAGAGAGAGAGAAATCTTCTGAGAGGAGAGAAGAAAGAAGAGTCTAGAATCTTCTGTTCACAGCAACCATTAGATTTTTCAAGGCTGCATTCCTTACACTTACAGAGAGCGGGTACTGAGAGAGAAGCAGAGAGAAGGGAAGAAAGCGGGAGACAGAAAGACCTTGGCCCCTACTAAAAGCATACAAAGTGCATCGCGAGCGGAGAGCTGTGCTATTCCCACAATGCCATTCCAGGGGATTACTTGTGAGCGGTCGTGTCAGTGACCCCCCAAACACTCATGAAAATGCAAGGCTTTGTGGAGCGGCAATAGCAGGAACGGTGTGGACCATACAGGTTTGCCCACACATGGGCTAGCAAACGATAGCTCACGCTCGCGAGCACGAAATCTATAAGCCAGGGGCAGTCGGACCGACCAGGTAGTCAACAGTTGCCTGCGCGCATCTTGCGACACAGCTGTTTTCGGGCACACAACCTTCCACCTAAATAGTTATGTCAACCATCGCCGTGGGCTTTTTTTGAAATATAGTACTCTGCCGATAAAAGATACGGTTAGGGGGAAAGCTACACCTAGTTGCTAAGCAAGTTTTGGCCGAGCCACTAATAGCCAACCAGAGACATCACTGGTGGTGCAGTGAAGAGAGGCCTTAATATAGAACATCTAAGGGCGATACGATCACGCTACAGCGGTTGATGGCATTCTGACACCATTCCGACAGAGATCTGAGGACATCCTGCCCGTGTTTATGGCGAGCGGACAAAAGTGCCAAGCCATTTCGGTTTCCTTTAGGGCACGACAAAGATAGGCAAGGGAAGGGTGGCACAGAAGACTGCAGCAGTGCAGTGCAGTGCGCCACCCAACGCAAAGATAGAACCCACAATTTCAGTCTTTCTCGCTGCCATCCTCACTGTTATCCACAGAAGGTGGTTATATTTATTTCTATGATGTAAACTACAACACAGCCACGAAGTCACTTTTCAGAGGACTAACTAGCCTTCGTGTCAGTTGGCATGCGTCTGTCTGCATCCACTGCAGAGACGGGCCTATGCGTCTGAGTCCATCCAGAGTGATAAGAAAAAGAAAGAAAGAAAGAAAGAAAGAAAGAAAGAAAAGAAAAGAAAAAAAAAACTCCAGGCTGAATTGTGGAAGGAGGAGAGAAAGAACATAATCCAGAGAACAGATTAGGGGGCTTAAACCCGGTGTGATTGTGAAAAGAAGGGCAGATATACAGAGTCTCTTCAAGCATAAGAATGATTTAACTTGGCCGTTTCTCAGGGGATCTATTACGGAGGACGGAAGAAGGTTACGCTTAAGTGGGGCATGGTAGTGTAGAATTTTTTGCTCAAAGTGGAACAATCCAGGGAAGAAGAAAAAAAAAAAAGAAGAAGTGAGGAGACAACGCCATTAGTATTCAATAGGGGCGGGTGGAGGGGGGCTGTATCTGGGAATTCAACACACCATCCCCTGCCTGGATATTACCAAGGACTTCCAAGGCTCCTCTAAAAACTCCACTTTGCTCAGTGGAAAAAAATGGAGGGAAAAGAGCGAAAAAAAGGAAAACGAAAAACTGACAGAGGGATGAAATGGACTCTGCAGCTGAAGGGCGGGGGCAAGGGTGTGTGTGGGGGGGGGGGGATTCAGAGGTGCATGCTCACGACATGATAAAGGCCAAGGGGTCGTGTGGGGGGAGAATAGTTGGGGGTGGGTTGGGGGGGATGCAGAAGGCTTAGGCTGAACTTTGACACGTCACACTTCATCAGTCAGACCTCACCTTCACCCAACAGCAGCGGCACATCGAGATGGGCGGCACACAGCGGAGAAAGGCCACGTCCCAAACACACACAACACACGCCGCTCGTCTGCTTTCAACCTGGAAAGCCAAAGCTTTGTGTCTCCCACACTTTGTCTCATATACGGATACAGACACACACACACACACACACACAAACACACACACACAGTATATTTTTCAGACAGACACAGGCTCACACTGACCAAGTCTATTCTTACCCAACACACACACACACACACACACACACACACACACACACAAAAACAGCCCGAAACCAGAGCCGCGCATCCACTTCAGTATCATAAGGGTCCATCTGAACCAACTCATCCATCAGGAATGTTGTCCAGCCAGAGTAGTGCTAGCCTTTCGTTGGGGTCCAAAGCGTGTCGGGAGTGAGCGACAGGCAGCGACAGCAGCCAATCAATCACAGGCCAGGGACACAAGCCCGCAGGACCCATGCCATTGGTTGACGGCACGGTCCAAAGGTGAACGCTTGGGGCCATCAGTAGATCTGCTTACAGTCATTTAATAGCCAACAACTGACTCAGGGTGTAAGATTACCAATCTGAAGACGGGGGGGAAAAACCAACACTGTGGTTGCCATATAAAAATAAAAATCATTGGGACTATAAAAGTGTGTGTCACACACACCAAGTAAAAAAAAAAAAAAAAAATCTGTGTGCAACTGCTTTGAATGTTTGGCACTGATGTTGGGAGTATAAAAATATATATGTAAGAAAAAAAAAAAAAAGAATCGCACAAGGGAAGAGCAGCAGCGTGACAGACAAGGGTTTAGACACTGGCCCTCGTCTACTTGATCTGCAACCAGGCTAGCATGTGCCTGTTTTGTAGCGCAGAAGCATTATCGCCACACACTTGGAGATTGGCTCTTTTTAAAGTCAAATGCATCTTCTGGGGTTATCAATGCTCACAGAGGCGCTCCATAAGAGACGGACCGTAAGCGCAGACAAACTCAATCATGCGCCGGGTGCAACAATTCATGTTTATTAATTAAACTTTCAAAAGATAAATCTTTAGAGGCCGCATCCCCTTTTATTTTCTCCCGTACTTGACAATCTCCTTACGCAGCACAGACAGGACAGCACACACACACACACACACACACACACACACACACACACACACACACACACGGGTATGCAAGGGGAAGGACACGTAGGAATTGTTTCTCTGCTCCTGCAAAAGCTGCAAAATTCCGCAGCTGCCACTTCTCCTTCCCTGTTGTTAATAGGGGGCAGGTGCACCCTTTAGAATAAACACGCATGTTCAAATATTTTCGCAGGCTGCGGAGAGACAGAGTACACTTCAATGTCAGCTATTCATCACATTTCTGTGTAGGCAGAGCGGCGCAGACGCCGCGTGAGCCGTGCCAAGGCTTTAGACACAATTCATCGGCACTTTCCCTCTGCGGGGACGCGAAACAAAGCGCCGTGGGTACAAGGCCCTTCAGAAAGCCTAGTTAATAATCCACCCACAGCCGTGCCATGGCTCCCCTGCTCCCTCTCTCTCTCTCTCTCTCTCTCTCTCTCTCTCTCCCCCTTCTCTTCCTTGGGTTCTTTTCTTCCGCTCCTCCCCGTTCTCTTGCTATCTTTGCGCACAAACCCGTTTTGTTGCGCCTCGGAATCAGAGGCAGAGGCGACTCCGGCTCAAAATGGCAGTGCACTCCCTCTTGTGACTTAGGGGCATTATTCCGAGTGTGAACGCGTACCAAAAATCCATTTAAAAATAAAGAAAAGAAACTGGCCACTCGTACAATAGCGGAGAGACAAAGGCACTTGATATTGAATAGAGCACTGGAATGTAAATTCGGGGGGGGGGGGGAGAGCACGGTGTAGCACTCCTTCATTGGTATGGATGTAAGTGCGGCTACAAGTAAAAGGGAAGCTATAAAAAAAATAAATAATCACAAGCATCAGGCTAAGTGATGATAGATCAACTGAATCAGTGATCAGCGCTCATGATATATCCCTCCTCCCCCACTCCTGAGGATTAATCTTTTGACAAAGTGTGTGCCTTTTGAAAGTCAGGCCTGACACAG
Organism: Sardinella longiceps; assembly: GCA_027497455.2. Classification (NCBI taxonomy): domain Eukaryota; kingdom Metazoa; phylum Chordata; class Actinopteri; order Clupeiformes; family Clupeidae; genus Sardinella; species Sardinella longiceps. The sequence goes on from JAODXP020000015.1 coordinate 8,535,533, forward strand.
TGATATGAGTCACTACACTTTCAGACTGACAGAGAGATGGAAAACAAAACCTAAACAGTTAATCAATGCCCTGTAATTACAAGACATGTGGCAAGTACTAACATTTTACATTCTTTTCCTTTTCTTTTTAATGTTATGACCTAAGGGCATTTCTGGGAATGTAAAACCCCACATAAAACCCCAACATAAAAGTGAGCAGCATTTTTAAGACTTTGTTACATTCATTTCTGCACTGAGTTGTGCACATTACAAACATTTTTTTACCTTTGAAACTCTGCTTCACAGAATACACACGTTTACAGAAGCTAATGCTGGAACCATTAGAGTAGCCTACTCCCCCTACGAGCCTACATGGTGCACTATGGAAATAAATAAGTTACAACCATTAAAAAGCAATGACTCCCATGTCATTAAGAATCTTATAAGAGCAGAAAATTGCTCTTTGAAATCAGAGTAGAGTGCTACACTATGAGCACAAACTATTAGCGAGGCTTTAAAAAAAAAAAAAAAAAAAAATATTGCCCTTCAAATTGGACCAAAATACCTTGGCAAATATACCCTTAAAAAGTCAAAATTGGTTTTCAAACACACCATTGTCAGCTTTTACCTTGTGTCATATTTAGCGCAAATGTATGCATGTCAGGCCATATTAGCTGTTATCTGTGGCTTCTTGGGAAAACACATGCCAGGCAAGCTTTAATTTCGCCATCCCAACACTGTTGTGACATGTGGCTACAACTTCAGCTCTCTGTCTAATAATGAACACCGGCCATTTTTGAGAGCGAAATTTATTACAAATGGCCTGGCTGACAGATGTGCTCTGTCTGGCAATGAAATTGCTGGGCTAAAATTGACCATTTTTATTGCTCTCTGTACAGCCCTGACAGAAGGCTCATACAAATTTAGCTTATTGACTTCAAAATGGCAGGGAGAGAGAGGTGTGTGTTTGTAATGTGTATGTGCGAGAGATGGACGAGGGAGGGAGAGAGAGATAGAGAGAGAGAGAGAGAGAGAGAGAGAGAGAGAGAGAGAGAGAGAGAGAGAGAGAGAGAGAGAGAGAGAGAGAGAGAGAGAGAGAGAGAGAGAGAGAGAGAGAGAGAGAGAGAGAGAGAGAGAGAGAGAGAGAGAGAGAGAGAGAGAGAGAGAGAGAGAGAGAGAGAGAGAGAGAGAGTGATCAAGCCGGAGTGTTGTACATGAAGTGATATTACGCATTGCTGGGCCCTTAGCGTCAGTTCAGATGTGCACTTATCAAGCCCACAAACCCCTGGCTTTATCTCCTCAAGCAAAGCCAGCACAATATTCTAACACTCCCACAATTCCCAAGTCGATTCCTATTAACTCCCCGCACAAAAAAAGGAGCCAGAAATCCCCTGACTATTTTGACAGAGCGTGTCAGACTGCACGTTTTTGTTGCCCTGTTTTTTGCCTTCTACCCACCCCACCCCACCCCACCCTCCCCTCCACCCCCAAATCAATTCCACCACCCCATTGCATTCTATCTCTGTAGATCCAGCATTTATGCATCTGGCCTTTGTTTCAGTCCATTGAAGCATCAACAAACCTGATCGTTAAATTCAATACATTCAACCTTTGCCTCCCATCAAGCCAAATCTCTCCTCTCCTCCATCCGCAGATTGTGGCCCACAAGAACCCCCTTAAGACCATGGCACACAGTCTCTGGGCATTTTTTTGTCCAGAACTCGTTGCATGGCTGAAGATGAATACCACTTTGAGTTGTGTCAGTCACAATTACACAATGTCAATGAAACTTCTGCCCCCAATTGGCCAAATTCTTTCACAGCCTGTTTGATTTCCATGCATCTCCACCCAGGCATGAATAGTGTCACTGAATGAAGGTTTCCAACTAAATTTCCTTCTGGATATCACAGAAAACAAAATGAAAAAAACATACAATGTTACAGATTTCAACAACATGCCAAGGCCCTCACTGTGATCTACCTGACCATGACCAACAAAGTTCAGATGAACCAAGGCAGCACAAAAAAAAGAGTGCATTAACGAAGGCAGCACAAAAAGAGAGCAATATAGAAGTTGGGAGGAGGGCGTGCTTACCTTCGTGGGATGCCCACAGCTGGGCCATGGGAATGGCGGAGGGGTTGGGGGGCCGGAAGGAGGCCTCGGAGGACAGGCCACTGGGAGCTGCGTGAGGGTTGGAACCGCTCACATAGCTGCTGAGGAAGCCACTAGAGGCACCTGGGAAGGCATCACCTGAGAAGGGAGGGAAGAGGAGAAAAAAAAAAGGTTCACACTCAGGAGTCAGTGAATGAATCGCAGATGGAATGCAACATGGTGACAAGAGGCCCTTAGAGAGTGTTCTCTGAGCACTGGAACCATACTGTATCACAAAGACTATTGCGCAAGATGGAGGTTTTTTTTGTTTTCTTCTCTTTCTTTCTTTCTGTCTCTCTCTCTCTCTATTGCCTGAAAGTCAGAAACTGGTTTGTGGCGGTGAAGCCATTAAACATAACTATCAGTGGGTTGTTTATCTGGCTGAAATCAGCCAGCAAAAAAAAAAAAAAAAAAAAAAAAGAAAGAAAGAAAGGACAGAACAAGAAAAAAACACAGATGCAAAGAGAGAGACAGAGAACACAATTGCCCAAATTGCTTTCCCTTGTAAACAAATGTCATGAATAATCATGAGTCAAAGACAAATTGTTATGGTAGCCATCAGCATGGCCACCGCAAGTGCCACGCCAGAAACAGGAATGTTGAAATAACAACAGCAGCAACAACAAGATGATCCATGTTCCCTTCTTGCTGGCCATGACTGGAACGTAATAGCACATAGTACAGTATTTAGTTCATAAATCCCCACCATTGTGATTACCCAGTCACCCTCTCCATGATAACAATTGCTGCTTTTGAGGTAGCCGGACTATTCCACAGAGATCTACTGAACCATTTAAAATGGCTGGTGCCCAGAAAGAGAGAAGGTACAAATGCCTTAGGCCTGGAAAGCAGAGATGCTTTGATGGTGAGAAAGCGCACACATGCACGCGCACACACACACACACACACACACACACACACACACACACGCTCTCTTCTATTTCCAAAATATCAGAAACAAGACAAGTTGTGGCGATGTGATGAAGATTGCATTGTGAGGAGGCTCTTTGCATTTAAATTAGCGAATTAAAAACCCCATGGAGTGGGTCTAGGAAACAAGTCAGTCATGCATGATGTATGGACAGAGGCCACGTCCATCAGCAATTAGACCCGCCTTCTCATCAAGGAATCAGGAAGGGAATCAAGGGAGTTTATTTCAAGCAAGTCAAGTGGTTTTTATTGTCATTTCACCCATATACACAGTATACAGTGAGACAAAATGCCAATTCACCATGAATCAAGTGGTGTTGCATTTAAACTATAAAATACAAAGACATTCAAGCAGTCTCTGTCCTCTCTCACATATCCTGTCCAGCCAGCCAACGTGGGCGGAACCCCGCACACCCATTATACAAACCAAAGATGGATTTCGATACACTCGTTGACTTGCTCTTGCCTTCTCATTCTCTCAATCACTCACTCTTTTATTTTCCTTTTCCTTCTCCCTATCGCTCCTCTCTCACAACACACACACACACACACACACACACACACACACACACGGAGTGTCACACACTCACACTTCCTCAACAGTGGTACAATGGGCTTTCTTTGCATGTGTAAACAGTGAATTAGCATGACAACCACAGTAGGAACAACAAGGCATAAACGGCAACATGGGGGCCTTTGTAGAAGAGGTCAGCATACAATTAACCTGGGGGAGGGAGGGGGGTTATGCAAGGCAGAGTCCCCCTACACCGCCAGGCAGACTGAGGTTATTTATTCGCCAGCAGATGCAAACCTTTACATTGCACGTAAACATTAACCAGAGTATTACAAGAGAGGGGTGGGTGGGGGATGGGCTCATGAGGTCGAGGAAACCACAGACCAAAACAACAAAACAACCACTTCAACGGTTAAACTGTTGAATCTTTGTTTGAAACGAATTTCCCTTGATGTTGTAGTACTAGAAAAACAAAACAACAGGCTAATCATGAGCAAGGCTGGAGTGACATACAGTAACCTCTAGCAACCGACTCTTGGCTTGAGTGGCCAGAGAAAGATCTCAGTATTCACTGCATACAAGTCCAATATCTTAGGTTATCAGAGTAACAGTGGTAAGGTATTAACCAAAGGCACTACACCACCTACACACCCGATCAGCACTAGTAGCCACAGCAGAAGGCACTGATTTTGTATTATCAGTCATGTTTTGGCAGCAGAACAGGGATCACTCCAGGGTTAAGGACCATTCACACAAGAAATGATAACATTATCGATAACGACAAAAGACTACATTTAAGTAACAATCTAGTTAATATGGATGACAAAGTCCACACTGCGTACTATAATGATAACAATATAAAGAATTATATTATTGAAGATCACTTTCAGAATGATTGTAAGAACAATAAACGCTGACAACCAATCAAAATCCATCAAATTTTAGATACTATAGATACTTTATCGGCATGTGCAGACTTTATCACTGATCTGAGTGGATACGAAACACATATCGGTAGTTTGGGTTGGTTTTATAGCTGTAATTTCTGGTGAGAATGGATGACATGATTCAAGCTGGACTTGGTTCAGATTTCTACTATGCAAAATCGACCCTGGCATTGTGGATGTTAACTATCTGCCCATCACACCAGTTTCTTCTTGGCCAAGATGCATTAATAAGCTACCAGATGAAATTGCTCGGTCATTATTACTGTATACTAAGGAAGGCATGCTTTTGTGTGTTTTTGTTTGTCTGTTTATAGAACAAAATATGTCAAAAATTCATGAGACGACAATACAGGCCAAGGGAGTTCCTGCGAGTTTTTGGAGGGGATCTGATTCACAGGGCTGATCCACAAACTTAGTTTTGTTTACCAACACTGTGAGAGGCAGCATTCAAATCAACACTGGGTTGAGATCAGAGTGTCCCTCTCATTTCCTGTGTGATTCTCACCTAATTGGCCAGGGTGGAGCTCTTCCCCCACACTCTCCTGCCCTAAATGATGCTAAACACTACCCACCACACACACACACACACACACTCCATGAGGCTGCCTACCCCTCTCCAGCCCCAGCCTCTCCCATCTACTGTCCTACAATATTAAAAGGGGCATAAGCGAGGCTCCCTCAGTTCTCCATAAGAAACAGCAGGGGGGGGATTTTACCTCAACAACCCCACCCCCTTCAGAATTTCTAGCTTGCTCATCCACCCTCTCACACACACACACACACACACACACACACACACACACACACACAGGGTCACCTATTACTTTTCTGAGGGAGTCCGTGTGGAGCTGTTTTGACGGCGGGATCCTTTAGAGCAGTGCTCTAGGGCGAGTTGTACGCTCAAAGGCACATGCAGCGCTGTCCGCTCCGACGGCTACAATGTAAATGGTAGCACCTGTCTAATAAATAAAACAAAGCCTCCTCGCAGACACTTTGCTGCTGCTGGCGGTGCCTTGTGCTCAGCCAGAGATAGATAGGATAAAAAAAAGCCAAAAGTGTGTGTGTGTGTGGGGGGGGGGGGGGTGGGGGTGAGAGAGAGAGAGAGAGAGAGAGAGAGAGAGAGAGAGAGAGAGAGAGAGAGAGAGAGAGAGAGATGAGAGAGAGAGAGAGAGAGAGAGAATAGAGAGAGAGAGAGAGAGAGAGAGAGAGAGAGAGAGAGAGAGAGAGAGAGAGAGAGAGAGAGAGAGAGAGAGAGAGAGAGAGAGAGAGAGAGAGAGAGAGAGAGAGAGATAGAGAGAGAAAGTGCGGTCAGCATGACTCGACTAACTACCAACAGGAACACTAAGCTGCTCATTCGATTCAATCAGGTTGGGCACATAACCAAAAGAGGTAGAGCCCGGAGGGTCTGTTCAAGGAATTGGACAAAAGTAATTTATCCCACATTATCTTTTTAAATATTCATGTGATCCATCCACAAAAAAAAAATAAAAAAAAATCTTCCTCACTGCTGGGAATGATGGCAATCCTGAGCCCAAGCTAGTCGCTCTGAGTCGCTCTGAGAACGCTCCTCTCTTTTCAAACAGAAGCGAAGCCACAGTCAGCATTAAGCCTCCCAGCCTCTGCTGAGCATGAGCGAGAGCCAGGAGAGTTCAGCAGGTCAGGAGCAGTTCAACTTCCTCAAACGCCAGAGTGCCTTTCTTCAAGGGGTCTGACAAGGTTTTCTTCCCATCCCCGTTCTCTTCCCCACAGCACCCCCCTCCACTTCCCTCCCCTCCCAATCCCCCTCGTCCCCCCGTCCCCCCCGGTCCCCCCGCCCCCCCTCCCAATCACCCTTACTAGAGGCCACGGCTGCAGACAGGCTGAATGGGACAGAGGAATTTCCTAATTGCTCGCACCGATACTCACCCCAACAGCAATCCACAGGCAGTGCCCAGCACTTCTGCAATACCACCCCCCCCCCCCCCCCCCCCCCCAACCAATACCCCCGCAATTAACACAGGCCCTTAAAGACAATCCGCCATGAAAAAGTTGTAAATTGCAGAAAAAGGGACATTAATTAGTATTCAAGGCCTTAAACCAAAGCAAAGAAATACAAAAAAAAGGGGGTGGTGGGAGAGGTGGTGGGGGGGAATTAAAATCCACAGAGTTCGTTCTTAAGTGGTTGCACTCCACTCCACTCCTTCCCTTAAACAGCTGATTGGAGGCTTTGGAACACCAGATGCGAAGGAATTACGATGCAGAGTTAGAACAGAAATGAAAACGGGGAAAGGAAAAAATACATAAATGTGTTCATAAATGCAGCACAAGTTAGTCACCTATTAAAATCTGTAATGGCAACAGAAATAAAGAGCTAAGAGTTTTACAAATAGAGCAAGATTTAAAAAAAAAAAAAGAAAAAAAAGAAAAAAAAAGAAAAAAAAGGCGCCTCACACTGTTTGATTCAAAAGGCACTAAGGAACAGAGACGGCTTGCCATGTAGGCACTGAGGAATATCAGGGATATTAGTTGTTGTAGCACAGCCCAAACACCTCATATTTATTAACAGCATGCAGATGCCAAATCCGAATTTGGACAACACCCATTTAATTAAAATCTTTCCAAACAGCAAATCTACTAAAGCTCTTTGATAATGTCCTTCCAGGCGGGCACGGAGAGCTTTTATCTGCGTCTGAGGAGAGCCGAGGTAAAAACCCGTCATTGAAGCACACCAAGCCAACAAGACATTCAGCAAACAGAATGTGGTCCACAAGAACATTCTGTCCGCACTTCCCCCCTCGCACACACACACACACACATACACACACACACACACCCCACCCCCGATTTCTCCTCTGTCTCTTTGTAAAAACAAACAGCAGCACAAGACAGAACCATTTATAAACGCCTGCTGTCCTCTGTCCCACTCTGGCTGAACTGAAAAAGGGGAAGCGCCTTTCACTGTGACTCAGGGCTGGCCTGACGCACACTAGCACAGCCGGGCTATGATACCCCCCTCATGATTCTTCTCTTCGCTCAGCTCAGTGCAGCTCAGCACAGCACAGCCATGGTCTGGCCTGACCACATGACAATAGCAGGAAATGACTGAGGCACAAACAGCACTGGAATTGAGGTTATGCCACAAAACACAACCCGATCACCTTCATCATAGTGCCACTTTAACCGAATTATCTCAAAATAGAATATGCACCCGCATAAACACACACACAGTACACACACACACACACACACACAGTACACACACACACACACACACACACACACACACACACACACACACACTTAAAATCATGAGAGCTTCTGCCTTTGCCTTAGCCGTTTCATCATTTGCAAGCCCAAATTTCCCCTCTGCATTCAGAAAAGGTCAATGACCTCGCAACAAAGCAAATCATCTGGGATGCTTTCCATGGATCAAACATGGCAGCGCTGCGCAGCTCCGATCTGACAAACTCAAGACAGGAGACAGGAGGATCTGCCCGTGCTAACATGTCCACCTTCAGGTTACGTAATCAGTTGAATTCCAACACCGTTTTGCGCCTTCAGCTAAAACTTCCACCCTCACCATCCTCAATGACTGCAGGCTGGTCTACCGTCTGCTGAGGTCATGTCAGACCGATAGTTATGCACATTCTCAACTAGAATAAAACTTCAAATGCATTGAACACAACAGGATTCATTTCTTTATGCAAACTGAAGGATAGGCGAGCCATATTGATGCCGGTAGACAATTGCAGACGGCCTACAGAAGAAGAGCCTATGAACAAAACAGCTCATTAAAACTGGACGCAAATAGCCAGAATAACAAACACGGATTGCCAATAATATCATTGAACAGTAGAGTAAACCTTTGACTAAACTGACTGATGTGGCAATTTTATTTCGAGATGTAGCCAGCTTGCTTCAACAAACGTAACATTATGCTATTAAACTGCCAGCATACATTACCCATCACAGGCCCATCTATGCATTCTTGTTCAGGAAAATCAACATATCTACATGTTCTGGAGTAAGGCGTGTGCGCAATCGATTTACTGTCAGTCCAGCAGCTGAAAAAACTCTTTCAGAGGGGACGGAGGTAGCGGGTATACATAGATTGCACTGTGCCAATTTAGCCAATCTTGGGTATCTCTCAGCGTTGCTTTTCCACCAGTCTGTGGGATTTGTATCCAGGGCAGGTGGGTGGTCTTTGAGGTAGCTGTCCAATTCTGCATCTTCATCATTTGGGCGAGCAGTGTAATCCTCACCCAAAAGCGTAGCTATTGCACTTGCTGTCACGCTTCTCCGCGGCAATGATCCGCTGTCAGTCGCACGCTGTTCAACAACAGCGCTGGTGGCAATGTCCAGCAATGTATTTTTCAAAGCAAACCTCTGTGAAGGATTGAGAAATCCCAGATGTTTGTGGCGAGGGTCTAAAAGCATAGCAATCATCGCTGGTGACGTTGAGGGGATGTTGTCCGAATCGATCTGCAGAAATACACAAAAGGTTATTAGAACATTGCAGTGGGCCATTCACTAATGCACAAATATGTTAGATAGTGTTTACGATTAGGGAATAATTAAATGGGCCTACCTTCATTCGTTTGGCTAGTTGAGACCGCACTTTGGACTTGAACGCTTCTATCTTGGGGTGGTCTTCTCCACTCTTGAGATGGGTATTTATCAGGCTGAAGGTGATTGGGTATGTGCTGGAGATTGAGACCTCCGTCTCTCCAGACAATACGGTTGTAGCACACTTAAGTGCTTTCAACACTGGTAAGGAGTCTTCCATGAGCTGCCAGTGCTCGTCTTTCATTTCGAGAGTTCTGGCATCTTGGATTTTAGTCACTGTGCGGTCAGAGAGCACTGCAGTGATGGCCCACCGTTGTTCCATTAACCTCTCAAACATGTCACAGACTGAATTCCAGCGAGTTTTGCAGGACTGTATCAGGCGGTGCTTAGGCAGTTGTAGTTGGCTTTGCTTCGCATCCAATGCGTTGGTAGCGGTTGTGCTGTGATGAAAATGTTTCACTAGCCTCCCAGCTGCTGCTATGACCCTATGCAAGTCTAGAGAAAAGCCATCATTAATGGCCAACTGTAATGTATGCGCAAAGCATGGCAGTGACTGCCAGTCGACACGAGACGGGTCATTTGCTGCAACGATGTTCCGGGCATTATCGTGCACACAAGCAACGACTCTGCCACTTAGCCCCCAGTCATCCACGGATTTTTTTAACTTTTCAGCCAGATTGTCGGCAGTATGTCTCTCTGAAAAACTTTCAGTGAGAAGGACTGCCGATTTCACCTGCCAGTCTTCCTTGATGTAGTGACATGTTAATGTAATGTAGCTTTCAGTAGTTAGGGCAGTCCAGCAGTCAGTTGTTAAAGCGACGTTGACAGTAGCTAGCTTCTCTCTCAACTCTGCTTTCTTCTCTGTATATTTTTGCTCCAAGCGGTTGGTTAATGTTTTTCTGCATGGTATATGATACCCTGGCTCCAAATATCCCAATAATTCTCGGAAACCCTCGCCGTCAGCCACACTTAAAGGCAACATGTCTTTGACAATCATGTTCACTATTCGTTTAGTGATTTCGTTGGCTCGTTTGCTATCGCATGTCCTCCTAGCTAGTGTAGCCTGGATGGTTTGCTGCTGGGGACCTTCGGTAGAGTTTGTTTCAGAGTTAACATTCGGATGTACATTTTTTAAATGATACATCAGGGGAGATGTACTGCTGTGGTAAGCAAATAAAGCATCGCAGTAATTGCATTGCGCCTTCTCGTCTTTCATTGAAAAGACAACAACAAATATATCCCTTACCCAGTCTGAATAGCACATTTGGGAAGCAGGAGTCTGGCTGTTAAGACATTAATATTACGAGAGAATAACTAACGACAACCAACTATTTTTACCTGCTCTTGTAAAGCATTTTTACGACTTTTGTCTGTGAACAATGCTATGTAAAGAAATATTACTTACTTACTTCAGAAAACAAGCTAGTTGTTCCAGGAAGCAAGTCTAATTCTTTTTTTTTTCTTTTTTTCCTTTTACAACAAAATGCAAATGGCAAAACATTTAGCTTGCTGACAGAGCTTATTGAAGATTATAAACCGGAGCTAGATGTGTTTGTGATGTGTGCATGTACTGTATGAGAGAGAGTGTGTGTGTGTGTGTGTGTGTGTGTGTGTGTGTGTGTGTGTGTGTGTGTGTGTGTGTGTGTGTGTGTGTGTGTGTGTGTGTGTGTGTGTGTGTGTGTGTGTGTGTGTGTGTGTGTGTGTGTGTGTGTGTGTGTGTGTGTGTGTGTGACACGATGCCGAGACTCTTGGAGGGGAGCGCAAGAGTGCAGTAGGGAGCTTTAGAAAAGGTCAAACACATCTGCAGTCATCAGCATACGGCTTCCCTTTGAGGAGGCCAGAATGCTGCCGTGGACATTAAACGTGTAACATTTGTTAGCTGCCTGTTCAAAAAGCCGAGGCTGCTGCTGCTGCTGGATTTGTGCTGGGTGCAGTGTTTTATAAGCCACAGGGCTGTGCTTAAATAATACCAGTGATCCGCAGTCTGTTGTGGGGGCGGCCGCACTGAATTTTTCTGCACTGGATTGCAATGTGCAAAGTGACCGAGCTTAATGATGTACAGGGGAGCAACACACCAACATGCATACAAGCATACAAGCATACACACACACACACACACACACACACACACACACGCGCATACACACAGACACACGAGTGTGAGAGAGAACAAGAGCATGCACAGGCGTGCAGTGTATATTTACACTACAGACTGATCGTTTCGTCACACAAATATTTCATGAGGCAGCTGTGCTTACCATAACCTCCTCCCACTAGCAGAACCCTCCCGCCCCCAAAGTCATTTCTACAAGTGCAGATAAGCCCTGTGATTTCATTAGAAAACACATAAGCATTTGTGGAGCACCGCGTGGTCAGAAATAGTGTGTGTGAAAGTGAGTGTGTGTGTGTGTGTGTGTGTGTGTGTGTGTGTGTGTGTGTGTGTGTGTGTGTGTGTGTGTGTGTGAGTGGGGGTGACGTGTGTGCCTGCGTTTGATGAGACTCAGAGTATCGAGGTGGAAACTCTCGCCACACTTGATCTTCTGTTTCATCCCTACCACACGACGTACACACCACACACACACACACACTTTCCCCCCTCCTCACATGACCACACACTAGAATGTTCTCTGGGCTTGTGCGGCATCATGCGCCCTCTGCATAACCACGCCAGTGTGAAGCAAAGCCCCACTGCCCCCACGGAGCAGCAACAAACACAGAGCGCCAGCAACAACGACGACGACGGCAGCAGAGTGGAAAGCTCTGGCCTGGAAGCGACGGCTGGCCTTGACTCTATCAAACGTATTGAAACAGACTCCAAGCCAGATGGTGGGGGCGTGGAGTGGAGTTGACTTGACTGTGGTGAGGTGGGGAGGGGAGGGGAAGAGGGAAATATATATAACGTAATGCCGAACGCATGTGACGGTGAGCACCACATAAATGGTTCTTCTTTCACTTTCGCATGTGAGGGAAAAGCACCTGGGAGAAGAACCAAAGAGAGGGGAAGAGAGGAGGGGGGGACTTTGTAACTGTACTCCACCTTTCAAAGCCTTGTGTGGGCTATTAAAACACACATTTCACACATTCTGCAATAAGGAGTCCCTCACATTTCCAAACTTTTTTTTTTCTTTTTTCAAAGGGGAAACCAAAAGTAACCGCAAATTTAAGATAACATTACTTATTAAAGTTCATGCGAAAGAACTTCAACAAAAAAAAAAATACAATAAATAATACAACAAGGTTTTGGTTCCACATTCACAGGCAAGCTCAAACACGCAGAAAGAAGAAGAGAGTGGTGGGTGGCTCGAGACGACGGAACTTAAATGAAAGTGCTCACACCAACACTGCCTGGAAATAGTACCTTCATCTGCCAAAAAAAAAAAAACATGGCTGGACATCACCCAAAAATGATCACTCAAATCATAACACCCTTCTGCTTCTTCTCCAAAGCAACCTGCTTCTATAAAATTCCACTCTGTGGAAAGACATCTTAACACTTAATATACGCATGCATTATTAAGACAACGAATGACAGGACAGTGTCATTTCTTTAAATCAGAGAAGATCTTTTTTCGTCAATGTTGGAATTCAGTAATGGTTACATATGACTGCAATAATAAGAGTAGCAAAAAATAACACTCAATTTGAGTTTCATCACATGGATAATTTATAAACACATACTTGTTGTACAGTGATGCCTGACTAATAGTTCCTTGAAACAGAATAAGAAAAATCCATTAAAAACTGATTACCACTCCGGGGCATTTCCCTCTCCTCCGTTTGCTTCTTAAGCGCTACTCTTGAGAAACATATCAGGGCCACATATATTGAGCATAACCCTATGCCATTAAAAATTAACCACTAATAACAGCGCTAGCGTTAATGCATAGTCTAAACTCGAGGATTGCCAAAGCGGTGTAGAATTGTCTGGCGAATCAGCACGAGGGTGTGTGCTTACGCACTGAATCAACAGTGACATGTCAAATTTCACTCCCCGTTCAACCGAACTAAACCAAACGGGGCACAAAGAATGTCTTAGAGCGCGGGCGGAATGGCGGTTCTTTTTTCACCACAACTGAGGAGGGAAGGGGGGTAAAAATAGTTTGGGCCTCTTCAGCACTTGGGCGAAACAGGAGGCCACGGCCGAGACACGAGAGCTAGGCTTCATCTCTCATCCTTTGTTGGCTTTTCAGAGGCACCGCTTAATCCAGGCCACCGTGCCGCCCTGGTGTGTGTGTGTGTGTGTGTGTGTGTGTCAGTCCAAAAGGAAAGGAGAGAGTGCCTGTCTAAGTGCTCTATACCACCTCATTTTTTATTCTGTCTATATCAACGATATTGTCTAAATCCAAGCCTTTCTATGTGCACCACAAGAGTCAATGTGGGAAGAAAAAAAACAAACAAAACAAATTTCACACAGATGCAAAGGACTGCAAGGAGGAGGGGGCAGATCCGGATGGGCCCTATCTAAATGATCAGCCTTGTATATATAAGGGGTGATCGCTATCACAAAAACCAAATAAACGAGACGGAGACGACAAAGAGGCAGCCAAAAACCCACCACAAGAAACGCATCACTCCACAACTGTAAGCAAACGCAAAGACGTGGGATTTTAACTATTTGCACAACTGAAAAAGATTGTTGTGAACTATAAAGGAACGTACTGTAAGCATTTAGCTGAGGATAGAACGTGTGTCTCCGGAGGGGGTGCTGCCCTAAGATTCACTGACATGGGGGGCCAGGAGCAAAACAACGACATGGAGGATTTTTTGATGAGCATGTATGTACAGCTATGAATGTATGCATGCGCACACACACACACACACACACACACACACACACACACACACTAGACCACTGACTTGAAATTAAACAGCACTGACATGGGTGTAGGCTTTCTAGGCCACAGGGCTACGCTGCGCGGAAACCTGATCTCATCAGCCTTCAAATCACTAACCGTCAAATTACAATTTAATAAGCCTTTTCTCCCGCCATCTCTGGCAGATGTTAAATGAGGGATTTATCAAAGCAAAGCGCCTCATTTACCATTTGCTTCTCTTGTAGGAGAGAACGTTTTAGAACGCATTGAGCATTATTTTTATGCCATCACTCGGGTTTTCCACAGGATGCAATATGCGAAGCCAAACAGTGATGAAATACATTTTCGAGAGTAGCAAAAGTGAGCACCACCACCACCATCACACAAAGCAAATTCGCAACAAACATGAGAAGCTCAGACCATCCCTCAACAAAATTCGCAACAAACATGAGAAGCTCGGACCATCCCTCAACAAAATTCGCAACAAACATGAGAAGCTCGGACCATACTCCCTCTCTCTCTCTCTCTCCATCCCTCTCTCTCTCCCCCTCTCTGTCGCTCGCTCTTCCCTCCAGTAATAACTGGAAAACCCCAGTCATGCAGAGGGAAAAAAGGAAAAGGAAAAAATAACATAGCATTGCACATGCCTCGCAGAGATAGCATCAGAGAAGCTATGAAGCGCGTTGACATGAGCATGCCAAACAGCCTAAGCGTTTTATTCCAGACCCAGAGTGCCTATCCCGCAGAGAGAGGGGGGTAGGCTGTGCTGTGCACCAGGACACTAAACACTTTATGTTTAATTCAGAGGGAAGTCAAGGCTGCGGGGAAAGTGTACATTCCCTCCCCTACCCCGCTGCCTCCCCCTCCCCCTGTCCTCCTCCTTTCCGACCACTTCTACTTGTCCTCCATCCATGGGCATGCTCATTCTCTCGCTCTCTCTTCTACTTCTGAGAGTCCCTCTGTTTCCTTCACTCGCACCATGGCTGAGATCACTGCTCAACCTCCCTCCCTCCCACCTCCCACCCCCTTTCAGTTGAAGGGCTTCAGCCACCGTTTGTGTGTGTGTGTGTGTGTGTGTGTGGGGAGAGAGAGAGGAGGAGAGGAGAGGAGAGGAGAGGAGAGAAGGGGGTGGGTAACACAATGAGAGACATGCTTCATATGGCCGCTGCTTGGCACCGGACCAAGACGAGAGGGAGAGAGGGCGAGTCACAGGACGAGGAGCGCTAGAGTGGCGGGCAGCACCGCCGACAATTAATTCAGCTCTCACCACTTTCCCCCTGCCGCTAAATAAACACCAACAAATCAGCGGCGAAAGCCACGGCACACAGTGAAGTGAAGTCCCGTACCGTACTGTGCTATGCCGGACGGAGAAGAGTCGAACCGAGCCGTGCCGTGAGGGAACCAACTAGCCAAATCCCATCCCAGCCTCCCTTGCAGCCCCGGTGTTCATTTCACCTTGAAAGCAGAGCGCAACATGGCACGGCGTAGCACCGGGCAGCAGGGGGAGAAAGATAACACCTGGACTATCAAGGCTCTGTCTGCCTTCACCACTGATCCACCCCAAACTCTCAAATCCCTTCCGGGGCCTTTCCATTCAAGAGATGTTGTTTCTCTCTGCTCTCCCTCTCTGAAAGTGAAACAGGTTCAGGCAACACGGCCCCTGCTTGTAGCTGCCTTCAAACGGCAGAATGAATAAATCATAAATTAAAAAGGACTTTTTTTTGAGTGAGTGAGTGAGTGTGTGTGTAGGGGCGGGGGGTGTACATCAAATAACAGGGCTGTGCCTCAAACCGAGTGCTGCTTTTTAATGTGTGCCCTCAGTAACACTTGCAGCCACTTGGTGCTCTCGATCTTTGGGTAATAACACACTGCAGACAAGCTGCAAGCCCATGATCTATGCCAACACGTATGCAGAGAGAGAGAGAGAGAGAGAGAGAGAGAGAGAGAGAGAGAGAGAGAGAGAGAGAGAGAGAGAGAGAGGAGAGAGAGAGGGAGAGAGAGAGAGAGAGAGAGAGAGAGAGAGAGAGAGAGAGAGAGAGAGAGAGAGAGAGAGAGAGAGAGACTGGTCTGTGTAGAATCTGGATGGCAGTAAAAAATTAAAACAGGCCAATGCCAATCTGTTCCAAGTGCCCTTGGGTGAGCACGTCCCTTGAGCCAGTGGAGGTTACACAACCTATGTGAAAGACATCACGGCAGCAACAACGCAGAGTAAAAATAACTCTGTTCCGTAGGTCCATCTGAGAAACAGGGTGTGCACATGGATTTCGAGGTGGGCTGGGAGTTGCAAATAGATTCCTGGGCATTTACAAGAAAGAGATAGAGAGAGAACCTCTCAAAAATCTATCAACAAAAGGGAAAGGTTTGGAGGCAAAATATATACATTAGAGACAATATATTTCAAAGAGAATAAATGTGTCCACAATCCCCTCCCATCGCCTGGCCAACCAGCAGGGCCTGAAAGTTCCGATCCTCCCATAAACCAGAGGCAGGTCTGCCTGGAACGCCTGATGCTTCCTATGAGCGTTGATCAATCACGCACTCCCAGGGACAACTCACTTCAAACACGCTTCGCATCAAACCACCATTTACATTTTCCCATGGTGCTTTGCACGTTCCACATTTCCTCCACATGTACTGCAGTTAAACGGGCGCAATGGACCTGGCGGGGGTTGCAACACGCATTCCATGCCTTACAAGAGGCATACTTTTAAGTACCATTCCTTTCCTTGTTTAACTAGTGTGTATTCAATTACAACATGGCAACTCACTGGAGCTTGGCAATGCCCAACAATGGTCTGAGAACTTCATTAACTGGCGGTTTGCAGAGAGTATGGGTAATTCGTTTCTAGGGCTCAGAGAGCCATATAATCTTAGAGTAGATTAATGTAGATGGATGGAATTTGAGCACATAAGCCATTGGTGAGGCACAACGTCATACAACTCAAAATCGCTGCTGCTTGCCTTCTCTAATCACATTTGCCACTCTCCCTTATGAAACAGCCATCTGACAGTCAATTCATCAACACGACACAGACCCTTACAAAATCCATGTAAAAGGTGGATCACAGACATTACAAAAATATCCACCACATTTTGTAGATCTGCTGGGGTTTTTTTTTTTCGTCCCCACGTTTTTAAAGAGCGTTAGTGAAGACATACGGAGAAGCAACTCTGCTGCTGAAAAAGCCGGGCTACTGACACGTCTCGCCTAACAGCAGTGTACGGCGACACCTCCTGTGTTTGACTGCTCCTTCTGACAAACACAACAACAATCAATCAGTGGAATGTTGTACATGCCAAAGCATTTTAAAATTCCCTCAGTTTCCCAGAAGGGGTTTGTTGCGCAAATGCACTACAGACATTCAAAAAGATAAACCCCTTCTGCAGGAAACTCAGAGAGAGAGAGAGAGAGAGAGAGAGAGAGAGAGAGAGAGAGAGAGAGAGAGAGAGAGAGAGAGAGAGAGAGAGAGAGAGAGAGAGAGAGAGAGAGAGAGAGAGAGAGAGAGAGAGAGAGAGAGAGAGAGAGAGAGAGAGAGAGAGAGAGAACTAAGCAGCCATTAACAACTAGGAGAGCAGGAAAAGAATGTTTGCATTTCCAAATCCAAGAATAACATCCATCTGTCCATGTTGCTCCATTCGCTGAGAGCTTTCCCTCAAAAATTCAGGTTTAAGTCTTTGGTTCCATGCACATACATACAAACACATTTTACATGTTTAACTGGCTCAAACTTCAAAACGATTACAAAAAGCTACACTGAAGTGTACTTTAAAGAAGAAGAAGAAGAAGAAGAAGAAAAGAAGAGACAGAGAGAGCGAGAGAGACTATTAAATAAAATTCTGCATCGCTAGCTCCAGTGTATAACCAATTATGAGGGTTGCCAAATTAAATAACTGCAGCATATTTCATGTTTTGGGTGCCCAGGGTGGCTCATTCCAATCGTGCCTAGGACCCCATAACACACTGTAAATGTATTGTTCATGACGAAAAACAATGCAACAATTCAGTGAAGTAATTTCATGGATATTGGGCTGTTCTTTTACTGTACCCGTTTCACTGCACAAACACTGATTTTTACTCCAGAGACTAAAAGGCAGCACAAACTTGTCAAACAGCTTTCATCATTGCAGATTTCATCCAAAGACAAAAAATAACCAACATGTCTCAAATCATTCTCCTATAATTCAAAAGACATCTTATGTTGTCAAACTCCATAGTTCTATTAACAGAGATACTGTAGATAATTTATTTGTCTTAGATAAAAGTAAAACACTGGGTAGCTCAACAGTAAAAAACTGAAATGTCTATGTAATGCATCTCTGTACTGTTCACAGATGCAAGTCACTAAAAACCAATGATTACTAGGTCTGTAAATGTGCCGTTTGTTATTGATGCAATAGACAGGAAATTCTGAAGGGCAGAAATGATGCAGGGTATGACATTTGGGAAAGACGTGAAAAGATGAGATACAAGGTTTTTTAGAGACAGAATAAAGCCAACAACAACAACAACAAAAGACAAAACTACTTCCAATCTGATATTAATGTAGGGGAACAGTCCGTATTACATACTTATGAACAAATGTGGCTCTGACAAGACATGTAGCTCTTATGCTGACGATTGCCCCATTTTTTCACATGGAAAATCGTGTCCATTCACTCAGCTGGGTATGAAAATCACTTTCCATACCGATGACCTCCCGAAGACACCCACACAACCGATGTGCTAAATGTCATCAATTTTTTAAATTAAGCAGGCCTTCAAAAGACAGTCATAAAGGATAAGAGACCATTTGTTTCTGCCAAAACCCAGTGATTACGCCATACATTTCATAAAATCAACACCACATGTTTTACAGACGACAGAAGAACAGCAGAAACGATGAACGAAGCCTGTTCTCTTTTTCAGGTGTGGGGAAGAGAGAGGGTTTGGCTATCCGATAGTTATTATTGGAGCTCCCATAATGTTTGTGCAGTCAGGAAACTGACTCATTCCGTAAACACATGATGCCTTTTCAGCTGACTGACTGACTGACTGCTTGCTTGCTTGCTTGCTTGGAGCCCATTTTAGTTGAACTTGGGAAGTTCATTTGTTACAGACAAGAACCGTGAAGGACAAACGGCAGTGTCTCTTCTAATGGAGATTGTGATCAGCTTACTCACTTATTGAAGTGCAACCGTGGAGCAAAGGAGGCATTTCATGGCGAATGAATATGGCACATACAAATAGGATCCAAACAAGAAAAAAAAAAAGGGAGTTGGCATCGAAGTACTTGAGGCCATTCTATAACAGGATAAGAGAAGCCATGATTGTACAGACACATCAACCTGTGGACATTTCAAAACCTTCATAGCTGTCAAACAAAGCAGGATTTTGAATACGTCTCCTCAAGTGTGCATGTCATGGCATGTTAAAATATTCAGACTCTATTTATCCCTGTAACCAAATGTCACGGATATCCAACTTCTAGTCTTGCACAAACAGTAACTTTCCATCTGCATCTGCAAGAAGCCTTGCGAAGGTCAGATAATTCAACACTGCACATTTGTTTTCAGCAAGTCCCCACACCTGGTGCTCCCATATATGCCGACACTAACTAACTAACTAACTGGACACTCACAGCCTTGAAAGATTATGGCAATTACTGCCGACCTGAATGAAATGCACAATGTGAAGGATAAAAATCATCGCAAATTCAACACAGATCTCATCTTGGCAAAAAGAGATGGCGTATGGTGGAATGTCCAGTTTGCACCATGTACACAAATATAAAGCATTTTCACCTCGCAAGTACATGCATACACAGTAGCATAAAAACAAACTGAAAACCAGTGCTTAGTGACAATAACGGCAAGGAGAATTTTTTTTTTCCAAATTAGTAACTTATTTCCCATAATATTAGCCTGCTGTAGTCCCTTGTTAACTATTCAATCGATTTTCCACCCCTTTCACCTCAGTACACCATTCAGAAATAATGCACTTTTCTTGCACTTCATCTGATCAGAGCAAGTAACATATCGGAGGCCTTTTCAAACCCCCCCTGGAAATAATATGGGCCCTTTATCATCGTTGCACATAGAAATCTGAGGGATACATCAAAGGGGCATTGCATCATTCTCCTGGTAAGTTAATCATCTAGCTGGTAATGGGTGTGGGGGCAGATATGCTGCATTAAGGCACATGCCATTTGTCCTCCTGCTAAGTGACTGATCATTAAAAATATCAATCAATAATGTCCGTCTAAATCCTGAAGGTAGTCAAGCTTTTCAACCCTTCAACACACACGACAAGAAAACTGACTAATGTGTGCTACACGCCTGACATTGTTTAGGGTGGGAGTTTTATGCTTCTTCTGCCTGTTTACGGAGAGGATTTTAGGAGACGGACTAGTGTCTAAGAAAACAATGTTACTCATCTTTTCACTGTTGCTGCAGTAGGCCATACAGAATGTGGAAGTCTTTTTAAACGGAATACTTGGAGTTGATTTGGGGTGTGGTGTGATTTCCACCTCTTGGGATGGATAAAATAGCAGTTCTCTAGCCGTACATGTTGTTTGTTTTTTTTACAATGGGGATAGTTTACCTCTCAATTCTGAGTGCATCAGCACAATGCAGCCCAAAAAAACGCCTGGCAAAGCATAAGGAATGAAAATTGTACACAAGCAAAAAACTGAAGTTCCTCTCCAAAATACACCTTTGAATATCTAATTACATACTTTGCGTGTGCCGAAAGTGAAATTTAGAAGGTGATTTCAGGCTTCTGAAATAATTCAACAATCCTGAACACTCGAGCTACTCAAGCTAAAAACCTAGGAGACTTTTCATCTTATAGCTTTCTGCTGTAGTATTCAGGAGGCTTACAGAATAGTCAGAAACAATGAGCTTATATTTCACCGCTGAACATATTTACAGCAATGTAAACTAAACCTAGTGAACATATACACGGGAGCATAATTGGCAGCCAAGCAGCAATTAAAGTAAGTGGCACTAAGAATGTCTTTTATTGAGACGTTAAGAAATATGTACAGATCATAAGACCTATTATAAAGAATGTACCCTCCTCTTCTGTGACTTAATTAAATGAAAAGTCAAACGTCGACTCTAGCTATGCATTCAAGGGCACGAGAAATCCACAGAGGGGAAAAGACTGCATATGCCTCTTTGCTTTGCATCAAGACAACAGTACATCTTGGCAATGTCGACCAGATTGGCCTAGAAAGCCCTGAGTACCAATTGAGGCATATTTATGCTACAGAGGCAAGTACGCTCTGAGCTCTCTGGTCTCTTGTTGTCGTCGTCGTCAGGACCATTTTAACTGAGCTAGCTCACCTGCACAGAGGCCAATCTGTCACTGATGGTGCAGTCCAGCACACCACAGGGGACATATGGCAATGGAAACAGAGCATAAAGGCCAAACCCTGCATCACAGATTAACATGGCCTGAACAACAACTACGGCAAATAAATAAATAAAGATTTTTTTATTTATTTTTTTACCCTCTCTTTATTAACTGTGGTTACACAGTAGAGTCATTTCTTCATGAAAACAGGCTCCTGGTCTGTCAGTGTTGTTATTACATACCATGTCCAATCAAAATCAGAAGGTTTTATCTTCTAATATTATGTTTTTCATTACAAATGGCTTAGAGGGACATCAGGTGTTGTTAGGATTCACACGCCACTATTGATCATTCTCACCACACAGTCGGGTGCAAGGGTGAATAAAAATGTTTTGCGACCACAATTTAATTAGTTGAGGCATCAACGTTACAGGGTAGCAATCAATCGCGGATACAAATAAATATATTCTATGCTTACAAGCCTCGCCCTGTGTTTATACTTAAAGAACTAAAGCTTATTGCTAACAAAACCAGTCAAGATACATGAAAATCATTTCCTTCCAAATCAGATTGTTGTAGCCATTTCAGCCAAAAATATTATCAGTGATGTCAGACACACAAACACAGCTCATCTCAATATATCCCATTCTGACATGGCAACAGACTGTCCAACATGATGTTGCACAAGAATCTATTTTGAGTTTGAGGGTTTTTCCCCCCTTCAATAAGCTTATCCTCTTTACCCCTCAGTGAATATTTTAATCTGCTTTTAAATGTATTTCCCAAAGTAATACCTCACCAGTCACAACTTAACAATGCAATAGCAGAAGGCAGCCATGCATTCATTTTTATTTACAAAAAGCATTCTATGCAAGGAGTAAACTTCCATGATAATGTACTGTAAGCCTGTGATGATGTAGAATAATATTAAATACATTTGTACTTATGGTAGCTGAGACATCTTAAAGTACTCAAACATAATGACCATTTTATGACATGGATGTGCATGTAGGTTAATCTCAGAAACATTCCAAAAATTAACCAGGGGGAAACCGACCAAGAAACTTTGCTCACAGTTTTTGAAGGTTCATTGATTTAAAGCCAGGCATCTCCTTTACATTATAGGTTTACATAAGGATAGAATTTCAGCATTTCAACAGAATTACATTCCAGTCTATCTGGAAGGTTTGTCGATTTCATGATACCAAGCTGTTACCCATAATCAGGCATTCAGAACTAAAGGCCCACTATAGTCGGAAAAAAACTGTCCCAGATCTTTCCTCACCACCACCCTCTCATTTATGTAAAATACTTGTAGACCAACGTGAGCTTAGTTAATCAGTAAATAAATGTAAATTCTGTATTATGGCCTATCGCATCTAAGTTGTATAGGGCCTATAAATCCAAAACTTTGTCGCTGCACTAAAAGAAGCGTGCTTGTTTTAAGCTAGCCTAAATTTTACATGGATTGTTAAATCGTCGTGGTTGTTTTCTGTTTTGGAGACAGACAGAACTAACCCAGAAATCAGTTAGACTACATTATGTCAGATGTGAGGGAGGGCCAAACGTTACTTTCTCAGCTGTGTACAAAGCCAGTATCCTACTGTTGGCTACTGGAAAATAGTGTTTTTAGACGACTGAGACATGTCGAATACATAACGTTAAGCTGTGCGTCTGAATAGTTTAACACAGATATTGCCTTTTGTGCTTGCGGCCTTATAACCTTAATTCATTTTATAACAACGAGTCTGTAGGCTAAACGTTTTTCACACAAATTATAATTCAGAAAAAATAATCCGCTCCTAGTGCGTCCAGATAGACAAGTGCTTACAACATTAAACAAAAATCCAGATTCCGTATGGTAGCCTAAGTTTATACATTACGAATCCAATTCTAAATTAAGTCTTTAAAATAAAAACAAAATATATAAATATTTTCCCAATTGATGTAACAAAGATACTCACTGTGATGAGAATGCAGGTTAATGGCAGAGGATAAGAATTTTCCAGAGTGAATTGACGCCGGGTGCCCCGCGCCCAAGTGACCGGGGGACGGGGGTATTCTACCGGCTGCAGCGGCTGCTCCAAGTCGGTGTGGCTCCATTGCCAATCCCGATAGCAAAGGAGGGGGGACATGAACAGATCTGGGGTGTCCAAAATCACGGCCATCCATCATCCACAATCAATAAACTTGATAAAAGAAATTGTTCGATCGGAAATTCCGAATAAGCCAGTCCTGGCTATACTGTCCTTAGGTTTCCAGGCATATCCGTGTCCTTATCCGGCATTCTGCCGACCTAAAAAACATAAGGGGAAATTGAGCTCGACATACTACAATTAACGTTTTAGTGGATATAAAGGAAATACGAATTCGACGGCAAGATGTGGCCCGTGTAGGATAGAATGACGCAGTTTTATATTAAAATGTATCTCAACTATCTTAAATAGCTCAACTGTTTCCATTCACAAACATAGTATTTTAAGTGCTTTTTAAAGCAAACCAGATGCAAGTTATGCCAGCAGTTTAGGTTACAAACACCAGTCAGTTCTCGACTTGCCGTTTTTGTGGAGAATCGCTTGCGAGTGGAAGTCGTAAGTTGCCGTTCTTGTGCTATGCTCTGCCCACAGTATAAATAGTATCCGTCGTTTACAGCTATGTTAGAACTTCGCCTGGTTCATCCAAATGATACACACCCAAGTGGGAGGCTTTACTGACAAATATATCCGTCTTCAAACGAGTTATTGTGTTTTCAATTTAGATTGCAAGAGTAATGCACTTAAAAATACGATTACTTCGCAGTTAACGTCGTAATCCAAAGATGCGTCCGATCAAAGTGCGTAAGCGACGTCTACAACTGGGCTAGTAGGCTTCGTGGTTTTAAAGGAAAATTAACATAGTCTACATGAGCAAAGCCTATGCTTGTTTCGAAACATCCGTGTTCAATTTTTAAAAATGTTGGCGTATCCAAATATTTAAGATAGGTTGCAAGGCATGGAAAATAAAGTGATCAATCAGCCCATCTGATTGAGGCAAAACAATGAAACGGGTTAATGCGAGCCAAACGCAAACGCATTTTCGGAACCGATGTGTAAAAGAACATTTTATTCATATGCTGCTATAATAGGTTACACGTAATGCGTAGAAGCGCAAAGGTTGGCATAACTAAGCGCACAAAACATAGGCTAACTTTACGAGTGGGTTGTTTGCGTATTGGTCCTTTAGAACGGGTTTTCGGTACAGTTTGGGAGAGCAGAAAGCCTGTCGAAGGCAAGTAATGTTACAAAGAACAACAACTTAGCGTTAACGTTAACGTTTGGTCATTCCTCATTAAGAGCCTATTAAAGTGATTACTACAATAATGGATCAGGACAAAACCAGGCCTAAGAAAAGTAAGATCTTTGAACATCAGTCTGCTGTCTTATATCGGACATAAAGACATCTTGGTAAGAAAAATGTAGCCTAATGTTAGCCTACTATCCGACAACGTTGTGCGTACGGGAGAGGACTTTACTTTTCATGCCATCTTGGTGTTAGTTTTATTCCCTAAAAGCAGCTAAAATTAACCAAGCAGTGTGTGAAAAAAGATGCCGTTCAAATGTTTTGAGTTTTCACAGATTCCACTAACGTTAAGGCGGTTTTAATCGCCCTCCATTCCATGATCAACCCATCTGGGTTTTCATGCCTCGAACATTTGTTTAATTACTAGAAAAAACGTGAGTTTTACACTCGTAAAATGTAAGTTTGAATAACTTGTGGACGTGCAATAGGCTGATTTAGGTATCCCGTGTAACATTGACTGGTGTTGTCGGCCACGTTTCGACATTATCCTACTCAAATTGATTACAGCATAAGTTGTTAAACTTTCACCGAGACCATATGAAAGTGCATATCGGCGTAATAGCCTACTACTCGAAAAAATACTGCTGCGCCAAGATTCCGCATAAAAAGTAGCTTAGAAGAACAGTTACGCGCCTTTTCACAATTTGCAAATGACACCATAGTGTTTGTTCTTATCAAACTCTTAACTAACTGTTATAAAAAATCGCAAACATTTTGCAACGACTTCTTACTTGAAATGGCGAATCTTAAAAGTTAAAAATCCAAATCTTCCGCAAGATCCAACCGATTAAAGGAAGATTGCGCTAACTCCATTCAGAAACTATCCAAAGGTGCTCTACGGGACAACATTTGGGGAGGAAGGCCCCTTACAACAACCTGGGTAAGTCTCGATAAACTCTTCAGCAATGAAACAATCATTGTTTTACAAGACCCGCCTACAGTAGACCAAAACCTGACAAATTCTGTTGAAACGCCTTCTATTGGCGGATAGATGTGTCCATCATGCCGATGTAAACAGCTGGCTACACGCCAGCTCTATAAAACCAATTATGGACCAAGGAGGTTGGACTGTTTCAAGTACCCCCTTTCTTCAAGGCTGAATGATCAAAACAAGCAGTGAGAATTTTTTGAGGGCAGTTTCAAGGCTGCTCAAGCTTCGTTGATTTAAAATGGGCGAAAACGGTCTTCAGTTAGGGGCAGCAACGTCCTGCCAATTTTAGATAAAACGGAGAGCTTTCT
Organism: Sardinella longiceps; assembly: GCA_027497455.2. NCBI lineage: Eukaryota > Metazoa > Chordata > Actinopteri > Clupeiformes > Clupeidae > Sardinella > Sardinella longiceps. Next base: position 8,561,327 of record JAODXP020000015.1, read on the forward strand.
TAAAAAGGTTATTCGAGCAGAAGGGGTCTGATACTACACGGACTGCGTATTCTCCGCAAACTTTGATTTATCCTAGACTGTTTATACTGATGTTAACAAGACTAGCAATCCATGCGCTCCTCTATTGTGATTCGCGTTAGGCTATTTCAAAGAGATAATGCGTCTCTCGGTTTAACAATGTATACTTTGCTGATTTTTTGGCTGAAATGTTAGTGATACTCCGTGTAGCATCGTGTTGCCTAACTTTGGCCTACATTGTCTGCTTTAGAACGTCGGACTACTCACTTTCACGTAACGCTACATTGTTTCTCTCAAATGTTAGGTGTAACTTGGTTTGGCTTGTAAGTTCGTTCGAAACCGGTCTTCGTAGGCTACCTTTGCGGAAATAACTTCGTAACAAGACTCGTAAAATTAATTGCACATTTACCCTAGCTAAGTTTCTTTTACAGCATATGTAGTTATATTTCAATTCCGTAATATGTGTCTTCTGAGTTGCAACAATTTTTTGGGGAAAAAAATCTTGAGCGGTTTCAAAATACCCTCGTCGCACCCCAATCAGGCGGTTTCAAGGCATCCTTTAAAGGAACCGGAGGGGAGAGACTGAAATAGCAACGAGGCGAAGGGATATACTATCTTTGAGTATTCTTGTTCAAGGTAACCTTTCTAGAATCCAGAGTCTGAGTTACTCGGGTAGGTTCCAAAGATCAGCGTCTATGGAAAATATTTTCTCTGGATTATCCATTTTTGAGAATCATCTGGGACAGTAACGTAGCCTATATTTGCAGCGAAAATCGGGCATTAAAGTGAAGGTATAGGACGGTTCGTGGAAACTGGAGCGGCATTGTGGGGAAGCAGACAATTAACGTTAGTGTCCAGTGGAGCAGCAGTGAATGACGGGTCTCCTCAGACTTCTTTGTTTACGTTGCCTTTGTTTCGCCGAAACCTTATAAAAGCGCTATCTGAGACGTTTCGCTGTGTTTTGTCTTTTCTCCTCTTTCCATCCATCAGGAATAGCGTAGCATTTCCTTGTAATGGATTATATATTTGCAGCATTATGTCGACAGACATGCATTTTTCTGACGACTGTCTAGAGGTGGGTTTGTGTGACACACTTATCAATAAATTGCAAATAGAAACATTACAGGCCTGTTTCTTTTTGTTTTAATATTCCAATAATCTGCCACGTTATTGTTGGAGTGTTTGTTGTGATTTTGTGTATTACATTTGTGGCATCTGAACATGTTGCTGGTTAATGGACTGTAATGTTGGGACAGAAGGTAACTTGCCGATCTGCATCGTTTAGTAATAGGCTACACTGTTCATTTCAGTGTGTTTAGCCGAGTCTCGGTATACCTATGTAAACATTAAACCACAGCTGAATCAAAGAATGTAGCCTACACCATGTAGCCTATAACAATTCACAGCCTAACTTTGGTTAACATGGATCTAAATGTTTCACTCCAATTTCCCCTTTAGCCTATTATCGCTCTAAGTAGGATACACTATATAATCTGTGTGCGTAATTTATTGCGCCCTGGTTTTTTAGCGTTTTCAGGTTTTGTCAGCAGTTTTGAGTAGGCTATACGCAATTAGTAATGAGACGTTTTAAAGCATTTGTTTGAATTTTTATTTAAAAAAATGACTATTGGCATTAAAGCCAGACTACATAGAAGCCCTAAAAGATCATGACCATGCATTGTCTGACTCGGATGGAACGCTGTAATGCAGATTATATCTAAATTCAATGTGAAGGCCCTTGTGTAAAATGTATGCTTGGTTGACCCATCAGATGCCTGCCTTTAGCTAGGCATTTATGGAATATATTTGGGATTGGGTTTCCGTAGCATATGGTAAACAATAACAATTTGTAATGTCAGCTTCAAAGAATCATATCAACTTCAAAGGTAGGCTATAGTCTGTTATTAGTACTATGTAGGATAAAACATGATACAATAGTTTAATGGAAAGGATACAATAGGTAGATGGGTAATTCTCTTTTATTACGAAGGTTTGTTTGACATCCTGTTCAAAGGGCGTATGAGAGCATGCCACTATACCATCCACACGTTTATCTCCGTAAATTCCTATTCTTTCATTTAGGAACAATAAAGCATTTAACCTCCCCGTTTCTAAAATATTTCTTTGATGCATGCCCATGACACTGAACTGTGTAATTGTCCTTTAATAAACTGAATAGGCTAATGGTAGGCCTACTAGCAGTATTACTGTCGACCTCTTTGGCTGAGTGTATCTTTTAAAACGGCACATGGAGGCCTCAGACAGTTGGAGAAGGCTATGCCTGTACGCGATACATGATGGGTTAAATGTTTTTCTGAGGCTTACCAATGTAATATTATTCTGTCCCAATAATGAGGATGGCTACTCACAGCATGGCTGTCCACGTTAGAGGCATGTGTCATCGCATGTGTAAGAATCTTTCAATGTCAGATAGGCCTATCGGGTCTTGTCCACAAATTCATGCATTAATCAACAATTTTCATTTGTTAATTAACGCCCTGAGAGGAAGGATATTTTCGGAAGGTATCATCAATTGGTTAATGATCATGGAATCTCTTTTCTAAAATATGAAAGCCTATCACAAATGAATATGAACAACAGTCCACAGTGTCACTACCATTTATTATATCTTACTAATAGGCCTACATTAGGACATGTGAAAGGCAAGTAGACAAATGGGTTGATCCATTTGGGGATTTTTATATTTTTTAATGGAAGTTGATTTAAAATGAACTCGTAACCCACATTAACTTATTTGGGCTTGACCTAATTTAATTGATAATGGTTAAGATAACTTTCCCTATTATTATGACTATGGAAAGAATTTCAATATACAAATTCTGTTATGAATGAATGTGACCACTGCTTTGATCTTCAAATCCAAAATTTGATAGTGAGCTTAAGGCAATGTGACAAGAATGTTTTTAAAAAATCTGATTTACATACGTGAAGATGCCTTTATCAGGTGCCTCAGATGTAAGACCTGTGGGCAAATTCAACTTCTGACACTCAACTATAGTGTATCCATCCTTATCTAGATGACAGCAGGCTGTCTTAGTTGCATAAAGTGTTAAGATATAGAAGAAAAAATAATAACACAATCACAAATATACCCAGTGACATATAGCCACTTCACAAACAAATGCTGTGGTGACCACAATGTATCCAATGTGACTTTATCACTATTTTGGGTAGTATAAAGTGTTGTTGTGTACTTAAGGCGAAAGCTGAATGCTGAATTAAAGCTGCAGTTTATAGAAACGAGACTAAACCACTTTCTATTCAGTCAATAATTTATTCTTTGTGTATTTCAAAATCAAACTGTCAAAGCTTGCCTTTCCTTTTAGGGGGTGAAGGGAGGCAGATATCTGTAGCAAAGGTGGCTGCAGCATAAAAGCAGATGATTGTAAATAGGTGTGGTATTCGTCACTCCACTCAAACATGACCAGTTGCCCACATCACACCTCTTTTCCCAGCTACCACACACCCCTCAGATTTTTTTCTAGCCAACAACCACCCTTCAAAAGTAGCACATGGAGAAATGGTGTATTCATTCAATATTAAATAGGGGTGGTGACTATGCGACCTTCCTAAACATACAGTGGTACATACAGTATATACACATCTATCTATCTATCTATCTATCTATCTATCTAATCTCTCGGGTCTTTACAGTCTAAATGCAGTTGATGGATGCAGTTTTCTGCTTTATTTGGTCATTAATCATTTGTTGAAGGAGCCCTTTTGGAGGTTGCACCATCAATGCAATGCAGAGCGCCAGGATTTGTAGCTGTTATGATGCCATCACAGCAAAAAAAAAAAAAAAAAAGTCTCAAGTTTATTAGCCTTCCAAGCAGTCCCAACATTCACCCATAGAGATGCCTAGAAGACCATTTATTCCAGCCTTCCAAGCATGTGCCCGAACTGAGATTCACACCATAGAGAATTCAATGACCTTTAGTAAGACGCATTAATAAAGTTCCAGAAAGCTACCACTAGGGTTATACAGATCTGGCATCTGTTTCCCAAAAGCATAGTTTGCTAACTAAGTTAGCAACTATGTTGGTTGCAATGCAATTTCCCACTGACAACTAAGTTGCTAACTGGTTAGGAACTTTTGGGAAAGGAATGCCTGATTTACTGTCATCAGGAGTGGCACAGTGGCTCGCTTTTCCCGTTTCATTTTCCAACCTCCCATTCAGTTAACACTAGCTACTGTTTTGCTATTCAGTCAATATTGTGTCAAATTCTGTGACTGACAACATAGGTGACCATAAACAACAGGGCTATTGATTGATTCACACTGAATTTCACCTTTAATTAAAAATGACAGATAAAGACCTTAGGTGGCTTTCTTTTTTATTCATTCAGTCCTCATCTAGTCAATATAACAAATAAACAATATCCTATTTGAAGTTTAACGTAAGCATTGTGTGATTCAGGATGTCTTCAACTGAAAGTTGTTGTCATGCCAACAATGTTTCCAATTCTTCTCCCTTGAGGCAAAGGAGTGCAAAGAGAGAGATCAAGGTGCCATGCAGCCTCCCACATACTGTACAGCTGAATTGCAGAATGCAATGTGGGCCTACGCTTCAGCAAACCAAATTCTTACATGCCTGTGTATGTGCTGTTAGTGCTGCTGCTACTGTATGCCTGCATGCTTTGCAGAAAGAGACATTTATTTTGCAAGGACATCCTGACTATAACATCCCTACAATTCTCATCATCCATCAGCAGTACAGTGGAAACCTTGATCTGTCAATTTCTCTCCTGAATGGCCTACTGCAGGGCCATAATGCTTAAGTATCTGAGTGCAATGCAGAGCTTTAGTGACCTCACTCAAGTCAGATGATTTGTTACGCTGCAAGCAGCTACTCCATCTGAAATCAGTGCATAAGAGAGTTGCTTCAGAAGACATCATCAAAAATTCTTGCATATAATCGGACAAACAACATGTCTGTCATCTTACTCACATCGAAACCCACCCGTTGCATTTTGCATCCCATGTTGCAACACTACTTCTAGTTTCTCAACCATTCCAAACAAACATAAATGCCAGTATCCATGGTATAATTGCCACAATAATCGATTGAACTCACATAATATAGATATTTCAATAAGTAAACAACTTCAACAACTCTAGTTGGTAGGGATGAATGCATGACACATTTTACAGTCCACACATCCAATGTTAGGATGTAGTAAGAAGTAGTTGTGGGGAATTTGCACAAACCAGAATTTAGATGGCCAATAATTAAAGCAATATTAACAATATTATTACAATGTCATATACATGACACAGCTTTTACATAATTAAAATCAATATCACCTCTATTCTCACCTACCCTGTACTTGATTGTAATAATGATGATATTACACACACATTTCTTTGTAATTATGTCATTCTTACCTACTCTTTACACAACACACTCCTTACTCACAGGTTGTAATCTAAAGCCTTACCACCAAACAGACTGTAGGAATCCATGGCTCATTTGTTATAGCATTTTTAGATTTTCATATATATATCTCATACGCATAATTTTCTCAACCTTATTTGACATTAGGCTATGTGTGATAACAGCTGCTGTTTTCTGACAGCTATCACATATTGAAAATCTCAGGTGTTCAGGGAAGGTATTTTTTGCTTTGCCACTTTTTCGGTAATGCTTTTCATATTTTGAGGCCCTGGCCCCTTTTTCTGAAAGCCCTCTGACCACTACAATCTGGTTTATACCTTTTGGATGGTTCCTTTTTGTCCACTAACTATTTAACACAATAACATAGGCTATTGATAACAGGAAAGAGAAGTCAAACATGTACCACATGACACAGTTTCCCGTCTAAGAAAATTCAGTCTGTAAACTGATTTGTACTAATCCTTTTTCAATTACAATGATGAATGACATGAGCATATAGAACTCTTAATGAGAGGAAATGGCGTGCGCTCCTCCACCAAACCAAACAGACCACTCATGGTTCGGGGTGAGTCAAAGAGGAGTGTTCAAAAGAGCAAGCCACACACAGCTGACGCACACATAGCCTAATCCTATACCATGTCGAAATAAGACAGAGAGGACACACGCTCTCTGTTCTCATTCCGCCAGCGATCAGTCCGTGAAAATGGCAACCTGCTTGGGCATTCCTGAACAGATCTCTTTGGCAAAAGAACATTTAGCTGATCTAAGGGTCTGTCTTCAGACCCCTATAATCTTGGTGGGAGAAAAAAGAAAAAAAAACGAATTTGGATATGTTCCAGTTGCAATAGTAGAGCTTGTAGGATGGTACACGAAAAGGCATTATACACTGAAGCTACGTTTTATTTACCAACTGCAAGATGTTCTTGGGAACAGAAACCTGATAGCCGAGTGTAATAGAGTATAGAGACAGTGTCGCAAACCGATAAGAAGTGAATTACCACACTGTTTGGGTTGCAGCAAAACAACAAGTTGTAACTGAGCACTCGTGCACAAGCTCCTGGGAGTGAAGAGAACCAACTGCTATAATGGCATGTCTATTTGCCAGATGATAACATCTTGGCCATTAAATCCAGCGATAACAATGAAACTCAAGTTCACACATTGCATAATTTTTCCAAATCAGCCGTCCAGACCATCATACTCTTCTAGGGTGCAATGTTTGGTTAGAGACGTATATCTGCAGGAAACCATGCTGCCTTGCAGGGTTGAGGCACTTTGCTGCGGTTTTGCATATAAAAGACGGCAGGAAGGAAGTGCTGTGATGTAATGGATTTCTGAGAAAATTTAGAACTGCTTGTGGCGTAAAGTAGAGGATGTCAGAATCAGGGGGAGGAGGGGGACAGAGCGAGGGGGGATGAGGTGCTTCAGAGTCTGAAAAACCGCACATAGGCAGCAGGCAGAGGGAAAGGAACCAGTTTTGTTTTTGGGTTTTTTTTTACATTTCAGTCTGTCTGTCAAGTTTACAGATAGCATCTTTCTCTGGAATGGATTTAGCTCAGGTCTGGCTCAGATAGTCTGGACCAAAAGCTTCATGTGAGGGAGGGTCACACCAATGGTAGAGTCAGATGGGGTCTATCTTTGCAGCCTTCTGACAAATGGGCTGGGACACATAGGGTCTCCTTGATGAAGGCCTGGTAGCAATGTCGGTAAAAGGTGCACCATTGGAAAAACAAATACACCTGCTGTTACAGTTCACCTTACTTGTCTGACTATGGTTGAAGTTTGCTCACTGATCACTGAGCTTGTATGAATCTGCATGGCACGCAGAGTGTTTTGGCAACAGCGTTGAAAGCAACTGAAGGGAAGAGGTGAACTGTGCTGTGTTGCTGTTTCCTTCAGTAAGGCAAACCTATAGAATTCATTAAGCCAAATATGTTAGAATTGGTGTAGATTCTTAGCCTGACATAGCCCGCCCATAATACGAATGTTCATCCGTATCCATGGTCTGGGAACGGTCCTCTGGGGCGTGTTTACATCGGTAGAGAGTCTACCGGCCAATAAGCGAGGCTGATTAGACGAGCTGTCCAATCGTTTCAAACCAGAGGTGAATGCCCTCCCCTCCGCAGTATAATCGCGTCAGGTTAAAGAACCTCCAGACCATGAATACGGATGAACAGCAGTATTATGGTCGGGCTATGTCAGGCTAGTAGATTCTAACATTGGTGTCAGAATCTACAAAATATTTTATTGATGGCATACAGGTGTAACAAGAATAGAGAATTGAGAACATGGAGAAAAACAGCACACCCTGCTGGAGGGAGGCTTAACTCCCTTAGATTTTGTTTTCTTAAATAATAACACAAAACTGCTATATTGTTTTTAAAAGATTTCAGATGACCAAACACTTGTTCTCCGCAATGGTTCTCCGTCACAATGGAGGTTTGAGATTTAAGCACTTTAACATTGACACAACACGCCCAAGTGTGCAATGACCTGTGGGGTAACATGTAGATCCGAACAATGCAAACCAAAAGAAAGTCTGACAGAAAAGCTGGGAAAATCTGGGGTGGGCAAACCATGATGAATCAGACATAGCCAGCAGGTGTGAATGTTAAGCATGTAGATATTTACGCACCGGTTAAAACGCCTCAGGGAAATCATTGATGTTTATCTTGCTCTCACCCACTGTTCTGCGGCTGCTATAGTATACTAAGTTGTGGTTAGAGATCCAATTTCAAAGCCTTTCCATTCACCCACTGTACTGTATATGCTTATGTAGAATGGATGTTGGTTATGCATTGTAAAGATCAGATTAAATTTGGATAGGGGACCTTTATTGTGAAGGGAGAGAAGGTGAAAGAGGTTTGGACTACTGAAGTTCCATGTGAGACTGCTTGGAGTGAAGCATGACGCATTTTACAGCCCACACATCCAATGTTTAGCCTGGGAGTTCCCATGCTCCTTTGCACGCTTATTTCATTGCACTCTGCAGAGCAGCATGGTGACCATGGCCGTTTTTCTCGCCTGCTTTCGGTATCCAATCGCAGAACAAAAAGGGATTTGTACGCCCCTCGATTGCATTTTACGTCACGTGGTGGCTCTGGTATTGGCTCCGAGGTGTACAGACGCTATGATAGACATTCATAGCGCCCAATAAACGGCTATGGACAATTGTAAACGATGCTTCCGCTACGAGAAATGCAATAGGTAGGTCCCCAGACTAAATATCACTTGTGATTTTAGTTTGGCATTCGCCAGGCTATCTTATGTTAGGATGTAGTAAGAAGTTGTGGGGAATTTGCACAAACCAGAATTCAGATGGCCAATAATTAAGGCAATATTAAAAATATTATTACAATATCATAGACATGACACAGCTTTTACATAATTCAAATCAATATTGGGGATAATGATATTTATTTTGTTGATGATGCTGTTTGATGTTGTTCTCACCTACCCTGTACTTAATTGTAATAATGATGATATTAATTCAATTCAATTCAATTTTATTTGTAGAGCGCTCAATTACAGTGCATTTGTCTCGCGGCGCTTTACAGACAGTACGGGAAGCATCCATGACAAACAGGGGCAAGGAAAAACTCCCTACACTTTGCTAGTAATTCATTTCTAGGAGGAAACCTTGGGCAGATCCACGCCTCATGGACTCAGCCTACCTGCCTGAGGCTTAATAAGGTATCCGTAATATTACACATACATTTCTTTGTAGTTATGTCATTCTTATGTCATTCTTATCTACTCTTTGCACAACACACTAGGCTACTCACAGGTTGTAATCTAAAGCTTTATTGTGAAGGGAGAGAAGGTGAAAGAGGGTTGGTCTACTGAAGTTCCATGTGTGTCTGCTTGTAGTGAAGCTGTGGTCTTGGTGTAAAGTTCAGGTAGCTGTAGCATGTCTCCATAAAGTTATTGTGTCCCTGTTGAGATTGGAGCTGAGATAAATAGTTTGTCATAACTTGTCCATTTGTTTAAAGGAACACTTGGCAACTTTTTGACACTGTTTGAGGTATCCTTTTTATGGTCACATAGTCATGGAAGGGTGGATAAATGCCAGTTTTATGCCCACCTGCCACTCAGTATAAACACTGTGTAGTTCTTGGTGGGGGCGAGGAAACCACCACAAAATAAAAAGAAACCTATTTACAGTATTATATATTTGTAAAATTAAAATAAAAAGTGTAAAATTATTATGTAATTATTTTGCTATCGGACATCATTATCATGTTCCAGTAATTCCAGTGTTTGTATGCCATTTAGCTAGTTCAGTAGTTTACTGCAAAAACTTCACAGTATTCCTTTAATAGTCTTCTTATTCAGCAATAATCAAATGCAAAAGGCTGGGAAATGCTCTTTTATAAACAGTCATTACATAGTGTTTTAAGCAGACCAGCACACCATAGAAATGCATGACTTGAGTCATTTGATATAGCATTGTGCAAAAAGTCAGATTTTTAACAGTACAACACTGATCTTAACTGATGGTTATCAATGTAGATATATTCAAATATTATTTGAATACTGAATATAGTACATTCAAGGTATAGCACATTCAAGTACATTCAAGTTTATCTAGGATTTAAAGAAAGATTTAAGGAATTTTATTTGCCACATGCATATGATTACTGGTCTAGTGTATTCAGTGCAGTGAAATTATGTCTGGTCTCAGCCTATTCAGTGACTATCTAGAATTCACATGGGTCACATAAGTCGGAAGCCCCTCTAAATGTTTGAAGGGAAACTTTTGTAATCTCTTCCATCCTTTTGCCTGCTATTGTAATCACACCTGAGCTTTACATCATTCCCATAGGCCGAATAGAATCAAGATAACCATGTCTCTCCCTGACAGCAATAGGCCCTACCTGTCAGAAAAATCTCTTGGTATATTTAAGCCAAGATCACATGCCTGGAGAGCTCCCTTTGAAGTAGGGAGCAGGTCCCTCTTCTCCGTTTTCCAAATGGTGACACAAATCATCCCCGGCCTGCCTAACGCCAAAATCAGTCCACCTTTTTTCTTTTTTTTTTATTCTAGCCACTTAAGTGAAGTAGCAGCAGTGAGATGCAAAATTTATGGAGCTCTGTGCCCCCCTTTCTCCCCCCCCCCCACTGCACACCACCCCACCCCCCACCAACCCCCCTTTACCCCCAGGCCCTTCTCCATCCCCTCAGAAGGGTCTTTGGTCTCCCGGGAGTGTGAGTGTGATGTCTCCCCCTCGCCACCCCAGCCACACCCACCATATGAATTCAGTTATGTTGCAGCAGCTGACAGACAGCCTCCCCACACTTGACAGGCGGGCCAGGACAAGTTGCCATCAGCCCTTCTGTGGCACCGGAGCCCCACCCTGGAAGATGTGGCCTGCAGAGGGGTTTAATCTCCGAGAGAGGAGGAAGAGGAGGAGGAAGGAGGGGAGGGGGGTGGGGGGGTTTGGTAGAGGAGGCCAGGTCTCATGACAGACTTTATTTCTCTCAGGGCGCTATTCATCATGTGCTGTCTGTCACGGGCCTTTAATCAAATGTGTTGTGGGATATATCCAGCATCGTTGGCCAGATCGTTCCGGCCCACGTAGCTCAACACCGTCGCCTTTATTCATGGCTTTTTCATTCATGAGTTTGTTTGCCTTTTGTTGTGCTGCTGCGATCGTTTCATCACCCCTTCATAAGGCATGCCCCTCTTGGCAAATTATTTTCAGCTTTTAGGCAGCTGTCCTGCACTATTTGTGAATAGGACAGTGCAGGGCTTTGAGGACCGCACCTAATTACGTGTCTGTGCACAATGGATAGATCTTTACATTGAGTTGATATCAAGCCAATACATGAGCTGTAAAACCTGCATAGCTTAAAGCACGGAGCACAGCTCCATATACTATACATTGTGCCACATTCTCACAGATTTTTTTTTTTTTTTTTTTTCATCATCTGCTGACTCTACAAGGGCACGTCTGTCAAAAACATTTGTGCTACAATTCCTGACAGTGTACCATAAAATATTCATTAACATTTGAGAATATACTCTGGGATGTAATAAAAACCAGTTTCTTTTCCCCATTTCTTTCAGTTAATCCAGTTTTTAATAGAAGGACAATGCTAAATCCGTCAGTAAAATCCCTAAGCCGTCTTTGGTCTGGAATCGAATGAATAAGAATGTTGTTTTGGCTTAAACGTTTTCCAGTGGAACTCAATCACAAGGGGAACACAAAGGCAACGAAAAAAAAAAAGTCAACGCAAAGAGAGAGCGTCGACAGGAAATGAAACTGATTTCAATGAAAAAATTTAAACATAGGCTAAACTGAGAGAGCTATTGAGAGAACTGCCAATGAGAAGGCCTTGTTCTGGCAGTGTGTGTGTGTGTGTGTTTGTGTGTGTGTGTGTGTGTGTGTGTGTGTGTGTGTGTGAGAGAGGAGGGGGAGGGGTGGGGTTGGGGTACGTTTGACATTTTTAATTAACTCCGGCTTTGTGGCAACCTCTGGCTCTTCTCTCCGAGGTGAGGAGCCAGGGTTTTTGATTGTTAAAGGCCAGTGCTTCAGCCGGTGTGTGTGTGTGTGTGTGTGTGTGTGTGTGTGTGTGTGTGTGTGTGTGTGTGTGTGAGTTTGAATCCATAGCTACAAGTCTTCCTTTTCTTCTGTAGAAAAACATCACACTTCTGCTTTCTGTATTGCCTGACCATAGGCTGGGCTCCCTCATATGAAGGCAAAAGAAGCTGTTTAGCTTGGAGAGATTTACCAAGGCACTATGGCAGTCGTCTATGGCAGTATTTAGTAAAATGTGATTGATTGTGCACATGAAATTTACGGCACAATGAAATTCACTGTGCTCTGAAGAGGTAGTTTGTTTTAGAGCAGTACAGTACATCACTGTGCAAAAGGTTCACCAATGAAAAACCACAGTCTGATCAATCTCTCATTTCCATAGTTGAAAGGTTAGGAACAAAACTGCTCTCGTTGAAATATGTAATGGGAAGCAAAACTGCCTTTTGATGATCCCCTTCATTTAACATACTGTACCCAGTTCCCAAAATATCCTATTTCAATACAACAGAAGAAAAAAAACCTTTTTCATAAGTATCCATTAATAAGGATTCTTCATCCCTTCCCAAGCTTTTAAATCCACCATGTCAGCTCTTTGAAAGAGAAAGAAAGACATGCTGTTGCGCCGCTTCAACCATCAGAGTATTTTGGTCGTAGCCCCACCACAGCACCACGCCACATAAACAGACCTCAGGGTTTGGCTTCCTCCTCCTCCTCCTCCTCCTCCTTCTCCACAGTGTGGCCATTTAAGCTGCCCTCCCATGTTGAAGGTCTGCCTGGCTGACCTCCAGCGGCGTGCCCGTGTGCTCCTCCGTCTCCACAGTGGCAGGAATATATTTCAGAGAAAGAGAGGGGAGAAGAGAGACGAGAAAGAGGAGAGAGAGAGAGAGAGAGAGAGAGCACAAGCACAGCAGAATTCAAGTCCACATCCTCTCCCCGAGTCACTGCAGAGCCACTGGGGGGAGAAAAGGGCTCCTTGAGGGCCTCCAGCAGAGTCATATGAGAAGCTGTTAAGCAGCCATATCCACCTCCACCTCCACCGCCTCCCCACCCACAGCACCCCACCCCACCCCACCCAACCCAAGCCGCCTGCCCGCTCACCTCCTACCCAGCCGGGGTGCGAGACCTGGTCTCACGCCGATCCATTTATCCTGGGTAGATGGACCACTGGCTTCGTTAAAGGAGACCCTTGCTGGTGCAGATTTTGAAACATTTACAGTACATACATACAGGGTCTTATCGTAGAAAAACTATAGGGGTCCCTTGCTGGGTAAGATATATTGAAACATGTACGTACATACATTGCCTTGTCATAGGAAGAAACAAGTGCAAGAGGCCTTTGAAGGAAAGGATAGCATAAAGATTCCCAAAAGAGGGGAGATTTTCTGTCACTTCTTAAAAAGTCAATGGTCTAACATTATCTGGCTATCACCGGATATTTCACCTAGACAAAAAAAAAAAAAAGAAAGAAAAGCTGTGAATTTCTTTTTGGTCTTTTAAAAAGAGTCAGTAGTCTTACATGCTATGCTAGCTTTGTCTGTGTCTGATATGTTCAGCGGGGACAAAAGCACCAACATGTGGAGAACTACACAGTCCAATGCACTAAGGCCCCTTCCCACCGGAACAAAAAAAATCTTCGACGTCTTCAAAAGAATCACAAGCTGTTGAGCTGGAAAGCGGGACAGGCATCACTTTGTGCGCGCCGTGCACAAAGGGATTTGATAATTAGGCCACCACTGATGTGAACTGAGAGATGTGAAGTTTTTTGGCGTGGCTGTGACCTAGAGAAATCTCCGAGTACAATTTGGTGGGGTTTGATGTGTTGGGCTAGAATAATGAGAGGTTTTCCTCAATGCATGGTGACAGTGCTTCTGTAGCACAGGGACAGGGTCACCCTCACTCCTGGGAGGCCAGACAGGCCCTGAGAAAAACCTGTTAATTGAGATTCAGTTCCTCAAATGGCATTTGTACAGAGTAGAGCTGAAGCAAAGTATAAGGGAAAGAAAAATGATTTCAAATACTTAAATGCCACTGGGTTCCTGAACTAAACAATTTATCTAGTGGCAAAGTTAATTATACACTCTCCTAGATTAACCACTGTGAGAAGGGATTTCTCGGGAGCATTTCTGATTCATTTGTTTTAATGCATTTGTAATAGAAAGGAAAAGATTTTTTGTCTTAATGGCCCATATGAAATTCCAAGTTGCTGAAACTCCCCAATTCTGCTCCATCCCCACACACATACACACACACACACACACAAAAACTCATAATGTTTTGAACGGCACCACACCAATTATTTTAGAGAGATTTTATGGTTTGTAATCGAATTCTAGGCGCCAGAAAGTGTGGTCAGTGGCAGCTATGAGGGGAAAAGGGCCTAATGCGTATGATATCCTTGTACCGTGTCAATGGGACAAAATGAGTTTGAACGGGGGCAAAGACAACTTCAGCAGGATTGGGATTTACAGGAACACATCCACAGATTAGCCCAGTCAGACGCCCCCTTGGGTGTGTGTGTGTGTGTGTGTGTGTGTGTGTGTGTGTGTGTGTGTGTGTGTGTGTGTGTGTGTGTGTGTGTGTGTGTGTGTGTGTGTGTGTGAAGGGGTCAAGAGACTGTGCAGAGTCAGTCTCCCAGCACTCTGGCTCACACAAAGCTCATCAGTTCCAAGCTGTCAATCAATCCCCCCTCAGGACCACAGTGCAACAGAATCACTGCAGCGGTTCTATACTCTCTATGTACACCACCATCACCGATCTCTAAAGGTAGCTCCAGACCAAAGATCCGCAACGAGACGGGCTGCGACGTTCTATAAACCTGGACGTTCTAAAGCTCTGAAACTGCGATTTGACATATTAAATCTTTTGCAACGGCTTGCAACTGCCTGCAACAACCTGCAACGATTAATTCACACCGCCGCAACTCCGTTCTAAAACCGTTTCGTTTCGTCGCGGATCTTCAGTCTGAATTGCCCTTAATACACTACAGTCAGGTTGCTAACTGGATTGGTGGTTCAGCTCCAGGGGTCTATGGTAGGCTATATTACAAGTACATGAAGCTTTACCATTCACCTACACAAACTTAATAAACCTGTAATTGGTTTTCAAGGTCTGTGTGATTGGGGTCTTACTTGTTTTCCGTGGTAATGTTAAGGCACACGGACATGAGAATAGACAGACGAATACACTAGTTAGATGTGTTCTTTAAAGTCTCTATTTGGCTTGGTGTCCACAAAGCTTGTCACAATAAGAGAAGGAGAAGGACAAACACTGACAACTATATTAGTGGATTACCTATGGCATACAGTATATTCACATGTTTTTGGGGGGAGGGCAGAGGGTTATTGCACTGATTCTGGTATTTTTATAGTTATATTATTAATTTGTATTTATATTATTATGTCTGACAGTATGACATTATGCAGGTTAATTCTAGTGTTGAGATGTAGAAGTCTATTGATTTGACAGTGTGATGATGAAGCGACGTGTACAAGAGCGGTTCAGAGTCGCTGTCAGCACAATTCAATCCACACGGCACAATATTGCCGGAATCGAATCAGAGTTTTTTTTTTTCCAGTCGCCAAATTTGATTGAGGTGTCATATGATTGAATCTAATTGCAGCTGTCCTCCAGTCTACACTCTGCCCCGTGATCAAACTCCAAATATGTCTGTGGTTGTGACGGTGATGACTGGTGACGTTTATACTGCATGGGGACACAAAAATATTGTTTTCCCAAAGAATCCCTGTCTCATCCATAGTGTATAAACCATTGGAAATGTCATTCCCATAAAACAGTAATACATCCGTGTCAATTGTGTCAGGATTAACACTAGCAGAACAGTGTTTACAGTTCTTTGCACATACATATGAGAGCCTTGTTTTGTTTTGCAGCAGATTTATAACAGCGTACTGTATTTTATAATGTCAGCACCTTTTCTTCTTTCAAATCAAGCTGAAGGTCACCAACCTTTTCTTTGCCTCTCTGTTTCCTCCTTCCCCAAACTACAAAAGTGCTCAGTGACATTCTAGACAAAATAATTTCGTACGCAGAGCACCATTGTGTGTCATTTTGTGGAAAAGGACAAATGACAGTCATTGGGGTTTTTTATTGTTCGACGCCATCAATCTTGTCTCACTGTCTCTTTTGTTGTCCACTGTGCACAATAGAGGCCATTTTGTTTGATGTACGCGTTTCTTGACACAGGATCCTTGCTAGAGCAGTGTGGGTAGAGACTCGGTGGAGCCTAGGTAAAGTTTCTACCAGTCCTGCAGTGCCAGCGGGGAGAAAGATGAACCATGGGACGGGATTCTTGATCAGCAGCACAGTGGCCTTGAACTGCGTCCCAGAACAGAGGTGGTACCAAAGGGGGACAAAATCTTGCTTCTGTAAACAGCCTGATCTTATTTTTGTCTCTCAGTAAGAAATCAAACCAAAATGTGTATTTGATCGTGTACATGTACAGTATGTGTATCTGGCTATGGATACAGGAGGCTTGAGTTATGAGATGAATAAAGTAGTATCTTATTTTATCTTACTATTACTACAAGTACTAGTCTGCTGCCACTACATCCCACTTGGGCACCTTGGATTATTATCATCACATCCTCTGTATCTTAAATAAATGAATCCAAATTTAAAAAAAAATAATAATAATTTTATTTAGACATACTTTTTTTTTTTTTTACTTCTCTGAAATAAAAAAGACAAGAAGTAATACTGTCCAAAAAGGTGAGTTTTTTTGTGCCGAATGCCACGATCCACAGTGCAGAGTCCCCAATTTGCACACCACACACGTCTGGTCTCCGAAGTCAGAAATCATCCAATGACGGTGTTCCTTGTCACACATAGAGGTGAGGCAATTAGTGCCACTCTTGAAGGAGGAAGAAGCTGAGCTGGTGCAATGTGTTGCATTAGAGCTGAGCTCACAGTCACTGCATGCAGGAGGAGGTGAAGAATCGCTACACACGTCAGAACGGAAACATAGGTGTGTGTGTGTGTGTGTGTGTGTGTGTGAACGCGTGTGTGTGTGTGTGTGTGTGTGTGTGTGTGTGTGTGTGTGTGTGTGTGTGTGTGTGTGTGTGTGTGTGTATGAACCGTGTGTTTGTGTGTGTGTGTGTGTGTGAACCGTGTGTGTGTGTGTGAACCGTGTGTGTGTGTGTGTGTGTGTGTGTGTGTGTGAACCCTCACACTTCTGACAATCAGACTGCTATTACAGTATAGGCTTGAAAAATTACATTTCATTTTGTTTATAAATTTGCAGAGTGTACAGTAAGTGTTAGAAATTATTACAAAATTGCTCAACATGCGTGTGTGAAGTTAAAATTACAGCATGCATGACGTATTTGCAAAATATACACCTTTGCGAGTTGATTGTTTTATATAATAGCCTAACATACTGTTCAGTGGGTAAACATAAATGCTATCTGGAACAAAGACTGTTCATTGCGGTGGAATGACAGATCTGACAAGCCAGTTCATTGCTTCCTGTTCATGTGTCATTCTGTGCTACATGTCCTACTGAGATCAAAAAGTCCTCCTTGCCAAAGGTGTGGGCTGGCTGACACACACACACACACACACACACACACAAGAGGTTAGGGAGATGATTTGATTTGGGCCACCGATTCAATCACCTTCAATACACCTTATATTTGAATCACTATTATGACAAATGATTTTCTTTGAAATGGATTGCATTTCTTGTGTGTGAAGATAACTTGCCCACAAGTGTGGAGT